>CAWUFW010004189.1:0-1200000 GCA_963921515.1 Calotriton arnoldi
TGTTAGAAATGGGATCTCTAGTTGGCAAGGGCTTGCACCTTTGTCCAAGTAGGGACCCTTCTTCCTAGTCAGGGTAAGGGAGTTACACTCCTAAAATAACCCCTGCTCACCCCCTTGGTAGCTTGGCACGAGCAGTCAGGCTTATTCTAGAGGCAGTGTGTAAAGCATTTGCACATAACCAACAGTAATACAGTGTAAGCACTACAAACGGACACCACACCAGTTTAGAAAAATAACCAATATTTTTATATACTCAAGACAAGACCAATTACGACAAAAATCCACAATACTATACTTTAAAAATGAATGCTTGATAAGGTAACTTCTTCTTTGCAGGAATAACACAAAAGCAAAGTTCGTACGAGTCGGTAGCCCCGTCCGGGTCTACCGCGATGCTGAATTACACAGAGTCCAACAGTTCCAGCCGACCGCGTCGCTACGGGCCAGCAGAGTCGTGAACAGACTCGGTCACAGTACCTTTCTCGTTGTGGCTGGTACGGAGTGTACGAGCCGGTCGGCGTTCGTCGCGGTTGCGGTGCAAGACGGAGCGATGCAAGGTGCGGTGTCCCTCGATGCGGTGCAGGCAGCGGCTCGATGAGCGTCGTGCAGACGGAGTCGGTGAGTCCAAGGCGTGCGGTGCAGGGCGAGACGGTGTACGATGCGGTGCTGACAGGTTGCGATGCAGGCGACCAAGCCGGAGTGCGGGAGCTGGCGTCGGACAGCGGTGCGAGTCGGAGCGGTGCGTCGCAAACGTGCGAGCGGTGCCCCAAATGCGATGCGGTCACGACTGTTGAGCCAGTTGCAGCGTCCGCGTCGGTCGGGTCCGGCTGGTTCAGTGAAGCGATGCGATGCGAACTGCGGTGCCCACAGGTCACGGTGCAAGCAGCGGCTCGGTGTTGACGGCGTCGGACGTCGCCTACGGTGAGACCAGGGTTGCGATGCGAAGCGGGGCGATGCGGTCTGCGGTGCAAACAGGTCACCGGCCAGGGATGGATTCGGTTGACGGAGTCGGTTGCAGTTCCCTTCCTCTGTGGCAACTGAAACAGCGTTCCAGAAGCGGTACCCAGAGGCTTGTGAAGTCTTTGTAGTCCCTGAGACTTCTTAACAGGAGGCCAGCTCGGTTTCAGGCCCTTGGAGATACTCAGCACAAGTTTGTAGAAAGTTCAGTCTAGTCCTTTCACTGCCCAAGGCAGAAGCAGCAGCTGCAGGCCAACCCAACAAAGCAACAACACAGCAAAGGGGCAGTACTCCTCCTGGCAGCTCTTCCAGCTCTTCGTCTTGGCAGGTTCCTTGATTCCAGCGAGATCTAAATTCATGGGGTCAGGGCCCCAATATTTATATCCCAAATTCCTTTGTTCTCTGAAGGCAGAGAGGCCTTTGCCTAGTCCAAACCAGTTCTGGAGCACTTTGTTGACAAGTCTCCGTCCCTTCTTTCAGAGAGTAGGCCAGGGACATCAGACGCACCACAGGAGGTGGAGCCAGCATTGTGGAGGGAAGGCACTGTCCTATTCAGGGCCCAGGTGCAACTCCTCCCACCCATCTACATGTAGATCTTGCTATTCAGCCCTGTGCTGACTCACCCTGTCTCCTGGCATCCCCCAGCCCCTGTCACTCACACTCCAGACAAGGAATACACAACCTCGCAGAGGCAGGCTTGGATGGTTAGACAAGAAAATACCCACTTTCTAAAAGTGGTATTTTCAAACACAGAATGTTAAAACCAACTTCACTAAAAGATGCATTTTATCATTCTGAGTCCAGGCATACTAAACTCGAATTTCTACCATGTTCCCGGGGTCAGTTAGGATTATAAGCTGTAATAATCAAAACTGCCCGTTCTGGCCTATGGGGAACAGGTAGCCTTGCAATAGTGAAAAACGAACTAGGCTGTAATTCACTATCAGGACATGCCACACACACCAGGGCATGTCCTACCTTTCGCATACAACGCACCCTGCCCACAGGGGTACCTTGGGCCTACCTTAGGGGTGACTAACATGTAGAAAAGGGAAGGTTTAGGGACTTGCAAGTGTGCGCACTTGCCAAGTCGACATGGCAGCCCCAGGCTGCGCACAGGCTCTGCAATGGCAGGCCCGAGTTACACTTTACGGGCTGTTTGCGTGGGTGGCACAATCCAGTGCTGCAGCCCACCAACAGCATTTGGTCTATAGGCCCTGGCACTCGCAGTGCACTTTACAAGGGACTGACACATAAACCAAATAGGCCAATCATGGAAACGCCAATCCGTAACACATTTTATACAGGAGCACTTGCACTTTCCCACTGGACAGCAGTGAGGAAAGTGCGCAGAATCATTACACCAGCAAAAACAGAGTCAAAACCGGGAGGTCAGAAAGCAAAAAGTCAGGGGAAACACGCCAAAAGATGCCAAGTCTAACACATGTCCCCTCCAGCTGAAAGTAGGGAGAACTACCCAACCCCATTGGAGTTCTCTTCACTAAGGCGGAAGAACCTGGACAGACCATCTGCGTTGGCGTGTTCTGTACCAGGACGGTGTTCCACCGTAAAGTCCATTCCCTGTAGGGAGATGGACCACCTCAGCAGTTTTGGATTCTCACCCCTCATTTGCATCAACCATCTGAGGGGCCTGTGGTCTGTCTGAACCCGGAAGTGAGTCCCAAACAGGTATGGTCTCAACTTCTTCAGCGCCCAGACCACAGCAAAAGCTTCCCTTTCTATGGCACTCCACCTCTGTTCCCTGGGGAGTAGTCTCCTGCTAAGGAAGACTACAGGCTGATCCAGGCCCTCTTCGTTCAGTTGTGAGAGCACCGCTCCCACACCATGCTCTGAAGCGTCAGTCTGCACGACGAATTCCTTGGAGAAGTCAGGTGCCTTGAGCACGGGCGCCGTGCACATGGCTGCCTTCAGGGCATCAAAAGCTTTCTGGCAGGACTCAGTCCAGATCACTTTCCTGGGCTGCTTCTTAGAAGTCAGCTCTGTTAAGGGGGCAACGATGGTGCCATAGCCCTTAACAAATCTCCTATAGTAGCCGGTGAGACCTAAGAAGGCTCTCACCTCTGTCTGGGTCTTGGGGGCTCCCAAGCCAGAATGGTGTCAATCTTGGGTTGTAGGGGCGCCACCTGGCCGCTTCCTACCTGGTGTCCCAAGTACACCACAGAACCCTGCCCGATCTGGCACTTACTGGCCTTGATCGTGAGGCCTGCACCTTGCAGGGCCCTCAACACTTTCTCAAGGTGCTGTAAATGTTCTTCCCAGCTGGAACTGAACACAGCAATGTCATCCAGGTAGGCGGCACTGAAATCCTCCAGCCCAGCCAACACCTGATTGACCAACCTCTGAAAGGTGGCAGGGGCATTCTTCAACCCAAAGGGCATCACCCGGAATTGGTAATGACCTTCTGGGGTTGAGAATGCTGATCTCTCCTTGGCCCCATCGGTTAAGGCAATCTGCCAGTACCCAGACGTCAAATCAAACGTGCTGAGGAACCGGGCAGCTCCCAACCGATCAATGAGCTCATCAGCTCTGGGGATGGGGTGCGCGTCAGTCCTGGTGACGGCATTGAGCCCACGGTAGTCCACACAAAACCGGAGTTCTGGAGTGGCACCGGGCGCAGCAGCCTTTGGGACCAAGACCACTGGGCTGGCCCAAGGACTGTGGGAGGGCTCAATCACCCCTAACGCCAACATCTTAGAGACCTCCTCCTTGATGCTGGCTCTGACCCGGTCAGTCAACCTGTAAATCTTGTGCTTCACAGGAGGGCTGTCACCAGTGTCCACGTCATGGGTACACCAGTGAGTAACACCGGGGGTCAGAGAGAACAGTGGGGCGAACTGTCCCAACAACTGGTGACAGTCCCCCTGCTGCTCCTGAGTCAGAGTAGGGGAGAGGATCACACCTTCTACTGACCCATCATGCTCCTTGGTAGACAGGAGGTCAGGGAGAGGCTCACTCTCCTCTTCCACCCCATCATCTGTCGCCAAGAGCATACTCACTTCGGACCTCTCGAAGTGGGGCTTGAGGCGGTTCACGTGAAGGACCCTCAAAGGGTTCCTTGGAGCTTGCAAATCCACCAGGTAGGTGACGTCACTTTTGCGCTCCACCACCTCATATGGCCCAGTCCACTTGTCCTGCAAGGCACAAGGTGCCACTGGGGCCATGACCCACACTTTTTGCCCAGGTTGAAATTCGACCAGAGTGGCATTCTGGTCATACCATCTCTTCATTTCTTCCTGGCTTGCTTCTAGGTTCGCCTGAGCGAGTTTCCTGAAGCGGGCAGTTTGGTTTCTAAAGGCCAGCATGTAGCTAAACACATCCTGGGGAGTTTTCCTGGGAGCTGCCTCCCAGCCTTCCTTTACCAAACTCAGAGGTCCTCTGACAGGGTGGCCATACAGGAGCTCAAAGGGGCTGTACCCAAGAGACTTCTGAGGCACCTCCCTGTATGCAAAGAGTAGGCATGGCAAGAGGACGTCCCACTTACGCCTCATGGGTTCTGTTAGACCCTTGATCATGCCTTTCAAGGTCTGGTTGAATCTCTCCACCAGACCGTTTCCTTGTGGGTGGTAAGGAGTGGTGAACTTGTAGGTTACACCGCACTCCTTCCACAGGGATGTCATATACTTGGATATGAAATTGGTCCCCCTATCAGAAACCACCTCTCTGGGGAATCCCACACGGGAAAAGATCCCCATTAACGCCCGGCCCACCACTGGCGCCGTCGTTGTCCTGAGAGGGATTGCCTCCGGGTACCGGGTGGCATGGTCCACCAAGACCAGGATGTACCTGTTGCCCATGGCTGTCTTGGGATCCAGTGGCCCCACAATATCCATCCCTACCCTTTCAAAGGGTGTACCAACAACAGGAAAAGGTTGGAGAGGAGCTTTGACCTTCCTCCCACTCTTACCACTTGCCTGGCAAGTTTGGCAAGACCTACAGTGTGCATCTGACTGCCTTCGCATTTGGGGCCAAAAGAAGTGGGTGACAAGCCTGTCAAAGGTCTTGTCCTGCCCCAAATGTCCTGCCAAAGGCACGTCATGAGCCAGACCCAGTAGGAAGGTCCTGAAGCGCTGGGGTACCACCAGCACACGGGCTGACCCAGGCTCAGCAACCTTAGGCTCACTGTATAGGAGACCACTCTCCCAGTAGATCAGATGTGACCCGGACTGATTACCAGCTGCCTGGTCTGCAGCCTGCCGCCGCAGACCCTCCAGAGTAGGGCACTCGTTCTGCTCCCTGCAGAACTCCTCCCTGGTGGGACCCCCTTCTTGCTGCCAATGGGTCAGCTCAGAGATGTCTCCCAGTTCGGCTACCTGCTCCCCTGTAGGCACCGGGGCGTCCCCCTCGAGGTCCGCCTCCTCCCGGTCCGTGGGAACTTCGGGGGCCGGTTTCCCGCGCCCCTGCCCTTTCTCTTGGCAGGGACTTGGGCCACTGTTCCAGGCTCCAAGTCCTCTTGATCACCCTTTCTGGCTGCCATTGACCGAGTAGACACGCATGCCCACTCTGGCAACCCAAGCATCTCCAAGTGAGACCTGAGCTCAACCTCCTTCCATAAGGACTGCTCCAGGTCGTTACCTAGCAGACAATCTACAGGCATGGTAGGGCTCACAACCACCCTCAAGGGACCTGAGACCCCCCCCATTCAAAGGGAACCTGCGCCACCATACACTGGCGCTCAGAGTTGTCTACAGCAACTACTTGGTGGAATGCCCCTGGGACTACCTGCTTCTCAGAGACCAGGTGACACCGGACTGAGGTCACACTGGCTCCAGTATCTCTGAGAGCCTCTACCCTGTTCCCATTGATGGTCACCCAGGTGCTATATTTCTTTGTGTTAGGGGGCACCTGGTTTCCTGGGACCATCTCACTGTCCCCTAGTGAGACAAGGGTCATTTCTGCGGGATCCCCACCCTCCTGTGGGCACCCCTCCTCCCCAAGCGCTACACTAGCCAACACTTTGGACTGTCCACCGGTGGGTGGCTGTGTCCCCTTTGGGCACTTGGGGTCCCCCTTAAAGTGACCTACCTGGTCACATGCATAACACTTGCGGGGGCCGGTCTCAACAGGCTTCCCTGTAGAGACCCCTTTCTTCTTATCACCGGGGGCTGGGAACCTTTACCCTGGGTACTAGTTTGGGGCCCTTTAGAGAACTCCTGTGCTTTACCCTTGTCCCCCCCACCTTTCTGCTGGGGACCCTGCCCACCTTTGGCTGAGTCTCCCCCAAACGCTTTCTTGTGGACCCTGGTACTCACCCAGCGGTCCGCTTCCATAGCAAGCTTCCTGGGGTCAGTTAGCTTACTATCCACTAGGTGCTGGCGCAGATCTGCAAAACATAGACTAGACAAGTGCTCCCATGCAATCAAGTTGTAGAGCCCCTGAAAATCTGTTACACTACTGCCCTTCACCCAACCATCCAGCGACCTGCAGAACACATCCACACATTCCAACCAAGTGTTGGCATCAGACTTCTTACTGGACCTGAACTGATCCCTGTACTTTTCAGGAGTAAGACCATACTTAGTGAGAAGGGCATCCTTCATGTCAGCATAGGTGAGGTGATACCCCTTACCCAAAGCTATCAGAGCATCCCTTGCTTCTTCAGGGAAAAGTGGCCACAATCCTGCTCCCCAATTTTCCTCAGGGACCCCATTCATGTGTATGGCTGCCTCATAACCCTGAAACCACCTTTGTATGTCATCCCCCTTCTTGAACTCCTTGCCTACATTCTTGGGAATGTGCACAATCCTGTCTGCCTTTCTGGACGAATTGCTGCCACCATCTGAGCCTGACTTACTCCTAAGTTCTAGCTCCTTCAGTTCTCTCTCATGCTCTAAGAGCATCTTCTTCTCCTCCATGGCCAATCTCCTCTCCTCCCTCTTCTCCTCCCGCTCACCCTCCAGCCTGAGCTTCTGCAGCTCAAACTGCCTTGCCTCCCGCCTGTCCTCCAGCTCCTCTGGGGACAGACTGCTGCTGCCTGACCTGGCGGGTTCCCCCTCACCCAAAAGCACATCCACCCTGGAAATAGGCTCCTCCACCTCCTCACTGAGATTACCAGGCTGCCCACTGGCATGTCTGGCTGCTACCCAGGCCCTCAGCGCCTTCTGTAGCTCCTCCTTCCTTGTGAGGCCTTTAATTTGGACTTTCAGGTTTTTACAAATTGCTCGTAGTTCCTTTACGGCGTAGGTTTCCAACCTATCCTCCTCAAAGATAACTTCCAGAGATGCAACGGATGATGCAGCTGAGTCAGGCATGACAAAAGTAGTGAGTTGAAAACTGGCAAGATCAAAAATAGGCCAAAAGAAAAAGAACCAGTATGTGGTACGTAATGGTCTGCGATATGGTAGTAGTGCACACCAATCACTGTAAGTCAAGTGCAAACACAAGTCCTATCCTCACCGCTGACAACCAATGTTAGAAATGGGATCTCTAGTTGGCAAGGGCTTGCACCTTTGTCCAAGTAGGGACCCTTCTTCCTAGTCAGGGTAAGGGAGTTACACTCCTAAAATAACCCCTGCTCACCCCCTTGGTAGCTTGGCACGAGCAGTCAGGCTTATTCTAGAGGCAGTGTGTAAAGCATTTGCACATAACCAACAGTAATACAGTGTAAGCACTACAAACGGACACCACACCAGTTTAGAAAAATAACCAATATTTTTATATACTCAAGACAAGACCAATTACGACAAAAATCCACAATACTATACTTTAAAAATGAATGCTTGATAAGGTAACTTCTTCTTTGCAGGAATAACACAAAAGCAAAGTTCGTACGAGTCGGTAGCCCCGTCCGGGTCTACCGCGATGCTGAATTACACAGAGTCCAACAGTTCCAGCCGACCGCGTCGCTACGGGCCAGCAGAGTCGTGAACAGACTCGGTCACAGTACCTTTCTCGTTGTGGCTGGTACGGAGTGTACGAGCCGGTCGGCGTTCGTCGCGGTTGCGGTGCAAGACGGAGCGATGCAAGGTGCGGTGTCCCTCGATGCGGTGCAGGCAGCGGCTCGATGAGCGTCGTGCAGACGGAGTCGGTGAGTCCAAGGCGTGCGGTGCAGGGCGAGACGGTGTACGATGCGGTGCTGACAGGTTGCGATGCAGGCGACCAAGCCGGAGTGCGGGAGCTGGCGTCGGACAGCGGTGCGAGTCGGAGCGGTGCGTCGCAAACGTGCGAGCGGTGCCCCAAATGCGATGCGGTCACGACTGTTGAGCCAGTTGCAGCGTCCGCGTCGGTCGGGTCCGGCTGGTTCAGTGAAGCGATGCGATGCGAACTGCGGTGCCCACAGGTCACGGTGCAAGCAGCGGCTCGGTGTTGACGGCGTCGGACGTCGCCTACGGTGAGACCAGGGTTGCGATGCGAAGCGGGGCGATGCGGTCTGCGGTGCAAACAGGTCACCGGTCAGGGATGGATTCGGTTGACGGAGTCGGTTGCAGTTCCCTTCCTCTGTGGCAACTGAAACAGCGTTCCAGAAGCGGTACCCAGAGGCTTGTGAAGTCTTTGTAGTCCCTGAGACTTCTTAACAGGAGGCCAGCTCGGTTTCAGGCCCTTGGAGATACTCAGCACAAGTTTGTAGAAAGTTCAGTCCTTTCACTGCCCAAGGCAGAAGCAGCAGCTGCAGGCCAACCCAACAAAGCAACAACACAGCAAAGGGGCAGTACTCCTCCTGGCAGCTCTTCCAGCTCTTCGTCTTGGCAGGTTCCTTGATTCCAGCGAGATCTAAATTCATGGGGTCAGGGCCCCAATATTTATATCCCAAATTCCTTTGTTCTCTGAAGGCAGAGAGGCCTTTGCCTAGTCCAAACCAGTTCTGGAGCACTTTGTTGACAAGTCTCCGTCCCTTCTTTCAGAGAGTAGGCCAGGGACATCAGACGCACCACAGGAGGTGGAGCCAGCATTGTGGAGGGAAGGCACTGTCCTATTCAGGGCCCAGGTGCAACTCCTCCCACCCATCTACATGTAGATCTTGCTATTCAGCCCTGTGCTGACTCACCCTGTCTCCTGGCATCCCCCAGCCCCTGTCACTCACACTCCAGACAAGGAATACACAACCTCGCAGAGGCAGGCTTGGATGGTTAGACAAGAAAATACCCACTTTCTAAAAGTGGTATTTTCAAACACAGAATGTTAAAACCAACTTCACTAAAAGATGCATTTTATCATTCTGAGTCCAGGCATACTAAACTCGAATTTCTACCATGTTCCCGGGGTCAGTTAGGATTATAAGCTGTAATAATCAAAACTGCCCGTTCTGGCCTATGGGGAACAGGTAGCCTTGCAATAGTGAAAAACGAACTAGGCTGTAATTCACTATCAGGACATGCCACACACACCAGGGCATGTCCTACCTTTCGCATACAACGCACCCTGCCCACAGGGGTACCTTGGGCCTACCTTAGGGGTGACTAACATGTAGAAAAGGGAAGGTTTAGGGACTTGCAAGTGTGCGCACTTGCCAAGTCGACATGGCAGCCCCAGGCTGCGCACAGGCTCTGCAATGGCAGGCCCGAGTTACACTTTACGGGCTGTTTGCGTGGGTGGCACAATCCAGTGCTGCAGCCCACCAACAGCATTTGGTCTATAGGCCCTGGCACTCGCAGTGCACTTTACAAGGGACTGACACATAAACCAAATAGGCCAATCATGGAAACGCCAATCCATAACACATTTTATACAGGAGCACTTGCACTTTCCCACTGGACAGCAGTGAGGAAAGTGCGCAGAATCATTACACCAGCAAAAACAGAGTCAAAACCGGGAGGTCAGAAAGCAAAAAGTCAGGGGAAACACGCCAAAAGATGCCAAGTCTAACACATGTCCCCTCCAGCTGAAAGTAGGGAGAACTACCCAACCCCATTGGAGTTCTCTTCACTAAGGCGGAAGAACCTGGACAGACCATCTGCGTTGGCGTGTTCTGTACCAGGACGGTGTTCCACCGTAAAGTCCATTCCCTGTAGGGAGATGGACCACCTCAGCAGTTTTGGATTCTCACCCCTCATTTGCATCAACCATCTGAGGGGCCTGTGGTCTGTCTGAACCCGGAAGTGAGTCCCAAACAGGTATGGTCTCAACTTCTTCAGCGCCCAGACCACAGCAAAAGCTTCCCTTTCTATGGCACTCCACCTCTGTTCCCTGGGGAGTAGTCTCCTGCTAAGGAAGACTACAGGCTGATCCAGGCCCTCTTCGTTCAGTTGTGAGAGCACCGCTCCCACACCATGCTCTGAAGCGTCAGTCTGCACGACGAATTCCTTGGAGAAGTCAGGTGCCTTGAGCACGGGCGCCGTGCACATGGCTGCCTTCAGGGCATCAAAAGCTTTCTGGCAGGACTCAGTCCAGATCACTTTCCTGGGCTGCTTCTTAGAAGTCAGCTCTGTTAAGGGGGCAACGATGGTGCCATAGCCCTTAACAAATCTCCTATAGTAGCCGGTGAGACCTAAGAAGGCTCTCACCTCTGTCTGGGTCTTGGGGGCTCCCAAGCCAGAATGGTGTCAATCTTGGGTTGTAGGGGCGCCACCTGGCCGCTTCCTACCTGGTGTCCCAAGTACACCACAGAACCCTGCCCGATCTGGCACTTACTGGCCTTGATCGTGAGGCCTGCACCTTGCAGGGCCCTCAACACTTTCTCAAGGTGCTGTAAATGTTCTTCCCAGCTGGAACTGAACACAGCAATGTCATCCAGGTAGGCGGCACTGAAATCCTCCAGCCCAGCCAACACCTGATTGACCAACCTCTGAAAGGTGGCAGGGGCATTCTTCAACCCAAAGGGCATCACCCGGAATTGGTAATGACCTTCTGGGGTTGAGAATGCTGATCTCTCCTTGGCCCCATCGGTTAAGGCAATCTGCCAGTACCCAGACGTCAAATCAAACGTGCTGAGGAACCGGGCAGCTCCCAACCGATCAATGAGCTCATCAGCTCTGGGGATGGGGTGCGCGTCAGTCCTGGTGACGGCATTGAGCCCACGGTAGTCCACACAAAACCGGAGTTCTGGAGTGGCACCGGGCGCAGCAGCCTTTGGGACCAAGACCACTGGGCTGGCCCAAGGACTGTGGGAGGGCTCAATCACCCCTAACGCCAACATCTTAGAGACCTCCTCCTTGATGCTGGCTCTGACCCGGTCAGTCAACCTGTAAATCTTGTGCTTCACAGGAGGGCTGTCACCAGTGTCCACGTCATGGGTACACCAGTGAGTAACACCGGGGGTCAGAGAGAACAGTGGGGCGAACTGTCCCAACAACTGGTGACAGTCCCCCTGCTGCTCCTGAGTCAGAGTAGGGGAGAGGATCACACCTTCTACTGACCCATCATGCTCCTTGGTAGACAGGAGGTCAGGGAGAGGCTCACTCTCCTCTTCCACCCCATCATCTGTCGCCAAGAGCATACTCACTTCGGACCTCTCGAAGTGGGGCTTGAGGCGGTTCACGTGAAGGACCCTCAAAGGGTTCCTTGGAGCTTGCAAATCCACCAGGTAGGTGACGTCACTTTTGCGCTCCACCACCTCATATGGCCCAGTCCACTTGTCCTGCAAGGCACAAGGTGCCACTGGGGCCATGACCCACACTTTTTGCCCAGGTTGAAATTCGACCAGAGTGGCATTCTGGTCATACCATCTCTTCATTTCTTCCTGGCTTGCTTCTAGGTTCGCCTGAGCGAGTTTCCTGAAGCGGGCAGTTTGGTTTCTAAAGGCCAGCATGTAGCTAAACACATCCTGGGGAGTTTTCCTGGGAGCTGCCTCCCAGCCTTCCTTTACCAAACTCAGAGGTCCTCTGACAGGGTGGCCATACAGGAGCTCAAAGGGGCTGTACCCAAGAGACTTCTGAGGCACCTCCCTGTATGCAAAGAGTAGGCATGGCAAGAGGACGTCCCACTTACGCCTCATGGGTTCTGTTAGACCCTTGATCATGCCTTTCAAGGTCTGGTTGAATCTCTCCACCAGACCGTTTCCTTGTGGGTGGTAAGGAGTGGTGAACTTGTAGGTTACACCGCACTCCTTCCACAGGGATGTCATATACTTGGATATGAAATTGGTCCCCCTATCAGAAACCACCTCTCTGGGGAATCCCACACGGGAAAAGATCCCCATTAACGCCCGGCCCACCACTGGCGCCGTCGTTGTCCTGAGAGGGATTGCCTCCGGGTACCGGGTGGCATGGTCCACCAAGACCAGGATGTACCTGTTGCCCATGGCTGTCTTGGGATCCAGTGGCCCCACAATATCCATCCCTACCCTTTCAAAGGGTGTACCAACAACAGGAAAAGGTTGGAGAGGAGCTTTGACCTTCCTCCCACTCTTACCACTTGCCTGGCAAGTTTGGCAAGACCTACAGTGTGCATCTGACTGCCTTCGCATTTGGGGCCAAAAGAAGTGGGTGACAAGCCTGTCAAAGGTCTTGTCCTGCCCCAAATGTCCTGCCAAAGGCACGTCATGAGCCAGACCCAGTAGGAAGGTCCTGAAGCGCTGGGGTACCACCAGCACACGGGCTGACCCAGGCTCAGCAACCTTAGGCTCACTGTATAGGAGACCACTCTCCCAGTAGATCAGATGTGACCCGGACTGATTACCAGCTGCCTGGTCTGCAGCCTGCCGCCGCAGACCCTCCAGAGTAGGGCACTCGCTCTGCTCCCTGCAGAACTCCTCCCTGGTGGGACCCCCTTCTTGCTGCCAATGGGTCAGCTCAGAGATGTCTCCCAGTTCGGCTACCTGCTCCCCTGTAGGCACCGGGGCGTCCCCCTCGAGGTCCGCCTCCTCCCGGTCCGTGGGAACTTCGGGGGCCGGTTTCCCGCGCCCCCTGCCCTTTCTCTTGGCAGGGACTTGGGCCACTGTTCCAGGCTCCAAGTCCTCTTGATCACCCTTTCTGGCTGCCATTGACCGAGTAGACACGCATGCCCACTCTGGCAACCCAAGCATCTCCAAGTGAGACCTGAGCTCAACCTCCTTCCATAAGGACTGCTCCAGGTCGTTACCTAGCAGACAATCTACAGGCATGGTAGGGCTCACAACCACCCTCAAGGGACCTGAGACCCCCCCCATTCAAAGGGAACCTGCGCCACCATACACTGGCGCTCAGAGTTGTCTACAGCAACTACTTGGTGGAATGCCCCTGGGACTACCTGCTTCTCAGAGACCAGGTGACACCGGACTGAGGTCACACTGGCTCCAGTATCTCTGAGAGCCTCTACCCTGTTCCCATTGATGGTCACCCAGGTGCTATATTTCTTTGTGTTAGGGGGCACCTGGTTTCCTGGGACCATCTCACTGTCCCCTAGTGAGACAAGGGTCATTTCTGCGGGATCCCCACCCTCCTGTGGGCACCCCTCCTCCCCAAGCGCTACACTAGCCAACACTTTGGACTGTCCACCGGTGGGTGGCTGTGTCCCCTTTGGGCACTTGGGGTCCCCCTTAAAGTGACCTACCTGGTCACATGCATAACACTTGCGGGGGCCGGTCTCAACAGGCTTCCCTGTAGAGACCCCTTTCTTCTTATCACCGGGGGGCTGGGAACCTTTACCCTGGGTACTAGTTTGGGGCCCTTTAGAGAACTCCTGTGCTTTACCCTTGTCCCCCCCACCTTTCTGCTGGGGACCCTGCCCACCTTTGGCTGAGTCTCCCCCAAACGCTTTCTTGTGGACCCTGGTACTCACCCAGCGGTCCGCTTCCATAGCAAGCTTCCTGGGGTCAGTTAGCTTACTATCCACTAGGTGCTGGCGCAGATCTGCAAAACATAGACTAGACAAGTGCTCCCATGCAATCAAGTTGTAGAGCCCCTGAAAATCTGTTACACTACTGCCCTTCACCCAACCATCCAGCGACCTGCAGAACACATCCACACATTCCAACCAAGTGTTGGCATCAGACTTCTTACTGGACCTGAACTGATCCCTGTACTTTTCAGGAGTAAGACCATACTTAGTGAGAAGGGCATCCTTCATGTCAGCATAGGTGAGGTGATACCCCTTACCCAAAGCTATCAGAGCATCCCTTGCTTCTTCAGGGAAAAGTGGCCACAATCCTGCTCCCCAATTTTCCTCAGGGACCCCATTCATGTGTATGGCTGCCTCATAACCCTGAAACCACCTTTGTATGTCATCCCCCTTCTTGAACTCCTTGCCTACATTCTTGGGAATGTGCACAATCCTGTCTGCCTTTCTGGACGAATTGCTGCCACCATCTGAGCCTGACTTACTCCTAAGTTCTAGCTCCTTCAGTTCTCTCTCATGCTCTAAGAGCATCTTCTTCTCCTCCATGGCCAATCTCCTCTCCTCCCTCTTCTCCTCCCGCTCACCCTCCAGCCTGAGCTTCTGCAGCTCAAACTGCCTTGCCTCCCGCCTGTCCTCCAGCTCCTCTGGGGACAGACTGCTGCTGCCTGACCTGGCGGGTTCCCCCCACCCAAAAGCACATCCACCCTGGAAATAGGCTCCTCCACCTCCTCACTGAGATTACCAGGCTGCCCACTGGCATGTCTGGCTGCTACCCAGGCCCTCAGCGCCTTCTGTAGCTCCTCCTTCCTTGTGAGGCCTTTAATTTGGACTTTCAGGTTTTTACAAATTGCTCGTAGTTCCTTTACGGCGTAGGTTTCCAACCTATCCTCCTCAAAGATAACTTCCAGAGATGCAACGGATGATGCAGCTGAGTCAGGCATGACAAAAGTAGTGAGTTGAAAACTGGCAAGATCAAAAATAGGCCAAAAGAAAAAGAACCAGTATGTGGTACGTAATGGTCTGCGATATGGTAGTAGTGCACACCAATCACTGTAAGTCAAGTGCAAACACAAGTCCTATCCTCACCGCTGACAACCAATGTTAGAAATGGGATCTCTAGTTGGCAAGGGCTTGCACCTTTGTCCAAGTAGGGACCCTTCTTCCTAGTCAGGGTAAGGGAGTTACACTCCTAAAATAACCCCTGCTCACCCCCTTGGTAGCTTGGCACGAGCAGTCAGGCTTATTCTAGAGGCAGTGTGTAAAGCATTTGCACATAACCAACAGTAATACAGTGTAAGCACTACAAACGGACACCACACCAGTTTAGAAAAATAACCAATATTTTTATATACTCAAGACAAGACCAATTACGACAAAAATCCACAATACTATACTTTAAAAATGAATGCTTGATAAGGTAACTTCTTCTTTGCAGGAATAACACAAAAGCAAAGTTCGTACGAGTCGGTAGCCCCGTCCGGGTCTACCGCGATGCTGAATTACACAGAGTCCAACAGTTCCAGCCGACCGCGTCGCTACGGGCCAGCAGAGTCGTGAACAGACTCGGTCACAGTACCTTTCTCGTTGTGGCTGGTACGGAGTGTACGAGCCGGTCGGCGTTCGTCGCGGTTGCGGTGCAAGACGGAGCGATGCAAGGTGCGGTGTCCCTCGATGCGGTGCAGGCAGCGGCTCGATGAGCGTCGTGCAGACGGAGTCGGTGAGTCCAAGGCGTGCGGTGCAGGGCGAGACGGTGTACGATGCGGTGCTGACAGGTTGCGATGCAGGCGACCAAGCCGGAGTGCGGGAGCTGGCGTCGGACAGCGGTGCGAGTCGGAGCGGTGCGTCGCAAACGTGCGAGCGGTGCCCCAAATGCGATGCGGTCACGACTGTTGAGCCAGTTGCAGCGTCCGCGTCGGTCGGGTCCGGCTGGTTCAGTGAAGCGATGCGATGCGAACTGCGGTGCCCACAGGTCACGGTGCAAGCAGCGGCTCGGTGTTGACGGCGTCGGACGTCGCCTACGGTGAGACCAGGGTTGCGATGCGAAGCGGGGCGATGCGGTCTGCGGTGCAAACAGGTCACCGGTCAGGGATGGATTCGGTTGACGGAGTCGGTTGCAGTTCCCTTCCTCTGTGGCAACTGAAACAGCGTTCCAGAAGCGGTACCCAGAGGCTTGTGAAGTCTTTGTAGTCCCTGAGACTTCTTAACAGGAGGCCAGCTCGGTTTCAGGCCCTTGGAGATACTCAGCACAAGTTTGTAGAAAGTTCAGTCCTTTCACTGCCCAAGGCAGAAGCAGCAGCTGCAGGCCAACCCAACAAAGCAACAACACAGCAAAGGGGCAGTACTCCTCCTGGCAGCTCTTCCAGCTCTTCGTCTTGGCAGGTTCCTTGATTCCAGCGAGATCTAAATTCATGGGGTCAGGGCCCCAATATTTATATCCCAAATTCCTTTGTTCTCTGAAGGCAGAGAGGCCTTTGCCTAGTCCAAACCAGTTCTGGAGCACTTTGTTGACAAGTCTCCGTCCCTTCTTTCAGAGAGTAGGCCAGGGACATCAGACGCACCACAGGAGGTGGAGCCAGCATTGTGGAGGGAAGGCACTGTCCTATTCAGGGCCCAGGTGCAACTCCTCCCACCCATCTACATGTAGATCTTGCTATTCAGCCCTGTGCTGACTCACCCTGTCTCCTGGCATCCCCCAGCCCCTGTCACTCACACTCCAGACAAGGAATACACAACCTCGCAGAGGCAGGCTTGGATGGTTAGACAAGAAAATACCCACTTTCTAAAAGTGGTATTTTCAAACACAGAATGTTAAAACCAACTTCACTAAAAGATGCATTTTATCATTCTGAGTCCAGGCATACTAAACTCGAATTTCTACCATGTTCCCGGGGTCAGTTAGGATTATAAGCTGTAATAATCAAAACTGCCCGTTCTGGCCTATGGGGAACAGGTAGCCTTGCAATAGTGAAAAACGAACTAGGCTGTAATTCACTATCAGGACATGCCACACACACCAGGGCATGTCCTACCTTTCGCATACAACGCACCCTGCCCACAGGGGTACCTTGGGCCTACCTTAGGGGTGACTAACATGTAGAAAAGGGAAGGTTTAGGGACTTGCAAGTGTGCGCACTTGCCAAGTCGACATGGCAGCCCCAGGCTGCGCACAGGCTCTGCAATGGCAGGCCCGAGTTACACTTTACGGGCTGTTTGCGTGGGTGGCACAATCCAGTGCTGCAGCCCACCAACAGCATTTGGTCTATAGGCCCTGGCACTCGCAGTGCACTTTACAAGGGACTGACACATAAACCAAATAGGCCAATCATGGAAACGCCAATCCGTAACACATTTTATACAGGAACACTTGCACTTTCCCACTGGACAGCAGTGAGGAAAGTGCGCAGAATCATTACACCAGCAAAAACAGAATCAAAACCGGGAGGTCAGAAAGCAAAAAGTCAGGGGAAACACGCCAAAAGATGCCAAGTCTAACAATGGTATAATGACCTGGGTAGATGCCCTACCCCTTGCTCTCTTGTCAGTAAGGACGACTGCCCACTCAAGGATAGGATTATCTCCGTACGAATTGGTATTCGGTAGACCAGCTAATGTATGGGGCGTACCAAGGCCAAAGAAATTGTCTGATGTTGAGTTCCCAGTATTGACTGACTACCTGTACCAGTTAACCGATTCTTTTCGTACTCTTTATCATCAGGTACACGCTGCTATCCCCGACAAGAGCGAAGGCCCAGGTCACACCATTCAACCAGGTGACTGGGTGGTGATCCGAAATTTTCAGCGTACCAAGTGTCTGGAGCCCCGCTGGTCGCACCCCGACAGGTCCTTTTGGCCACCCGCACTGCTGTAAAAGTCGAAGGGAGAAAGAACTGGACACATGCTACCCATTGTAAAAGGGTGCCTCTCCCCCTCCCGTACGACCAATGGGTGAAAGAAGGACTGCCGGATTGTGACACAGAAGTAGTACCGACCTTTGTCCCTTTCAGTGATGCTCAGCTTCATTACACCACTACGGAAGCCGAAACTGATCGAATCTTAGGGGGTCCAGTCATCCCTCCTCTGCAGGATCAGAGGAAGGAACAAGAAGCTCTCTTTCCAGACCACTCCATACCTTCTTCCACTCGCTACAACTTGAGACCAAGAAAAGGGGCTGGCCCTTGACTCTGTCTGGTGTCTAATAGGCTGGAGGGCTGTGATATCTCCGGCTGAGACCGGTGCTGGTATGCTGGACCAATGGGAAGTCCGTAGGACTCTTGGTATCCACACCCAGTGAAGCAACCACCAATCACAGACAGCCGCTAGTGACAACAGGCTGAGCACAAATGGCAGCGGTCCGAGGGTCTGAAGCGCACAAGAAATATGTCAAACTTCTGAACAATAAATGCTTCCTTTCCACGATAGTTATACTTTTTGCTCTCCTCATCCTGCTGGTTGTGGGATGGGTTCTGTTGCTGACCTCTCCCCCAGCTCCTCTGGCTACGACACCGACACCTGCAGAACATCTCCACGCCACCTTGTCACCCCATGAACTACCACGACGCCTGGAATTCATGAACAATACTTTTGTACAATTATTGCACCAGCATCAGCTTGTGATTAATACCTCGAACTGTTGGGTATGTGGGCTCATGCCACACTCTATGACACACACTGTCCCCTATTTCGTCTATCCATTTTCTGTTTTTGGGTCCTGTCTGGCTTGGAGGATGCTCGTCACCGATGCATATACGATCAATGGAACAACGAGCTCCATCATTGGCGATTTTTATGACACTTTCACCCGAAACAGAACAGGCAATGTCAGTAATCCTTTCTGCCCTACTACGACATCTGACATCTTGAACATCTCCCGTGCTGAACGCAATGAGATGGTTGTGTTCAACACCTCAAGTAGAATAATCTTCTCTCGCTTTCGGTCCAGACGCAAAGTTCCCACCAAATTGCAGGCTTTCAATGTGATCAACACGCATGGCCAGGTGTGCATAAAAGGACTGGGGACCCGGGAGGTAGGAGTCAGTGACTGCGCAATAATCAGTACACTGAATATTACCTCACCACCACTCCTAATCGCTTCTCCAAATACCTATTTTGTTTGTGGACAGTCTGCTTATACCTGGCTCCCAGGAAATTGGTCAGGTGTGTGTTATTTGGCCTTTCTTCTTCCCCCTACCTTTACTGCTGTTGGGACACATCACTTGACCAATCCCCACCTCCACCATCGTATGCCTAGGGGAGTAATTGAGGCCGATAACACTGCAGACAGGAGGCGGGGGACTTCTTCAAAGGTTTCCTGCCGTTCTTGGGTCCTATGGTCAACAGCCGCAACATACGACACCTTACCCGAGTGGTGGAGGCAACCATTAATGAAACAGCAGGGGCATTTGGCAACATCACCGCAGAGCTTCAGGCGGACCGCCTAATGACACTACAACATCGAATGGTACTTGACATCATCCTTGCTGACCGTGGTGGTGTATGTAAACTAATCGGCTCCAGCTGCTGCATTTACATACCTGATAACGCTCCATCAGTCTATCAAGCTATCCAACGTCTGCATAAACTTTCCTCTGAGATTCATCAACAACAAGACGACTGGTCCCTCATGGGCTGGATTTGGGGCCTCCTTTCCAGATGGGGATGGGGGATCCTCATTTTTTTGCCTTGGGAATAGCAGTCATCATCTCATGCTGCCTGTGTATTCAGTGCTTGCCTATGCTTTGTGCTATGTGTACACAGGCCCTTAAAAGTTCCCCGGTCAGTACACGTGACACCAACGTAAGGATAATGCTTCAACAAGAGATTGGCGACCTAATGCAGGTAGACATTTCCTAAGAACATGTTTTGCCACTCAATGGCAAAAGGAGGGTCTGAAGAAAATAAGTTTTCACTAGGTCCTATTAATTTCCTTACATTCCTCCATTCCTTGCCATCTCGTGACAAAACCCTGCCTGCAGCCTCCATTTCTGCTGACGCTAAAAAAAACTATCACATACCCAAGCCCCCCTGTTCTTTGCAGTTAGCCAATTCATCAACAGAAAGCCATGAGACACCTACGCCCTGTGTAAACAAGCTTGTTTTTTATCTTCTGCTCCCTGCTTGGTAAACATCCTTGACACCGTGATCAGGTCATCTGGTCAATGGTCTGACTGACCGCGCCTTGATCAAGCTGATTGAACAATGGTCTGAATGCCGAGTCTTGATCAAGCTGATTGAACAATGGTCTGAATGCCGAGTCTTGATCAAGCTGATTGAACAATGGTCTGAATGCCGAGCCTTGATCAGGTCATCAACTACAAACACCGCCTTGATTGAACAATGAACTGAATGCCAAAAGAGTGGAATAAAAATGTATATAAGGCTTGTTCGCTGTGGAGTAAAGCAGCAGCCTCCTAGGTTTTGTCTCTGACTAGCTTGGGACTCTGTTCCATAGCCCGGGCTATTGTAATAAAGGCGGTTCTCTCTGCAGACGAAGGTTTCCGGGTCCACTTTATTATATAAGGAGGGTAAGAGTAGACTCGGGTGATTCCCGCACCGCCAAGCCCCCACTCCTCCTTGAGGGGGGCTTTTCTTGGTTCTACACTTCTCCTAACACCCTTCTTCTCCTCTCTCATCCCTCTTCTCCTGACTCAACCCTCGGGACACTGTCCCTAATACAAAATGCACAGATGTAAAACACGCCCACAGATCACCTCATCTCACTGGGCACTTCTCATAGGTAAATTTCCACCGTCTTCCTCACTCCATCCAAGTTCGGCTCGATGACCTTGATTCCCAGGCCTCCTCAGTGAGAAAGAACACCGGCTCCCAATTATCGACATTCCGTTTTCAAAGTATCACTTCTCGCCATGCCTAACTCCTAAAACAAAGGCGTTAGTTTAACTTAACAAAGGCAGCTTCTTCCACCTGCAACGGAAAACGTGAGAACAGAACAACCTTGCCTGTACATGAAAACCGCTGACTACCTCCAAATGCGAGAGCTTACCAGGGAAATTACATTTTCAGGCCTACACAAATCGGCCAACATAAGAATAAACGAATAGGCCTTCAATTACACGAAGTGAACATTTCATTCAGGCCTTTAAACATCAAATTATACACACAGATTAATAGAACTTTGCTTTGCAAGCATCGACAATTATTACACGTTAAGCACAATTAATCATCTCCACGTGCAGACTCTAACATGATGCACGTTTAAATCAAAATGCATTACAATACACATAGGCTTTTCATTAGGCAATTGTAATATGCTAAAGGTTACTCTTTTCCAAGCATAAATGTCATTTCGTTTCTTTTGCATGACACGAAACATTTTCTATTATTTCACTTACAATTCATTATTACAACACATTCCTAATGACCAAATGTTAATACAACACAGAAATATATGCGGGTGCGGACTATCCATGATTATGATGCACCCCTACAATTTTAGAGCACCATCGCGCTCCATCAGTAGCATGGATTGTTGTTGTACCTGTTTAGATAGATCGCTGACTAAGCCATAAAACTTCCCTAGGTGTCCAGTCTGTCTTTGGGGCCATCACTAGGTGAGGTATCTATGCTTTAGGGGTTCAGTGTTTCTCTATGGACCCAAACATTTTCTTAGTTCTTAGCAATTGGTGGAATCCAGAGCATGTGGTGGATGCCTTTGGTTGTGTTACTGACCGTGATGAACTTTCGAGTCAGGAAGGTGTGTGATCTTGATGGCACAGGAGAAGAGGGCAGGTGCATCTAGCCATGATTTCTGTGATTTGAACCCTTATGTCATCACTCCATGGACAGTAGCCAACTGCTGATACTGCCAAGTTGAGGCAAGGCTAAATTGTCTTTATATATGGTTGAGTCATAAGGACAGTGCAAACCTTCGTACCAGTAGCTCCGAATAGAAGAATATACTCGGTAATGTATAGGATACGTTTTTGTTGGTGGGCTGAAAGCAAATCACTTGATCCGATTAGCCAATCAGGTGCCAGGGGCACATGGAGCAGTGAATGACTGCCTATTTCCAAAAGACACAGGAAGGTGCAAAACATAATATCAGGCAACAGGACTAGAGCATGAAGGAATAAAGTGCAAGCTGTAAAACCAGCGTAATGCTGTTACAGTTTACAGCATTTCAGCCTTTGAAAGTTTATATGCTTTTTTTCTGACTGAAAATGGGAATTTTAAAAATTGCATATTTACCCTAGGGTTTTATACACTTTGGGCATTTTAAACATATTCGCTATGACTTCTCAACTGTAGTAGTAATTGTTGTGGCCATCTTGTGTTTCCACCCCAAGGTGTCACATACCACAAAGGTACAGAGATCGTTCAGGGGTGTAACACCCGTATAAAGAGCGGAGCCTACGCAAACCACACTAGACGCACGTCAAAGGGAAGCCCGTCTGTGCCACTCCATGCCTAGCCAGCGCCAGGTGCCAAAAAGGTTGCCTGCATGTGATCAGGATCTGGACACAGTGCCTTACCTAGACAAGAGGGGTTTGATTGAAATCCTTCTTTAGCTGAGAATACAAATTTGCCTTATACATGACCCGAATAATAAAAAAGTAAATCGTATGGCCGGGTCTTTCACAAAGTGTTTTAAGTTGTGCACTGTTGAACACATGCTCATTAGCAAAACATGAAACTGCCATTTTTTACTTTCTTTCATGTCATACGTTTGATATTTTATTTTTGAACAAAATCTGGATGGACTAAGCAGTCGACCTGATTTCGCAACGTCCACCCCCACTTGGTATAAAATAAGTTGAGCCTACATGTGAGGAAAAAGGGGCTGGGGGTTGGTGGTGGTATTAAATGATTCCCTTATTTACTTCTGCTGACTCTTGTTAGTTTTGTCTCAGTAGAACCGCTCGGGTTCAAGCTGGCCCTTGCAAATAAACAGGCAATGATTTATATCGTCTCCTGGGTTTGCATCTGGATTTCAGCTCTGCGTTTCTTGTGTTTTTGCTCCTCTTTTGCTTTTAGCATCAGTGACTTATTTTAGATGATTTTAATATTTGGGCCGATTGCCCAGAGCGTTTATACACTTCCAACTTGATTGAAGCTTGCACTATTCCAGGTCGGTTTCAATATGTCTCGCTTCCAGGGGGCATATTCCTTACTTGTTTGGGCAGTGCTCAGTAACTACAAAACGTTAATTAAGACAACCAGGATGGTTTTCTGGAAGTTAAAATTGGTATGCCATTTTCTTTTTTAGAATAGTTGATTCTGTTCTCAATCCCAGTTTAACAATCATGCAACAGAGCACTCTCAACAAGCATACGGCTTCCTGGCAGTCTTTTTCATTGCACAAATCTTTTTCTTCATTTTCTGTAACAAATGCTTTTGACTGTAGCTTGCTGCCAAGGGCTATACCGGTTGTTAGAAGCCCTGAACCCGAGTTATAAGAAGGGAGAGGGCGTTTAGCAACTGGTATATCCCTCGGCAGGAGGCTATGAGGCTATTAGAACATTCCACCCACTGTGGGTAGAGTGTTCTAAATTAGAAAGGGAGAAACAGGAAGACAAACATGGGAATGCTGGTGCTCCAGCCTTATACCAGCCATTAGAAGCCCGGAGCAACTCCATTGTCTTCAATGGAGCTCTCAACATTCCAAAGTTCTAATCCTACTGATGCAACTTTCATTCCACAAAACTTGAATTTCATAATGGCCCGTCCTGGAAAATGTCGACCCTCTACACCCCCTGATGTCTCAAGAGATCCATTTGGATGATCCAGTTGGTCGGGCAGAGTCAATTTTTGTTCACAGTGATTGCCTTTTGGATGGAAAGACTGCTTTAAAGTTAAATATGAACAATGCAGAAATCCTCTTTGTAGGTATTTCCCAGGATATTAGGTACAGCCAACAATGGTCCATACATTTATGCTTGGCAGCACAAGTTCCTGCTAAATTAGCAAAGAATTTAGTAGGAATTCTCGACAATTGTGGCCGGTTTCCTGGCGTTGCCTGGCTCCCTTGCTACATACTGGGTGCCATCTTTGAATGGGTTAGTGCCCTCAGCTCTTTAATCGTTTTATGCTTTTATTCTCACTATTTTATTTTACTTTTTCTCATTTCCCAGTAACTTTCCCTCACAGGGGAGCCTGTGTATGGAAAGCGGGATTGCTGGGCCCTGGATTTGCCCCCTGTTTACTTTAGCCAATTTGTTTTTAGGATCTCTCACTCGCGCTCCGGCGCTGGTGTGTAGACATGCCTACCCTCTTATCAGTGGCGGCTCCCACATTGGGGTGTGGGGGCGTCGCCCCACTGCTTTCTCGCAGTGCGAGAAGGCAGAAACATAAATGGTAATAACTACCACCATTTATGTTTCTGCTTCTCGCACTGCGAGAAAGCAGAAGTGCCTGGTTGGGGGTGGGCGGTCCTGCTCGAGGACAGGGGGGGAGTGGCTTGCCCACTGTTGTGGGTACTGACTGTTTGGGCCCTGGGGCCGACCAAACAGTCAGTACCCACAACAGTGGGCAAGCCACTCCCCCCCTGCCCTCGAGCAGGACCGCCCACTCTCCCTTTTTCTCTAGGTAGGCTGCTGCATGCAGCAGCCTACATAGAGAAAATGGCCCGGCTGGGGCGCTCTCCGCTGCGCCTCACTAATCACAACGCTGCCATTGCAGCGTTGTGATTGGCTTAGGGCCGGGGAAGGAGGCTGCCTGTGAGTGGCTGCTTCCTGTTCCGGATAGCAGCAGGAAAACGCGGGAGTCGGGACCCGACCGGGGGAAGGTAAGTTTCATTTTATTTTAATTAAAGCCCTCCCGCCTCCCTCCCCCCCCCATGCCGGCCGGGACAGGAAGAGTGCCTTTCTTGTCTGGTGACACCAGAAGTCTGTCCCGCGTCTCCGGGGTCTTCCCTGCGCAGGTGGAGCCGACATCGGTGGGTGCTTTTGTTTCTGTTTGTTTAAGCAGAGTACATTTTTATGACTGTTTGAAGGGGCTCCACATGGCCCACTGCCTCGGACACTGGCGGGGCACAAGTGGCGTAGCGGTGATGCTTTAGTGACTTGCGTGATTTGCAGATATTGCTGGAACTCTCTACTCTCAGCAGGATGTGTGCTTGTGGGCCTTTCGTTAGTGGTTGCAGAGCCAAGACCCCTTCCAATCTGACGTGCATGTGGTGGTTTAATGGAGTCTGTGAGGGAATACATCGGCGTGGCTGAAATAGCAGGCAGGATTTGGAGGGCTGCACATGTCAGGTGATTTGCAGGTCCACCTGTCAGCCATCCAAGTTCACTCGAGTGGGGAAAGGATGAGATATCTGTGGTTGAGCGCTGACAGTCTAATGGTCGCATTTATTTACCAATGCAGTGCTGCATCATACAACGGACACCAGTGGTCCTTTTTGGGTAATCAATTTTGTGACGGCGTGCCCCACAGGCACATATATTTTTGTGTTCTCACCATGTGCAGTATTGGAGTGGATTTCTTCTCGAATCCTGGTCTAGTGTTTTAGGGTGACATTTGTCTGCGTTTTCTGAATGCTGTGAATGACAGGCAATGCTATTGACTATTTGGACAGTGCTGCACACAAGTGGTGGGTCCGTCTTGATTTCTTTAATGAAAACATCACATTTGTAAATGTGGCTAAAGGTGATGGACTTTGGATGGGTACTATATATTTGCAATTGCGGAAGCTGGTAGCGATCTGTAGGTATGCAATGAGGTTCGAAGATAAACGTGTGTGCCTATGTGCGTGTCAGTATTTGATTTTCGAGTGCCCTATTTTCCTTTTTATGGAGATTGATGCTGCGGTTTAACTTTTTTGGTGCTGCAGGTGACAAGCGTCACTTTTGCCCAGTTGATTTGGAGCGCTCTACAGTTGAACTCAGGGGGATGGGGTGCTGATTTGGCCCTGCTGAGATTCAACCGTGTAACTTGCGAGCCATACGTCTTCATGCGAACAAGAATTCTGAAAGGGTCATGTTTTAAGCTTCACTTGACATTGCTATATCTTCTTTCCCGAGATAGAGATGGTTGCACATTTTGGCTCAAACTGATTAAAAACAAGATACAATCAAAGTCAATGTAGTCTGATGGCTAAAATACTGTGCCCGACTTTGCAACTTGGGCCTTGGGTTATAAACCTGGTCTCTGCCCGCAGCAATTGTGTGATTCTAATTAAATCTCCTAACCTCCAGTATACCTATAATTGTAAATCTGTGTAAATCCCATCTTGATGTACAGAATTGTACTACTGCTGGTATATTGGAGTGCTTCAAAACAATGGTGATTAATGTTTCTAAAGTGCACATGTTGCAGAACCAGTTTGCGATGGTTCTTTTGAATGTCCATTCCTGGCTGCTCTCTAGACACAGCCTTTGTTTAGTGATACCCCTCACAGGAGGCTAGTTTCAACTTGGATCACCCACAACAGGGAAACAGGGAGGTGTGGGGTTTTGCACTGGCTGACATCGTCCCAGCTGGGAGTGTGATCTGGGAGGGCACCTCTGGAGCTCTCTTTGGGGAGGAGCTGAGCTCCCCTCGACCATCAATGTGAGAATGTACTTTTGACAAGGGGGAGCGGGGGTGGTTCCTGCATCGGGGCATGCCTCCTTGTGTTTTTGATCAATTTGTTACAGAGATTATGTTAGGAGATGCTCTATTTTCCACCAATTTTTAGGAAATTTCTCAAGGGGAGAGGCCTTCCCCAACCCTTCTGAGAAATGTCAGATTTGTTCATTGCACTCGCGTGCATGCCTGGGTTCGTTGGCTGGTCTTGCGCCCCCCCACTTTCAAATTCCACCAGCCTCCACTGCCTCTTATGGAGGGATATTTAAATCATGCCCTAGCGCGGACGTGCCGCCGGTGCGGCGAAGGCGCGCCTAAGGCAAGCCCGTCTGCTCCCGTCCGCGCCTGGACTGCGCCTAGCACCGGAACCCCTGCTGGTTTAGGGTCAGGACCCCATGCGAACAACAGATACACAAGTAAGGAGCTGCTAGAGCTCAGGGGATGGACCAAAAGATGTTCCAGTTTTAATATGTCCTCCCTTTGGACAGGAAATACTGCTAACTGTGAACTATGTGGTTTCTCTCTTGCAGTACCCTCCCCACTGCCAAACTTCACCACATCTCACCCTAAGCGCACTCTAAGCCCTCCCCCTTCCTCATATTGCTGTGCACTTGTGAATGCCAGGTCTGTGGTTAAACACGCCACGGAAATGGCTATTCTTATTGAAACCCACCAAATTGATATAATGTTTATCACAGAAACATGGGCCAATTTTTCTTCCACCCCATATCTGATTACTGCAGTCCCTCCGGGATACTCCATTTTCAGATTAGATCAACCCCTGAAAAGAGGAGGTGGGCTTGGAATTATCTATAGGGACACGATTAGAGCTAGATTTGCTGTCATGCCTAATGAAGACTGTGAAGTCCTAGCTTACTGGTTTGAAGTAACCAAAAACAAATCCTTTAGAGGGCTGCTTATCTATCGCCAACCCGGCCCCAAAAATAGGTTTCTCAATTCCATCAGCACACTCCTGGGAGGAGATATCTGCAACTCAAATGTTACTATTCTGGGAGATGTAAACTTCCATCTAGACCAAAATGAAGAGAAAGACACTAGGGACCTTTTGGACACCATGAATAACTTTGGACTTACTCAATTAATACAGACTCCTACCCATATCGCAGGCCATGCACTGGATGCTTTTTTTTGAGCAACAATGACCTGCTCATGAGACTTGAGGCTCTACCCCTCCTATGGTCCGGCCATTCAGCCATTTTTTTTTTTAGCTAAGAGGCCCTAAGGATACTCAATCACCAACATGCAAAAGGGCTTGACCTCCCACAGAGCATGGAAAAATATAAACCACAGCCAACTTCAGCATCAGCTTATAGAAGATCTCCCTTCCCCCTCACCTGACCCCGAAAAGGCTGCTCAGAATTATTCAACTTGGCTAGATGCTGCCTTTTTACAACTAGCCCCTTCTAAAGTTATTAAACAAAGGAGAAACAAACCCTCGGAGCCTTGGTATTCAGAGGTTCTCCGCTTAGAGAAACATAAATGTAGACAACAAGAGAGGCGATAGAGACTCAATTATGAAGCCCACGAGAAGGAAATGTATAAACTCTCTCTGTCCACATATAAAACCCTTCTGACTAAAGAAAAAACAGTATACTTCACAGCCCAAATTGAATCTTCAAAAATCTCACACAGGGAACATTTTAAAGTTATCAATAAACTTACTAAAATACCAGTAGCCAAAGGTAGTAGTAGCAGTCAAACCTTCTGCGACGAAATTGCTCAATTTTTCAGGAATAAGGTGGATCTAATCTATAATCTTTTCAGCGCCTCTGGGAACAACCTCCCTATGCCGCATCTAGTATTAGTAGATAATGACAAGAAACATAATGACATTTCCCTTATTAAAATGACCAGCTTTGGTCCAGTCTCCTCAACTCAGGTAGAGCATATTATTCAGACCACTAAATCTGGATCTCCGAATGACTCGTGTCCCCCTTCGATTCTCAAACAAATCTCTGATCCAATAGCAAAATTCCTGACGAACATTTTTAATTCTATGTTCTTGTCAGGCATTTTCCCCTCATCATGGAAGAAAGCCTCTATTCTTCCTCTCTTAAAAAAACCCAACCTTGATCCTAGCACTCCCTCTAGCTATCGAACTATCTCCAGACTGCCTTTCCCGGCTAAGATCATTGAAAAAATTATGAATACACAACTTACACAGTTTATTAATGAATATAATCTGCTCGACCCAACACAATTTGGTCTCAGATCAGATCATAGCACAGAGACAGGGCTCATCAACGCCACGGACGAACTTAAAACCATCCTTGATGAAGGAGGTAACGCAGCTTTGATCCTGTTGGACCTATCTGTGGCCTTCGATACAGTGGATCATTTGACACTATGCCATTGTCTAGAGACCATTGGCATACGTAGCAGAACTTGCTTCGCTGATCCAATCCTTTGGTCTTTCTCTTACCTCCTACGCAGACGACACTCAAATTGTGGTCTCGGCTGCAAACAAGACCAATAATACAAGCACTCAGCTTCATAATTTTATGAAATAAATTTGCACCTGGATGGATTTGCACTGCCTTAAGCTAAATTTGGATAAGACTGAGGTTGTTTTCTTTGGAAATAATCCCCACTTTTAGACTCCCGATTGCTGGCCATCGGAAATGGGCTCACTCCCAATTCCAACTCCCAAAGTTAACAGCCTGGGAGTTATTCTTGATGACAAACTTAATCTCAGCAAACAAGTAAACTTTGTCATACCTGCCTCTTACAATACTTTAAGAACTATCAAGAAGATTCTACCTTACATACCTATTAGCGCCAGAAAAACAGTTGTATCCTCTCTCATTCTATCCAAAATTGACGATTGCAATGGCTTATATATCAGTCTACTGAAAAAATACCTCAATAAATTGCAGGTCCTTCAACACTCAGCCGCCAGAGTACTTCTCAACCTCCCAAAACAACATTCTGTATCCCTTGCCATTAAGGAACTGCACTGGCTCACCGTCAGTAATCACATCAAATTCAAAACTCTCTGTCTCACTTTTAAGGCCCTACATGGCATGGGTCCGAATTTCTAAAAAATGCCATGTCTTGGTATACCCCCAGCAGGAATCTCAGATCTCTGGGTAACTACATAGTTGCACCCTTCAGATTCAAGAAAACCAAATGGGGTGGAAGCAGCTTCCTTGCCGGAGCTACTAGACTCTGGAACACCTTGTCCCTCCACATTAGATCCACATCATCTTTACTGACTTTTAGAAAACTTCTCAAAACTTGGCTTTTCAATAGGTAAACTTGCTTTCTCTACTGCTTTCCCTTACTCTGCTTAGTTTCAGCGCCAAGACACCCTCGGGTATACGCTGCGCTATGTAAATTAATTTAACATAACATAACACTTCACTGAGCCTTGAACCTCATGTCAGTAAGGTAATTGTGGCTTGCTTTTTCTTCATAGAGAAACCAAGAAAAACATGCCAGGTTTTGCCTCGGAATGCACTTGACTCCTGTAATGCACTCCTTTTGGGGTCTTCGAAAGCGACACTATCCAAATTGCAGTTTAGCGGCATGATTATAATAATTGGTCTTTAAGGACATGCCCACAGCTTTCCTTTCCTGCCCAAGTTACACTGGTTGACCGTCCTTAAATGAATCTGTCTTAAAAGTCTTTGCCTCACACACTGCGAATTTTATTATTGAGGCCTCTTCTATCAGAAAGCAAAGTTTCATGCTATAGGCCTACAGACTCCTTTACTCCTTCACAAAACCAAGAAGCAGTGCTTGTGACCCTTTGGTTTGTAAACGACATTCTGGTGGACGAACCTTCTGGGTCAAGGCGGCAGCGAATCAAATGCATTGCCACTCGCAGTTAGCCTGGTATCTGGGCATCTGGCTGCTTGGAAATCCCTCAAGACTGCTCTCTCGGCACGGAAACAACAGTCAGTTTTAGAGCCACGACACCTTTTGGGTACCAGAAGCGCTCTATAAATAAATACCATAATTTAACATAACATAAAGAATGAGGGGGCAGTGCCACTTAGAGCCTTGCTCATTTGCTAGCTGTCAGCGATAACTTACCTAGGGTTAGGAAAGCTCGCCAGTGCTTCATAGGCTGCAGGCGCCATACACAGCGAGCTGGAGGGAAGTCTTAGGGTATGTCGAGGATAGGCCACTCGCCGCTGGGGCACGAAGCATAAGCACGTCACACACAAGGAAGTGGGTAGAGAGGCTGAAGCTATGCTTACACTGCTACATAAGACCAGCGCCCTTGGTTCCATGCCTTGCAATGTCATCGCTGTAAAGCTTCCGTTGGAGTCTGTCTCCCAGCCTTTTGCATTCCTCACTTCTTCTTTGCTTCTGCCTCTTCGCATTCCCTCTGTAGTTAAGTAGTACTAGTCTTGGTTTGCTTGGCCGTTCACCTGTTTCCATCTAGGCACTTCCCTCTCTCCTCCTGTGCTCTAGGGTTGTCCTCTGATGATCCTGAAGCTCGATCGTGCTCCTTTTGGAAGGAACCAGAGGAGAAGGTTTTACATTTCTCCTATATTGCAATGATTTAAGGATGTTGTGAAATGTAATATCTGTGATGTCTCTCTGGCCCATCTTAAAGAAACTGGTACCTTACATCGAACATGACCTGTTTCAGTCAGTCAGTCATGAGCCCTGCTCATCATCAGAGACATTATCCAGAAGAAAACTAATCTTTCTTGGTGTCACGCCCTACCCTAGCTCTTCCCAGCTTGATGTTAGGTTTACTTGTCAGTGTATTTCATCGTGGAAGTCTGGGATTTGCTTCGGAGTTACTTCGCTAAAACCATTTTTCCTGACACTTGTTAGAGCCAAGTAATAGTCTGCATGACTGAAAAAGGACAGATTCGGAACCACTTACAGTAATGCCGAACTGGGAATAGTTAGGCCATATGACCATTCTTGGGGATGGGTAAATAATCGATTCACATTTATTAAAACCTTTTCCACATTTATTAAAAGCATTACTCACTATTTTTAAGAGCAGTGGGTCACAAGAAGAGAGTGATGTCAGATAAATGTACTCAATTTCCACCACATGAAATTTTGCACGTTAAAAGCAGTAAAAGGGTCATATGGTCATGGGGGGGTCTCATGGTCATTGACGTCAATTCACCAAAATGCCAGGGGTAGCAGGAGTGATATCGCATGCCATTTGACCTTTACTTTGACTCACACTCCCATGCTTACACATACTAACACATTCACACACTCTCATGCACATAAACACACTCCCACCCGCAAGCATCCATACAACATACATTTAACAGCATTTTTTACTTACCTTAGCTTCCAGATAGGGTCATATTCCAGCTAATGTACTCCATTTTCTATTACACTAATAGTGAATAATATTATTCACTATTTGTATAATTAAAAAAATAGACAGAAACCAGGCGAGTGGAGTTCCAACCAGCGTCGTTTAGGAAGAGCTGCCCCTGTGTTCCAGGCACTGATGTTGCCACCTCTGATGACAGGGGTTGCAAAAGCACTGCTTTTAGCAAGGGGCAAGCCGGGGGTCGCAGCCTCGACCCCTGTCGACCCCTAAATGATGTCCATGCTCATTGTCTAGCTGGGGCTATGCAGTTTCACAAACTCTTGTGGAGAAAAAGAGAAATGTTGGGGAAACGTGTCTCCACTTCAGTAGGAGAACTGAAATCATCTGCACACTTTTTTAGAAGGAGTGTGTGAAATTCACACATACAAAATGCTAATCCGTCATTTAGCGCTATGTATTTATTGTCAGTTCTTGACATAAGAAAGCCTTTTTCATTCATTTCACCTTAAAAAAGTGGCATGAAAAACACAATTGCCGCAAACAACAGCCTCTTGTGTTTTAGTTGTTCACGTTGTTCCTGTGCTCCTGCACTATAATTATGCTGCGAACAGTGGTGTAAGAAAATGAGCAGACTGTGTGTGTGTAGTTATTCTTACTAGCTTTCTAGTTCAACATTTCTAGGTTTTTTAAAAGATTCTCTCTAAATTATTAGGGATGTTGATACATGCTTGCTCTGGTCTTAGACTGATTTTGCCCTCTTTGTGAGTAATTGCTGGGAGCCTTTATGATTGCGAGAATGTAACATTTAGTGAACAAATGGAGAAAATTGGCTAATCCACAAAATTATTTTGAAACCCGCCTTTTTAAGTCAATAAAGTTTAGTATTAAAGTCATTTCTGGACCACAGCATATTTTTTCCATGAGTACCATGAGCTTGTGGCATTGGTGGCTGCTAATCTCAAACGAGTTGGAACTGATCAGCTGAGCAGTTGCAGAAAAGGCCTCTTGTAGCGTGTGGTGTCCCTGTATCTTGGAGAGGAGGTCAGCCTAATGACCTTTTGGAGTCCACTTATTTTTCTTGGGTACAAGAGGGAGAGCAGGTCCTGTCCTTCAGGACTTTTCTCAGATCTTAGGCAGTAGGCTCTGTCCTCTTCTGATCTTACACATGTCCAGTAGTGTTCTGAGAAGGGTACTGGGCATGCCACATGTATGGCTGGCACCAGCTTGTGTGTGTGAGTGACTCCTGGCTCCTCCCTAGCCAATAGAGTAAACGTTCCCAGGAGGACATTCTACCCACTTGTGCCGTATTTCCTGTGTTCCTTACAGCAAACAATCCCACAGTGTCCCTCTTACCCTAAATACAAGATGGTGAAACTCTTCTCCCTTTTGCAGAGTCTGTGTGCCCACCCGAGAGGTGTAGCCAAGGAAATGAGCAATCCCTCCTCTGTCGTCACTTAAAACCAGTTCTGGGGGCAGCTCCCCTCTCACTATGATTGCAGCCTGCCTGGCTGAGGTAACTAAGAAAGGCCTGGCCCAGGTGTCAGCTAACATTTACCTGTGATAGGGAAGGCCTTCTTTGAAGTTAATCAAGTTCCTGGGCACAGTCCAAATTGTCACCCTGCTAGTGGAACATACACCCCTCCCCATACCCAAGCCTTTGTCTCCTGCTCTAGGAGCAGTTTTCACACCTCATTCAGGCTTAGGCACTCAGAGGGCTGCAGCTGGAAGCTAATGCAAATTAGCCTCCAGAGGCTTTAGGGAAAAGGTAACTTTCTAAGACTTTCTTCTTCATAATATTTATCAAAAATCTATCTAACTTCATCAGTGAATTGGTCTTTTAATAAATATTACAAAGAGTCCAGAATACAATTTCTACCCATTTCCTAGCCTGAGATAGCACTAATAAATGTAATATTGCATCCCATTGCTTCCCTATGGAACAGCCAGCTTTGCTGCAGTGAATCTAGCTTTTGAGGCTTTTTCAATGTAAGGACATGATTAACATTACATTTTTACATGTCCTACTGTTATGTTTTGTAATGTACCCCAATATAGGCCTGGGTAGTCACCTAACCTTTCACCTACATTTTCCCTGCCACTGTACTACATAACTGTTTTTGGTATTGACCTTTTACCTAGTTAAGGTGCTGCATAAATGTCGTGTGGTTTTCCCAGAAAACTAGCCTCATTTATTATGCATGAGGATTCTCAGAATCACAGGAGGATTACCATCTTCTGCATAAAAACATTGTATAAGGGTCATCCCTTTCGTCATCCTCGGGAGACATGACACAGCAAGGTAGAACCCCTGAGGGTACCTTTTGGGTATATATACGCCATATCTTTGCTGTGGCAGGCAGAGGAGAAAGACTTCCATGCTGACATACTGACGCGAGACGCTGAGGTTCCTGCACGCAGACACTCCAGCTCGCAGTGGTGTGACATCCCTCGCGGGGTGTCCATCTTGAGACCAAGACGGGGTCACACAGTCTCTCACTTCAGGTAATGGGGTTGGCTTCAGCCTAGGGGGATTCTTGGCTCTACACCTACATACATGCTAGGTACACGTAGGTACATCTAGTTAGGGTTGCATCGTAGGAGTACGCATTATTACTGTCATGTATTTATATACCTGCCTGTATTCATTGTTTTAGCACTATGGTAGGAATCTACCATCCATTTACCCTATTGGTGCTTATAATCATTTATATCTGTTTCTGTCTATGGTTGTTTCAGCACACCTATTTTACACTAGAATGACGCTGATTCAATAAATACTTATTGAAAAATGTCACCACTGTTTATTCTGTGTTTCTCTCTGAGACAAAGTGAGCAAGAGTGACTGAGCGAAAAGTACTGTACTGTTTCCACGATCCCTGATGGGACAGGGTTGTCATGTTCGATAGTTGCCAAGAACTATTCTTTCCTTGCACTGTGAGCTAGCTAGTATACAGGCGAACATACCCGGTGGGGGTGTCTGGAATCAGTCTGGACACCAATCCCACAGTTTATGTTGTCTAAATGCGCAGATCCTATATAGGTTTATAGGAACTACACGACACTACTTTTAAATACCATGCACCCTGCCTTATGGTCAGTAAGGCCTACTTAGCAATGACATATTAATATTTAAAAGGAAGGTTTTGACTTGTCAAAAGGGTATATTTTGACGGGTGGAATTGCAGTTTAAAAGCTGCTTTAGAATGGTAGGCCTGAAGCCACACTTTACACTGTCACTGTAATGGATGGCACATTTAATTATAGGCACTAGGTCAGTCTTCTCAAACGAGGAGCTTGTGAGGTACGGCAAGCTCTCCAGGTACTTGTGAGTAGCTTCCCTGTGTGCAGCCCAGACTACTAAATAAGAAGCTTTTACTCGGTTGAATTATATGTATACCAACATTTAGAGTGCATAGTTGAGGTAAACGTGTTTATTTTCAGAACTCATAAGCTGATATATGGAAAAAGTGGCTGAGTTTCCAAATTAGATTTAAGGGTGATATTTGAGTGATAAATCATGTGTCATTGGGAAAACCTTTAACAAATGATATCACCTTGGTGCTAAAGGCATTGCAGCTATGGCTATTATGTATTACCAATGTAGAGGCATTCCATATTGACAAAGTTTTTTAGGTCGAGCCTGTAGCAGCGCGCATGCGCTGCTCTGGCGAGACTTTATGTAAACAGTAAAAGGGCTTTGGAAAGCTCACCACACGCTCGTGCGTGTGGTTTGTTTTCGTTCAGAGTCTATTCGCCTTTGCGAGCGTCTTTCTGAGAAAGACAGCACGCAATTGGGCAAAGGCGGGTGCATGTCCCGCCTTTGCTCCGCCCACGGCCTATTGCTTTCGGTTACCCGCACAGGCCACATCTGTTTTGAATTATCGTGCACAGATGCATGCGCGATAATGCAAAACAGATGTCTCGCTATGGCGCGCGCGCACCACTCGCGTGCTTGTCTTCTCATTGGGCTTTGGCAAAGTCAACCGCCTGTTTATTTCCGCATCGCGCTTCACTTAAAGTGAAAGCGCGATGCTGAAAATAAACACACGGCTGCCTTTGCGGTACCGCGCTTGTTTCTTTTAGATGCGTTGCGTGGTTGTGTCCGGTAACTGTAAATGTATTTTACTTATGAAAAATCACTAAGACCATGATAGAATAAATAATGTTCGCTTCCAGCTAAGAGCTTATTTGAAGCTGGTTGCATTTTTGACAAAGTTAAATATTCGAGTCTCTAAATTGTCGCTCCACGCTGTCTCTGTGTAATGACTACCACCTGACTTCGTGCAAAGACAGGTGTGATTCTGCGCTTTCCCGCGTGCCATCCGACCTTATTTTCCCAGGTGAGTTGAGGGCGGTGGCAGAAGCTGCTCCTGGGGAGGACGAGGGTAGAGAACGTCACACCAACCTTGGTGCTGTGCATCACCTGGTGGCTAGGTAGAGTATGGTATGTACAATTGTAAATCTGCAGTCCTGCTCGGGTATGCGGCCCCCGACGCAGAAAGGTCTCTGCTCAGAAGCGTCAGAGAGCAAGGATTAGTAATTCGTGGTACGGATGTGCCCCCGTGTCGTCTCCTTATTGTGTTGGTGTGGAACCTGCACTGCACAGCCCGTCTTGACCAGGACAACCTTCAAACTGGGTGTCTCTGCCTCATTGTCATCATGCACCAAAATGCTTCCTAAACCCTACACGCTCCTGTCTCTAATGCCCGCTTGTCGCTCTGTCGTCTGGTGCACATGACCTCACCACTGATAATTCATAACTGCTAAGTGGCCCCGTATTTCATAACACCGTAGGCATGACACGGACGTTCTTCACTTTTAACTCTGTAAGGGAGAGGATGTGGCTAATGGCCAGAGCTGCCAACTTTGGAACAGGGGAACCAGGTAGGTTCGAGTCTCGGCGTCGGCTCGACATCCTGTGATTCTGGGCAAATCGCTTAATCTCTCCTGCTACCAAAAAATTAATGTGTCCTTGTGCAATGTAACTGATGGTTATGCAAACCTCCGCTCAAGTTCGCGCTATATAAATCTGCAAAAAAGAGAAATGGGGGGGTAAAATTGAAACAGCTGATGGCTTAAAAATAATGACCAGCGTGCCCCATGGTCATTATGCTCCGTTTGTCCTCGTGCTCCCTGGTTTCTGCAGCCCTTGGTTCTTGTCTCTCCAGCTCCTGTATTCCCTGCCCCCCCGCCCTTCCCTCCCCTCCCTCCCTCCAGTGCGCTCCCATCTCTTAACACAATGCTCCCTGCTGCATCTGCGTATTTGTAACTGGGCCCTACACCTTATTCACCCGAGTCCTTAAAAGCCAACAATCGCCTTCCTTCGTGCCTTATGCTTTTGGTCCGTGTACCCGCTGGACCCCCTGACGCTTTTACCCGAGTAGCACTGCCACTACGTCACTTTGCGTTCGAATTATCTATATTCTGTTTGCCCTTGAAGCCCTATAGCGCCTGGTCCCTTGCCCCAAACCATTTCCCCGCCACACTGGGCGCCCCCGAGGATGTCTGCACAGTGTCCGCCCTGGAGTGCCACTCTTTACACACACGCAGCTCTGTCCGGTGCGGCCTCATTAACGCCTCGGAACTGGAGCCCCTCGTAGGGCTCGTTAGCAGCTATGGTGCCATTTTACGTTTTTCTTCATTTGGGCTTTTGCTGCCAAAGTTCTTGTCTGCGCCTTGCTGCGGACTTCCGACAAAAGAGGCTTTATCAGAGAAAGGGCTCCGAATGAAAGTTGGATGAAACCTGCCTTCAGGCGAGTCTGTGGCGCTGCTATGAGGCTCACTCTGCTCCTCCGCGCCACCGTCAGCCTTCAAGGGCAGACAATGGGAAGAGCTGCCGCCTGAGGACCCGGGGAACCCGCTTCCAGTCTCGTCGTCGGCTCAACATCCTGTGATCCTGGGCAAATTCCTTAATATCTCGGTGCCTAAAAAAACGAATGAATGTGTCCTTCTGTAATGTAACTGGTGCGCATGTAACGCGCTCCAATTCTTTCCGGCACAGGACGTGCTATATAATTGCATAAATAAAAAAACAAATAAATACACCTCTCCCCTCCATAGCCGTGCTCCCTCTGACGTCATGTTCGAACTCTTTCACGTCGCAGGGCAGCCCCCGACATGGTGCTCTCAAAGGGCAAGTTAAGTGAACGCATTGTACAGCTGTAGTGAACAGGCTGCGCTTCCTTTGTGTCGTGTTTCCACTGACTGTGACAGTGCCCCTTACCTAATGAAGGAGTGCTAAAATATTAATTGTGCACAGATGTATCCCGGACGTTCCCATGGCAACGAACCAGAGTTAACGGGGAAGGCAACAGGCTGTTATGCTGGCACATAAGTCTTTCATTATTGGCGTACAGTTTGAAGTCCAACATTATCAAGTACAAAAAAGGTTATTTCAGAGCATGCGCTGCACATATTCTCTGTAATATAAACAAGCATTGAAAATGCAATAGGTCTCGCTTTGGGACCTTATAAGTATTTAGTTATGCAGCACAATATCCTTGGTGCAACAACATCAACTGTTGCATGGCTAAACACTTATAAGGTCCCAAAGGCGAGACCTATTGGCTATGCCAATGCTTGTTATACATTACTGCTTGCAACCATGCCTGATGGACTGAGGTGATCACTGGCAGTAATCTTGCATATGGTTGTCACTAATGTAATCTTGTCTGATGTGGTCACTATTACAACACTAAGAATATTAGTAGCTCTTAATGAGTTTCATTGAACATTAGTAGCTCTTATTACAGAAAAGATTGGAAACCCCTGCACTAGGTACACTTTGTAACATTTACTAGGGACTCATAAGTAAGTTAAATGTGTTAATTATGGGTATACCAATGTCATCATATTGAAAGGAGCACAGGCATTTTACCCATGGTTAGCAGGGGTAAAGTGCACTGAGTTCTACAGCCAGAAAAACAATTAATGCAACAATCTGGTGGTACACCACATAAAAGATGGTTATTTCCTACACCTGCATAAAACTTTCAAATATCCTCATGGATCATATCAATACTATTGAAAAACTAAAATATTTCTCTCCATTATGCAGGGTCAGTCCCATTATTTGTAGTTCTTATTCTGGATCTTGAACTTGCATTCTGTAATCTTCCTGATGTTGTGGGCTTTCAACCTACTGCTACAGCTTCCGAGATGCATCATACTTATGAAGCTATAATCCTAAAGGCTTTCAGAGAAAAGTTGGTTTGCTAGAGATGCTTTCTCAAAAATCAGGTGCCTTCTTTGTCAGACCCCCTTCAGGAGGCCATGGTGGAGACAGGAGCTACTGAGCCACAGCAATGCGGGGGTGAGTCATTTTACCTCTGCTATTCCAGAGCTGGCATTACTATGGCTCTGGAAACTTGGCCAGGTACAACTCTTTCTGCGCTTTACTCTCATTTGTATCGAGGGCAAGCAGTCACAGGTTTCTCAGGGAGCTTAGTGTGGAGGTCCTCAGGCTCAGGAATCAACACAACCACCCGCCAGCAGCACAATAGAATCAATGCCTAGCCCAGTGTATCTCTTTGTATAAAAGACAAGTACTTTATTACACAGTCTTCTGGGGAGTGACTCAGCTGCTGGCTGCGTAGCACACTGCTCAGAGGGTTGCAGCAGGAGCAAAGGCTTCTGTCAGTGGTCCTCTTCTGGGCAGCTGGTGGTAGGTTCAAAGTACAAGATGTGGCACACACCAGCACTTCGGTGGGTACTTGACCCACAGCAAGGCTCACTCTGGCATACAGATGAGTACTTGGCACTTCTTCTTGAGCATGGTGGCCACATGCTGGTTCTTCAGTGCAGCAGTTGCCAGGTGCTCTCTTCGGCACATAGTGCTGGAAGTGACAACTTCTATTCTTCACGAGGCACCCCCACGTCACCTCTCTGGTCACTTGCTCTTCAACACTGGTTCAGACCCAATGGCAAACTTGGTTAGTACTGCAGTAATGCAGTCCACTTGTGGGGCACACAGACCATCAGCAGGCACTTAACCCAGCTTTGGATGGACCTACCGTTTGGTCACAAAGGTCCAGGTGCCTTGGTAGCTCTGACAGGATAATTGAGAATGATCAAATTGCCTGGGTCAGCAGTCCGGCAATTCTGTCTATGCAGCTGCTTAGTGAGATTATTTTGGATGCACCCTTCGCCAGGGTCAATTACAGCAGTCCCTTCCCTGATCAGCTCCTCCGGCAGGGTTGGCACTTCCTTCCCTCGCTCACAGGCAGAATGTCGTGGCACCCAGGACAGTCCAGTAATTTCTCCTTCAGATCAGGCTCCAGGCGATGTTCCCTTGCCTCTGGGGAGTTGACTGTCAATGAAAAACCAAGCTGTTGCTGTGGAGTAGTCCATGAGTACTCTGCGGAGTACCCCCTACTCAATAGAAGAGGCCACAACAGTGAGCCAATGATGGGTCTTGGACTCCCATCTTTATATAACTTTTGCAGATGGATGTGGATTCCAGGCCTGCTTTCTTGGAACTGGTTTGGGTTGGTTTACCTTATGTGTATCCTGGCCAAGCCACCTTTCAGAACTGGCATTTATCTGCAATTCTTCTCTACCCAGCAGAACAATCTCCAGGTAAAGTGCCCACCACAGAAGTACAAAGAGGCATGAGCAGGCTCTGCCCAGCTATTTACAGCCCCTTCTCACAGAGATCAGGAAAAGAGACAAGATGCTGTGCCCCTTTAACGGACTCCTTTCCCTAACAACAGATACTGCAGGCCTCAACCTGCACCCCAGCCATCTACCTAATGGCAGCTGTAGTCAGAATAATTTACAGCCCAATATATGCCAAGAAGGGCTCTGGTATTTCTGAAGAAAGACAGTCTCCTCTTTCCTAACTATAGTATCTGGGCCCCCCCGTCCACCATCTGGGAGATGGTAGCAATACACATATGCTGTCTTGGGAAAGCAACCTCTCCTCCACCTTGTACTCCAGTCCAGGCTGTGGGCTTCCAAAATGAAACCTGCAGGCCTGTATCAATCGTGCAAGGGAACTATCAATCCTAGCACACATGCACAAGTACAACGCATGAATTGATGGTGTTCAGGATCCCAGGTCCATCGTGAGAAGCAGAACTTTTTAGATGAATGGGTCTGTAGGCTTGCATTCATGTCTTACTGGTGAAAAGACCTGTTACTGTAATTCACTTAACACAGTAACACCACCACTCTCCACGCACGAAACCCATGACTGGAAGAGTAGTTCTCCTTCATCTGTCATAACAAGGTCCAAAACTATCAATGTCAAAGTCCGGGCCTAGGTTAGTGCACACACTCAATATTAGTGCACAGCATGACAAAAAATCAAAAACCAGGATCGCAGGTATATGGAGTTTGGGTACTCAGGGCAGGAGTTATAACTATACATCATGCAGGGGACATTCCTATCCCAACAACCATCTTAAAAATGTTCATTTTTTTCCTGATTTTATTAAGTTTGCCACTGAATTTTTCATTTACAATAAAGAGAATTTTGCTATTCCAGTTATAAGGGGCACTTTTAAAGATGCTTCTAGGGACTTTATGATCAATTTTCTGTCTGAAAATGTACGTTATTGAATCAAATTAAACCTTTGAAGGAAGCATGTATGCTGTTCATCCAGATCTAAAACGTCTTTAGATGATCTCCTTAAAGTTAAGATGGAGTAAAATGCCATGAGAAAATGGTACAAATAACTTTTGGAACAAAGAACAGAAAGTATGGGGCATATTAGCAAGACCGGCGATAAAATTATCGCCGCTTTAGCGGCAGGAAACTGCCGCTAAAACGGCGATAATGGGCTTGCTAATATGCGTTATAGAATTCAATAGAAGCCCAGGTTAGATGTGCAGGACATCTAACCTGGGCTTCTATTGAATTCTATAACGCATATTAGCAAGCCCATTATCGCCGCTTTAGCGGCAGTTTCCTGCCGCTAAAACGGCGATAATTTTATCGCCGGTCTTGCTAATATGCCCCTTTGTTCACAACGTATGTGTAAATCAAAGGTTCAAACAATGAAAATTGTGTTTATTTATCCACCTCACAACAAGATACTCTGATTTGTGACTGTTACCTCCATGGAGCAGAGCTAATGGGAAATTATGAGCTGGAACCTGAGGGCCCAGTAAAAAATGAGGAATTGCTGGAAGAATTGGTAACTCAAGCCAGGTTGAGGCCACACTAAATCAGACTGAAGAAGGGATCTCCTGCCCCCAGACTTAGAGAACAGGTGCTCTCATTTAGCTCATTATAGGTGTGTGCTACCATATACAGGGCCTCATTACATGTTCCCCAGCAATTTTGATGGGCCAGGTGACAAACATTTGATAAAATAGAAAAATTAGGTTAAGTGGTTCTTCCCTACCGAAAATAATTATTAATTTCCATGATAACGTATTTACTTTAATCAAAAATAAAAAATGTTGCAGGGATTAGGGTCGCTCCTCAAAATATAATATTTATTAAAGTACATAAAAACATAGTAATTAATATGGCGTATTTACTTGTTACATTATTTTTTTAAATATTTTAGTTTCATTAACTAGATTTAAAATGATTTATTGAGTAAAATGAACTAGAATTAAGCCATTAAAGGGTAATTAATCAAACATAACCTTAGAAATACATTAAATAGACATAAATAATGGTTGCTTTAATTGTTAGGTATAGGGCAAGGATAGGGACAATCAATAAAAAATAGCATATGTGTAAGAGTTAAGTTAACAATAATAATCAAATTCAGAAAGTTTAAATTACATTTACAATTACAGCTAAGAAAACAATCATAAATTGAAATACAAAAATGAAGAAAGTGGCCGAATCAATGTAATGTAGTCAATATAGTCAACATCTTGCCAAACCTATCTGCATGCTGCAGTGACCACAATGTAGAAGTATCATGATGTTGCGGCTGCTGATGTTGTAACATAGAGCCATCTGCGTGAATAGTCGTTGCAGCATGTTCCTCTCCATCAGAGACGTGAAACAGGAAACTAAAGTTTGAGGGCAATAGACAATTGTTCAGCCAATATTCCTGTTGCAACAAGTCTTTTGTGAGACTGCTCTACGCACAGACTCTGGTGCTTACAAAGTAATAGTTCTACCCATTTCTAGTTGGGTTAGTCAGGCGTTGAGCAACACATGGGGCAGGTAAAGAGAGGAAACCTGGGACTCTGATCCTTGAAACAGAATGTATGGCCTCTGGCATTTTTATTCTGATTGTTCCACTCCTACCCTGGGGGCAGATGTGAGCAGCAGACCAAGCACAGAGTTAGAATCCTGGGACTTGGAATCCCACTGTGCAGTAATCAAGCCCTGAGAGGATCTGTTATGTATCCATATATTTAATGGTACTTGTATAGAGCAAACTTATCTGGGAAACAACACAGTGCTAAATAAGTGGCAAGAACCCTAGAGTACGATTCATATCATTGCATTTTTGTTCTCATATTGGCTTCTGGAAGAAAGGGGTCCATCTTTCTGTAGGAGAGAGAGCTGATACCAGGCTGTAATGGTTTTCTTGTCAGGGATTAATCCAAATAATGTTGCACTGTCTGTTATCTGGGAAGAGTTGTTATCTAGGTACATATTGGAAGCTCAGAGTTTAAGTGGTTGCTAGGATCTGTTTCTACAGTGGCTATTGGGTGATTTTGGTGGTGCAAAGGCAACTGATTGACCATCTGTAAACCTGGTGATAGCATGAAGGAGTCAAGCGAACCATGATTGGATGGACTGGTGCTCAATGGAAGGCCCAAGGCTGCCTGGTTGCTGTTGGGGTGGTCCGGTGGTGGAATTACTAGTTCTATGTGGTGGGCAGAGTGTAATAGGGAATGTAATGCCTCAGAAATTTTCAAATTAAATCACACACATCTTAATGAAATTAATTCTTTGATTTGTTCTCTATTTATTGTTTTTAGGGGCATTGCCATTATAACTTCATTAGAAATTGTTCATTCATGTCTAATGTTTCAGGAAGAAATAATCACTGTTTGACATGGTACTTTCATACACTTCAGCATGTTTCGGGATGAGTGTTATATATAGATAGGTAGCTGTGACAATAACAACAGATGTCACACAGTACTCGACTAGTCAGGGTAGAAAGTATATAGAAATCATACTTGTTCAATGACTGCTGCTACTACAGTACACACCCCTGCTACCTGTAAGGGCAATGATGGTGTTACTCCACAGAATAACAACCACAATATCTTAAAACAATATACTGGATCACTCCTACAATTTTTATAAATAACAGTGTTTGAGGACAAAAATCAGGAAGGTCAGTCCATAAGTTCAAGGTCATTTAGTATATTGTTGTCATCAATTATTGTATTTACCCGCTTCCAACCAAGTACATGATCATTAGCCAACACATGTTTCGTCCCAATGGGACTTTTTCAAGGCTTTACTGTGGCCTATTCAACTGTTAGATTCTTCCTAATAACAAATGTAGTTGTCCACATCTGTTAGTTCTCAATATTTTTCAACCTCACAGTGAAGTGGTGTAGCTATTCAGTCATGGGCAACACTGGTATAGAGAGCCCAGATAAGCCCTGTCCTGTCCTTTGGAATCTGAAATGTAGGCCAATAAATGTTTCGTGATGTTGTCTCTTCAGCAGGAGAACCATGACTTCACTGAAACAGTTAAATCATAATTAATTATAAATATGTCAGACCCATGCAATATCCAACATATACTTAAGGTGTCAAACTGCCCATCAATGAACTCATAAAGAGAAACCCTCACTTTCAAATGATCACATTTGTTTCTGGCGTTTTACACGATACCTATTGTGTCTTATGTGATATTTTAAAAAATTCAAGACCTCTTTGTTTGCTAATTGCCCAAGACATTGTACTCCCTCTGCTCATCACCTCTCTCACTCTTTTACTAGATGCCGCTTCCCAGACTCTGACTAACTCCAATATTGGCAGCCAAGTACGCTTTGCGTCCTTCCCTTTCTCTGCGATACTGGGGGCTGGAGAGCCAGCGTTGTTTGCTGTGACTGTGGCCAGAACCCCTGGCACCCTAAACTCCAGCCTGCTTCTTTTTCAGAAATAAAGACTCATTAGATATAAGATGGAGGGCCCTATTGTATTTGATAAACAGACCAGACAAAGATGATCTCTAGGCTCATGGCCTTCTTGAGATTTTTCCGCATTTTTAAATTTGCTGACCAGGAGAAACATCGGGGCTCTTACAGCAGCAGGGAGAGAGTTGTCTTCATCTGCCTCCATTGTAGTTTGATGAAAGGCTATGTTAAAAGTTGCAGAATGCTACGGCTTTTGACAACTGCCCAGAAATTTCATTTCCTACTTCATATTCATATCTTCCACAGGAGGGCACTTCCTTTTTTGCCACTGTAGTTAGGGGAGCAGGCAAAGTGCTAGATGGTTAACTTCCATTAGAGAATCATAAAATTCACAGATTGGCAGAAACATTGGAGCCAATACCTTTCAAACCCTACCTATGATCGTGAGTCAAATGGGATCAATATGTTGAGGGATAATGTTTTTGCCTCCAGCAGCTTGGCACTCAGAATTACCATTGCCAAATGTTGTCCACCCAGCTATAAGCACAGTTTGTGGAGATTGGAATTAAAGGATCCAAAGTCATGCTTCCAAGTTACCCATATGCCTATATGCGAGAGGCATTTTCAAAAATTACCTTTGAAGGACTAGAGGCTCCCAAATGCATCCTCAAGATGTGGCTAGGCAATGTGGCTGTTATGCAATGTGTTTTATGGGGTCCGGGGTATAGTGCAAAAAGGCATGCATGAATGGGGTAAAAGTATGACAATGTAGGATTCTGGAAAGAGAGGGGAATCTCTAAAGTGGGGAACATCATCATAGGGCACAGTTAGAAAGTATTTGATGGAGGGAGCCGGGAGGGGCATGGAGTCAGTATTGGCCAATTTCTTTTTACCATGATAGGTTGTCATAGAAATATACATTTGCACCCTGGTGATACCATATACTTTTGAGGCAGGGTGTAGCACGATATCAGTCTTATATAATGCACTAAAAGACTCCCTGTTAATAGGATAAAGTTAAGAAATAAATGGGAGAGTAATATAGGCACAGTGTGGAACATATACATGGATTTGACCAGATGAAATGTAGGATGATATACAAGCACATGAGACAGGTCTCTGGAAATTTCAAATGTAGAATGATAGACCAGAAGTGATTGAAAAGGGTCTGTTTGATATTAATTACATGTACATGACTAGCACAGGTGTGTGCCCAAAGAGTTGTAGGCCAAGAATTACCTTTTCTCAATGGGACTGTGTAATATATCCTACATTTTGGAAAAGGGCATGTTGCTTGGTGGAGAATAGACGTTTATGGGCTAATTGATATCTCAGCACAGGTTTCTATACTTCTATTAATAGGTAAGTAAAACAAAGAGATGACCTGTCTCTCATACTGAGTAATAGGCTGACATCCAAGACATGGAAGTTAGCAATGGGCCCTTCATATGCTGACTGGACAAAAGGTTTAACTAATGGACAGAAGCGAAGATGTAGAATTGGTCTTATGATGGCCAACTTGTGGCGGTTCAAGAGTGTGCCAATTCTTTATATACCTCCAGATAAATGTCCATTGGGTGGAGTTGATAAGTAGCTAACTTCAGATAAAGTGGCGAATGTAATATGATCAGGATGAAATTATGATAAGTATAGTGTAAGATGCATGTTTTAAATCGTGTAAGAAATAAATAAACTGTCAAATAAAATGTTCTTACCCTCATATATGGAATGGGAAGGGTGAGACTCTTTTACCGCAGATCTTTACAGGTTCTCAAATCTGTCTGCCATATGGATGGAGCACACCTGCATCTGCTTAATTTCTTCGCCCTTCAGCTGGAGCCTGCCAAGTACCCCTTTTTTTTGTTCTTATGCAGAGAGCAAACATCCTGCCAACCACTCCTATCGGTGGCCCCAAAAGTGGTGCAGTCTAGGGCCTCGTAAATACAAACTCTCCTGAATTTGTATGTCTATTAGAGACTTTGTGTCTGCACATGCACTTGTGTGTGTTTTTGTATGCATGCTTGTTTGTGTATGTGTATGTCCATCACTCTTGTAGCAAGTACACTACTCGCCGTTCCCAAGAACATCTCAGATCACAGCAACTTTACTACCCCTTCCACGAAACGCAAATAACTCCAATTGCACTTCCCCACTTCAGCAAACAAACATAATCAGTGAACATAAAAAAAAATACACAGTTGTGTCAAGTGCGTCGTATCTCCTCTTTACTGAAACCTGTCACACTCACATCAAGTGCATTCCTCTGTACTAAACTCTAAGCACAAAACAGGACGTATTCGGCCTCCCTCTGCTAAACAAATGACTCTCTTAAGTCGTACTCATCGTCGGAGAGGAGCGAAGCGTACGTGGAAAGTCATCGATCGCTGGGCTTGAAGTGCGGGGAGCGACGACCCGCTCTCTAACCAGGCTCTCCCACGGCGCCAGAGGCAGCTCTTAGACCCCCAGGAGGTCTCCGTGGCAGGGTCTCTGCTAACTGCAGGTACTATCCCTCCCTCTCTCCCCTTGCTGCAAACACCCACGAGACGAGCTGCGCGGCTGGTCACACCGCCGTTAGTCTGGATCAACCCTGGGCTCCCTTTGCGTGTGCAGCTCTCTTCTTCTCTAATACTAGCAAGCGGTCTCGATGATGTTATCCCCAGCGTCTTTTGCCGCATCTTCACTATAATGAGCGATTAATTAATTGGGATCAATCGCGCGTACATAGCTCACATGACGCTGAGCACTAGACTGCATTGCTGCCAATGTATGTGGTGTGATGTGTGATCTAGGGAGCCAGACCTACGGATATTTTATTGATGTAAACGTTGATTTGGGCGTTCCCCCCATTTTGTTTTTGGTCTTTTTCCTGCTCATTCCAGCACTGGATTCATTAACACCATCGATGGCCCGATGAGCAAGGCAAAGACCCCATTTTGTTCTCACGCTGAAAATAACAGCAATTCCTCCCCTCAAAATGGCAGGCATAATTAAATATATAGAGAAAGAACCTCCTCCCCCACACCAAGCCATGAAAAAAGACATAGGACTACCTTGCACTACACACTACTAAACAGAAACAAAGGATCAACCACTGCAACCGGGCTCTATGGAAAGAGACAGAGGACTATACCCGGAGAGGCTGTTACATGGAAAGAGCGATAGGACTACACCCCAGATCCAAACCATCACTGGTCAAACAAGCAGCCATCTTGGAACAGATTTTCTATTAATTATTTAAACTATAGTATACCCCTGACTTCATCCTATGACTACCTAAACCACAAACTCACGGATGATATTGCTACAAATTCTGACAGCCACTATGTTCTAAGTCAATAAGATTTTACTAGGCCTCTAGCTAGAAAGAGACATATGACTCGAGATAAAAATAAGGACCAACACCCCAATAGGAAAAGAAAGGTCCACCAAAAACACTTGGACAATGGAAACAGGACTACACCACTAGAGGACCCGCTAATGTAACGGTAAGAAGACCTACGCTAAGTATCTGCCAGTCTGTAACATACAGGGCGGACATCTTTGACTGACGCACTCTACATGACCTATTACCCACTCTACTCAGAATAAAAACGGACGCGATCCCTTATTTCTACATTCTCACACACTCAGAGCTAGTCCCCTCTATCTGAGTTCCTCTTCAACACACCAATTCTCTCTACCTCTCATACTCTCTGACCCTCCCACCCCTTCTCAAAAAAAAAAACAAAAAAAACTTCACCGTCACAAGATATACTTTATTTATTTATTTATTTTATTTTGAAGGTTTTATATAGCACGGGCAAGACCCTTGCGGGTATCAGAGCACTTTACAAGGTCTATATCGAGGATACATAAGCATGTAGTAAATAACATATAGTTCCATACAAATCAAGAGTAATAATCACGATAAACCTAGCTCAAGTGAATTTAGCCATGAGAAGGGATTTAACTTCATTTTTGAAAGATGCAGTAGAGGGATTCAGTCTAGTTTCTGGGGGAAAAGCGTTCCAGATCCTGGGCGCCATCCCTGAGAAAGCTCGATTGTATGTTTTCTTCTTGATGAATCTTTGTGGTTTCAGTAAAAGGTTATTGGCACTTCTGGATGCTCTGTTGCCACATGAAGGCACCAGTTTTTGTGCCAGGTAGGTGGGAGTGTTGTGATGAATGGCTTTATGCGTCATGCATGTGATTTTTAGTTGAATTCTGGCTTCGAAAGGTAGCCAGTTGAGGGATCTTAGGTCCGGGGATATGTGAGCATTTCTTTTGGAGCCAGTAATGAGTCTAGCTGCTGCGTTGATTGACGCTCTTAAAGGGGCCAATGAGGATCTTGGAAGGCCGCAGAGAGAGACACTCCCATATTCCACTCTCGGGATAACTAGAGCTTGTACTGCCAGCTTGAAGTCCTTTTCAGGCAGGAAAGGTTTTAATTTTCTCAATGTGTTCAACTGAAAGTTTGCTCCTTTTGTTGCGGTGCTGATGTGTTTCTGCATGTGAAGATTTCTGTCCAGAGTTACTCCCAGTGATTTCGCTGAGTCGACGATAAGAGTTTGGCAGTTGAGTGCTGTTAGGTGTTTGATCCAATCTTGAATTATGGGTACTTGGGAGGGAGGAGCGATTAGGAGGAATTCGGTTTTTAGGGTATTCAGTTTTAGATGGTTTTTGGCCAGCCAGGTCTGAGTTTTTCCTAGAGTTGTGTTGAGAGATTTGATGTCTTCTAGTGAGTGGATCTTTAAGTAAAGTTGTGTATCGTCTGCGCACATATGAAACTGTACGTTGGAGGAGTTGAGAATTTCGGTGAGTGGTTCCATGAATAAATTGAAGAGTGTCGGAGAGAGGGATGATCCTTGTGGGACTCCTAAGGTGACTGGGACGGGTTCAGACAGGGAATGATTAACCTTGAATCATTGAGATCTGTTTTGGAGGAACGAGGTGAACCAATTTAGCACAGTTCCGGATAGTCCCATTCTGTGTTTCAGAAGGTCTAGCAGGTTGTCGTGTTTGACGGTGTCAAATGCCGAGGAAAGGTCGAGCAAGATAAGTAAGCAGGCTTTGTTTTGGTCTAGGATTTGTAGTGCATCGTCTATTATGTGGGTCATAGCTGATTCAGTACTGTGTCCTGCACGGAAGCCGGATTGGTATTCGTTGAGCAGATTGAAATGGTCAATGTGTTTACCAAGCTGAAGATGTACACATTTTTCAAGGAGTTTGGCCAGGGTAGGGATGTTGGATATTGGTCGGTAATTATTTAGATCCGCTGGGTCAACCGTTGGTTTCTTTAGGATGGGGGATACCTGCCCGGATTTGAGGATTTCAGGGATGGTTCCTTGAAGGAGAGAGGTATATATGATCTTGGTCCAAAGAGGCAGTATCAGTGGGATGAAGTCTTTTATGCAGTTTGCGGGAAGAGGGTCAGTGAAGTGGTTGGCGGGATTCAAGGCAGTGAGTATTTTGAATATAGCTTCTTCGCTGTAAGTATTGAAGGAGGACCAAGATGCATTATTTTTTAGGTCGAGCTTTGGTGAGGTCCAGTGTGGGACCCCTGGCAGGGATGATGAAGAGTTAATGTGTATGTCATTGTGTATAGATAAGTCGTTGAGTAGGTCCTTCTTTATGTTTTCGGTCTTTAGAGTGAAGAAGGAGGCAAACGCTTCGCAGTTGGGAGATGCGCCTGTATTAGCTTGGGGGGGAGGGGGGGAGGTGAGGTGCATCCTTAGATTGTGTTTTGATTAGCTCGAAAAGTTTTTGGGGACGATTCTTGGCCTGGTCTAATTGATAACTGAAAAAGTCTGCTTTATATCATCTAATCTTTCTGTAGTAGGCGTTTCTTTTCATTCTTAGCAGCTTGAGGTGGTTGGCGGATGGTGTAGCTCTCCATCTACGTTAGTCTTAAGGATCATCTGTCCTCATTGAGTCTTCCATCGTACCAGGGTTTTGAGTCTTTGATAGAGACTCTCTTCAGTTGTAGGGGGGCGACCTCGTCTAATACCATGTTCATGGAGTTGAAGTAGTGGTTGGTGAGATCTTGAACATCAGAATGCCCTACTGGGGGAAGAAGGATGTTGGAGCTAGAGGTTGTGATTCGGTTAGTATCGATATTTTTCAAATCCCTCTTCCATATTTTAGATCGTGTAGGTTGCACAGAATTAAGCTTCACTGATTCGTTGATGAAGAAGGTGATGATATGATGGTCTGACCAATCACATGGACGGATCGTATCGAGCTGAATGGAATCTGCCTTGGAAATGACTAGGTCAAGGATTGATCCTTTATCATGTGTGGAGCTGTTACAAATTTGGGTGAGGTCGAGGTCCGTGAGGAAGGGTTTGAGACTATTGACCGCTGAATCATTAGGGTCATTCCAATGGAGATTAAGGTCTCCGAGGAATATGTGGGTATTTTGTTGTCCGGCATTAGTTGAAACAATGTCCATAAGATGTTCGATGAAGGTGAGGTTATCACCAGGTGGATGATAAAGAATGTGCAGAGAGCATACTGGTTTGCTATTGCTAGTGATGTCTAGGCATAGGTATTCGCAAGAGGGGAATACTGGGGAGTGTGATCGGTTCACTGAGAGATTGTTCCGGTGTATGCAGGCTATACCACCCCCTGTCTTATCAATTCTGTCTAGTCTGATGATATCATGGTTTGGGGGTACCAGTATGTCAAGGATGGGCGTAGAAGATTCCTTTAACCATACTACCTTTCTTACTCTCTGACCCTTTCACCCCCTCTCAAAAAGGCTACACCTACAATATGGAGCTCATGGGCCTGCACACATACTCCATTAAATACCCCCCTAACCTTACAAAAAAAGTGGCCAAAGGCTTCAAACATAGTCTATTAAAATCTCACCCAGAAATTCCAATTTCTGACCCCTATTTCTCAAACAACAAAGGGCATATAACAAATGACATCATCTTCTATACCAAAAGAAGGGCCCAATGGCGAAAAGCCTTTCTCGCCTTATTCTCGATTGCATCCACTAAGAAAACACCACATGGGCTTACATTATCCATCATTCCCTCCCCGTTCTATAAAGCGGCAGCGACAATCACCATATATCATAATGGGATCATCCTCATGCAAGCCTCAGACCATAACCTGAATTTACTGAATTACATCTTTCCGCACATCAAAAAGAAGGCTGTAAGACCCCATCCCACCTCCCCAACATACCACTCTACCAGCGCTCTGCCCGACCCCCTACCTGACTCCCCTACTAGTCCTCCTCCTTCCATCTCCCACTGTGTACACACACCCGCCCCTGCCCCAATTGACACCCCATTGAATGACATACATCTCCCCAAGTCCTACTCCTCCCCCAGCACAACCACAACTTCTACTATGCCTATCACTCCGCACAATAGCTTCCCCTCTCCTCCAGCCTTCCCACACCACATCCACTCCCCCTCTTACCCATCACACAACTCAACCCTCCCCCCCTCTCTCTCCATTCCCAGCAACTCCATTACAAACTCGGCCCCAATCTCCCTCTACACTTGTACATTCGATCAGCCAGCATTCCCACACTCCCCCTCCCCCTCACTACGAACCTCACCGTCCTTCCTCCTATAGCACACAACATTACCCCTTCACATCCCTTCTCTACTCCCCCCCTTTCCATGGACTACCACACTGAAAAACAGCCATACAACGGACCAGATCACCTCTCGCCCCAGGACCCCATACAAGTAACCCTTCCTCACCTACCTACAGACCAGGCGATGAATACGATAACTTCGACTCCTGACCCTAGACTCGAGGAGATATTACTATCTCTACAACAACTCAAAGAAGACATCCAAACTCTTCATGACCTGATCCTGATACAACCCAAACCACACGCGAAACTCTTCCATCAGCCACAGGCTAGCTCTTCGATACAGAAGCACCCTAGATGGAAAACAGTACCTGACCCCAATGCCTTATCCCGCCCGATCAGAATAAAAAACCCGCTATTACCGCAAGAGCTAACTTCTCTACTCCATTCCTACGAGCTCCCGACTCCACCCCCTCATTCTGCGCACATGGACAACACACCGATACTGTCCTCTATCCAATCCATCCCTCCCAATCCCGATAGAGCCACGAGACACATTCCCAGAGGTATTGTTGAAAAAAACCTCAAGAGAGTACCCATCTTACAAGACCCCAACACTACTCCTACCAAGGCCCGGATAAAATGTATCCTACTAAACTGTAGGTCGGCCGCACGACATGCCGCTGATATAGCTAACTAACGAACCTGACCTCATAATTTTAACGGAAACTTGGCTTAACGAATCATCCTCGCCCATCCTAGACATACTAGTCCCCACAAACTATCACATCACAAGACTAGATAGAATTGATAGGCCTGGAGGTGGTATTGCCTGCATAGATCGGAACTACCTCTCTGTGAAACGTCTCAAATCCACGGTTCTCTCCTCCTGTGAATATTTATGTCTAGACATCTCTAACAATAACAACCCAATATGCTCACTACACTCATTTTACCATCCACCAGGAAACAACCTTACCTTCATTGAACACATAATGGATTTCCTAGCCACAAATGCCGAACAACAGAACATTCACATATTCCTGGGGGACTTCAACCTCCACTTGAATGACCCTGACGATCCTGAGGTCAATAGCCTCAAAGCTTTCTTAACTGACCTTAACCTGTCCCAAATTTGTGACAGCCCCACCCATGAAAAAGGCTCAACCCTAGATCTAGTAATCTCCAAATCGGACTCCACCCAGCTGGAATCGATCCTCCCATGTGATTGGTCTGACCATCACATCATCACTTTCCATATCAATGAAGCAGTTAAACTACTCTCTGTCCAACCCAAGAGAACGAAAATCTGGAAGAGAAACCTAAAAACGTCAATACTATCTCACTCGCAACCGCTAGTCCTATCTTAACACCCCCACCTGACAGTTTACATGACGTACACAATCTGACTAATCACTACTTCCACTCTATGAACATGTTATTAGACAATATAGCTCCACTACAATTGAAAAGAGTCTCCAAAAAGACTCAAACCCATGGTATGATGGTAGCCTAAATGAAGACAGAAGAGCACTAAGAACAATTGAACGTCAATGGAGAGCAGCACCATCCTCTATTCACCTCAAATTACTCAGAAGCACGAGAAACGCCTATTACAGAAAAATTAGACGATCAAAAACTGACTTCATCAGTAAACAATTGGACCAAGCCAAGAATCGTCCCAAAAGACTATTCGAAATAATCAAAGCTCAATCTAAGGTTGTCTCCCACTCACCTCAAGTTAATCCAGAAACACTCCCCAACTGCGAGGCATTCGCTTCCTTTTTCACAACGAAGACTGAAAACATAAAGACAGACCTACTTAACGACCTATTAGCCCTTACCGACCCTCACATGATCTCCTCAAGGACCCCCTCAGGAATCCGCTTAGTTGTCCCACAAAGCTCGACCTCAAAAACAACGCCGCCTGGGCCTCCTTCAACTTCTACAGCGAAGAAACTATTCTAAAAACGCTCACGGCCTTGAATCCCTCCAATCACTTCTCGGGCCCACTCCCAGCAACCCACCTAAAAGACTTCATTCCGATGTTAGTGCCTCTATGGACCAAGATTATAAACACCTCTCTGCTGCAAGGAACCATCCCAGACATCCTCAAAGCTGGTCAGGTATCCCCCATCTTAAAAAAACCATCGGCAGACCCAGCAGACCTAAATAACTATCGCCCTATATCCAACATCCCTACCCTGGCCAAATTATTAGAAAAATGTGTTCACGCGCAGCTTATCAACCACATTGACCACTTCAACCTGCTCGATAAATTCCAATCAGGCTTTCGAACAGGGCACAGTACCGAATCTGCCATGACCCACATAATAGACGACACAATAAAAATATTGGACCAAAACAAAGCCTATTTACTAATCCTGCTGGACCTATCCTCCGCCTTCGACACCGTCAAACACGACAATTTACTAGACCTCCTGAAACATAGAATGGGACTATCTGGAACAGTTCTCAACAGGTTCACTTCCTTCCTTCATAACAGAACACAAAGATTCAAGACCAATCAATCTTTATCCAAGCCCACTCCAGTCACCTTAGGAGTACCCCAAGGATCTTCCCTCTCCCCGACACTCTTCAATTTGTTTATGGAACCACTCACCGAGCTTCTCAACTCTTCAAATGTCCAATACCACATGTACGCAGACGACACACAACTCTACATTAAGGTCCACTCACTTGAGGACATCAAGTCCCTCAACTCAACGCTCCAAAAAACGCAGACCTGGCTGGCAAATAACCACTTAAAATTAAACACCCTAAAAACAGAATTCCTCCTTATAGCGCCCCCCAGCCAAACAACCATCATCCGAGAATGGATGAAGCACTTAACAGCACTCGACGCCCAACCGCTCATTATCGACTCTGCCAAATCGCTTGGAATAACTCTGGATAATAAGCTAAATATGCAGAAGCACATCAGCGCAGCAACTAAAGGAGCACATTTTCAGATGAACACCTTGAGAAGACTGAAACCCTTCATACCCGCAAATTACTTTAAACAGGCAGTTCAAACTCTAGTAATCCCCAGAGTGGAGTATGGGAGTGTCTCTCTCTGCGGCCTACCCAGAGCAACGACAGCCCCTCTAAGAGCGTCAAACAACGCAGCCGCCAGACTAATCACAGGCTCCAAAAGAAACTGTCACATCTCCCCTGACCTGCGTGCCCTTAACTGGCTACCCTTTGATGCCAGAATCCATTTGAAAATCGCCTGTATGACACACAAGGCACTGCATCACAAAACCCCACGATACCTTGCGGAGAAATTAGTACTATCGGGTGGTAACAGAACCACCAGGAGTTCCTATAATCTTCTACTGAAACCACAACGATTTACCAAGAAGAAAACTTATAACCGCACCTTCTCAGGAATGGCCCCCAGGATTTGGAATGCCTTGCCCCCAAAAACAAGACAGAACCCTCACACGGCATCTTTCAAAAAAGAAGTGAAATCGATTCTCCTGGCCAAATTCACTTGAACTATTAGATGCAGTCTTGTAGATATTTGTTATGCTGTGATAGTTACCACTGTTGGACTAATATAACTAATAGTATTTTTAATGTATATGTCTATTTCCTATATTTGTTGTAAAGCACTCTGATACCCGCAAGGGTCTTGTTCGCGCTATATAAAACCTTCAAAATAATAAAAAAAAAAAAAAAAGTACTAGAAACAAGTGGCAGTGGTAATAAGGAAATGGTCAGCACCTCCGTTGCGTTTGCAATTGTTTGATTTTTAAATGTAAAGGCGTGCTCAATGAAAACACTGTGCCACCCAAACAGTGTTGCCTTGTATAGAAAAATAAGATTTTCCATATACTCGCATAATCAAAATTATAATACAGAGCACAGAATCAAGGTAGTTTGAACTGACCGTCGTCAGTTAGATTTAATTACAAGTACAACACCAAGGAAAACAAGATGGACAAGATGATATAGTCCAAATGCGAAAAATTATCCCAAATGTAGTGGATAGAGTCTCAACTTCAAACGTCATCTCTTGGATACAAGAGTAGCACTTTTATGCGCTTAGAACTGTTGCGCTCGTTGTAATAGACAAGACTGCAATTTTAGCAGTTTAATGTAACAGTGTGTCTTCCATGGTAGTGGCGGGGGTAGCCTTTTATGTGCTTAGAACTGGTGCTCTCGTTATAGTAGACGAAACTGGAATCCTAAAACTTTATTTCAACAGTATGTTGTCCATAGTAGTGGCGGGGGTAACCCGTGTAATTGGTGCTTCCCGCTTCTCCAAGAGACGACGTTTGAAGTTGGGACACTATCCACTACATTTGGGATAATTTTATGCTTCTGCTGTCTCAACTCCCCAATACAACAAGAGGATTCTGGACCGTATCTGTGTATAAACAGTCACAGACATAACAGTCGAAGTTTGAGCCTTGAGAAAGTCATCTACACGACAAAACACGTGTCGGCAGTCTGCATCCACTCTACAACTACGTGTCAACAATATCAAGAATTTATACAATTCTGTATTCACATTTGGACTATATCATCTTGTCCATCTTGTTTTCCTTGGTGTTGTACTTGTAATTAAATCTAACTGACGACAGGGTCAGTTCAAACTATCTTGATGCTGTGCTCTGTATTATAATTTTTGTCTCTTCTAAGTACACGTGTACTCTCTCTCTTCACCTACCTCCTATTGGCTCCTATTGGGGGCGTCATCAACGCGGCAAGGGTTATTTTGGTTCTGTCATGAGCAGTTTGGGTGTTCAGACAAGTATGACAGAACCAGTTTCTCCCAATGAGGAGGGGGGAGTTGTTAAGGTTGCATGCTTCATTTGTGCATGTGCTGTGTCCTAAAGCCTGATACATTAATTGTTGGTTGTTGGGTAGACGAGGTTGGAGGGTGAGGGTGCAATTCTGGTGTGAATGCTCCAAAGGCATTCCGATCTTTCACTAACTTGTGGTAATATGGTTAATGATGGTTCGAGCTACTTTCATAGAGATCATCAGTGCCTGCCTTCCTCCGTGTCCCTCCCTTATAGACTTTGAGACTGAGGCACCATTGAGCGGAATGCTTGATTCTCAGGCTCTAAATCAAGAGGCCAACCCTTGCAAGGAAAGGGGGTTCCATACCCAGAAAGTATTGTGCAAGCTGCACATTGTGCTGTGCTGAATTCTCTGGTGTGAAGAAGACTAGTAGAGTGATTCCAAGGCAGTGGGAATGTGGACACATGTTTTTTAGGTTCGGGCACATCAACGACTTTTTGTGTTGTACTTTGTTGGGATTGCGCTTTGGGGCAGGCCAGCATTTATAGGACACGTGATCTGATAACGTAAAGTCGGCGGCTGGCCATTAATAGCTGGAGCTCACTTCTGGTAAGGGAGAGTTGGAAGTTCCATCCCTTGGCTTAGGGCGTGCAAAACATTTCTTCACACGCAAAGTTTTTCAACGTTCCCCTTTTTTTCCTAGCACATTGTTTCCCGGTTTACTCTCGCCTTTGTGCATTTTTTCTTTGTACTGCAGTATACTGTCTCTGCATAGTGAGGTAATTTTCACTATAACTGAACCCAGGCAAATTGGAAACTGTATGCAGACATTTCCCATGCAAGTTTTTGTGGAGGCATTATATGCAGAATTGAAAATCCATGCAACATTTTTCTTTGCGAATGTACCTTTGGTGGAGCTTTTCTGTGCACTGTGGGTTTGCGCAGCAGTACACTAATTGTTTTCTGCAAAGTATGTCTCAGTGCAGGATAATATTTTTAGTATTAAATAAAGATATATGCGACATAAATTGTAAAAAAATCAAGATTTTCATCTGAATAGGGGACAACTTCACAGGTATCGTAAAGTTGCAAGGTTTTCCACAGAACTTTGTGAAGGTTGCGAAAAAAAGCAAAAAACTTTGCAACGTCAAACACCCGTACCTTTGACCACTAGGTTGATGTGGTCAATGTACAAATCTACACACAAAATCATTTCTTCGTGCTCTGTGTCCGTGGATAACATTTTGGGCGGTACAAAACACACAAAAAATCACTAAATAGAGGCAGACCTGCTGTCTTGTCAATTCTTATTTGACTCGAAATTGCACAAGAATGAAGACAGATTTGCCTTCCTGGATATGCCACGTGTGTATTTCTTGCATCTGGAATAACCAGCTTGAAAAAAAAAAATACTCGCATGTCCCCAGGGATATTTCATTGGAATATGTCAGGCCCACGCAGCAAACCCTCATAAAGACATATTGGTCGTGTCCAGATGTCAGTCTGTGTTTGTACAGAGCTGCATGGACTAGCTGTGGTATGTTAGATTTTTCACAAAACGCAACCCTCGCTTAAACAGCGCAATAAACACAAATGGATGTTTACTTCTCTGGGAGGGAAGGTGTTCAGAGTTCTGCCTTACTCTGCGTTGCAGATGTCTAGCTGGGATTACAGGGCGACCACCTGGCCTGCTCGAGTGATTTATTGCTTATTATACAAATATTTGGGCCATTGTTGTTGGCTAGGCCCATGAGCCGCTGTGACTTCACTGTTAGTGGGTTCACGGCCCCTCTGAACTCGCACCCCAAACCTAGTCAGAGTGCCGTTTCTGAGGCGCGCATAAGCAGGAACAGAAACGCACTCTGCGCGAGATTTACGATGTTTTTTAGCCCTGAAAATTGGAGACATTGAAAAGATTTGCACTTTTACGTCTGTATTTTATTATTTGCTCGGTGTTAAAATCGTGGGGGCTAGTCTGGTGAGAATATTGAATTAAACCACGATTGCTTATGGCTCCCCAGTGTGCCTCTTCCAAGGGAAAGCAAGCTTTTTGGCAGCAGCGAGCTTCCGTTTTCATGGGACATCATCAAGTCTCACTCATTTGACACCTTGGAGTACTTAATTTAAATGCCAAAGACCCCGTTGACTTTAATTCCGTCTCACTTAGCAATTTTACGCTTTCTATTAAAACACCGACCTTTAATGCGAATGCCTCAAAACTAGCTCTGAGGGTCCTTGTACGTTTGACTCTCTTGTTTTCTGTGTTTCTTTTAAAAACAAATGCGCCTCAAACAGAAGTGATCAGATTTCATTTCTCTTAAGCTCCTGGACCCCAATAGTGGGAGAAAATGTGGTATAAAACGAACAAACTATGGGGTCCATTACGATGGCGGGCGGACAAAATCCGCCATCCACCATAGCCTGAAAAAACCGCCCGCCTGCACTATGGGAATAGCGACCGAGCAATCATGATGCCGCAAAGCAACCTACGCCCACGGCGGGAAAAACACACAAAATTCTGCCCGTCCAATGCAGAGTAGAAGATCATCCGTCCGCCACGGACGCAATCCCGCACGAAAACCCAAATCCGCCCGCCCCGCCGAGCGAGACAACGACCGTGAAATTATGATCTCCCAGACATGAGCGCGGTAAATCCACAGATTCCCCGCCCGCCACCGTGAACAACAGTGATGAATAAATGACACGGCGGAAGGCCTGGCGCCCACGTCCGTGCACGGAAACCATTGGCGGAACAAAGAAACACACATTACATGGCCAACAAGTCCACACAGCAAACTACGCCAAAATACCCAAACACAGAACACATCTCAAAGATACCACCCCCCCTGGCAAAAACAAATAAACTACAAATCCCAGGACACCAGACACAACACACCAGAAAACGACAGCCCATCATGACACACCCACATAGGGAAGTACAAAATCAGCCCCTTCACAGACCACAATCCCTTGCACCACTACAAAGCGAAGACGCCATCAGAGAACCCAGACAGCCCCAAAGGAAAGCAGCACACCACACGCACGCACACATCACACCTATCACCAACACTAACACCACCATCACCACTCACACAACGGCACCACGAACACCCTGCACATCACACACCACACACCCACCACACCAGCACCACATATACCAAACCGCACACCATGGCAACACAAAGAATGCCGAAGTACACTGCCACTGAGTTGACGGTCATGGTCGACGAGATCATCAAGGTGCACCCACAAATCTATGGCAACCAGGTCCAACAGACACCACTAGCCACCAGAAACAGAATGTGGAGAAGGATAGTAGATCAGGTGAATGCAGTTGGGAACGTGCCACGCAACAAGGATGAAATCACAAAGAGGTGGCACGACCTGAAACGCGTGGTCAGGAAGAAGGAGGCCAAGAATCGTGAGCTGGCTGACAGGACTGGCGGCGGGAATCCAGCGCCATTCAAGACCTTAAAGGCGTGGGAGGAGAAGGTGCGAGGCATCCTACATCCGGAGAGTCTCACCGGAATACCAGGGGGAGTGGAGGCTGGTAAGTACAAACAAATGTGTACCAGCACACTGCTATGCACTGTCATGCACTACCAGAATGCCATAGCTCCGAGGCCCAAACACCCCCATGTCCCGCACACAACACACAAGACATCTCTCACACATGCAACAGACACCCCCACACACTCAGCCCAAAGGTACCAACAAACAAAACCATTGGGGCATGTGTACAGTCAGCCAGCACCACAACTCCCACCAGGTCACCTTGCACCCCAGATGCGCAGGAAGGAGCACTCCCCACACCCACACACATGTGTCAGCCATAGCTGCACTAACCAACAAGTAACAGGTAAGTAGCCCTACCACAAAGTCCGTGTAGCGGATGTGGGACTGCAGAAGTACAACACCCAACAGGCCCCTAGTCCTACAGCGCACCAAGATGGAGCACTCCCCACACCCATGTGTCAGCCATTGCAGTGCACACCTTCACCCGACAGGTAGATATGTTTCCCTACATGGAGGGGTGTCTGTGGGTGCTAAGCCATCACCACAACTCACAACACGGCCCCCACTCCCACAGATCAGCAAGATGGAGCACCCCACCCTCCCATAACCATGTGGTAGCCATTGCATTGCACCCTCCAAACCAACAAGTAGGTAGACTACTGTACAGGGCGGGGTGTCTGTAGGCATGAGGACTGTACTACGACTAACATTTGGGACATGTCACGTAGCAGAGGAACAGGTAGCACTGCACCCTGTCATAACCATGTGACTAATGTGCACACGGACATGAATTACAGAGTCATAGCCCACATAAGCCATGTCAAATACACTAACACGTAAGGAGTCACGTCTGCATGCACAAGTCTCACTGGAGTACTGACCCACATGGCGTGCACTGTGCCAGTCATCACACACATCAGCAACACCATCGACGTCTTGTCCATGTAGTCGTGTCTGCTTGTTCCCTTGACATTATACGACACCACCCATGTAAGTCTATCTTGTCTCAATGTAACAGAGTGGGACCCCAGTAATGTCACATACACCACTGGACCCATGAACCACACAGCTACACAATGCACATTCAAAATATCATCCATCTCATCCCTAAGCCCCAGTGTCATGTAAGGTATATCATCTAAACAGTTGTCCCATATACAGTAGTACAGCAAAGAACCCTGCCGATGACCATAAATGTGTCTGCAGTGTCTGAAGCGCTGCAGACACACTGTGGTTTACAACATACCTAAAATAGTCTACACACCAAGAGCACTGCATTGCCGCACATGGCTGAGGGTAGCACGCACAACAAGGAATTGCCCCATCTGCAATACGTTGTGTGTCACACAACCATCACTCATACACCACAATGCTTGCAGTGTAATGTCCCCAAATGATAACAGTGCGCAGATATGCTGGGTATGTCAGACATACACACACCTTTGTCCCTGCAGTGTCGTGTGGCCAAAACACATGTCCCCTTCTGCACCCATATGTCATAGTATGTACCCCAAAAACATATTTCATCTCAAAAGCGTTCATGGGGCTGTACCCCGTTTCCACCAAAGCCACAAAATGTAGGGGTACTGCAACACACACCGATTGGCATTCCAAATCCGTCCCATGCCATATGCACCCATCACACTATTCCATTGCCTTGATCACGCACACACATTGCAGAGCCATACACACGCATCTGGGAAATCAGTGCACAACTGTGCACAAACTGTGAATGTCAGACATCTAACACAAACCTTGCAAGGTGCAACCCAATAACCTTTCGTCTCCGCCCCACAGGTGACGAACAGCATGATGCTGGAGAGGGAGACAGCAGCCAACACAGCCAGTCCCCAAGCCCACCACACGGACTCACGGATGTGGAAGACCTGGACACCTCTTCGGACGAGGACACCCGACCAGGCACATCTGGTGTGGCAGGGCGCAACCGCTCCCCAGGACCCCTCCTACCCTCCTACCCACCAACCCATCTCCCAGGGCTGGTGACCAGTCCCAAGCCCCTGCTGCCACGGTCATTGCGGACACCACCACCGCTGCAACCAACACCACCACCACCACCACCACCAGGGCCTCCCTGACCACTAACCCTGCGCAAGGTGTTGTACGCACGTCGACATCGACCCTGGGAGCGACAACGACTCCCCGGGTGACCACTGTGGCGAGTGGGCAGGTCGGTGGCAGCAGTACAGGTGGGAGGAGCAGGCTCAGGACAACGCCATCCGAGCCTGGGAGCCAAGCCCTGCCGCAAATCGCCAGAGTCCTTGGGGCCTATGAAGAGGCCCAGGGACAATGGGCCCGCACATCTGCCGATACGCTGGAAGTCCTTGGGGTGTTGAGGTCCATGGACGCCCATATGGGCCAATTCGTGACCCATATGGGCCAACTAGTCGACCTCATGGGCCAGCTAGTGGTGGCGGTAAGGGCCCAATTAAGGCCAACCACACCACCTCCGCCACCACCTGCTGGGGCGCAGGGTCGTGCAACATCCAGTTCCCCTGCGTCCACAGCGAGTCGGCAATCCTCAGCCACCACCAGCAGCCCACAACAACACCCCCCCCTCCCAAACGTGGAAGGGGTCGTCCGAAGAGGAATCAAGTGTCCAGAGAAGACTTCGCACACTCCAAACGCCAGTGAGTCAGCCAGCCACGGTGGCCATCTACTGCATTCACTTGGACTACTATCCTACCCCACACTGCCATGTGAATGGCATGTGTCTGTCGGACTGTGGACCCAGAACAAGATGGGGACACCTTGACCATCACGCGGACATGTCCGTCAACTCATTGTTCCAGCATGCACCACTTGTGTGATCACCTTGCCCACAATCACATGTCACTGCTTCAAATAAATACACCTGGATCACATTGTGTCTTATCTGCTCTGCGTTTAATCAAAGATGTGCAACCGTCCCCATGATCTGAAATGCATCTGTAGTGTGGTATGTCGATAGGCCAGGAGAGGCTGTAGGGACCTAGGGGGGAAAACAGAACAAGAGTCCATTGAATGTGTGTGTCACACACTCATCACACAGTACTTGTCATCAAGTGCAAGCAATGTTCACACATCTCACCGAGCAACAGGGCACAATGCTACAGCCACTGTCAGTGGCATACTACCCTGGACAGGGACCATTGCCACACAGCACTCAGTGAACAATAGGCCGCAGTAACAATGCACACATACACCTACACAACTACAGCAACATCAGCCGTCGTACATGGTCACTTACCGTCAAGTGAAGTAGCGGGCGATGAGCTGCTGGCGCTCATTCACTGCTTCCTCCTCTCCACTGTCCTCGTCACTGGACACGGCCTGGTCTGCAGGCGGGGGCCCTGGCTGATCACCGTCATCCACTATCAGGGGGATCTGCCTGTGAATCGCGAGATTGTGCAGCATGCCAAAACTATCTGGCACACCTTCTGTGGGGAGTATGCCAGTGCACCCCCGGTGCGGTCCAGGCATCTGAATCTGGACTTCAGGAGTCCAAATGTCCGCTCCACCACACGTCTGGTCCTCCCATGTGCCTCATTGTACCTGACATCAGCTGGTGTCCTAGGATTACGGAGTGGGCTCAGCAGCCAAGGCCCGTTAGGATATGCAGAGTCACCTGGGTGTGAGAAACACAGAGAATAGTTGCAATTCCAACAGTCAATCAATCAATCAATCAATCAATCATTTGTATAGCGCGCTATTCACCCGGAGGGTCTCAAGGCGCTTGGGGGAGGGGGGTCCGCTACTGTTCGAACAGCCAGGTCTTGAGTTGCTTCCTGAAGGAGAGGTGGTCTTGGGTAAGGCGGAGGTGGATGGGTAGGGAGTTCCATGTCTTGGCAGCCAGGTAGGAGAAGGATCTTCCTCCCGTTGTGGCTCTTCGGATGCGGGGGACGGCGGCGAGGGCGTGGTTGGTCGATCGTAGCTGGCGGGTGGGAGTGTAGAAGGTCAGACGGTCGTTGAGGTATCTGGGGCCTTGGTTGTGGAGGGCTTTGTGTGCGTGGGTGAGGAGTCGGAACGTGATTCTCTTGCTGACGGGGAGCCAGTGCAGGTCTCTCAGGTGTCTGGCGATGTGGCTGTGTCGGGGATGTCCAGGATGAGTCGAGCTGCAGCGTTCTGGATGCGTTGGAGTCTTTTTGAAGTTTGGCTGTGGTTCCGGCGTAGAGGGAGTTGCCGTAGTCCAGTCGGCTGGTGACGAGGGCCTGGGTGACCGTTCTTCCTGGTTTCGGTGGGGATCCACCGGAAGATCTTGCGCAGCATGCGTAGGATGTTGAAGCAAGACGAGGAGACGGCGTTGACTTGTCGGGTCATTGAGAGGGAGGAGTCCAGGATGAAGCCCAGGTTGCGTGCGTGGTCCGTTGGTTTGGGTGCGTTGCCCAGGGCAGGGGGCCACCAGGAGTCGTCCCAGGCGGAGGGTGATGATCCTAGGATGAGGACTTCTGTCTTATCTGAGTTCAGTTTCAGGCGGCTGTTCCTCATCCACTCGGCTACGTCCTTCATCCCTTCATGTAGGTTGGTTCTGGCGGATGTGGGGTCGTTGGTGAGGGAGAAGATCAGCTGGGTGTCGTCGGCGTAGGAGATGATGTTGAGGTTGTGTTGGCGTGCGATGGCTGCGAGGGGGCTCATGTAGACGTTGAAGAGGGTGGGGCTGAGTGATGATCCTTGTGGTACGCCGCAGATGACTTCGGTGGCCTCGGAACTGAACGGGGGAGGCGGACTCTCTGGGTTCTTCCGGCGAGGAAGGAGATGATCCACTCCAGTGCCTTCTCTTGGATTCCGACGTTGTTCAGGCGTTGCACTAGGGTGCGGTGGCAGACTGTGTCGAACGCTGCGGAGAGGTCCAGGAGGATGAGGGCCGCTGTTTCCCCGTTGTCGAGCAGGGCTCGGATGTCGTCGGTGGCTGCGATGAGGGCGGTCTCGGTGCTGTGGTTGGCCCGGAAGCCGGACTGCGAGTGGTCGAGGGATCCATTCGTCTCGAGGAAGGCGGCCAGTTGTCTGTTGACGGTCTTCTCGATGACTTTGGCAGGAAAAGGAAGGAGCGAGATGGGGCGGTAGTTTTTGAGGTCGGTGGGGTCCGCTGACGGTTTCTTCAGTAGGGCGCTGAGTTCGGCGTGCTTCCAGCTCTCTGGGAAGGTGGCGGTGTCGAAGGAGGTGTTGATGATGTCCCGGAGGTGGGGTGCGATGACGGCGTCGGCCTTGTTGAAGACGTGGTGAGGGCAGGGGTCGGTAGGTGATCCGGAGTGGATGGAGTTCATCGTGCGGATAGTGTCTTCGGTGTTGATCGGGGTCCAGGCTCGGAGGGTGGAGGTGGGGGACGTTGGAACGGTCGTAGGGTACGTCGGCTGTGTGCTGAAACTGTTGTGTATGTCTGCGATCTTGCTGTGGAAGAACGAGGCGAGCGAGTTGCAGAGGTCTTGCGAGGGAGTGATGTCGTTGTTTCCGGCGCTGGGGTTCGAGAGCTCTTTGACGATGATGAAGAGTTCCTTGCTGTTGTGGGCGTTGTTGTCCAGTCGTTCCTTGAATGCGGTTTTCTTGGTGGTGTGGATCAGCTGGTGGTGTTTTCGGGTGGCGTGCTTGAGGGTGGTCATGTTGTCTGCAGTCGGGTCTCTGCGCCATGCTTTCTCGAGGGCCCGGCAGTTCTTCTTGGATTTCTTGAGTTCGTCGGTGAACCAGGATGCTTTCTTGTTGCCGTGTCTGACTGGGGGTCTTCAATGGGGCGAGGTCGTCTGCGCAGTTGGTGATCCATCTTGTGAGGTTGCTGGCGGCTTGGTTGGGGTTCGTTGAGCTGGCGGGAGGGTTCTGGCTCAGGGATGTGGTGAGTTGGTCGGTGGTGATCTTGTTCCAGCTTCTGCGCGGAAACTGTTGCGTGTGGTGGTGCGTGGTGGTCCTGCTGAAGCTGAAGTGGACGCAGCTGTGGTCTGTCCAGTGGAGTCCGGTGGTGTGGCTGAAGGAGATGTCCTTACTGGAGGAGAAGACGGGGTCAAGCGTGTGGCCGGCGTGGTGTGTGGGGGTGGTCACCAGTTGCTTGAGTCCGAGGTTGGCGAGGTTGTCCAGCAGGGTGGTGGTGTTGCGATCGTTGTTGTTCTCTAGGTGGAAGTTGAGGTCCCCAAGGAGGATGTAGTCAGCCGAGGGGAGGGCGTGCGGGCTGATGAGGTCGGCGATGTCTTCGCTGAATTGTGTGCGTGGTCCTGGGGGTCTGTAGATGAGGGTGCCTCTGAGGGTGGTCTTGGGGTCGGTGTGTATCTGGAAGTGCAGGTGTTCGCCGGCTGTGAAGGTGTCGTCGGAGTTGGTCGTGATGCGGATGGTGTTCTTGTGGACGATGGCGATGCCTCCTCCGGTCTGGTTGGCGCGGTCCCTTCGGGTGATCTTGTATCCGTCCGGGATGGCGATGGCGATGTCGGGCGCTGAGGAGGCGTTCATCCATGTTTCCGTGAGGAAAGCGACGTCTGGTGATGTGGAGTCGAGCAGGTTCCAGAGTTCCACGGCGTGTCTGTGAATGGAGCGGGTGTTGAGCAGGATGCACTTCAGGTGGTTGCTGCTGGTGCTTGGCTTGGCGGGTGCGGTGCAGGTCCGGAGGCAGGAGAACTTGCAGGATTGGCAGGCGAAGGGTCCGTGGGTGCGACCTGGGGTGGCACGGTGGCAGCCGGGATACGGCCGGTGTTGAGTGCGTTGAGGGTGGCGGTGTCGTAAGTCCGGTGGGTGGGTTGGCTGCTGCGGGGGCCAGGGGTTTGGCGCTGGGCGCGGTCCAGGCACGGACGGGCGCAGACGGGCTTGCCTTAGGCGCGCCTCGGCGCGCCAGCGCGCGGCGCGCAGCGGCCGCCATTTATGGGGAGGTGGGAGGGAGGAGCAGCTGGGAGGCGGGAGGCAGGGGCAGCGAATGGGCAGTCAGGGGGCGGGGCCGCAGGGACGCAGCGGCGGGAATGGCGAGAGGCAGCGGGGGCACAAAGGAAAATGGGGAGAGAAAACAGACAAAAATACAGGCACAACGCAAATGGGGCAGCGAGGGGCACAGAAAGGAAAATGGGGAGAGAAAACAGACAAAAATACAGGCACAACGCAAATGGGGCAGCGAGGGGCACAGAAAGGAAAATGGGGAGAGAAAACAGACAAAAATACAGGCACAACGCAAATGGGGCAGCGAGGGGCACAGAAAGGAAAATGGGGAGAGAAAACAGACAAAAATACAGGCACAACGCAAATGGGGCAGCGAGGGGCACAGAAAGGAAAATGGGGAGAGAAAACAGACAAAAATACAGGCACAACGCAAATGGGGCAGCGAGGGGCACAGAAAGGAAAATGGGGAGACAAGCAAAGAAATACGGGCACCGAGGCCACAAGCGGAAGGGCGATCTTACCAGCAGCAGCAGCGGGCGGACAACACAGGCGGAGCTGTGTGGTGGGGGAGCGACCTACCTGGCAATACCAGGATACAAGACAGCATGTCACACCCAGCACGCTACACGAGTATGCATACCCACCAACAATCCATGCACGGTCCGGTTGAAGATTGGCCATCATTCGTGGGAGGATGCTGTGGCGCATGATGTGCGAGTCATGGACGGATCCGGGAAACTTCGCACACACGTGTGTGATTATCATGTCCGCCAGGCACACCACTTGCACATTCAGGGAGTGGAAATGTTTCCGATTCCTATAGATGTGCTCCATGGCCTGTGGTGCTACAAGGCCAACATGGGTGCAATCAATAGCACCAACAATGTGGGGGATGAGTCCAAGGGTATAGAAAGCACCCTTCACTGCCGCCAAATCACGAGCCCTGGGGAATCGGATGTACCCGTTCCTGTACAGCATCATAGCTGACAGGACATCCCGTAGCACCATGCTGAACATGGGCTGGGACATCCCACCTCCACTGCCCACCGTGTGCTGGAAAGATTCGGTAGCGAAAAAATGCAGTGCAGCCATCACCTTAGCCGTGGGGGTGAATGCTGTCGGATACACCCTGCGAGGACGAAGGTGGGGTTCCAACATTGCACATAGGTGATGCAGGGTAGGTCGGTCCAGATGGAATCTCCTGATAACCTCCACATCCTCCATGTCTGACAGCAATTGGTAGGGGCGATGTATGTTTGGTCTCCTCCTGGGACAGATGGAAGTGGACACATGTCAATGCGACACACCACATGGCATTTCCACATACACAAAACTAAACTTAATGACAAAACTATGGAATCACAGTGCAGCTGACAAGTAGGGACAGCACAGCTACAATACTCTTACACAGGTCCCCTTACCAATGGCAATGACCACTGACACCAACCATTGCCATGAGCATGCACATGGGGATTTAGGCCACAATAGCTTGAAAGGCATGATGATCAATCCAGACTGCATATGTGTGAAGCGGCAACACCACGGCAATATACCTTGCTGCCTTGCCTGACACAGCTTCCGAGGCTGGGTGAGTATGGCACACACCAACAACACAATGTACACAGGCTGAGCGGCCCAAACAAGTGGGTCCTGTTGCACAACGGGATATGAGACAGTCAATGATGTCCCTAGTTCACCCAATGTACAGCACTGTACGCATCACACCTCCAACACACATTGACAGGTGTACACATTGACAACTCCATGACAACACAGCTGTGTGAATGCAAACACACATCACAAGTGACACGTAACGTTGCACGTGCCAAGTGGGAGATGTACATTGAGAAATATGGCATGTGTGTGCATATGCACATACCATGCTACCATGCTAATGTGTACATGATGATGTGCCAACAGACATGTGGAGGCTGAGCACTGTCCGTCAATGCCTATGCACACAGCATGAAGTGGCCCTGTCTAGTGTGGACATGCTCCCACACACAAATCATGGCCAGACCTGCAAATGCATGGCGCACATTAAACTGTGAATTCCACATGGCACCAGCGGACTGTACCCGCCATGGACCATGCCCTTGGGGCCCACTCCAATAGCTCTCGCGGTTACATCCTGCCTGTTCGACTATAGAGGTAAGCGTACCGGGACAGCTCGGAGCAGGCCATTGTGTGCAATTGAAGTAGGCAGACATGGTACACCAATCGCAGAAGCTTGGACCCACTGAGACAGCCCCAGGGGGCTACATGAGTGTGGGAGGGAGACCGGCAGTACCACAGCTTACATGGACTCCTGCCTGGCATCCCTCAACAACACCTGCTGCTGCTGCCACCTGTCCACCTTCATGTCGACGACTCTGAAGATATGTCCTGCTCCACTCAACAGCGAGGAGCTGGAGATCCTGGATTCTGAGCTCCACGCACACTGCCCAAGGCTATGTCTTGCAAAAGTTGTGTGTGTAAGGCAACTACAGTGTGTGTGGGAGTGCATGTGGGGGACACACATGTCGCTGATCCGCAGCACAATGAGTCAGAGCCTGTGGGGTTCCAAAATGCACTGCTTACCATGCTTGCTACAGGTGGAAGGGGTATGTAGGCTCTCTGGCGCTTTCCCATGCATGTCCCTCCCGAGTGGTGGTACATGGCATTTACATGTCAGACATCCAGTGACGCAGCCACTTGGCAATGCAGGACTCAGGGCAGTTATTGCTTGTGTGAATGGCTAGCTGGGGCCCTGCTGGCCTTCTCAGTCTCAGCAGTCCTGGGCTGCACATTGACCGCCCAATACTAGAAGGAAACAACACTGACTGTACAGTGGGTTACATGTGTCTTCAGTTCACAACGATCCAGAAATGCGCATACTCAGCCCTGTCGATTCTACACTCCAGGCCTTGTGATAGGGATGTGTGTGAGAGATAGTGGCACTGAATGTGACCTCCATTGCGGTGTGAGCCATTCACAGGGTGAGTATGTTGAGGGCTGCGCAGTGTTGGACACAGTGAGTCCACCCACAAAGATGTGTTGCCTTGTGAACTATGTGTTGTTTTACCTGACAATGGACAGTAGATGTGGGCAGACTACACATTGCTCGATGTGCTGGCATCCTGCATGTGAATGGGATGGACAGGTACTGTGTACACACTCCCACCAGCATGCATTAACGTGTGTTGTACACATGCTGTAATGACATGTCCGAGTACTTCTTGGCGCTGTTACACAACCCTGAGTATATTGGATGGGTTAGCATCATGCCACTGTGATTGCTGGATGTGGGTGATGAGGAGAAGTGTATGAGTGATATACCAACCCTCTTGTGTACCATCCCTGCAGTTGGAATTCCTCCAGCCCAAGGCCTTGTGATGAGCCATTGCATCCAAGTTGATGCCTCTGTGTATGTGTAACCGACAGTGCAGCCAACTCCACGAAGGGTGTGACGTCTTCTGCCAGATGAGCGACTACGTGGCGGAGACGAATCGGGGATGCCCCCTCGTATTGTCAGGTTAGCACGGCGCTGCATTTCACCACTGATGGTCTGCATCTTGGCAGTCACACAGCCTGTGCCGGATGCACGTGTGTAGGGGCATCAGCAGCAAGCAAGTGTACAGTACAGCTGGATGGTTTCTTTTGGTGTGAGAGGCAGCATGTGTCCACAGCCTACCCATAATCTGGGAATGTGATGTTTGCTGTGTGATGCAGTGGGTTGTAAGTGTACTCTGTGCTGGGTGCATCTGACATGCATATGCGTTTCCTGAGGTCCAAGATGTAATTAGAGCACTCTGCAATGTCAATGCATTCAGAGTCGTAGCCCTCAGCAACAACCTGTAGTAGGCTGGAGTGGCAATTCACATGTATGTTTGAGGCACTGTGCCTACTCTGATTACGTTCAGACATATGTGTGCGATGCCTCAGCTCATATTCCTGGTACTTACACATCCGGAACACTGTGCAACAGTAGTTGTGCTCGTGCGAACGACAGGTGGAAGGCATGGGCACATGACCATTGTGGACTAACATGTAGCAGTCTGTGTGAGTGGTGTCCCATTCCGCTCCATGCAGGTATGTCCTTGGCCTAATTACGTAGTGGTCATCCTTTCCACCATCAGGACAGTGAGTGTGCACACAGCGATTTGTGGCTATGGTCGCAGGGTGACACAGTCCGGGTGTTGTGCTCTGTGCACAACACATGTGCCACTTACAAATACAAGTGGGGTGACGCTGACATCACGACAGTGAGTGACATCACGAAAGGTGGCTTGCGCCGTCAGACTCATTGCCCCCTCTCGCACAGCCATCATATGCTATTGCATCAGAGAAGCCAGCGCGTGCACCAGCAGCTCCGAACTTGCCCCAGAGAGGCCAAAGAGTGGATGTGTGGCTCGATTTGCTCCAGTCATCGTGCTCATGGTAGGGTGAGTGGTGGGACGCCGTCCACCCGCGTGGTACCCCGACTCTGGCCCTGGACAACAGTGACAATGCATGACAGTCTCCGGAGTCCGGATACACCACATGCAACACACAGTAGCCGTAGCGGCCCTAGTGGGACAGGCCGCAAACACCATCCCAGATGAAAGGTAGGCCCACCCCGGCGCGCATAGTCATTACATCCGCTGCCATTGACAAGGGACCCATAGAGTGAGATATGGGCCTCAGGGTGACGGGCCTCCGAGCCCTCCCCCGCCAATGAGTGTCATGCAACTCACACATTTCGCAAGTCCAATAGGACACTTTGCCTGCACAGTCCAGGGCTCGAGTCGGGCTACCACGCGGGTGGACGGCGTCCCCACACTTGTTTTACCGTGAGCTCGATGACTGGAGCAAGTGGAGCCACACATTCACTCTTTGGACTCTCTGGGGCGAGTTTGGAGCTGCTGCTCACGCGCTGGCGTCTCTGATGCAATCGCATCTAAGGGGTGAGCGAGGGGCGGCAATGAGTCTGATGGCGCAAGCCACATTTCGTGACGTCACTTCCTGTCGTGACGTCAGCGTCCCCCCACTTCTCATTTCGGACTTGTACCCTGCTGCACACTGAGAATGTGTTGCCTGCGAGATGTGACCAGGAGAAGGGCGCCATGACCTCCCACCCACCAAGCTCCACTGCCCTCCCGTGCCCCGGGTAGCCTGTGCAGGTGGACAATGTGGGGGAAACACCTGGAGGACAGGGGATGTAAGTGCCTTGGCAAGGGCCGGGCAGACGCACAGCAGTATCCAGCATGTCCCCAGAGGGAGGGCTAACGCCTACACCTGATGCAGCATTGATCGTCTGCCCGCCTGTTGTGCCCACATGAGTTCACATTCATCCCGACAGGTAGGCTTTCCTAATTCCCAACACAGTGGAATTGTACCCCTCCGGGATCCTCCCCACACAGTCTGTTTCAACACTGCATGAGTGCACCTACCCGTGCCACCGATCCACCTGGGCCAAGCAGCCCTCCCGCTTCACATGCCCCATGTGTGTCTTCCACAGTTGTGCTCCTCTCTCAGGGGCGGACCTCTAACTGTCCCGTAGCACACAGGCAGCACCGAGTCGGACTGGCATCCTGTTTGAATGGTAGGCACTCTCACACAACTACCTGTGACACAGTGGTGGCTGTAATGGCTATTGTGACTGCCCTGGTGGTGTTGCTGGCCATGGCAGGGTACACTCACACACAATGCATGTGCAGCTTTTCGTATCACTACTCTGCACATCGGGCTGGCCACTGTCCCTGGTGTTGACCTATATTGCCGCCTGTCTATGTAATCTGTGACTGAATGCTGTTGTTCCTGTAGTCGGTTTTGTCTGTGTAGTTGCTGATTGCAGTTGTTACTGTGTGTGCATAGTTAAGTGAGGCACATGCCTTGTATGGTACCTCAACAATTGCAATGTCTGGTCTCACATTCAGATGTGTTTTACACGTGGCTGGGACTTCACTTCTTTCAGACTCTGCTACTTGTGTGTGTGATGAAGAAGAATTTTAGTGACACGAATCGTCTGCATGTATTTGCTGGTATTTCATGGGAAATGTATACGTGTCATGTTTGCGTGCAAGCAAAGCACGGGGTGTGAGTCTGGCCACAGGATGACAGGTAGCATGTGCATAGTGTGCGGGTATGTGTGAGCTTACTTTCTGGGTGGCCAGCAGTGTAGGTGTATGTTAATCTTGTGATGAACATTGAGCCTGGACACATGGCTTACTTTCAAGGTGTGCATTTGGGAGGTGTAGGTGTGTGTGGTGTGATGTGTGTGACTTTGGGGTAGTGTTGGTATGTGTGTGTGCACTCTGGCAATGTCGATTGCACACATGTGTTACCCAGGGGCATGGTGGGTGTTTGTATCCGTGTTCAGGTCTGTGAATGTGAGCGCATGTGTGAATTGTGAGTTGCACAGTGTGCAGTGTGTGGGTGTGTCCTTGCAGTTCAGGATGGCTCCTGCTTAATATGTTTTGGCCATTGTGCGTCTGCAGGGTGTGTGACTGTCGGGAATGTGCCTGGTTTAATTAAGCATGTATGTGAGTTTCAGCAGTTCGTACTCACTGTGCGGACCTGCACACCCACGCTGGTATCCTGTGTGTTTTGTCATGCATTGCTGTTGCATGCTTCTTGCGTGGGTCCTACTTTTGCTTGATGAGTGTGATGTCCGACTGTGAAGGTAATTATACACATATGTAGGACTGTGCTTTGGAGTGACCAGCCCGTCAGTGTTACTGAGATGATCTGTTGGGCCACGTCAGAGTCTGACAATAAAAGGCCCACAACCTGTAGTATTTCACTAGGGCCACTGTGGCGGCAGATCATATGCATTGACATCCAATGTCACTGGACTACATGTTCATCTCACGACTCTCGTGTACTTCACACACTCTCATCCTCTCTCATTCGTACTTGTCTTCTGAAAATAATTCTACAGAGTCACATATTTGCTTCGAGGCATGTATTTGGACTTACTTCCTCTGTGATGCATATAGTGGACACTACTGGCAGCAAAATGCATGTGGAGGATATACTTAGCATGATTACACATACGAAAGGGGGTACAGGTAGATGTAATTAGTTGTTGACTGTGGAATGGAGGCTTCAGGGTTACAACTGCCTTGCCCTTGCTATGCTACAGTACATTTGCTAATTACTGATGGTCTCTGGGCTTTGACACAGACAGTATTCATTTAGCCTACCAGACAGCTTGAAATCATAGGGACAGTTCATCTCAGTTCCATGGTACCGGTTTAGTACAATAGTGACTCCAACACACCGGCGTCAGGGGTGACATCAGGGCATGTGCCTACCTGCATGCAGCAGCGTCTCACCAGTTGTTGCTATGTGGTGGCTACTGAACATGACACTATAACTAGGCCCATGTTGTAGTGGGTTGCATTTGTTGTCCATACAAAAGTCCTGGCACGGATGTGCAGACAAAGGTGAGGTGACAGTTCTCACGTACTGCAGCAGACAGATAAGTGTGCACTGACAGGTGCATGTGTCCAGATGCGCAGAATTCATATTATGGCATAGTTGTTCATGCTGTATTGGCCATGTGGTTACTGTACACAAGTCCCATACCTCTGCCTCCCCCTGTTCATGCAGAGACACGGGATATGGTGAGGAACAGGGTGCATATCCCGAAAATGTCAGATGTCATGGCAGTGGAGTTGATGGTAAGGTGTTAGTCGCAGATTATATGGTATAGTTCTTGTACAGCTAACTGCCCACTCCGTGCGAATGCCAAGCATGGGTATGGTGTTGAACATCAATGTTCAATTGGGGGTATTGAGTCGGGGACCCATGAATTGACAAGTTGACGTATATGCGATACCTTCCAGCAGGGCATCCATCCCATTGATGGTAAACATGGATGTCATCCAATGAAGCGGATTGTGGGTAGCAACGTGTTCGTCGTAGGTTGTCCCTTGTAGAATCCTGATGGGACATGTTGGATGACATTCGATGAAACTGTGTGCCAGGAGACGTTGTGTGGAGGCACACTGGTCCCATTGCAGTGTGTCCCCGGTTGCAGCCACAAACGCCATGCCCCCATACACTGAACAGATCCTGTCGTGGTCGTCCAGGGGTGCAAACAAGTGTACCAAGTCCGCCTTTGGACATGCCGGGTTGGAGAGACATAAATCCACAGGCCAGTAGAACGGACACCTCCGACAGTAGAAGACGGGGATGACGCAGCTGAACATTGCAATGCGGTAAGTTATTCGGTAACTTACATTCAGCATTGCCAGATTTGTACAGCCCACTATCTGTAGCAAGCTGTCACTGTACAACTTGATCTGTCCGGCGTAGTTGAGGGTCACTGGTGCAACAGCCATATTGCTACAGGGTGATGTGATGGCGTGCTCCGGCTGCCTGAGCAGTCAGCAGAGTGCAGCCTCCGACGATGCTGGGAATTCTGGAATGGATGTTCGGCGGCAGGACTTGGGGTATGGTTTGGGCGGAGGACACAGTCCCTCATCCCACATGCTTCTATGAATAGTCAAGGCCAGTGGTGTCTGTCTCTTTCCGGATTACTTGCATTTGGTCCACATGTAGGAGTGGTATTATTGTATTTTGTGGTGTTATCTTTCATTCATGTTGTGCGCTATCTGCCAGTGGACGTTTTACTCTGCATGGCTATGTTTTGCATCTTGTTGGTACAATGGCTCTATTCTCCTGCATGATTTTTTGCAATGTTATTTCGGAGTAGGAATGTAAGGCCATTCAGTGCTATCTGCTCTCCCGTGTGTGGGCGGGACACTCCGTTGGCGCTGTACATTGCGGCTTCTGTGTGGGTGTAGTCATTGGGCACATCTGTTCTCAGGCAGCAGGATTTTCCTATTTTGCACATTGCATGTGTTGTTGTTGCGAGCAGGATGGGATAGGTATTTCTTGTTGAGACTGGCGTGCCTTTTCCGGACATTGTCGAGATTCTGCGCTGTTATGTAGCAGCCGCCGTGTGCTTCTCCATGTTTTACACACAAGGGTGTGTCCTATTTTGCCATCACATTACTCCCCTGTTCGGGACACTTGTGTGACGTCAAGTTGACAACTGTGAGTTGTCGGTTGGGGACATGAGTGATGCAGGAAGGCCACGTGACATGTGCCTTCAGGGTGGTGCTGGTGTGTGGGGTGTGTAGTTGTGACCCTGTGGTGTTTGTGTGCAGCCCATGCATGGCGCTGTCGTTGGCCCCTGTGTTGTGCGCATGTGTACCTGCGTCATCGCCGCTACGCTGCGGTGCCGTGACGGGGACGTCACAACCTGGTCCCGGGTAGTGGGTGCCCAGGATGTTGCGAGTTGTGTTATTTTGACAGGTGGGACATGTGTGGATACAGTGGTGGATGTGTCCTGTCCACACAGGGGTGCCTGGGGGGGGCCATGTACAGTTTTTCCGCACTTGCATTGTGTGCATTGTTTGCGTGCCCTTGTTGTGTGTCTGCCTACCTGCGTCGTCGTGGCGCGTTCACTCCTAGGTGGTGCATCAGGTAGAGCATGGGGATGGCCTGGAGTGCAGGGTTCATATCTGGGTGGGCCACCTTTTCGGTCTCCGTACTGAACAGTCGGTTTTCCGCCTTGGTATCTCGTGCGGTGGGCCTGATTCACAGAACTAACTTACGTCAAAAACGTAAAGTTAGTACTTTTTGGTATTCACAGAATACACTTACTCATTTTGGTATTCACAGAATGAACTTACTCATTTCGGTATTCACAGAAGTTAGTAGTCCTAACTTTAGGACTCCTAAATGCCTTCTGTGAATACCGAAAGTCTTAAGTTAGGATTTTCTCAGTTTAGGAGTAGTAAAGTCCTAACTTTACTACTCCTAAACTGAGAAAATCCTAACTTTAAGACTTTCGGTATTCACAGAAGGCATTTAGGAGTCCTAAAGTTAGGACTACTAACTTCTGTGAATTCCGAAATGAGTAAGTTCATTCTGTGAATACCAAAATGAGTAAGTGTATTCTGTGAATACCAAAAAGTACTAACTTTACGTTTTTGACGTAAGTTAGTTCTGTGACTCAGGCCCATCGTCTCTTTGCCGATGAGGCTGTTTGGTTCTGGCATCGTAATTTCAACGCCGGGCGGTACGTCATTTCGTCGGACGGTGTGTGTCCATTGGCTCGCGCCGCTATGTAGACGGGCGCACTTTGATGGCGGGCGGCGTCGCGGGCTTACGGGCGGTGTTTGCCTGAGTTTTCACATCCTAATTTGGCGGCCGTGTGGGCCGTTGCTGGCGGACGGTAACTAGCGGTTTTTGCATCTGCCAGCACGGCGGTGCTGCTTCCGCCCGACATCGTAATGGGCCCCTATGTGTGTTTGTTAATCACGTTAATCTGTGACTACATTTTCGGATGAATGCTCCGATTCTCAGGCTAGTGATTTGCGTGTGTTGTTTTCCACAAACATGTATGCGCCAGTGTAGTTCTTGTGATGGCTTGCATTGATATATTGTGGTCTGTAAAATGAATATTGCCCATAGTTTAGCAGTTTAAGATCACATCAACCTTATACCTTTTATACTTCTATAAGAGTTACAGTAAATTGTAAATAAGCACACTCACCAGAATGCATTGTTTAAACACTCTTACAGAAATCCAATTGACACCTATGTACACGTGCAAACATCGTTCCAGGGACACCACTTAACACTGATATTAAACAATCATGTGTTCTGCACTTTGCAAATCTCCACTCATCCATGTTTGCCCAGCCATTGAGCTCGTCCGTCGGCCTGTCAGTGGCAGCACCTCCGCTATGTCGGAGGAGCGTCGCCCCACTGCTTTCAAGCAGGGCGAGAAGAGAAAACATTAAATGATAATAACCTTCAGTTATTATCATGTTATGTTTACTTTGCGGGCGGGCGGTTGGGCGGGGCTGCTCTGCTCACGGAGCAGGGCAGGGGCGGAGTGGTTTGCCCACTCAAGTGCGCAATGACTGTTTGGTCAGCCCTCTCGGCCGCCCAAACCTGTCATGTGCGCTTTCCTCTTCTCCATGCAGGCTACATTACAGCCTGCATGGAGAACAAGCCCAGGCTCCCATTCCCTGGTTGAGCGTCCAACCAGGATGCTCACAACCAATCACAACGCTGTATTGCAGCGTTGTGATTGGTCAGGGGAGCCTGGGTGCCTACAAATCACAACGCTGCATTGCAGCATTGTGATTGGTCAGTGGGGCCTGGCTGTGCTTCCGGAGAAGAGCAGGAGCGGAGACGCGGGACCCGGCGGGAAGGTAAGTAATTTTTTTTAAATTATGTGCGATCACCGTCCCCCCCCGTGTGACCCACGAGCCTCCCGCCCTGCCACCTGTTAGCCATGCCGGCTGCCGCTGCCGCCTGTCCATTCGTCCGTCCGTCCATCCATCCATTCATCCATCCACCCATCTGTACATCAGCCATCCCTCCGTCAGTCTGTCTGTCCATCCATCAATCCATCCCTCTCGCCGTTCTTCCTTCCATCCCTTCCTCCATCCACTCTTTCCTATTTTCTCCAGCTTCCCCTCCATCCCCATTCCCTCTCTGTTGCAGCACATACATCTCAGCCCACTCACCAGCTTTGCCAAACCATGTTTTTCTTCGTGGTTATTGGCAGGACTTTATTGTTTTTTACATCGGAGGTTCTAGTACAGAATGTGAGCCATTTCTTGTGGTCCTGGGGCTGTCAAGAGTTAATGGCTAGTGTCTTGTGTACTTTGATTCATCATCCACACAGATCTTCAGTAAGCCAGGCCTTGTTCTGACCTTCCAGTGGTCAGAGCATCTCCTCTCCTCATTGGGCATCCCAGTTCCACATCCCCATTTGGTCACAGAAACGTTTTCTGGGAAATCAGGCTTGGCCCCAGTCTTGCAACTGATTGAAGGGCCTTCTTGACATGCAGTTGATGTAGAATCTACTTTCTCGAGGATGCCTATATTTATCCAACTCCGGTGACAAAGACAGCCACCGCCAGTGGCCTCATTGCCTGGAATGATAAAGTAATAGCAACCCCTACTTAGAGGATTGCCTTCCAAAGTTCTTTATTTAAGCAATATTATCCATGGGGAAGGAACAGCCTCCAGCATGCACCAGCCTGAGTGCCCTTCCCTTTGAATAATATTGTAAATCAGACTCCTAAAAAGTTGGGGTGATATTCAGAAAATTGTTTGTTGGATGGTATGTTTTTCAAGGGACTGGTTTGGTGGAAGGTTGCAAGACGCATACCTGTTGGATCTTATTTGGCTCTTCAGTTGTGGTCCCATTGTAATGCATTGTAGTTAATGCTTGCTTTTGAGGGTCACTAAAAGGAGCATATCGAAAGGATGATAAAAGACTTTAGGAATTGTGATGTGTTTAAGGTGACTATGTCATGTCCAAAATGCTTATCCCCTGCTATGATTTAATGAACCATATTTTAGAGAAAAGGGTGTTCTCTTATTATTTTTTTCATGAAAATCATGGAAGGTGCTGAGGAACCTAAAAGAAGGATATCTTTTCTGTAAATTCACAAATATCTTCCCCAGCCAAGTGAGAAAGAAGTCTGAGATGCTAGGTAAAACATGCACTTCCAACAGCGGCTGCAGTCTATCAGCTGATTTCCTAACGTTCTATTGCAGCTTCAACACTAGAGTGCTATCATTCTATAATCATGGCAAAGTGAGACTCTCCTGATCGCTGGAAAAGGACCTGTAGAAGTTAAATCATTTTCTATGAGGAAACTGGAGTAAAAGAACAAATTGAGGGGTTTCTTTCTGTAATAGGAATTATGGCTGGTGCACTAGAAAGCTTAATGAGGACTCTTTTTCAATAAATTCTTAAATTTCTTCCTCATTCATGTCAGAAAATCGTCTGGCATGCTGAGTGAAACGTGTACTTCAAAGACCAGAAACAGTCTATCTAACTGTCCCGCTGGCCTTACTACAATGCCACCGCCTTCACGGCGGTCGCAAAGTGTATATTTTCCGTTGTGGCTAGCTGCAATAGAAAATGTATACTTTAAAAACATCCCTGCACCGTGTGTCAGGCACAATGCGGTGCCTGCCACATGATGCAGGCATGTTTAGGGGGGCACCATAGGTGCCCCCCAGCACCTATAGTGGAGGGCCAGGGGGCAAAGTCACTTTCCACCTGCCTTTTCATGGCGGGTGAACCGCCATGAAAGGGCAGGCAGAAAGGGACGAATCACTTACAAAATATCGAAGGTCAGAATATCGACCTACAGAAATATCGACGCAAGAATATCGAAGTCAAGAATATCGACATCCTATCTGCATTATGGTAAGTACAAAAATATCGGAAAAAAAATATCGATGTCAAAAATATCATTGTTAAAACTCTCGTTTTTTATTTAAGTTAAAAAAATAATATAAAATAAAGGAAATAATACATATAATTAAAATAAACAGTTAAAAATATTTAAAAATGTTTAAAAATTATAAGTAATATATATGTAATGTAAAAATAAATTAAACATATACATATAATATATAATATATATACTTACTAATATTTTTTAATAATTATTTTAATAACCTATAATTTTTAAATAAAATAAAATATCATATAAATACATATATACACATAAAACAATAAAATAAATAAAAATTAAATAAATATATATAACAGATTTAAAAAATAAAATTATTTTTAATCTTTTAAAAATTAATTATATACTACATTAACTAAAATAATACAAAAAATATTAGATAGCGGAGGTAATAAAATTACTATTCCAACTCCAAACAGTGCAACAGTAGGGACAATGTTGGATAGAGTAGGGGTAAAAATTACTATTCCCACTCCAATGAGTACAACAGTAGGGAAAGTGTTGGATAGCGTAGGGGTTAAAATTACTATTCCCACTCCAGTGAGTGCAACAGTAGGGAAAGTGTTGGGTAGCGTAGGGGTAAAAATTACTATTCCCACTCCAGTGAGTGCAACAGTAGGGAAAGTGTTGGATAGCGTAGAGGTAAAATTACTATTCCCACTCCAGTGAGTGCAACAGTAGTGAAAGTGTTGGATAGCGTAGGGGTAAAAATTACTATTCCCACTCCAGTGAGTGCAACAGTAGGGAAAGTGTTGGATAGCGTAGGGGTTAAATTAACATACTTATTAATTAAATAATTTTTGTAAAATAAATAACATATTAATAATTAATTAACTAAAAATTAATAATAAATACCAATAAAATAAAATTAATATTTACTTAAATAACATTAAATTACTTCCCACTCTATTCCCCCATAAACACACAACCCGCTACACATAAAAGAACACAATTAATTTAATTATCAATTAATCAATTAATAAAAATTGATTACCAATTAATAATAAATTAACAATAAATTAATTAACAATAACAATAAATAAAAAATAATAATAAATTAATTATAATTAATATAATTATAAATGAATCAATTAATAAAAATTAATTACCAATTAATAATTAATTAACAATAAATTAATTATCAATAACAATAAATAAATAAAAATAATTAATTAATTATAATCAAATTACTTCCCACCCTATTCCCCTATAAACCCACAACCCACTACACATAAAAATTAACATAATTATTTTAATTATCAATTAAGCAACTATTAAAAATTAATTACCAATTAATAATTAATTAACAATAAATTAATTAACAATAACAATAAATTTAAAAAATATATATAATTAATATAATGATAAATTAATCAATTAAAAAAATTAATTGCCAGTTAATAATTAATTAACAATAAATTAATAATCAATAACAATAAATAAAAACATATTAATTAATTAATTATAATTAAATTACTTCCCATCCTATTCCCCTATAAACGCACAACCCGCTCTGATACTAAAACGCAAAATTTACTTTAAAAAAATTACTAATTTCTAAACATTTAATACATATATTTAAAAATAATAAAAATACATTACAAAAAATGTTAAACATACATATAAAATACATACTAAAATACATAACACTAATATAAATATCGATATTATTAACAACGATATTTTTGCTAACGATATTACTTACTTCGATATTACTTACTTCGATATTAAAAAAACGATATTACTTACCTTAAGGTCAGGCGCGGTCGGTGGTAGGAGTGCCGGTCGGGCGGTGACGTGGGGCGGGGGAGGGTAGGGTGGGGGTAGTAAACTACGGATTAGGCCGAATACAGGTAAGAAAACATTTAAATGAATAAACGAACTTCGTTAGTGAGCGCTGCATCGCCAAATGCGATGCAGTGCGCGCAACGAAATTCGCTTTATTGATTTAAATGTTTACTTACCTGTATTCGGCCTTATTCCGTAGTTTACTCCCCCCCACCCTGCCCCTCCCCCGCCCCACGTCACCGCCCGACCGGCACTCCTACCACCGACCGCGCCTGCTTAAGGTCGATATTCTGGTCACCGATATTCTTGACATAGATATTCTGTCCCTACGATATTAAAAACTCGATATTAGTGTAGGTCGATATAAAAAAATAGATATTTTGACTGCGTACCCTTCTCAACTGGAGCTGAACACTGCAATCTCCTCCAGATAAGCAGCACTGAAATCCTCAGCCCAGTCAGGACCTGGTTGACCAATATCTGAAAGGTGTCAGGGTCGTTCTTCAACCCAAAGGGCATAACCCAGAACTGCTAGTGCCCCTCTTGTGTTGAGAATGCTGACCTCTCCTGTGCCCCCTTGGTTAAGGCCAGTACCCAGACATTAGATCAAATGTCCTGAGGAACTTGGCAGCTCCCAGCCGACCAATGAGCTTGTCAGCTCAGGGGATGGGGTGGGCGTCAGTCTTAGTGACAGAATTGAGCCCATGGTAGTCCACACAGAACAGCAGTTCTGGAGTGGCACCAGGCACAGCAGCTTTGGGAACTAAGACCACAGGGCTAGACCAAGGACTGCCAGAGGGCTCAATCTCTCCTAGAGTTAGCATCTTGGACACCTCCTCCTTGATGCTAGCCTTCACTCTGTCTGTCAACCTGTAAATCTTGTGCTTCACAGGTGGACTGTCCCCAGTTTCAACATTGTGCGTGCACCAATGAGTGACACCTGGGGTGAGTGAGAACAGAGTGGCAAACTGCTCCAGTAATTGGCAACAATCACCCAGCTGCTCCAGGGTCAGTGTAGGGGAGAGGACCATGCCTTCCACTGACCCATCCTGCTCCTGGGTAGACAAGAGGTTGGGGAGAGGTTTACAATCCTCTTCCACCCATCATCAGTAGCCAAGAGCATGCTCAACTCAGACCTCTCAAAGTGGGATTTGTGGCAGTGTAGGACCCTCAAGGAGTTCCTAGGAGTCTGCAAGTCCACCAGGTAGGTAAAATCACTCTTGCACTCCTTCACCTCAAATGGGCCAGACCACACCTCCTGACCAGGCTGAAACTCAACCAGAGTGGTATTCTGGTCATACTAGCGTTTCATGCCCTCCTGGCTTGCTTCTAGGTTCGCCTGTGCGATTTACCTGAAACAGGCTGTCTAGTTTCGGAAGGCCAGCATGTAGCTAAATACATCCTGGGGGTGCCTTCTGGGAGCTTCCTCTGAGCCCTCCTTGACCAAACTGAGAGGTCCTCTCACAACAGCTCAAAGGGGTTAAAACCAACCCCTTTCTGCTGTACCTCCCTGTAGGCGAAGAGAAGGCATGGAAAGAGGATGTCACGCTTATGCCTCATGAGTTCTGACAGACCCCCAGTCATTCCTTTCAGGGTACAGTTAAATCTCTCAACCAACCCAATACTTTGAGGTTGGTAAGGAGTGGTGAATTTGTAGTTCACCCCACACTCCTTCCACATGGCCTTCATTTACAACGACATGAAGTCGGTACCCCAGTCAGATACCACCTCCTTAGGGAAACCCACATAGGAAAGATGTCCATCAGTGCCCCGGTCACGACTCACAACGGGTGCCGTCACTATCCTGAGAGGGATAGCCTCTGGGTACCGGTGGCATGATCCACCAAGACCAGGATGAACCTGTTGCCCTTGGCTGTCTTAGGATTCCGAGGTCCCACAATGTCGATGCCCACCCGCTTGAAAGGGGTGCTCATGACAGGGACTGGTTGAAGGGGAGCTTTACACTTCCCCCCACTCTTGCCACTTGCCTTGCAAGTCTGACAAGACCTACAAAAAGCATCTGACTGCTTTCACATTTGGGGCCAGTAAAAGTGGGTGTCAAGCCTGTCAAACGTCTCGCCCTGCCCCAAATGTCCTTCCAAAAGCACATCATGAGCCAACCCCAGTAGGAAGGTTCTGGAACGCAGTGTTACCACCTGCACATGGGCTGCCCCAGGCTCAGAAACCTTATGCTCACTATAAAGGAGACCATTCTCCCAGTAAATCAAATATAATCTGGCCTTTTTGCCAGCTGCCTGGTCCTTGGCCTGCTGCCTAAGACCCACAAGAGTAGGGCATGCTTTCTGCTCCATGCAGAACTCTTCCCTGGTGGGACCCCCTTGTTGCTGCCAATGGGTCAGCTCAAGCAAGTCTCCCAGTTCAGCTACCTCTTCTCATGTAGGTACCAGGGCATACCCCTTTGGTTCAGCCTCCTCCCGGACTGTGGGAATTTCAGGAGAGGATTTCCTGTGCCCCTTGACCCTCCTCTCTTTGGCAGACACCTGGACTACTGTTTCAGGCCCCAGGTCCTCTTGATTACCCTGGGCTGCCATGGACCGTGTGGTCAGGCACGCCCACCCAGGCAATCCCAACATCTCCAAGTGCAACCTGAGCTCCACCTCCTTCCAAGCGGTATGCTCCAGGTCGTTACCCAGCAGACAATCCACAGCCATGGATGGGCTCACATCTACCCTCAAGGAACCTGAGACCCCCTCACTCAAAGGGAACCTGAGCCACTTTACAGAAGAGTTTATTGTTGTCTACTGCCACAACTTGGTGAAGTACAACAGGGGCTACTTGCTCTTCAGACACCAGGTGACACCGGACAGTAGTCACACTGGCTCCTAGGTCTCTCACAGCCTCAACCCTCTGCCCATTGATGGTCACCCACAGCCTGTACATCTTAGTGTTATCAGGCATTAGGCTTCTTTGGATCATTTCACTGTCCCCTAGTGAGACAAGGGTCTTCTCAGCTTGGTCCCCACACCCTCCTGGGACCAACTCCTCACCAAGCTACACTAGCTATCACCTGTGACTGCCCAATGGTGGGGGTCTGTGCCCACTTGGAACACTTGGGGTCCCCTCTCATGTGACCCTCCTGATCACAAGCATAACACTTCCTGGGACCCCTCTCTCCAGGCTTCCCTGAAGAAATCCATGGTTTCTTATCACCTGGGAGACGGGAATCCTTACCCTGGTAACTAGTTTGGGGCCCTTTAGAGAACTCATGCTGTTTACAATTGTCCCTCTCACTCTTCTGATTGGGACCCTGCCCACCTTTGGCAGAATCTCCCCCATACACCTTCCTGTGCACCCTGGTACTCACCCAGCAGTCCGCCTCCTGAGCAAGCTCCCTGGGGTCAGTCAGCTTGCTGTTCATCAAGTGCTGGTGCAGCTCTGGAAAACACAGACCAGACAAGTGCTCACATACAATCAAATTGTATAGCCCCTCATAATTTGTTACCTGGCTGCCAGCCTGTGCTCTGCAAAAAGAATCCACACACTCTAGCCTTGTCTGGGAATCAAGTTACTTACTCTGTCTAAACTGATCCATGTATTTCTCAGGGCTAAGACCATACCGGTTAAGTAGGGCTGCCTTCATCTCTGGGTAGGTGAGGTCCTGGGCTCTCTCTAGGTCCAGCAAGGTATCCCTTCCATCCACTGTGAAGTGATTCCAGATCCCTGCCACCCAGTGCTTCTCAGGGACCCCATTCATGTGAAGCGCTTCCCCATACCCTTGAAACTATCTCTGGATGTCATCCTCCTTGATGTACTATTTTCCTATATGCCTTGGCAAATGCGCCATTCTTTCAGACTGCATGGATGAAATGCTGCAACCATCTGTGCTGGACTTGGCCTTCAAGTTCAACTCTTTTAAGCTCACCTCCTGAGTTAAGGTCATCTTTTTTTCCTCCATCTTGATCCTAGCAAGTTCGAGCTTGAAATGCCTCTTTTCCCACCTGTCCTCTAGCTCCTCTGGGGACAGGCTCTTAGAGGAAGCACTGCTGCTTGCTTTGGAAGGTGTCCTCCTCCCAGGCAAAACCTGATCCACATCATTCCCTTACAAGCTCTGCTCCTCTTCATCATTCTCCTCCTCTAGGTGCCCACCAGCCTTTCTGGCTGCCAACCAGGCCCTCAGTGCCTTTTGCAGCTCTCCTTTCTTGTGAGACCTCTAATAGGACACTTGAAACCCTTGCAAATACTTTTAAGTTGAGGCACTGTATAGGACTCCAGTTTCTCCTCCTCAAACTCAAAATCTGCAGGTAAAACTGATGGCTCCCCAGACTGAGACATGATTTGTAGACCTAAAACTCAGGAGTTTCAATGAAGAGAAAAATCAACAACAGTATGAGGTTACGTAATGGTCTGTGATCTGGTAGTGTACACCAATCACTGTATGTAAAGTACAAACACAAGTCCTATCCCCACTGCTGACTACCAATGTTAGAAAAGGCAGTGTCTAGTTTGCGGTGGCTTGCACCCTGTCCAAGTAGGGATCCTTATTCTAGTCAGGGTAAGGGGATTACACAGCTAAGATAACCCCTTTTCACCCCCTTTGTAGCTTGGCACAAGCAGTCAGGCTTATCTCAGAGGTAATGTGTAAAGCATTTGTAAATACACACACAGTAATACACTGAAAACACTACAAAAGGACACCACACCAGTTTAAAAAATAACAACTATTTATCTGAAAAAAAGACCAAAATGACAAAAATCCAACATACACAAGTAAAGATATCACTTTGAAAAGTTTCAAAATAGTTCAGTCCATAGGAAACTATGGAGGCGTCACTTTTATCAGAAAGTTCCTGGGATGCGTCAAAATCAAAGACAAAAACAGGCACAGGCAGGTGAGGTGCCGGAAAAGCAAAGAGATGCGATGGTTCCTTACTCCCAGGGGAGGTGATGCATCGGTTCCTCACTGCATGGGGAGGTGATGTGTCGGTTCCTTACTGCAGTGCAGGGGAGGTGATGCGTCGGTTTCTTGCTGTCAGTGGAGGTGATGCGTTGGTTCCTTACTGTGAGGGGAGGTGATGCATCAGAAATCCGGAAGCGCAAGGTCGATGCGGCAAAAGAGACACTGCGTCGATTCTCCAGCCATGAAGCAGGCAATGCGTTGATTTCTTCAGCTGCACAGCAAGTTCTGCATCGGAGCGGGGGCCATGGATGTCGGTGACACAGTGCTTGGGACTCGGGCTGCAGCAATCTTTTAGCCGCATGGCAAGCACCGTGTCGGTTCTTCAGCTGCATAGGTGCATTGGTTTTTCAATGGCATGGCAAGTCTGTGGTGCAGTGGTGGCTGGTGACATTTGAAAGTGGTGGGCCGTAAACTTTCTGGCGGAGTGCACCGTGGCGCTTGAGCGCAGCGAGCGTGCCCGAACATCTTAAGGGGGGTTTGGGGGGGTTTACCACCCCCTGAGAAAATTTTGAAAAAAAAGAGTGGGTAAATGGTGCATTTTCAAGCAAATTTGAGAAGCAAGAAGGTTAATAAAGCAATTGTGAAAGTGCAGTTATTACATTAATAAAGGGATGTCATATAACAACATGTAGATAGAAATGTTTCTGAAGCTAGGCCCTGCCGGTGCCAGGCACCTCTGGGCAATATACACGCTGTGTGCCAGCATGGTTTAGCGTCAGAAACATTTCTATCGTTATGTTTTTGTAGCTAGGCCCAGTGCTGGCACTCAGTGTGTATGCTTCTCAGAGGTGCATCACGCGTGGCAGGGCCTGTAGCTTCAGAGTGAGAAACATTTTCTGCACCAGTCTGCGTTCTCGCTCTATAAACACTAACACTCTTTGAAGTGCAGAGTCACTCTGCACTTTAAAGAGTGTTAGTGTTTAGAGTGGAAGTTGTACCACTAGAAACATGACAAATAAAATACTTTACAGTATTCAGCCCGATGAAAGGGCTGAGAAAAAATGAAGCCAAAAAGTAAAATGGGATTTTCGAGAGATGCAAAAGTTGAAAATTAATAAAAACGACAGAACAGTCAGGAAGAGGAAGGGGGAGTGGAGAGAGGAGAGTTGAAAGGGGAGAAACAAAATGCACAACACATGAAAAGAGAGCAGAGAACATATCGAAGAAGAAAGATGGGGTGTTTAGAAACAAAGCAACTGTAGAGATATCAGAGGGAGGTGGGCTTGCAATGGGGAGTGAGTGAAATAGTGAAAGGATTGCTGCACCATGGACGGAAAGATAATGGTTATGGTGAGAAAGGCCATCTTTATGCAATTGCACAATTTTTTTGCATTATTACCTTCCTGGCGTATAACTTTGACAAATTAAAGTTTTACGGGCAGGCTCTGGTATGTAGCAGTGTAACTTCACAGAATAACTAACTGAAAGGCCGCTAAGTGCAGCTGGAGCAGTGGATTAAAACTCCTCATTAAATTTCACAGGGACTTTGTAATGTCAATGCCTCTCCATGCCGCCATAGCTCTATTTCCATTAGGACACAGACTCCAGAGTACACCTGGCAGCCCAGTTCTTCACTGCTGATTGTACATCAGTGGTGCCCCACTGATAGCTTTTCAGCCAGTTCTGCTGCCTCATCTAAGAAATATGGAGCGCAGCCAGGAATGACTTATGTCTTTGACCTCCCCAAGGGCTAAATCAAATGCCACACCACATGCCACTTTTATACACACCTCCAACATCGAACTCCAGGAAAAGCATTCCACTACAATCAATATTTATCAGAAATATTATAAATATCGCGCTTGCAAGTAAAACAACCAGTACTTCCAGAGCTGCTTGGAGGGGAATTTTCTTCTTGCCAATGGCTTGCAAAATGTTTAATTCTGTCTCTCCTTGTGAGAAGCCCTAGCCGTCATTGATAGAAAAGCCTTTATGTATATCACAGTAAATGAAAAATAAAACTGTAATAACGGCCCTACAAATAGCAAACATTTTCCATGAGTACTAAAATGTGAGTGTATAGTTGAAATCTCGCTCCCATGGATTTTTAAAACTTACTGGAAAAACTCCTACATTTTGAATGTTCAAAAACATCAAGACGTTTTTGAAATCTTGAAAATAATGCATTTTCTTTCAGACTGAGTTTTCTTGTTCAAATAGAAGAATCATTGACAACAATTATTCTATTTTAAGTGTACGATAGTAGCTCCACATCTAAATGCCTTGAAAAAATGCATTAAAAAGAGAAACAAATTGTATAAACGAGGAATTACGCATCTGCCGTCCAGCCTTCTCCCCTCTTCTCTGTCCTGCTCATTCCCGCCCCTTAGTAAGATGTGTTAGAACAGTGGAATGTTAGCAGCTCCACAGCGTGGCAGGTGGCAAAATCCTGACTGAGTAGACTAAACATTCAGCAACACTTTCTGTCCCTCCCTGTTTAATGTCGAACATTGATTGTGCTCCCAATGCGTGGAACGGTGTAATATCCACCGCCCTGCTGCCTCAACCTATGCTGGTTGTAAAATGACCTCTACTCCTATGGTAGGACGTCACCTGTAGCTCGGGTGCGTAGCTCTGGAGAGAGCCTTTCCTCAGAGGCTGCACTTACACCGCAGAACCAACGAGGCAGCACGGTTTTGTTATACAATTAGAAACGGTGAAGATAAGAAACTAGGTAAAGAACACACGCTCGTGCCATGCACGCCCAGAAATGGGCTTCCCCCAGTGTCACACCATACCTGGTACGTTTCACATCGTGCAACAGCACTCGTGTGGTGCTATGAAAAGCGCTCCGATACCTTCTGTTGAGTTCACACTATGTAAAACTGAAAAAAGTAAAATAACTCGACTCGATAAACTCGACTCGATGTGAATGATTGTGAGCGAGATAAGAAGATGAGATCATTTACCTGGCTTGTACCCGCGAGTATAATACCGGTGCTCAAGTGAGGACGCATCGGTGGGCGGTAGCTGAAGCTCTGAAAGTGCCTAGTGCCTATTGGTCACCGCCGAGCGCTAGTCAGCACAGTGCAAGAGCCCCTCCTGATTATTACACAGCCCAGATGTTCCGATTTTAAAATAGTGCACGCACGAGCCTTTGTTCCATGAAACTGTTGCATGCACTAAAATATGTACTGTCACACCATACCCAGTACGTTTGCACATCGTGCAACAGTACTCGTTTGGTGCTATGTAAAGCGCTCCGATACCTGCAATGAAAATTGTGTGCGCACGAGTCTTTGTGCCTTGGGCCTGACCAGACAAGATATTTTCACCCCACATTCGCACGCAGAGCACTCGGTCCATGGCATACATATTCAGGTAATGGTTCCTGCAAACCACAGCCCCGCCCGACTCTTACTTTTACTTTATTTCATCAACGATGATGATCGTGACGTGACTGTACTGGATCGTGACGGATTCGGAACAACACTGTTAGAGGCTCTACCACCCGACACCGGCACAAGGTCTGTGTGGTGTCGTGTGGCGCGCGGTGTGACGTGACTGCTGCGATGCGACCGGTGCGACGTAGGAAAGAGAAATGGCCAATCACCAGTGCATGGCTTCAAATAATAGCCACTGTGATTGGCCATACAAGTGCGGCTGCGGCAGTGCCACCACCCGCGAGCTGCACCCAATACAGTTAAGCCTGCCCTTAGGCTCAGGCTGCGCAGTGTCTCGCGCAGGATTGGCTAAGAGCGGGGTTACTCACCGCCCATTATGGGACCCGGGGGCTGCTGTATGAAGCACCCTTAGGTCCCTCCCTCGCGAGTCGCTCTGCGGTAAGGTAGTAGTGTGCGCATGTTCGGGCTGGTCATAAAAATGACCAGCCCAAAAACGGACATGCGCACAACTGCTGCCGTGCTGCGCGCTGAGTCTGTCACTCAAGCTGCCGCAGCCCCACCCCCTTCAGCGCCGTCCGCTGCAGCTTGCCTCGAGTTGGGCGGGGTAGTAGCGCGTAACTATTCACGACTTAGTAATTTATTTTAAAGGAAGTTGTTGTAGGTAGCAATTAAATTTTATTGCGTGACAGTCGGTGGGGCAACGCCCCAACACCCCCATGGACGCACCGCCACTGCTGTGGTGGGAAAAACAGGTGCTGGTGGGAAAAACAGGTGCTGAAGGTTGATGCATGGATTTCCAGGCTTCTTTGCAGCAAAACCACTTCCAAGGGCCCAGAACTAGAATTGGCACCACTTGGCAGGTCAGAACTGCCAGCATAGGAGTTCAGGGGGCTGCAGGTGAAGTCTTTTATGGCCCTGAGACTTCTTAACAGTAGACAAGCACACACAAGCTCTTGGAGAACCTTGGATAGCAGGATACTGAAAGCAAAGTCCAGTCATTTCACTGCCTAACACAGAAGCAGCAAGCAGTAGGCCAGCACAACACAGCAACAAGCAGAGTGGCAGTTCCCCTCCTACTACTTCTCCCCCTCTTCTTCTTGGCAGAATCTCCTCTTAGGTTCTAAAGATGTGGGGTCACAGGCCCAGTACTTATACCCTTTTCTGCCTTTGAAGTAGGAAAGCCTCTGTAGTGCACAAGATCCTGCCTTTCCCTGACATGGCTCCAGACACACTACATAGGGGTGGAGACAGCTTAGTGTGAGGACAGGCACAGCCCAATTCAGGTGTCAGTGACAACTCCTCCCACCACTCTAGCTCAGCAAAACCCATCAGCCTGGTGATGGGCCATCAGGATATGCAGGGCACACCTCAGCTACCTTTGTGTGACTGTCTAGAGTGAATGCACAATCAGCCCAACTGTCAGTCTAAACCAGACGTGGATTCCACAGGCAGGCAGGGACACAAAATAGTAAAGCAAGAAAACGCCCACTTTCTAGATGTGCCATTTTCAAACACACAATATAAAAACCACCTTCACTAAAAGATGTATTTTTAAATTGTGAGTTCAGGGACCCCAAACTCCAAATCTCTATCTCTTCCCAATTGGAAGTTATACTTGTTAAGATGTTACAAGGAGGCTCCAATGATAACATATGGGAGAGATACTCCTTGCAATAGTGAAAAACGAAATTGGCAGTATTTCACTGTTAGGAAATGTAAAACATACTAGTTCAGCCCTGCCTTTCACATACATTGTACCATGCCCATGTGTCTACCTTGGGCCTAACTTAAGGGTACCTTACATGCAGTAAAAGGGAAGGTTTGGTCTGGCAAGTGGGTGCACTTGCCGGGTCGACTTGGCAGTTTAAAACTGCACTCACAGACACTGCAGTGGCAGGTCTGAGACATGGCTGCAGGACTACTCATGTGGGTGGCACAATCAGTGCTGCAGGCCCACTAGTAGCATTTGATTTACAGGCCCTGGGCATACACAGTGCACCTTACTAGGGACTTACCCGTAAATCAGATATGCCAATCATGCATAACCAATCACAATCACAATTTACACCGGGAGCACTTGTACTTTAGCACTGATCAGCAGTAATAAAGTGCCCAGAGTTCAAAAACCAGTAAAAACGAAATGCAGCACAAGTCAAAAACAGGAGATCAGAAGCAAAACAGACAGGGGAAAAACATACCAAAGATGCCAGGTCTAACAGCTTCAACATAGTGGGTTTCTCGAGACACGGGCCTAATTTCATTTTTATAAAGCAGACACTCTAGGTGCCAGTACTGCCACACGGCTCAGTGTGAGCACGTGGTGGGTGAGGAAGGCTCCACGTAGTACTTCCTGCTGTCATGCATTGCATTGCCATTCATTGAGATTGTGCTGGCATTTTGTTTTTGCGGTGTGCACATTGTGTTCAGTGTGAAAGTCACGGGTAGGACTAACAGACACTTTCACATTTGCAAAATGTCATAGAGGTATTGAAGGAAATAACAAACTTATGACTTTCAGTCTGTCTGGGCTATTGAACTAGCAACATTAGCATCCTTGAGCTTGTAAGCAACATATACCGTGGATAAAGTGAAACTATAAGTTCGAGCATGCTTGGAGCTGAAGGCTGCAAAACCAGGACAGGCTAAAAGGTGCTCCACAGTGCTTAGGCAGTTGTTGACATGTACTCTAAGTCATATATAGTGCTTTCATGGAACATGTTGGATTACTGGGCACCAACCTTGGAATAAAGCACTGCAGGCCACGTTTGTCATGAGTAGACCAGCCCCCAAATCCCCCAATGTTTTAGATTTCCTGGTTTTGTTTAATATTGTCCACCTACCTTTCCTTTTGGTTACAGATTTGTGATTGATCGTTTAAAGATTTTCCACATGGCGTTTGAGACAGGAGTCTGTAACCTGCAATGTTTCTTATATGTTTGTCGACTTATACAGCATGTCTTTACAAGTTCAACTCTGCCCCTACTTGCAAGCAGTGGCTACTTTTGTACCTACCTAAATCGCTAATGGGGTGCACTTTTATTCAGGCGCCTGGGACTATTTACTGTACCTGTCCGACCCTGTGCCAGTGCTGGTGCAACAATGTGTTTTTCATTTCTTTTTTAAAATGTTGCTTTCCTTTATAAAACTCGTGTTTTTTTGTGAGGACCCGGAAGCTACCCAGAGTCTGCTATCTGCACGCACATGAAAACGTAAATGGGGCTGAGGTATTCCAAAATCATTCAGAAATAGCTGCGAGTGATTGTGCTGGCATGGAGAACCATCTGTACATCTTTTCGAATCTTTAGCATCTAGGGATTTTGGGCTGGCCAATGAAGTTTAACTTATGCTTCTCTATTCACTGACTGTTAACTCGGGGTTGCCCAGCTGGAAAGGGATACTAGAGAGGGCGAACAACCACTGTCAGAATGGTAGCATTTCTGTCTCGCTTCCTCCCCTGGATTATTGTCTGTGAATAGCAGTTTGAAAATGCAAACGCGGTGCTTGGAGAGTTAAATTTAACAACAAATGGCTCTGCTTGTGAACTCAATATAGCGAGACAGCCTCAATAGAGAACCTTTCTCAGTAACTCAATTGTGTGCGCGGTTCTTTTGAAAATAGTTTTACACTTTTTACCCAAGGTCCGTGATATTGTTGCCACTCTCATTATAAAAGTTGTTTTCAAAAAGGCAATAAATTGCCGTCACCTGCCACGATATGTATCACTTACAAAATTGTTTGTTTTCGTATTGTTGTCATACTTTTTTGTCTCGATTTCCTTAACGTTTAGTAAATGGATGTCTATTCCTTACTGCATGAAGGGGACGTATAACATATTAATGTTCTTGTTTCATAGGGTGCTCTTAGTGAATAGGCATAGGCCACACACACTGGAATAGCGCACCCTGACACACACTGTAAATAAACTGGGGGTAGTAACTATATAGCTCTTTCATCCCTGGTGACACAGCACCCAGGATAATGTGCTGCATGGCTCCACACTTACAAGGTCCAAAAGGTGAGACCTCTTGGCTATGCCAGTGCTTGTTAGATTTGGCATAGAAACAACTCTTGCTGTCTCACTACCTGCATGTAATAAAAACAAATCATAAATACAAAATATATACATACATGGGGGGCTTTAGGTCACATTCTATTTTAGGTCTAGCCTACAGTCAGCTTTACCTGTCTCCCCAGCAGTGGCGTAGCTACACCTTTTGCCGCCCGCGGTGGCCCCTGTGTTTGCCGCCCGTGGTGGCCGCATGTAGGAGCGAGGAGGGGATTGCTGGCGATTCCTGCTCTCTCCTTGCTACGCAACTGCTCCCCAGCCACAAATAGTAAAACAAAAAAAGTAATAAAAAAAATACATAACTGGATTCATACAAATAGAGACTTTGGGTCAGCTCTCTTCATTTTTTGGCCATCCTTCAGTCTACTCATAGTCATTAACATTTGTTTCCACCCACCACAGCACACACAGCATGGGTCAAGGGGTCAGTCCGCTTCAGCCATTGGCTCTTGTTCACTGTGACTAATTGCATTTAGCCTGATCACATGTGGATATCCGCCTAATAAGGAGTTCACTTTATTGCCATGGGTGGTGGACGAATACTTTACTTTAACAATGCCTTTTCCTTTCTTTTCATTCTTAATTCTTTTTTATTTATTCATTCTGGTGTGATGAAACAGCATTTTCGCATTACAGTAATCCAAAGCCAATAATAAGGTTTCTCGTATTTCTCTGTGATATCCAATAAAACACAAACGGTTTATATACCTCAATCAAGTGCGCCTGTCTGATGAAAGCATATGGACCTGTAATATTTAATTATTTTTCTGTTTCCATTTTATTATTGCAAGCATACAGCTGTCCCATTTTGGCAAAGGCATGGAATATTTTATTTTCTCCCCTCTTTTTGCATTATATCTATTGCACCAGCTTGCTAAGACTGGATTTCTTGACTTTGCTAATGCTTGTTAATGATGCAATGCTTTGTGTTTTACCTCTTCAGTTTGCTTACAAAAAACAAGCCTTGGCAAAGTCAATAGGTCTGGCGATGGCAGCGAGCCTTTTGCCTTTGTCAGTGCTTGCTATGTTTTGTTATAGTTTTTGCAAACTTTATTGTTGGGGAAGCCGCTGGGCTCTCAGAAATCTAAAAAAATCTGTCTAAAAGATTTTTTTGGGCCTAATAAAGCATATATTGCAATATTAGCGCCTGTCAATTAAGGGAACTACATTGTGCGTAGTTACCCAATGGCTGAAGTGGGCTGACCCATTTCCCCACGCTGTATTCCTTAGTAGGCGAAAGAAAATGTGAATGACACAGTAACGGACCAATGGGTGAAAAGGGCTATTTGAAAGCCCCTATTAGTGTACTATACATATAATTTTAGTAAATTGAGTAGGTATTGGCTAATACCAAACATAATGATTTAGAAATACAACAGTATCGTGACGTTTTCTAGGCATCCACCCCTGTTGAGTTGTGAAAAAGAAGAAACATTGTAATTTTGGTAACTGGATCAAAGCAATATTGCATCATATAATGAATAGTTTATCAATAAAATCTTTTTGTGCAAAGGCGCAGATCAGTGCGGACGAGTTGCAGTAATAAGACGCTCTTAGCAGCCTCTCAGAATCTCAGAGAAAGAAGGATTTAAGCATCTCCGAAGACAGCTCGCTCTTAGCTCACTTTAATGCACTGTTATTTTAAAATGCTGGCCTAGTCTTAGAGAGTGACTCCTAAAACACATATCACTCACACTAATGAAAACAAAAGGGCGTTTCCTCACCCGGCGCTGCATTAGCAGACGCCTCCTGTCCTTCTCCCATGTCTGTCTGAAAGCTTTACAGAAACAGAGCGGCTGTGGAACCGTCTTCTTCATCACTCGTGAGTGTGAATAGACGCCGAGGTGTCCAAACATGCCCGCTAGGTCTTTTTCATATTTAGCAGCCAGCAGTGTTGATATATCTTATATTCTAAATCCAGAAAAGTCAAATATTTGAAGTGCCATGAAGGAAATGTTCGAGGACGGAGAAAGTTCCTTTTCGGTGGGATTTCCGTTCGGACCGCAGCCATTTAAAAGCAGCAGCCTGTCAACAAGTTAAGTTAAGCTTCAGACACTAATCGCCTGTGAAATAATGTGTTACATCTACTGAGGGCCAGGCCGCCATCGAGATGGCAATGACTTGACGGCAGTCCATGGCCTGTGTATATACGTCATAGATTTCTCAAAACTGGCGCCAAAGATACTTAGAAGACTGTGCTCTGTACACAGCTGTATCCAACATAATACTCTGGGAGATAAAAGTGTGTTCATATAACGTTGTGAGCCGCGAACAATCTATATGCAGACAACCAATCTTTCCCTTAGGACTTTTGGTCCTAATTGCTTTGTTTTCATATATAATAATAACCTTCATGGCATGTTATCTTTCATGCTGATACGGAAGGCGGGATTTGAGTAGGCATCACAGGCATGTAATGAGTGAAATAGTAAATACAAGGCAGCCTTGGGTTATTTATTCTACCACACTCACACTAGTGAATCAATCCAGGAAACACTATCCCCACTGGGAGTCATTGGACAGTCTTTAGTGACAGCGAAACTATGGGGCATATTCACAAGGAGCTATCGCCGAATTAACGGCACTTTATCGCAGCCAAAGTCGTGATAAATATACCTCTCCATTCACAAGCTGGTGTAAACAGCCCACAGCACCAGTTTACCCGCGATAGCAGCCGCAAAAAACATCGCCACAGAGGACCCGCGCAACTATCACTAATGAGATGCAGAGTGGGCGTTCCCGTGTCAAAAGGCGCGACAACATCACACCTCAACATTCTCAATGACCAGCCACATCGGCGATAAAAACACAAAACAGGCGATAAGGCGCGTTAGCACCATGAAATCTACACCTGCTCTGACCTGGTGTAAAGTCGCAAACCAAAAGGGAGCACAGCCCAGGGCTACATCGGAAGGGCAACAGATGCCATGTGTCGTGTCGTGCCCCAGCATACCACCACGCAGGACACAGGTAGGGATTCTCAATACCTTTATTTATTGGTGGCATGTACATGTGTTGTGGAGCTCTGCCCTCGTCCGTCCGCCCACGATCCCTCTTCTTAGTAGTGTGTTCCCACCCCTTGACCGGATGTGGTGTCCGGTTCACTCTTGGTGTTCAGGGTCCACTGCAGGGTCCTAGTGCCCCGCCCTAGGTCACTACATCTCCCCCTTTGTTACGAATGAATTGAATGAATGACTGAGTTACATTTCTTCTATCAGTCTCTTTGGCCGTCGGCATGTTCTTCTGTGGCGGGCCTCCGTTTGTTGTTCTTCTGCTGCTCCCTCTCCATTTTCTCTTTCGTTGCTGCCGTGCTCCTGCTTTTCTTGTCCTGCTGTTTCAGTGCCTTGATCTTCTTCTTTCATTCCTTTCAGCTCTCTGAAGTGTGAGCTGTTTCTTGTTATCCTCTGATGATCTGACTCGGCCGTGACCATTGAGCCCTTCACTTTTGTTACTACTAACGGGTCTTTGGAGAACGTGCTGTCCGACCTTCTTTGCTGTTGTTGACGCACTATTACCATGTCTCCTTCCTTCAGATCTGACGGGCTGGCACGTCGTCTTGCGTCTGCATATCGTTTCATTTTTTCTTTCTCCTCTCTGTCTTTTTCTGCGACACTGCTGCGATCTGACGCTGTCATTGCCTCTATTTGCGGCAGCCTTGTTCTGCTTGTCCTCCCCAGCACGAGCTCCGCTGGGCATCTTCCTGTGGAGTTGTGCGGTGTATTTCTGTAGTCCCACAATACCTGGCATAGAGCTTGGCCTAATGATATCTGCGCCAGCCTCGCCCTTTGAACTGCTTTTTTGATGTTCCCCATGAATCTCTCCACCATTCCATTAGCTTGAGGCCACAGTGGAGTTATCTTCCTGTGATTTATCCCTAGATAAGTCATGAATCTCCGGAATTCTTCCCCTGAAAATGGGGGACCATTGTCCGTCTTTAGAGTTTCTGGTGAGCCCCATGCAGCGAAGATGTCATCTAAAATCGGTAGTGTTGCTGATGCTGATGTCGACGGGACGTGTCGCACTATTGGAAATCTTGAGTACTCATCAATGACCACCAGCAAGTAGTTTCCTGTGTCCAGTGGGCCAAAGAAATCAGCTGCCAGTGTTGTCCATACTGCTCTTGGAAGCTCTGACATTTGTAGTGGTGTCTGTCTGGCTGGTGCTCCGGTCACTTGGCATAGGTGGCACGTCGATACTGTGTCTTCGACCATGCGATCCAGTCTAGGAAACCACACTTTCTCTCTTAGTAGCTTCTTTGTTGATACGACGCCTCGGTGTGACTCGTGAGCTAAGTCTATTACTTGTCTTCTGAGTGATCTTGGTATCACAATTCTCGTCCCTCTCATTAGTATTCCGCTTTCTGTCTCTGACAGTTCTTCATTTATCTTTTGCAGAGCTAGCACTTCTTCTTTGCATATTCCTGCTTCCCAGGTGCAGTTGTTGTTGATGTGCCTCCATCTTTGTTTCCTTGTTATTTCCATTGCCAGTTGTAGCGTGCCATCTTTTCTGGTCTCCCTTTCTAACTCCGCTAGTGTTATTGGTGCTGGTGTGCTTTGCTTGAGCACAAAGTTCAGGTATTCCTCTGCTATCGATGTCGTCTCGTGAGCCTGTGGTAACGGGTGTCTTGACATGTAGTCTGCAGGATTATGTTCTTTCCTGGTTTGTGCACAATTGTGAAGTCATAGTCCATCAGTCTGATGCCCCAGCGTTCAATCCTGGGTGGCATTTTGGCCGATGGGCTGCCGTAGATTGTCACCAGCGCTTGGTGGTCTGTTATGATGGTGAACGGCTTCCCATAGATGAACATGTGGAAATGCTCGCACGCCCACACCACGGCCAGGCTCTCCTTTTCTGGTTGCGAGTATGCCTTTTCAATGTCTGTCAAGCTTTTGCTTGCGTATGCGACAATCTTCCTTTGTGACTCTCTTCCTGGCAGATGCTGTGCTAGTATTGCACCCAGTCCCACTGGGCTGGCATCCACAGTCAATTCAGTGCAGAGCAGAGGGTCGAAGTAGGCCAGATGTCCCGCCTTCACCACCGCTTCTCTTATGTCCTCAAATGCCTTGTTGCATTCCTGAGACCAGATGAATTTCTGACCCTGTTTGGTCAGTTCCCTCAGTGGTGTGCTTACTGTAGCGAAATCCTGTATGTATCTCGCACAGTAGCTGGCGAGTCCTAGAAATGATCGTACTTCCACAACATCCGTCGGTGGCTTTGCATTTTGTAGGGTTTCAACTTTGCTGGGGTCTGGCCTCATCCCTTGTTTCGAGAAGATGTGTCCAAAAAACACTAGTTCCTTTCTTCCTAGCTCGCATTTGTCTCCATTTAATGTGAGGCCCGCTTTCTCCAGTTGTGTGCACACTTGACGTAACGCCGTGTCATGCTCCTTGTCTGTTTTTCCAAACACTAAAATGTCATCACTGTAGTTTAAGCTGTTCGGGACCGGCCTGATCACTTGTCGTATGGTCTCTTGAAATATTTCCGCGGCCGATGATATTCCGAAACTCAGTCGCTTATATCTGAACAGGCCCAGATGAGTGGAGAATGTCGTGATGTACCTAGATTGATGGTCCAACTCTAACTGGTGATACCCTTTGCATAAGTCGAGCTTTGAGAATCGGCACGCTCCAGTGAGGCAACTGATCATGTCGTTCAGGTGCGGTCCCGGGTGGCGTTCCTTGTGATTGCGGTGTTTGGGATCCTCATGTCCACGCATATGCGGATTTTGGAGGTGTTCTTCTTCGGCACCGCCACGATCGGAGACACCCACGGTGTTGGGCCGTCTGCCGCTTCTATTATATCCTGTGCCAGTAAGCTATTGATCTCCTCTGCCACCTGCGGTTGTAGGTGAATTGGCACCCGTCTGTGGTGTTGTGCTACTGGCTTGATTGCTTCATTTATGTGCAATGTTATTTGTTTCCTTTTAGCTTGCCAAGCCCTTTCAGTATGGCTGGGTATTCTTGCAGGATGTTCTCCGTTTCCGACATGTGATAGGTCATTGCCAGTAGTCCCATCAATTGTGCTGTCACATTGCTTAGTAGGCATGGCGCTGGGATGTCACCCTTGAGTACATGTATTTCTTCATGATACGATCTACCTTTGTACGTTAGTGTCTCTGTGAATTTTCCCATGTTTTCTACCGGGCTCTTGGAGCCCCAGGTGAATACATCCACGGTCGATGGCAGTAGTTGTGGCTTTGCTCTCATCTTTTTGTATTCGGACATGCACATGATGTTACATGTTGCTCCGCTGTCAAGTACGAAACTTGTCTGGTGGTCTCCTACATTGATGTCCACAGTGGCTGTCTTCTTTATTTCTCTCTTGTCTACCAGATGAACATGCTCTGCCCCATCGCTTTCTCTGGGCGCGTCCGACATTAGGTAGAGTTGCGCCGCACTCGCGGGTGCTGCCGTTTAATCTGACTCGTCAGAAGAGCTGCGATTTGCCGTCTCCATGTGTCGGGCGTACCTGTTGCTTGTTATCCGCGGTCTTGTCGCTCGGCCTCTCTCACCTCTGAATTGCCTGGTCATGCACACGCTTGAGAAGTGGTTGTCCCTGTTGCATTTTCTGCACTTCTGGCCCATTGCTGGGCAGGCGCCAGCGTGGGGAAACTCGAGGCCACATCTGTAACATGTCTGTTCGCCCTTTCGTGGCGCGATCGGCGCCTGGAATTCCTTCTTGTTTGCGTTCCCCGTGACGCGATGTGCTAGCACCACTCTCTTCTCCTTCCCAACTTCCATCTGTTTTGCCTGTTCCGTTGCTCGTGCTTCTGTGCGAGCCATTGTTAATATCTTTTCTAGCGTTGTTGGTTCCTTCAGTACTCGTGCTCGGAACTCCACTGATTTACAGCCCTCAATGATTCGCAGTCTTATTGCTTGCTCATTGTCAAATTTGTCGAATTCGCAGTACATGACCAGTTTTCTCAGTCTCGTTGCAAAGTCATCTAGGCTTTCCTCGCCTTGCTGGCACGCCGTGTTGAACGTGTATCTTTCAAAATCAACATTGCGTTGGGGTCGAACTTTTGTGTGAGACACTTTATCACTCCCTTGTAGTTCTCTGTTTGTCCAGCGGGAAACGTTAGCAATAGGTCTTCTATCTCATCCCCTGCTAAATTCAAAAGCAGGTGCAGTTGCTTGCTCTCGGGGACGTCTGTGGCGCTCATGTAGCGCTCAAATTTTCTGATCCATCTTTCCCACCGAATGCCTGCTTGTGGTTCCGACAGGCTGAATGGTAGAGGCCTGCGGAAGATTGCTTGCGTGCTGTCACTCATTTTCTTTCTGGCGCTTCTCACCACGTCTTCTTTTTCCTTTGCTTTTGTATCGCTAACAAGTTATTCTCCCTCCTTTATTTCTTTTATTTTGCCCTTTATTTGCTTCCTTTCCACCTTATTTTCTGTCCTGTTGCTTCTTTTCCTCTTTATTCTGCTTTTTTTTTTGATTGCCTGACTCCAAAATGGCCGTCGCTTCTATTCGGCCACCGATTGGCCCGTTTTGCCTGACCTTGTGATGGCCGCCGCTCTCGCGAGACTTCCTTTCTTATGATGCCCAATGGCCGCCTGATTTCAAAATGGCCGCCGCTTCTATTCGGCCACCGATTGGCCCGTTTTGCCTGGCCTTCCAATGACCGCTCTCGCGAGAGTTCGCGTTTGACTGCACGCGCGTCTCTCTTTCACTTTAGTTTCCTTCGCGCTCCTTGTAGCGATTGCTCTTACCGCTCGTTTGGCGGCCGGGGTGGGCTCCCGCGTCGTCGCTGCTCCCTGCTGCTGGCTGCTTGTTTCTTCACTCGGACCAGGGTGGGCTCCTGGCTCCGTTTCACTTCTCCCGCTGCTGCGATGGTTGTTGCGCTGGCCAGCGGACCGGGTGGACTCCTGGTGGCTTCTGGTGTCGTCGCGGTGTCCACTATCCCAACTCTCGTCGCCAGTTGTCGTGTCGTGCCCCAGCATACCACCACGCAGGACACAGGTAGGGATTCTCAATACCTTTATTTATTGGTGGCATGTACATGTGTTGTGGAGCTCTGCCCTCGTCCGTCCGCCCACGATCCCTCTTCTTAGTAGTGTGTTCCCACCCCCTTGACCGGATGTGGTGTCCGGTTCACTCTTGGTGTTCAGGGTCCACTGCAGGGTCCTAGTGCCCCGACCTAGGTCACTACACCATGGAGCCACCCATCATGCGGCCCGGACTCCCAAGAGGGCCACAACACCCACCGCCACCACCCCCAGGACCACCCCTCCCTGGCACCCCCCGACCAAAGACATGCCACATCAGCCACACCTAAACATGTACAAAATATTCCGCTTGATGTCGCACAATCACAACTGGTGACATGCATGTGTCGTCACAGAAATGAGCAGCACACATTCACTTTCGAAGCAACAAATGAAACTTTATTAAAATGAACACCAAAATGAAATGAAGACACATGGCCGCTCCCCTCGGGACAATACGTAGGTCACAGCCTGTAAGACAAAAAACATGATGAGAAGGTGTGTCCTGCGCACATCAGAGGACAGAGAGAGAGCGAAGGAGAGAGAGAGGAAGAGAGGGAGGGAGAGAGAGAGGAAGAGAGGGAGAGAGAGAGAGAGAGAGAAGAGGAGAGAGAGAGGAAGAGAGGGAGAGAGCAAGAGAGGGAGAGAGAGAGAAGAGGAGCGAGGAAGAGAGGGAGAGAGAGAGAGAAGAGAGGGAGAGAGAGAGAGAGAAGAGGAGAGAGAGAGGAAGAGAGGGAGAGAGAGAGAGAGTGCCGCCCCTGCGCACCCAGGCCACACTGCTCACCTGCTGCCACCGGTGTGTCTCCAACCACGTGCAGGTATGTATAGCAGGACACCAGGTCACACATCTGAGTCAGAGCCGTCAGCTGAAACAGAGTCCAGATACATGACTGGCACAGTACACACACTTGCACAAGACAACATTGCCTGCCTGCCCATGCACACCCAGTCAGAGGCACCCCAACCCCTCCCACCGCCCATGGGAGCATGCCCGCCCATGCACACCCAGGCCTCAATGCTCACCTTCCGCCACCTGCGCGTAGATAGGAGGTCCCACCACGTGCCGCTGCAAGCCACAAGCCCGGGGCCCGCGGACATGGCACCCTCCACATCATGCAGCCCCGCTCCGCAGGCCACCAGGTCTCACGTTTGGTGCTGGGTCTTGATTACTCCATGGCATAGGACATACCAGTGCACCCGGCACCATCGCAGGCTGCACACCCGCTCAGCCCAATCTGTGCCACCAACTCTGGGATCCCGGAAGCGACGCCACGTGGCGGTAGGCCCGCGCTGCCCGCTGGCTCTGGCCTACACTGCGGTCCAGCAGGGCACACAAAACCTGAGCTGTCCGGACCGCCGGGACGGGGCATCATCGCAGGCTGCACACCCGCTCAGCAGCTTAAGGTGCCACTGACTCAGTGCATCCAAAGTCACCGTCCCGTGGCGGGGTGCCTGTGCCGTCCGCAAGGCCTCGGATGCCACTAACCCTGTGCAACCCCAGTCTGCGCCACGTGGTGGTAGGCCCGTGCTGTACTCAAGGCCTCGGATGCCACTAACCCTGTGCAACCCCAGTCTGCGGCACGTGGTGGTAGGCACGTGCCGTACTCAAGGCCTCGGATGACACTAACCCTGTGCGCAACAACTCATGGGCCCTATATGAGTGAGAACCGTGGAGCGTCCGTCATCCAGTCACCACCGGAAGAGGGGAATGTGACGTCGTCGGACCCTTATGTTGGCGGAGTCACATGGCCTGTAATGCCTGTGCCGGATGGGTGTGGTGTGTGTGAAAACCTGCCCTCAGGGAGTGGCTGTGACATGCTGACAACTAGACCAGTGACCTGCACACCACCAGCGAGTACGGCTGCGACGGGTAGCAATGAGGGCCCCCCCTCGGGGCGTTAGCGGAGTGGTCTGGCCTGCCATACACCGGACCAGTGCAGGGCTTGCCACAATGACTCGTGGGCTCTGGGCATGGTCCAGTCCATGTCCGGACCTGGAAGTGACTGATGTGTGTGTCCCTGTTGTAGTGTTCACGGGACCCGGTACACAAAATGCAATGTTGCACCCTTTGACTGGCATCCCACAGGATGAACATCATTGACGCAAGGGAAGGCACTGTCCCCACATTCATCCACACATCCATACATGAATGACGTAAGACATTACACAGCAGTGCGTCACTGGATGTTTATTTGCACATCCAATGCAGTCATGCAGCTGGAGCGTACAGGGCAATGCCGAGCACACTACACAATATGGGCCCGTGGAGGGCCAGCCAGTGTCCATCCGGGGATGACCTGTACTGCGGAAGGGGAAGGGTACAGTCCGCAGTCTGTCCGCCGTATCATTGGTCGTCAAACAGGATGTGGCAGTCCATGTCGCTGTCCAAGGTGAGTGCATCGGAGTGTATCGGGGGTCAGTGGTAGGTCTTGAGGCCATGTGCGGCACCAAGCAGAAACAGGCAAGGTTCCGGAAATGAATGTTAGTGCCTCCTTCTGATCTCAATACCATCCACGTCCTCGGATGTGTGCTCTGCCCCACCTGTGGGTGTTGCAGTACCGGCTGCGGCACTGTGTGCCACTGACACATCAGGGGCCGGAGGAGGATTGTCGGCCGCACTGTGTGGCAGTGACACATCAGGTGCCGGAGTGGATACGCCTGCCGCACTGGGAGGCACTGACACACCAGGGGGCGGAGATGTGGATGGTGGGGGGGCAGCAGCATTCATCATCGCCAAGCCTTGTGGCAGCAATGCCATGATGAGGACATGCAGGGCCTGGTAGATGCCAGCTACATTTCGCTGATGTGCAGCGGTGGCTGCCATCCTTTCCGCCTCCATCCGCACCATGTCCTCCATGAGCCTCCGCATGTGTGCCAGCTCATGGCTGGGATCGCTGCAGCCACTCTGAGCGGACAGGTATTCTTCTCTCCGCAATATAACCAAAGAAGACGGCCAAGAAAAATGACTGTCTGACGTTAACATGTCTGGCACCTCCACGGTTTGTTATGAAAACCCTCACACACCAACCTGGTTGGTGTCATGCTTCATCATCGGGTTCCAGCCAGGTAGCCGAATGCTACCCAGCTGTGCTACGACACCTGTTTACAGTGGAGCAGGTTTTGGGTGTAAGTAAATGTGATGAAGTGAGTGAAATATGTAAAAATACCTCCAGATTGCTACCCGTTGCTTTATTCGTGGTGATCTGGGGTATGGTTAAAAAGACAAGAGAGTGGATAAAAGGGCTACAAGTGCTATGTGTAGCTGTTTATTATCCTCCGGTCGACATGTTTCAGCCCTTAACAAAAAATATATATATATGGGCTTTCTTCAGGACCTCTCTAAATAAATAAAGAAAGTGAGTGATGTGAAAAAATGTGAGTGGTAAAAAATTACCACATGAACTGCATTTTTAACACTCACGCTAAGGAGTGCTATTTATGCGACGAGGACTTGCGGTGTGTAGGTCCTCTTAAAATGTAGAATACCTGTAAAGGAAAACAACATAACAAAATACAATCAGTCAAAGAAAGCGTTCATTCCACAGATATCGCTAGTACTGGTGGTTGATATATGGTGCTCACTACGTGCATTCCATAAATATCGCCAGTACTGGTGGTAAGTATCATGTGCTAAATACTTAGCGAAGTGTCAGACATATATCTGCCAAGTAACCACTTTTATACATGCCGTACCATGCACACTACACAACACGTAAATGCCACACTATACAAACTGTTGAGTGATAGTACCTTCTCAATTGGTAAGACAAAGGGCGCACTGTCCTCTGTTTATTTATAAACAGGTCTGTAGGATTTATGTGGTTAAAAACCTACCATGAGAGTTATTGCGCTACTTATTGCATTGTGAACAGGCTTATAAACAAGTGATTATCTAGCGAATTCAGCGCCAAGTGACAGTTTTGCCATATATTTTCTTTTATGTGAACTTCTGAAATAATTACATTGATTCTATCGTAGGCGTTCGTATCTGGTCCCGGGGGGGGGGAAACACCTCTTTTGAGTCACATACTATGGAAAATGGGACTCCAGCGATGTCAGTCAGGGCTTGTTGGAGACCATGGGGCGGACATAGATACCCAAGGATGGCGTCCAGTTTGGTAGCCATGAGGTCGAACCCCACCGCACCTGCTCGGCCGTCTCCCTCTGGCCTTCCAGCACACGGCGTTGGAAGGCCATTTGTTGTTCCTGGGGGACTTGGGAGGGTGCCGGGGCTGTGGGTGCCTCCTGCTGGGTGGTTTGGGTGGTGGGTGGGGTCTCATCGATGTAGCTGGGCTGCCCTGCTCCTGGAGGTGAGTGGCAGATAAGGTCAATGATGTCTTGGATGGTTTGGGTGTCGATGCTGGTGTTGTCCTCCTCGTCATCAGTGAAGAGTGGCTGGGACTGCTCTGCAGGAGGTGTTGACGATGCCCCTGCGATGTGAAGGGGAGATGGTGTATTACAATGTGTCCACATGTATGTAGCCGCATGGTACAGGTTGACATTCAGACAGCATGGCATTGTACATTGTGACAGTCTGTGGGTCTGGGCGAGGACCCAGGGTCATTGTGGGTGTGCACTGTGCCCTGCTTGCTTGTGCATGTGTGCCATTGTGGCCATCTCCACCCGTCCCCTCAGTACCTGGTGGTCACTCACCCTGTTGCGGTTGTGTTGTGTCCTGTCGAGCAGTGTCCGGTCCCCCGACTCCAGCCACAGTCTCCACACTGATGACTGTCGACACCAGCTCCTCCATGTCATCCAGCTCCAGCTGTGGCGCTGGGCCCCCACCTCCGGTCTGCGTTGCTGCCTTCTGGTTGGCGGTGAGTTTCTCCTTGGTCTTCCGCTTGATGTCATTCCATCGCCTCTTGACCTCGTCCATTGTCCGCTTGTGCTCTCCGACGGCATTCACCTTGTTGACGATGTCCCGCCATATTCCATTTTTGGTGCCCAATGACACGTTGGAGGTGACGAAGAGTTGTTGATGGCGTTCCATCACCTCCGTGACTATGATCCTGTTCGCCTGCGGACTGAACTTGGTCTTCCTCGTCTTCTTGTCCTTGCCCTTCCCTGTCCCCGAGGTCCCAGGCTGGTCGTCCGGGGTGCTTGTGGGGTTGCGCTCGTCCTCTGCGCCTGCTCCGGCTGCCTCCATGGTGCTTGGGTGTTGGTCAGTTTGTGTGTGGGTGTTTTTTCTACTTTTATGGTGATTTTTGACGCCTGCCAGGTGTGTGTTGCAGGCCTGGCGCTGCTTGTCACTGATTTCCTCATCGCGCTTTGGCCCATCGCGTGTGTTTTGGTGTTGTGGTTTGTGTTTTTATCTCCATCGTGGTGGTTGTATCGCGGACATTGTCTGCGGTTTGGGCAGACTATCGCTTGCTACCGCCTTGTTGTGAATTCCACGTTAACACGGGGTTATTTTCCCGCGATAGGCTGCAATATTGAAAGTTGCGTTACGCTACTCTTGCGGTAGTTATCGCACGTTCTTGTGAATATACCCCCATGTCAGTTAATATGGACATTATAACACACATTCAACATTACACCAAATTCACAGGCCCACTCTGCCCTGTTCCTTTGGCTATCAGGCTTCGTCCCAAGAACATTAAAGAGGTTTGTTTTGCGTCTTTGCTAGACACTAAGAGGATAATCCCTCTTATCAACCATCTCTAGAGAGTGTGCATCCCACAGAGTGCTGGTGAACCTGAGCCCAGCAGCAGTAAGTGGTAATCAAAGGTGTCTCTATATGTTCATGCGGCTGCTACCTCATTCAAACCACAGGACACCCCATTTACACTGCAAAGACATGAAGTGTGCACATCTGCAATGAACATTACGGAGGGGGTCTCAGAAGGTCCTTCAGCCCTTTCTGGAAAATGGCAGTGTCCCGGGGAGCAAACAGCAGGTAGAAATGTCTGCTACACCCCAGGGCACTCCAGTGATACATGCCACCCGCTTGAGCTGCAGCATGAATTAATCAACTACACAAGTATCTCCTTCCCAAAAATCTATAACTATAAGAAAGCAGAAATAAAGTGTTTTTGTCTTTTATGTAAGGTCAAGAGGGTTAGCATTTATAATTATCTTGGAGATTCTGTGTATAAAGGAATCTTTGAGGCACTGGCAAGAACTGAAACACAAGCTAAGCCCGTGTTCGATCTACTATATATGATTGTACAAAAGAGAGGCAGATAGTTTGTCTTTAATGGACATCCATACTATTCTATACACTGCTGACTTCAATTGCAGGGAATAATCTAAGCCTTTCACTAGGTCAAGGTGGGATTGCATTATTTTCATATACTGGACTCTGCCTCTGAGTAATATAATAGGGGATTGGGGCAGAGTTCCAAAGAAACATACAAGATGCAGTATGTGTCACGAAAATATTGGTCATTTTCAGGTATCAGCTACAGACTGTTCAAAGCCCTGTACAACACAGGCCCAGAATACCTGAACAGCGGCATACACTTTCACCAACCCACCAGACACCTATGCTCTGCCTCACTCCTACTCACACACATTCCCCACATCCGCAAAAACAAAACTAGAGGTCGCTCATTTTCCTACATCATACCGTAGACATGGAATGAGCTTCCTCAACACATCAGAGCCTCCTCCTGACTTCTTGAGTTCTGCAAGAAGCTGAAGACCTGGCTCTTCATATAAGCACCTGGGGCAACTCACACCTACACACCTGCCCAAGCACCTAGATACCCTCTCGGGTGATTAGTGCACTATATAAATCAATATCACATAACATAACATAACATAATGGTCTGTTGGCCAGATCTATTTTTTCTAATATTCATAAATTAGTCTTTGCGTCAGCCCTTTGTTCATGATTGCATGGCTTTGTTATCTAACTCACTTGTCTCCTCTTGATTTGACGAATTACCTCCCTGCACTTCTATTTGTCCCTCTCTGGAGCATTTAGGTCTCATAGTGTTCTGATTGGTTGACGTGTAACCTTCTACTGCTGACATTGCTTGCACTCAGGGAGCTACTTTTTTCTTTTTCTTTAGGCATTCCATGGGAGTGCATGTGTTGTCTTGCTCTCTCTCCCTATACTGCTTCCATCTTCACTTACCATCTGCCCATGCTCTATGTGTTACTTCTCCCCCGCCTCCCTCAGCTCGTCCTTTTTCCGCTTCTCCCACCCCTCCACAGCTTGTCCATTGCTTCCCATGTTTTAAAAAAAATATTTCCTTCAGCCCAATTTTGCTTCTTGTTTGTCACCCTTTCCCCAGTCCCTCTACACCATTTGTTTTACATTTTATTTCTTGCCGCAATATCGGAAGGTACTCCATCTTGATGCGCGGAAAGTACTAAAAAAAAAAGTTTATATTGTTTGAACAAACCCATTCAAAGATGACAACCACAGATGCACGCTCATCACCCCAACCATCTTTGAACGGATTTGTTCAGAAATTGCAAACACATTCAAAGATGCCTGCAAACACATTTCAAGGTGGTCACTGTGGATCTGTGTACATCCATAGTGTACATTCACAGTGTAAAAAACGTAACAAGTAAAAAGAAATAGGTTTCACTGCTTTGCAAATGCCTGTTTATTTGATATCCTATCCATGTCCAAATTGATATCCATAAAAATGTTTCTTCTTATCGAGCATATGGACCCAGATTCAAAATTGGCAACAGATGAAGTTCTGGTTTCTTTCTCGACTTTCAAAGAAGAGAGTTGCTGTGTTTCTGTGAATAAGCATGCGGGTAAGGCACTAGTACTTTGTGGTGAAGCAATTGAAACATGAGAGAGGAGATGCTTCTTTTTTCTTTTCAATAAATGATGCATAAGTAATGGTAATTTTTCTTATGTTTTTTTAATGAAAGCTGAGAGTATATAATGATCATTTACATTTTTTGTAGGTATGATACATTTTCAGAAGCATAGAACAAACTGAAAAAAGTCATGAGGTATTTGGAGACGGACAGAACGGTACAGATGTACTGGGACATACATCCTGGATCAGATGACGTGTCAATAAACAGCACAATTTTTCCAGTCATCATTGCTTCCAGAAGACTTCAAGTTCTGACTCCCGGCCCAGTCTCAGTTTCATAAATATATTTCTCTTCTATGTACAAAGTTTGTGAGCATTTTTCGCATGGTATAGGAATAATGTTGATTATGGAATGTAAAATCATTTGAGGCTGCGCTTGCTTGCAGTAAAAGATGAATGTCAGGGTTTGACCGGTTACGTGCTGACTGTGGCATACTCGCGAACCAGGAAGCGGGCAGACCCGTGCCTGAAAACTACAGGTCCCGTCATGCCCCGCGAGACACGTTGTACGTGCTCTGACGTCACACCAGGAAATCATGTACAAGAGCCGCCGGGAACAATCCTCGCGGCCGATTATTCCAGTTCCTGTAATCTGCAGACGGCTTCTCCGGTATAGGCGGTAAGAGGGCGGTGCGCCCAGTATCTTTGTTTCGCATCCCTCTAAATGCCGTCAGGGGCTTGGAAGCCCTGACTTGCACTAACGATTTCCTTTTCCCCGTTGGATGAGACCGTCAGCGCCCGGTCTCGTGCGGGGAAACTTGCAGAGACTCAGTGCCTTGTCTAACTGAGTCCCGCGATCCTTGTATTTTTCCCGTTGGCTGAGACCGGCTGCGCTCGGTCTCGTGCGGGGGAAAACTTACAGAGACGTTGTTCCTTGTCCTTTTCCCCGTTGGCTGAGACCGGCAGTGCTCGGTCTCGTGCGGGGAAGGACTACTGGTTGTCGGAAAACTATCAGACCCAATCCTTGTTTCACATCCCGCTAAAGCCCGGCTGTTCTTGACCTTTGGCAGGGGAGGTGGACAGTAACAACAAGCCGCAAGTAGAGTGGGTCAGAGTACTCACTGTACAGCGCAATCCTTGCCTGGTTAAACATTGGGCCAATACTTTCCGACACCTTCATAGAGACTGGTTAAGAAGACTATTAACCCAGTCATCTACTGCCTTATTATAACATTTGTTGTTCTTTGTCTTATTTTCCCAGGAGAGAGGTACGATAATAGGGGTGTCCAGACTGTTAAGTCCACGCAGCTACCGTGCTACTATATGTATCTATAGGTATGTGTAAAAGGGGACTATTGCTAGTAGTCTATGGTGTTTCTCAGAGAAGGAGGTCTGTTACATGTCTGTTCTCTTTTGATTCTTCTTAGTGCATATGAAAGCCTTGCATCCCCCCTACTCTCTTCTGGCAGCCATCGCTTATCTTTTCCTTTGCAGGTAGGGTGTGTGAAGTTTAGCAGTGTGGGGAACGTGCTAGGTTCTTGGACTTAAGTTATTGTGATACCACTATCCACTGATCTTGTGTTTCTCTATTTCTTCCCAGATCTCCCTCCCTGCTGTTCCTACCCTTTCCTTCCCTCGCTTGACTATCCCAACAGTCTGTGTGTGTGTACATTCCAGACTTGGGGCCGTCGAGAGGTGGACCCCTTTAGAGCATCAGCACAGTCCTGAGGATTCTGGACGGAGGAGTCCGACAATAAACACCTGGTTGCTTGACACTTGGGACCTGTGTATCATCCTGACAAGAAGTGTAAGGTGAAGGTCTACATATATTGCTTTCACTGATACAAATTGATGTAATATAGTTACCTGTGCAAAATTTTTATTCTATATATTTAAATATATTTTGTGTATTTAAAAAAATTACGCAGCGGGTTGTAGGAAATGAGAGGGATAAACAAATTACTAACCAACTAAATGTTCTTCACCAAACAAGGAGCATGTTGTGCACCATACAGTTAATATTTTGCTTATTATTTAGCATTCACTAGACTGACTTTACTCCTTTCTAAATTCAAACTTGTGTTGAGTTTGTGGAAGATGTTAGCCTACTGGCCTCCAATAACTTAATCTACCACTTCTCAACTAACTGTAGACACGTACATCCATTGAGCACATTATAATCCACTACATACTACAAAAGTCTTGATGTACGCATGACCAATACTTTTAGTTCCCATCCTAGTTGGAAACATCAAAATGCACCAAAATGAAATTGTATGAAATTGTAAATGGCCGTGGTGGGGGACCATTGAAACGTCTGTGGGAGGATTTAAGTATAGCTGTGCTACAGGACCCATTGATAGTCACATGAGCCATAAATTGGATTGTAAAGCTAGTACTAGATATTACTAATATCCATTGATATTTTTTAATTGGTCAAGTGCACTGGGGTGCCTGGATGTAGGGTGCAAATACAGTATCGGGTGCCCAATGCTTTTCAGTGGAGACACTCGGTTAGACAACCAGGCTGAAGACGTCGAGCCGGAGGTGGCATGAAGGAAATCAGCGACAGCAGAGGTAAGTTGGGGTGTAGTGGGTCATAGGGACACCACCGGTCGAGCTCCCAAGGCCCAGGGACTTCAAGTGCACGGGTGTCATTTGACTTTGGATTCTTCTTACGGGAGCCGGTCGGGGGGGGGGGCTCTGGATTCAGTCTGCAGGCATCGTCTTGGAGTCCAGAAGGGGTTAGCCAATGACGGACCTGAGGTCAGGATCGCTGGGGAACCTGTTTTGGATTGGTGGGCCACCTGGACACGAGCCGGAGGTGTCAGGTGCAGAGTGGACAGGACTCGTGGTTCTGGAGGGCACCAGAGTCCTTGGTGTAGATTTCAAGGTGACAGATCCGCTGTCCTCAGGAGTTCTGGTCTTTATCAAAGGTCAGGCAATCTTCCTCGGGTTCTGAAAGTCGCTGGTGTCGTCTTCTTTGGCTGGGTCTTTGAAGCTGGAGACAGGCCAGTAGGGCTGGGGTCAAGTCTTCAGGCTTAGATGCACGGCGTCTTCTTCGTCCTTCTTCTTAGGTCAGCAGGAACTAGTTTCTAGGCCTGAGGGAACCACCTGAATACTGAGGGCCTTATTTATGAAAAGTGTTGCATCGCTGGGGTGAAACAGTGATGCACCACTTTTCAGTGCAGCATCCTTGCGACACCATGGATGCGCCGTATTTACTGTACGGTGCTCCATGTCGCAAGGATTTACAAATACGTCAGGAATCCTGACGTATCTGTCGGCGCAAAGATGGTGCATTGCTGGAGTGTGTCTGGAAACAGACGCAACTCCAGCAATGTGTCATTTCACATGGGGCAAGCCCCAGGTGAAAAGGCCTGCGTCACCCCTTACACCTGCTTCAAGCAGGCGTAAGGATTTGACGCAGTGACGCCGTAGAAGTGGTGCAGTGAAATCTCATAGATTTCACAGCGCCACTTCTACGAGGTTTTTCTGCGTCGGAACGCCCACCCTGCATACATTATACCCTGTCGCAGGTATAATGTAGCGCAGGGGTTTACAAAGTGACGCATCTGCCTAGATGCGTTACTTTGTAAATATGGCGCATTTTTTACGCCACCGCAGCGTCACAAAAAGTGATGCAATGGTGGCGTAAGGGCCTCATAAGTGAGGCCCAAAATTTAGGGGCGTTTTACGGGAGTAGCAGGTAGGGCCACTGGGCACCTTACCTGGCGTGTCTACACCCTCAATTATGCCACCCTCCTGTGGGAGGGGGCATGGTCCTAGCCCTGATTGGAGGAGTCCCCCATCCTCAAGATGGTGGGGACCGAAAGATGTGCTTTACTTCGCCTCCCCCACTTGAGGGGAGGAGTTGGTGAAAGTGGGCACACGTCCTATCATTTCTAGTTTTTCCAGCCGGTTTTCCCATCCAAAGTGGGGGTGTAAACTGGGGGCTGCCATCTGCTGCTAGCAGCAGAGGCTGGGGGTCACATTACAAAGGTGGCATATCTTTGAAGCTTCCCTCTCGAGCACTCTGCCCATCCTGGGGGAGGAGGTGTGGTACCTCTGCCCAGGATGTGCTTTGTTTCTGGTCCCAGAGAGCAGAGGCTCTCGACCCAGGGGTTAAAGAATTAATTTTCATATTAACTAATCATCCCAAGCCCAACAAGCCAGATTAATGCAGGTACATTTTTGTATTAGGCCAATGTCCCCCTCATGAATCTTTGATTAATACTGGTTATTTTGATTCTATTCTGCTTTCTTCACATTTACGCACATTGGAGGACATTGAATCATATATGTACCGCGATGTTTGTAGTGCATTTTAAGATGGCTGCCACAAAGTCCATGATTCTAGTGACCATGTATTTTCAATGTCCCTTTTTGATTTCTTGTTAATCATGCTGTCCAGTTAGAAGCTAAATGTATTTAAACAGTGTGATGACGGCAGCATCCTCGACATTGGCAAAGGCTGAGTGCCGAAACGCGTCTGTCTAGTGTTTTTTGTGACGATTAAAAATTTCTAAAAGTAATTGTCTGTGAGTGCGCAGCTTGGTTCTGGACTGGGAACGGGCGAAACAAATATAGTGTGAGACCGCCCTCATGTGTCGTGGCACCCGCTGTGCTTGTGAAGCGGCAGCCTCCCGGACACAATCATATATATATATATATATTCAAGAAAGCTGCTCCTCACTTTACTCCAATTCCCAGCAAAGCAGACGCGGACCACAAGGTTAGTGCTTCTTAAGATGTTTTAATGTCGGCCATAACGCGTTTCGGTCCAGCCGGACCTTGATCACATGACGACGCTGCTACGTTCTCATGACCTTTTTAAAGTGCTATACGTTACATTTGATTGGTGGTGGTTAATAGACATAAAAGACCCGTTTTTACGGAGGTTAAGGCACATCGAATAGTAATATAAATATCCAAATGGTTTAGCATAATTAATAATACATTAACAAAGTTAAAATAATTTTGTTAAAAACAGTGCAATAAATACCAGGCATAACTTAAATAAGCAGGTAAATATAAAATACTCTTTATAGTAGTTTTTCCACTAAAATATCTCACGGATAAATCCATGTATTGCCTTTTCACATTTGAGAAAAGTAATGGCCCACTGTTATATTGCAGTATTTTGATGCTAACCCATACCTTACTAACATTTGTCTGCTGGATGAAATTAAATTTAGCCTTAATGCAGTTTTATCTGTTCATTAAATTCAACCGCCCATGGGTCCACAAATTATTTTGTTATTTAAAGTGCTCGTGTAATAAATATTTATGTGAATTTTTTTCCCATCTCTTTTAGTTTTCCCCCTAAAACATAATGTGTCTGGTGATGCTAAAAACTTGTGTAAACGTGCAATGAATTAAAAAACCATAATGTCAAATGGTTAAGGTATGCAGGCAGCCTCCCTAGAAAATGGCCAACCATGGCTCACATTGTTTGGTCCCCATTCATCATAAGCTGGTTTCTACTTAAAATAAGAGAAATTCTTGATCGATTGAATTTTAAATTAAAGTGTGTAACATTTATATTTAATTGAGAAAATGTGCTGAGTGTGGGGCAAAGGTTTTCAATGAATTTTCTGTCACAAGCATGTATAAAGGTCCTCTGTGTTATTTAACCCCCCGGGGATTTTGCTGTCTAGATTTAAAATATACCTCGTCTCCAGTTTTCTAAGACGTCCTTCCCTGTCGCCTCCCCTTTTAGAATTGGGTATAAAATCGATGACATAATACGAGAAGTCTTTTAAATTATTTTCATGCACCTCTCGAAAATGTCTGGCGACCGGGTACGTCGGGTCACAGTTCTTAATGGCTCTAATGTGTTGCAGGATTCTTTTGTTCACTGGGAGTTTTGTACTTCCTACGTATTTGAGCTTGCACGAGCACTCTAGGATGTAAATGGCATATTCTGTTTTACAGTGAAGAGGTTTTGTGATATTAATTTCCTTCTCACTGAAAGCTGTGCAATAAGTTTTTTTGTTAATGCCATACTGGCAAGCTTTACAGTTCCTGCACTTAGTGAACCCATTTGGTTTTGCCCACCACTTTGGAGTTTCGATTGTTTCTATGCCACTAGAGACAAGACTACTATGCATAGAGGGTGCCCTCCTATAAGTCATACTTGGTTTGGGAGGCAAGTTCAATCCTATCACTGGGTCATTTTTTACTGCAGGCCAATTGCGGTGCACAATTTTCTTGATTGTTTTCTCTTGGGCACTAAACTCTATAATGAGTCTAAGTTCATTAGAATTTTGATTCAGGCTAGAGGCTGTGGTCTTATTTCTATTAGTCATTAGAAGTAGTTCTCTATCTAAATTTTGGGTTTTGCGGATAGCTGCCTCTATAGTTCTGCTAGAATATCCCCTCGATAAGAATCTTTTCTTGCTATCTTGCTGGGCTTTAACCAGATCTGAGCGGTTGCTGCAGATTCTCTTTAGGCGTAACATCTCCCCATAGGGAATACTTTGAATTAAGTGTCTAGGGTGGGAACTCGAGGAGTGAAGAACTGAGTTTCCGGCTGTTTCTTTTCTGTATACCCTACTTTCTAATCTGTTTTCTTTAGGGTATACTTCAACGTCCAAAAAATGAATATTGGTATCACTAATAGTGGACGTAAAACTTAGATTAATATTGTTCTTATTTATATCTGACACAAAGTCCATAGCTTCCATTTGTGAACTCTCCCACACAATGAACAAATCATCAATGTAACGATAAAACATTTTTAAATTTTTGTCCATATATTGTTTATGTGTGTCTCCGAGGACCAGCTCCTCCCACCAGCCCATGAACAAACAGGCATAGCTGGGAGAGAAGCTGGCCCCCATAGCCACCCCTCGCATCTGTTGGTAATGAGTTTTGTCAAACATAAATATGTTGTTGTTTAGACAAAAGTTTATCATGTTCATTAACATCACATTGTGTTGAGGCAGAGTCATTTTGTTTTTCCCTAGGAAATGTTCAATTGCACGTATCCCATCCTTATGGTTAATGCAAGTGTAAAGGGATACAACATCCAGCGTTAACAGCATATAGTTACTGCTCCATCTAAAATTTTTCACTTTAGAGATAAAATCGCTTGTGTCCCTTATATACGTTGGCAATTGATGAACTAGGTCCTGTAAATAAAAATCAATGTACTTGGAAGCATTTTCAAGTAAACTTTGTTGTGCCGAGATGATTGGTCTTCCGGGAGGATTCAGTGCATTTTTATGGATCTTAGGAATAAAATAGATGTTTGGGACAATTGGATGATCTTTTTTGATGAATTGATTTTCATCCATGGTTAAAAGTCCAGCACTTTTCCATGCTACCAATTTTCCGTGAAATTCATTGGAAATTCCTTTTAGGGCCAAAGCGTTACTGATCCGATAACATGCCCTGTCGTTTAGTTGAGACATTGCTTCCTCCATGTAATTTGTTCTGGCCCATAGGACCACGTTACCACCTTTATCCGAATTTCTAATGATGATATTTTTGTTTTTTCTTAATTTTGTCATTAGTTGATGGTACTGTCTATTTCTGTTGTTAACTTTCTTCTTCATATTTAGGATTTTGAAATTCAATTTTTTTATTTCATTGACAACATTCTCACTAAAAATATCTATTCCGTCCCTTAAGGCTATCGGAGTGAAGGTGGACTTTTTCTTGAATGCAGTCTTCTTTTTAAACTTAGTAGATGTGGAATCCTCATCTAAAATTAATGCTTGGGAGTTCCCCTGACTTTCAGTGCATTCATTTTCTGCTTGAAGTTCCATTAGACTTTCTAGGAGAGATGAGTCCACTATGGAGTTTGACTCTTGAGAGCAGTCATTGGGATTGGTACTTGGCTTGTCTAAATCAGCTCTTGGTTTTTGTTTTTGTAAGGCATAGTATTTTTGTAATTTTAATTTGCGGACAAATCTATATACATCCATTCTTGTGTTTGCATACTTAAAATTCGATTCCGGACAGTAGGACAAACCGAGTGCCAGTATTTGTTTTTCGGCTTTGTTTAAATCAATGTTAGTTAAATTGACTACTGTTTTCTCAATTTCTTCATCATTGATTATTTTCGGTTCCACCAGCCCCTCCCTCGTCTTTTGCTGGAGGTCGGCCTGTCTTCTTGCCTTTCGCCTCTGCCGGCGCCGGTGGTTTCGCCTCTTTCTGCTGCTTTCTTTTGTGGTCTTGGGCGGAGGGTTTGTCTCCGCTCCTCCGCTAAAAAATTCAATTCCTCTGCCGGGGATAATTGACGATGTGTTCCACTCGCTATGGCTTGAGCATTTTCACTTTCCACCTCGCTTTCCATTGCGGAGCTCAAGTCAGAATTGGATGTATCTATTGGGCCCTGTTTGCTGGTGGAAGCCCCCAATGGTTGTGTACTTTTTGCCGCAAATTTGTTTGATTTCATGGCATCATATTTTCTCGAGAAGGTGAAGACGCGTCCCGTTTCATAGTCCACCCTATCGCGGTGAATCTTGAAGGCCTTGCGTTCCTTCACTTTATCTCCCTCCTTACGAAGCCTGACTAACATCTCATGTCTTAATTTGATTACTTCCTCATTCTGGCCCATTTTTTCAATTTCCTCATTTAGTTGCTCTATGCGAATTTGCAGCGCAGCTCTGTCTATTTCTGCATATTTCACTAAAATCTCCACAAGTCTCTTAGATGAATCAAGGTTACATTGTGCCCAGTCTCGCATCATGTCTGGATTCAGTTGATCGTAACTCGGTGCTGTTAAAATCCTTAACCCCCTTGGGATTCTCCCTACGTCAAGGTACCTTTGCAGGGACTTGTGCTCCCACCACTTTCCCTGTTCAGCACGCATCAATTTCTCCAATGCCCGCATTTTGTCTTTGACATTTTCTTCCGCAGGCATAGCTTTGGCATTTCGTTGAAAGAAACCAGTACTACTAGATGGAACGTTCTGAAACATTTCGGAGGCTGCCGCCTCCCGGTCTCTCAGCGTCTCCGCCGACATTTTGGGTCTTGATAATACTTTTCAAATTATAACGGTGTTTCGCGGACTAAAGTAAATTCAGCAATGCCGCTTCAGTCCCGCTCTCCGCTTGCACACCACTCTCCCCGCAATACCAGTTGGTCCTACCGCTCTCGTTTTTCCGGCGTCTCGTGGGTCATCCGACACATCGAGCGCCGCTTCCGATCGGGCAGCTCAATCCGTGGTAGCAAGGGGGCTGACAGTCCAGATTCCTTCCGGATTTGGAATAACTTCCGGTACCAGACCGGAAAAGGTAGCTTTAGTTTGCCGTCGCCTCTTCCTGAGTGGGGGTCCGCGTTGGACTGGTCAAAGCCTCACTAGTCTAAATATTCAAGAAAGCTGCTCCTCACTTTACTCCAATTCCCAGCAAAGCAGACGCGGACCACAAGGTTAGTGCTTCTTAAGATGTTTTAATGTCGGCCATAACGCGTTTTGGTCCAGCCGGACCTTGATCACATGACGACGCTGCTACGTTCTCATGACCTTTTTAAAGTGCTATACGTTACATTTGATTGGTGGTGGTTAATAGACATAAAAGACCCGTTTTTTATGGAGGTTAAGGCACATCGAATAGTAATGTAAATATCCAAATGGTTTAGCATAATTAATAATACATTAACAAAGTTAAAATCATTTTGTTAAAAACAGTGCAATAAATACCAGGCATAACTTAAATAAGCAGGTAAATATAAAATACTCCTTATAGTAGTTTTTCCACTAAAATATGCCTAGATGCGTCACTTTGTAAATATGGTGCATTTTTTACGCCACCGCAGCGTCACAAAAAGTGATGCAATGGTGGCATAAGGGCCTCATAAGTGAGGCCCAAAATTTAGGGGCATTTTACGGGAGTAGCAGGTAGGGCCACTGGGCACCTTACCTGGGGTGTCTACACCCTCAATTATGCCACCCTCCTGTGGGAGGGGGCATGGTCCTAGCCCTGATTGGAGGAGTCCCCCATCCTCAAGATGGTGGGGACCGAAAGATGTGCTTTACTTCGCCTCCCCCACTTGAGGGGAGGAGTTGGTGAAAGTGGGCACACGTCCTATCATTTCTAGTTTTTCCAGCCGGTTTTCCCGTCCAAAGTGGGGGTGTAAACTGGGGGCTGCCATCTGCTGCTAGCAGCAGAGGCTGGGGGTCACATTACAAAGGTGGCATATCTTTGAAGCTTCCCTCTCGAGCACGCTGCCCATCCTGGGGGAGGAGGTGTGGTACCTCTGCCCAGGATGTGCTTTGTTTCTGGTCCCAGAGAGCAGAGGCTCTCGACCCAGGGGTTAAAGAATTACTTTTCATATTAACTAATCATCCCAAGCCCAACAAGCCAGATTAATGCAGGTACATTTTTGTATTAGGCCAATGTCCCCCTCATGAATCTTTGATTAATACTGGTTATTTTGATTCTATTCTGCTTTCTTCACATTTACGCACATTGGAGGACATTGAATCATATATGTACCGCGATGTTTGTAGTGCATTTTAAGATGGCTGCCACAAAGTCCATGATTCTAGTGACCATGTATTTTCAGTGTCCCTTTTTGATTTCTTGTTAATCATGCTGTCCAATTAGAAGCTAAATGTATTTAAACAGTGTGATGACGGCAGCATCCTCGACATTGGCAAAGGCTGAGTGCCGAAACGCGTCTGTCTAGTGTTTTTTGTGACGATTAAAAATTTCTAAAAGTAATTGTCTGTGAGTGCGCAGCTTGGTTCTGGACTGGGAACGGGTGAAACAAATATAGTGTGAGACCGCCCTCATGTGTCGTGGCACCCGCTGTGCTTGTGAAGCGGCAGCCTCCCGGACACAATCATATATATATATATATATATATATATATATATATATATATATATATATATCCTGCACTCCGTTAGCTTCCTGGATTCCACCAACACACGGACACAGACCACCAGATAAGTGCTCTCAATTGTTCTTTATTTGATGCCGCCATTACGCGTTTCAGCTCGAGTTGAGCCTTGATCATGACGTTACAGGGCTGTTTTTTTCTTTTTAAAGTGCTGAGTGTTACGTGCAACGTGCAAGGTACAACGCAATAGTGGACATAGAAGATTTGGATATTACATGCTTGAATGCATTACATCTATATACACACAAATAAGTTCATTGGCATGTGTATGGGCAATATATCTGGAAATTCATGTGAACCTTTATCAACATCTCTAAATAAATAAACATATACAAAAATATATAGTTGTGTAGTTATAAATAATGTTGGCTAAAACTACTTTCTAAAATCTAAAAAGTCATTCATAGGTTTTAAAAATTACATGAAAGGATGATATTGCATTGGCAACATTATCCTAACGTCTGATGTACAAATCTGTCTGTAAAATACATTTCAACCACGTCTTCCAGTTTATATATATATATATATATAGTCTCTAACAATGCAGTTATGGGGTTAAGGGTGAAGTACAGAGATGGATGAGTGCTTGTAGAGATATTGATTTGTAGCTGACACATTATCAATGTCCATGCATGACTAACTACGCCATTCTGAATTTATTTATAATTAAATAATTATAAAAATGTATTATTATTTAAACCCCCAGAAAATACTACAAGACACATTATGCAAAATATAAAATATGTACTGGCTTATCATGTCACACATGAAGCAGAGAAAGAATATAGGGAGAGTATGGGGTGTGTGTTGTACATTCTTACCTGGCACCATGTAGGATCCTGTGATTCAGGCAGAAGGATCACGCAAGGCAGGTTTGAAGTAGAAAGATGCAGGTTTATTGTAGAGTAAGAATATCTCATCCAGGCAGGGCAACAGGTCAATCCCAACTCCAGTTACATTTCAAAAGGTAACATTCCAACCCATGCTAAGCAAGCTGCAGCAAAGGCATTGTGACATTACATTCTTCAGTAACCATGACTTCAGTAAGATGCCACAGGTGTAAGCAGATGCCACACACCTTCCCTCCTTTAATAAAACCAAGCAACACAAGCAAACCAAAAAAACAAGAAAGCAAAGAAAAGGACGAATATTCAATGTATAAAGTCTTTCAAATAAGAAGGTTTGACTTTAACCCTTGTGGACAACCTGGGAGCTTTTTCAGGTAGCTTTGAGTTACCTACTGGAGAGTGAGTGTTTGTGAGACGACCAAAACCATTACCTGTCACACTGGGATCTAAAGAACCTTTGTACAGAACAACCCTTCCTAGGTTCCAAATTCGATGATCTTGTGTTTTAACAGCATTGTTAAACAACTTAATCACCCTAATGGGTTTGGAAAACTTCCACTCAAACCAGGTTGTTTGATTAACACCAAATCACCAATGTTCACTTTGGTACTTTTAACAACTTTTCTAGAGTCAAACAGAGACTTTCTCACTACAGCTTTCTCAATCTCTCTCTCACGCCACAAGTCTCTGTCAGAACTCCCACCAGACCTTCTCTCCAATTCTCGCACCCAAGGTGGTTCCACTAAAGTACACGGAGTTCTGCCTGTGAACAAAACAAAGGGAGATTTACCTGTAGTACTATGTGGAGTCAACCTATACATGTGCACTTTCCTGAGAACTTCCTTTTTCCAATCCAACCCAGAACTCTTAGCTAAGGTAATTACTTCCTTTAAAACACGGTTAAACCGTTCAATCATTCCATTGGTCTCGGGATGGTATAGGGAGCACTTTTTGTGCACTATACCGCGTTTACTTAAGAACGCCTCCATCTCTTTAGAGACCAATTGAACACCATTGTCCATTAGAATGGTTTTGGGAAGACCCTCTCTAGATATGAGACTTTCCAAGAATTCAATTATTTTCTTAGGGGCACATTACGATGACGGGCGGACTTTGTCCGCCCGCCACCGTAGCGGTGAATGGGACCGTCCGCCATAGGAGCGCCGGTCCCGCCGTGAGTTGTAGGATGCCACCGCCACGGTGGCATCCCCTATTCCCAACATTGTGGCAGGCGGTGTTCACAGCACCGCCCGACACAATGCTGGGAATGCACGTCGTGCATTGGCATGCACAAGGTGACAGGCACCGCGCGGGGGCTGCCACCTTGTCCATGCCAATGCAGAGGTGTACCATAGGTACCCCCATGTGCACCCCCAACACTCTGGGGGCCACGCAGCGGGCCCCCAATAGCGAGACCGTATGCCTTTCCATGGCGGCGTTGCCGCCATGGAAAACTGCTCTCCGCAACCATCCTAATATGGATGGCGGTGTCTTGCAGACACCGCCACCATATTAGTGCCCTTTTCCGCCCGGTCACCTGTGTGACCGGCGGAAAACCGGCGGACGGTCTTTCCGTCTGCCGGGCTCCCCCCGCCATCGTAATGTGGTGAGGGGGAAATGGCATGCGGGCGGAGGGGAATGGCGGGCAGATCGCCACCGCCATATGGGCGGTGGCGATCCGCCCATCATCGTAATGACCCCCTTAGTCTCTATACCGCTCGTGAAGTAAACTTCAGGCCACCTAGAATACATATCTATGGCAACAATGACAAAAACCTGCTGTCCATTCCCATAGATAGGCCCCAAAATATCTAGTGCTATTTCTTTCCATGGACCAGTTGGCAATTTCCTTATTACCATGGGTTGTACTCTCACCATCTTAGATTTGTCACACACAGAACATTCCACACAATCTCTAACAAGTCTCTCAACAAGCAGATCCATCCCGGGCCACCAATACGACATCCTAAGTCTTTCCTTGGTCTTAGACATACCAATATGAGATAAATGCGAAAGATCAACCAGCTTGGAGCGGAGGTTGAGGGGAGGAATCAATCTCGTGCCTCGATACAGAAGCCCACCGGAAACACTTAATTCATCCTTCACACCCCAAAATTCCTGACTATCTTCTGAGGCTTGTCTTTTGGAATGCCACCCTTTATTAATGAGAGATACAACTTCAGTAAGAGTAGAATCAGAGGAGACTTCCCTACGCCACTCATCATGAGAGACAATCTCTTCATCAACAATGCACACATGAATATCTTCATCACAATCAACATCCGATGCTTCAGTCTCATCCACAGCGTCCACAAGTCTGGATAGAGTGTCAGCAACCCCATTTTCAACACCAGGTATGTACCTTATGTCAAAATTGAATTCTTGCAAGGCAACCACCCATTTGGTAATCCTGCTGGAGACAGAATCAATCCCTTTTTTGTAAATATTTCACACAGGGGTTTGTGGTCAGTCCTGACTATGAATTTTGTCCCCCATAAAAACTTTTTGAATTTCTTTATGGCCCAGAAAACAGCTAAAGCCTCACGCTCGATGACTGAGTAGCGTGACACAGCAACTTTCAATCCACGCGAAGCAAACATGATTGTTACCAAACCATCATCACTCTGCTGTTGAAGTACCGCTCCTAGTCCCTTAAGACTAGCATCTGTGGTAATATAAGATACTTTACGAGGATCAAAACTCTTGAGGCACGGAGCTGAATTGAGTTTTTGTTTTAAAATATTGAATTTACGTTCACACGCATCATTCCATACGAACTCAATCCCCTTTTTGAGTAGCAGTCTCATATTGGCACTTTGTTCCGCAAAATTATCTATGAATTTGTTATAATATTCTATCATGCCAAGAAATTTCATTAACGCTTCTCTCGAACTTGGTGCACACATGCGAGTGATGGTGTCTACTAAGTCAGGTTTGGGTAAGACTCCATCACCTGAAATGGAGTGACCCAAATAACTAATGGTAGAGACACCAAAATGACACTTTACAGCCTTAATGGTCAAATTAGCCTCATCCAGCTTTCTTAAAACCTCAACAAGACGATGACTATGTTGTTGCTCATCCTTATCAAAAACAAGAATGTCATCTTGGTAAACACACACACCTTTGCAACCCTTAAGAACTTTTTCCATAACACGTTGAAAAACGGATGCCGCCGACACAAGGCCAAACGGCATCCTCACAAACCTGAGGGTCCCAAAAGGGGTTACAAAAGCTGTGAGATCTCTCGAGGCCTCGTCCAGCAGAATCTGATGGTATGCTGAGGTGAGATCAATGGTGCTGAACACCTTAGCACCTTCTAGCAAAAACAACAGTTCTGAAATATTGGGTAGTGGATAATGATCTACTATGACACTTTTATTAAGTTGCCTCAAATCCACACAGAGACGAAGACTTCCGTTGGATTTTCGAGCTGCAACTACTGGGCGAGTCACTCAGTACTCTCAACCTCCTCTATTATCCCTCCATCCTTAAGTTTTTGTAATTCCTTTTCCATTTCTTCTCTAACGGCTAAAGGTACATTCCTTACTTTGAACACGAAGGTTGAGCACCGGCTCGCAAGCGTATTTCAAGCTTAAAATATTTTAGACAACCAAGTCCTTCCCTGAAAACGTTAGGAAATTTGTCTTTTATGCTATCTGTAAAGACAGTGCAGAGGGAACAGGAGTGTTGAACAATATTATTTCTACCTTTCAGAATAATGGGACTCTCACTACTGGGGTCAAGCATTACTCCTAAATCACCTTGGTGAAACCAACTAATAATGCTGTCACCCTTCTCAGAAACGTATATTTTGCCAGATGCATAACGTTGTTCATACTCGATGAGCCCAGTGAAATAGCCTCGGAGAGGTATAGGCTCACCTCCATATGCCAGCGGCTTAATGTCAGGTCTGTACAATGTAACTCTGTTGGCAAGCTTGTTGAGAAAGAAAGATTTGGAGATTAATGTAATTTTAGCACCAGAGTCAAAAGAACTTTGGTAGGTTCTCCTTCTACAAGAATAGTATCAATAGGACATGTTCTTGTCTTATTCCCCAAGTGATCAACTTGAACAACAATTTGCCCACAAACAAAATCTTCTTCTGAAGTATCTTCAGCATCAACACATTTCACTTTAGTAGAGGAAGTTACCTTTGACTTACACACACTAGCAAAGTGTCCCTTTCTTTTGCACTTTGAACAAACAGTTTTCAAGGCAGGACAGTTCTTATCATTTGCTAAGTGCCCAGGCTTATCACATCTATAACACTTTCTGATGATAGGCTTATTTTTAACTTCAGCCCCCTCTGTTTTCCCTGCAGGTTTCTTAACATCTGCATTTATCACTTATACAACAGGTTGCTTATCCTTTTTGATAATTTCAACACACTTCAAAGAGTGCTCAACACGCTTTGCCACCTGTAACACCTCATCAAGGGATGGTTCATCACGCATCCATAATTCTTCCCTGACTCTCTCAATATTACAACCCACCATAAATTGGTCTCTGATCCTTTCATCAAGAAGATTAGCAAATTTACAAGATGACGCCAGCTTTCTCAAGTGAGTTACATAAGTCTCGATGGACTCTCCTTCAGTCTGTAATCTCTTTGCAAACTGATATCTTTCTAATATCGTACTAACCTTGGGGAGGAAATGTTTGTCCAATTTATTAATGCAAATTTCAAATTCGTTAAGTCCTTGAGACTCCGTGTCATTCAACTCAGGGAGATGATCATAAACTTCTTGGCCCTCAGACCCTAAACAGTGTAATAACAATGAAGACCTTCGTTCAGCACTGAGTGATGTACCGCAAACCCTAGCATAACGTTAAAAAACTTTCTTCCATTTCTGCCACTTTATGGGAGGCTCCCCAGGTGACACTAAGAAGAAAGGAGGAGCTGTGACGTTTTGCATTATGTGGATGAAGAGAGAGAAAGAGAAATAAAAAAATAAAAAAAATGTGATGAAAAGAAGAAAAAAACGAGTCAAAGGTGTGAGGAAAGTAGGAATATTAAACTAGCTTTGAGTAAACAAGCTTAGGAAAAAAAAAACACAGACTTAACACCAGTGCTCTTTACAGAACAGCTGTGCCCATCAGCGTAAATGATGAGCATTAAAATAGCAAGCTGTGCCCATCAGCGTAAAGACAGACTTAACACTAGTGCTTTTTACTGAACAGCTGTGCCCATCAGCGTAAATGATGAGCATTAAAATAGCAAGCTGTGCCCATCAGCGTGAAGTAATAGCTGTGTTCACCAGCATGAAATATTAATTGTGCTCACCAGCGTGGGAAACCAATGACACATAAATAATGAAGCTGTGCTCATCAGCGTAGAAACTAGGAGGAAAACGAGCACTTGACAATGAGCTGTGCCAATCAGCGAGAGTCCTGTATGGCACAGAAACAAATCCGAGTTAACTTGGGAGAAAGAAGGCAATAAAAGTCATGTGTGCGTATCACAGGAGAAGCGCAAGACTCGCGGTTGGCATCGCCGTTGAATTCATGGTTGGGATCACAGAGAAAATGTTGCTCGAAGATACGTTGCTAGGCAGCAACCTTGGAAACTCCGGAAAGCCAAACACAAGATGGCGGCTGGACGCAACGCCGGGTGCGTGATGACATGGTTCTTCACTTCAGGGAAGGCATTCCACTGAGCGCGAGACGAATGGCAGAAAAAGGCAACCAGCAGACTCCCACGTGAACGAGAAGACTGAAGCAGGCAGGTGAGCGCGCGTGTGGAGCGAGCGCGTATTTCAAAGTAAACAGACTCCCACGAGGACAGGAAAGTAAAATTAAAGCAGGCAGATGAACGCGTGTGTGAAGCAAGCGCATAAGTCAATATCACTTAAAAGCAGGGCCTCATTAAATCCGTTGCTCTCAACACGCCACATGAAAGAAATGCGACGAAGTCTTTAAGCCTCACGCATAAGTTAAAGCCCAAAATAAGTGTGTCCACACCCAAACTGAATTTAACAGGCTTGCAGAAACGTAGAGATGAAATAATGTTTCAGCAACGCAGCTTCAGATAAAAGTGTGGATCACAGGCACAGGATCATTGGCGAGTCGGCGTAGCTGAACCGCGTGGTGGTAGCAGGTCGCAGGCAGAAAATAGATGTATTTAAAATGTGTCTGATGAGTAACTAGGCTGAAGTCAGTCACCAGGATGCAGGATAACGCATTTGGATTGAAGGAGTCAGTCATAGGGAGTGTGTCAATCTTGATATCGCTGTGTATAATTACATCGGAATAGACAGACCAAGATGGCCGCCACAGTTACGAGTGTGTTGGAGCTCACTGGCGAGTCGGCACAGCTGAACCTCGTGGTGGTAGCTGGTCACATGGGGATAACAGACATATTTAAATCCCAGGCGTTACTGGGAAGCATAGAGGCTCTATCGGCAACGGAGGTTTTCTACCCCGGTATACGGCAGTATCGTGGCATTGAAGGTAAGAGGGACGGTTGGGTTGTTAGCTTAAGCGAGGCGGGGGCTCTATTGGAACCAAACTATGGGCCGCTTACGTTAGTGTGTTTGAATTTAATCGAATTGCTCTAGATGGGACCAATAGAGCGCATTTTGGGCCTCAGGTCAGTGTAGTTTCTGTGGATTGGCTTTTTGCTGATTATTGCAGCGTGAGGCCCGGTCGCACCCGGAATTTCTCATTCCGCGTAACTGCGTGATATTAAGTACTTAAACAGCACACGGGTAAGGGCTAGCAATTATGACAGTCTTCTTTTAGGAATTATAGTGGTCCTTTATAGTGAATGGGGAATGGCACCGTGTCGCGTACTAAATTTTAGAATTAATTAAAAAGTCTATGTCTGTGTCTTCCAGATTTAACACGATTGGCCAGAACTGATGAAATCTTGCTATTCTGCACAGAGATTCCTTTAAACAAAACTACGAAAGGATTTTTTAAAAATTACGGAATATTGAAATGACAAATATTACAGACAAAACAAGCCCAATACAATCTTAAGGTAAAACTAAACTTGGAAATGTTTGGTATTCATGATGGTTAAATATAGCGACATAGATTTCGGGAGGTTTATATTGTATTCTCTCTCATTGCAGTGGCAGGGAGTGGCCTTTCTTTATTTATCTCCATTATTGGAAGTGCCTTGAATAGAAAATTGGAAGGTACGTTTTTGTTTGCTACCGAGCACTTGCCCTAGAATGGGAAGCACGATTTGTAAGTAATATTTAACTAATAAGGGTCGTTATTCTCCACAGACCAAACCTCACATCCTATAGAGATATGCCCTATGGAGAGACTATTTAATCCTCATATATGGGCCTGCAAGTAATATGTACTGCAGTTTAAATCGGATGTGTACCCTGATACCGTGACAGGTAGACATTTAACTATTTTCATAAATGTCCATTTGAATGAGGTTTTAATCATCTTAAACCTCTATGGGTCGTTATTTGAGAGTATAACAGACTTAAATCCACAAGGGATGCATAGGCACCCTTCTCCCGGGTGGGTGGAGAAATTGTTTTCCCTCATCTTTGTGATGACTCGATGGCATCTTCTTTTAAGAATACGGAGTGTATGAGAGTGGTGTATGGGGTTGTGTGTGAAAGGCGATGTGCTGTATCACCAGGATATAAACACTGTTTGTATAGATTCCAAAGGCTAACTGATTGTTTTCTGTATATCTTTTTTTGTGAACATGTATAGATCCAAAAAATCCATGTGGGAGGTTTTATTTCTTGTCCTGAGGAAGGTGGTTTCTAAGAACAGTGACATCCACCGAAACGCACAACAATTATATGTGTTGAACAAATGATCTGGATCAAATGTATGTGCCTTTTCGATGAATAGAAAGTATATTTCTTGTATATTCTCCCTATGATCAACTGTGTAGATTTAATTATGTGTATATTTTTTATCTATTTTTAACATTGTATAATGATGATTTTTTGCTTTTGATTATTGTTCGTCAATTTTTAAATAAAATATTTTGATGGTGGTGGTGTTATGTTCTGGTGATAATTTGAATGTGTTGAGTGGTTCTGCTCTGTTGTATTAAGTACACCCAAAGGGGATTTGTTTTTGACTACGGTCGATTTGGTGCCCTACTCCTTTGGCGGTTAAGGGGCCCCTCTCATTTGTTTTGTGTACAGGAACAGGTCTCACAAGTAATTGACGTGAAAGCAGAAGAAAATCACGTCGAGTGAGGGTTTCCTGAAGGGCTGTGAAGCATAGCGTGGGGTTGAAACAGCCTTATTGCAAGTAATAAAAATGAACAGTACCTTGTAGTTGGAAGCCAAGGAGCTTCAAAGTGAAATGAATACCCTTGAAAATGAAGGAGCTTGTTGAGATCTTCTTTCCAGACAGAAGCTGCCGACTACGCCAGTGTAGGATCCTGTGATTCAGGCAGAAGGATCACGCAAGGCAGGTTTGAAGTAGAAAGATGCAGGTTTATTATAAGAAGATCTCATCCAGGCAGGGCAACAGGTCAATCCCAACTCCAGTTACATTTCAAAAGGTAACATTCCAACCCATGCTAAGCAAGCTGCAGCAAAGGCATTGTGACATTACATTCTTCAGTAACCATGACTTCAGTAAGATGCCACAGGTGTAAGCAGATGCCACACACCACATTACTGTTTTCTGGAAGAGGCTGGCCGGGGGGTGGGGTTGGGGTGGTGGGATGGAGATGGGCTCCAGTTGGTCCTCCAAGGAGAACTTTAGCAGCAAAATTCTGGAAAACTTCTCCTTCACCCGCCTCCTTTCATCTGGCCATTTCTTCTTGTCCCTCACAGTCCAGACCTCTTCGCAAAATGCGTTTACTACATCAGTCACCTCCTTCTATAAGACTGCCGTCTGGCTTACAGTGAGGGAGAATGGAGGCAGCCCATGTAGTTGTTTGCAGTTTTTCACCAGAAACTAAACAACATGGTGATCCAGCGCAACCCCTAAATTCTTAAGCTAGGGATCAAAGAAAATCTCGTCATGCATAAAATGTTTTATCAAACAACGGGGCCCATCACACATTACCCGTAAATGATCCCTGAGGACTGGCGCTGGATTTTGGGGGTTTGTCAGTTTTTATTAAACACTATACTTCATATTAATAACAATTATATTTAAATCTGACTATTAGTAATTTCAACTTCTTCTTCTTTTGGTCGATGGACCATTAGTTGAAGAGTTGATGGTGACTATGCTTAACTAAACAGTTTAGCATTTAACTAAATAACCACAAAGTCGTTTCTTCAATTAATGATTTTATCTTAATAATGCTCGTGATGAAATTGTCAGTGCACATACAAGATTGCATATAAGAGAACAAATTATCGAGCAATGTAATCAAAATGAATCATTTGCATCGATATCAAAGCATGCAAAGGAATGGGGAAAGAAGGTACAGCATAAATACTTGCAGAAAGGAGGGCAATACCCACCAAAGAAACAGTAAAACCACTTCCTTGGCCGAGGTTGTGGCAGGATGTCCCCAGAGATAGGCTCGGAGGACAAAGTCAAACAGGACAGATGCAGCAAAGTTTACTACACTAACAATTAGAATTTATCTCCCACTTAATCTACCTCCTCGGTCGCAGTCTCCTCCCAAGCACTCCCGCAACGTTCTCGTACCTAAAAGTTCTCTTTCTCTGTGCGGGGCTGCTCTTTCTGTCTTAGATCTTTTCTATGCGATCTGGTCTGCGATCTCTCTAGGTTCTCGTCTGCTTTCTCGTCTGATCTGTTCCGCTCCACTCTTGTTCTGCCACACCCCCAATTGGGGCATCAGTATACCTTTCTGCCTATTACACTATCTTACAATGTTGCAGTATCGGTAGAAACTCGGACTGTGATTGGTTGTCGTAAATCATACTAGGGTCGTCTCTTCCAGTTCTCCCCACAAATCCATCCTATGCCGGTTCTAACAAAGGAAGGATTTAAGACCATTGCATTCGTATAATTCTAACATTCATAATTATACTTTTAGCAACAATGTTCATTATAACATCCGCTTTCACGTTCGTATTGCACGTAGTGATGGCTGTTCCCACAGTCGCTGTCGCATCTTGGCACATAAACAATGAGACACAGGTCAACATGGCCTTCACACGGATTGCATCATCGGGTACACTCAGCAGTCTGCGAACAGGCAACCCATCTTGGCACATGTGTACTCCGTACCGACTAGGCCAGCCGCATGCTGGCTTGAACGAGAGGCCATTTTCATGCAGGCCCAATCCCGTACTAAAATAAACAAACACAAAAGAATATTAATTCGTGAAATAAACCCATTATGTTTACCTCCCATCATACTAATACCCTATGTTAAATAAATCCTAGCGAAAGCTATTAGTTTAAAGCAGACTTCTTATTATTCGTGCACAACATGCAAAATGTGCAATGTACAACACAGCATAAACATGCATTAGTACAGTTTTTCAAAGCGCAAACAGTTAATACGTACTCATGCCAACATGATTTAGTATATTATGTAAATTGCGTTTGCCCCCTGTGTAGATGCGTGTATCTGGAGTTGATTAGTTCATGCAATTAATACATTATTATAGAGTTGCTTGACTTTATGAGGATGTATTTTACAAACCTCACTCCATCAATACCCCCTTTGATGGTTTTACCATCATAAAATCCCAAAACATATGGTTTTTCAAGTTATATAGTTGTTATTTTGTCTTTTGACTCTTGCTCCTTACATTTTTCATACAATTTCTCTTTGAAATTTTCCATCTCTAATTCTTCTATCTCTCTTTCCCTTTCCTTATGTTCCTTACTCAATTTCCTTTCTTTCCTTTCTTTACGACTCTTCTTCATGCAAACATAGGTCATTCGTATCATGAGTACCATAGTGACTACAAAAGCTACTGGTACTAGTATTTTTGCAACTAAGGAACTACCTATAGAAGAAAACCACTTGCTTATAGTAGAGAAACTTTTACTTAGTCTCTCCCAAACACCATCAACCTCCAGTTGGGTTACTTTTTTATGCAAATCAGTTATATTCTGAATGTATCCTTCCAAATTCGTACTTTTGTCTGGAATGTAAGTACAACAATGTTGAACTTTCAGCATTCCACAGACTCCACCCTCTTTTGCTAATAATATATCAAGGGCAAGTCGATTTTGCATAACCATAGATCTCATGGCAATGATTTCAGTGTCAATCATTAAGAATCCTCCAGCAGTATCTGTTGATAAACGATCAACCACTGTAGATAGTTGTCGAATTTCATATGCATTCAGTGTAACTCCAACTCCAGGTATCAGTGCTCCAAATATATCTCCTACAATCTCTGAAAAACTTTCTCTTTTTACACGATTTAGTCCTTGCCTTACTTCATCGATTCCATTTGTACTTTTGTCTACATGATAGACTTTTGGAAAGACAATCCCAAGGTAACATGTCCCATACCAGTGATCTGGCAGCCGATAATAGGCTTTCCTCCCACAGACATAATATATACCTGGTAAGACAGGGTCAGTTCCTCCCTTTAATCCCCAACCCCCAATAATTTTATAGGTATCTTCACATTCACTGGAACCGATGAAATAGGAATTATAATTAGTCTTCTCCCTACGTAAGCATAATTTTCCCTTCTGTGACCAATCCAGAGCCATTGCAGCATAAGTCTCGCTTTTGTCATCATTGCCTTCTTTGGAAACCCAAGGTGGTGTATTCAATTTTTCTTCAACAGCTTTTCTCTGAAACTTAGCCCTTCTTTCTTCTACCATCTCCAAAAAGATTTTCTCTTCTCTTTCCAGTCTACATGTTAAGTTATTTTTCTTAGCATAAGCTATACTTAAAGGTTTTGTTGTCAAGAAAAAATCTCCCATGACATTTGGATGTGCTATCTTATTCAACTGAGGTACTACAGGAACTTTAGAAAAGATTGTATCTACATTTGAATAATAGTATTCTAATTTTCCTGTTCTATACAATAAACTTGATAAAACACTACACGTTACACATTATGTCAAAGGAAGGTGATGATAGGTCACACCTTCTGAAACAGACAATGGTAACTGTATACATACATAACAGTCCCTCACTTCCATTGTTTCTACATATTCGTAGAGTAGTTTAGTGAAACCATTCGAGGAAATATTAGTAACTGATCTATCATGATGCATACTACTAGTGTCTATCTGTTTCATGTGAGTAATTGGAATTTGCTTACTGTCAGTGTCTACCCTTGGACTTGTCAAGTTATTAGAATGAAATGTATCTTCCTTAATCAAATGTAAAGGTATTATAATTGTTAATATCACCCAAAATACTATTAAGCAAACTATATATACTATATATACAAAATAAACAAAAACAAGCTTTATAACACCTACGCATAAAACTACATCTAGATCTTGTTTCCTGTGTATCTGCCATAATTCTTATATAATTCTAAATATATTTTCTAAGTCTATCAAAAATATAAAAATGTAAAGTTGTAGTGTGATCCCACACTTCCAAAGTCTTTCTTCTTTACCCCATCTTTTATTTTAACTAATCGAAATCTCCAGGACGTCTTCAGAATTTTCTTTTTTTTCTTCAGTTGTTAGCGTGACACCTTGATTTGTTTACAGTCTTTTAAGGTGGATCTAAGTCACTTTTCTCTTCTTGCTCGCTGTCAGTGCTGTTTCTTTCTTTGTTTAGATTTTCTTCTTCAATTTCTTCCAACACTATGTAAATCCAGTATGGCGACCTGAACTTTTTGTTTGGTTTTCTCACTCTCTTTGGTCGCAGCACTGATTCATCATCTGACTCTCCTTGCTCTATTTCACCTGAAACTTCCTTTATCTGTTCTAACTTACTCTCTGGTCTTCTTTTTACTACTCTGTATTTCAGTCTTTTCACCCCACTTGGCCAATGATCATCTGTCTTTGCCCTTTTTGGTTGTATTTCTTCTTCTGCCTTATTCAATTTGTACTTTCTTTTCTTTGTACCTACTTTAAATTAGCTTTTTTTTTCTATTTTTTCTTCTATATTTCTTTCACTTATTTCTCTTTCCTCCCCATCCTTTCTATCAGAATGTTGTCTCTCTTCTCGTTCAACAGCAGTCTCTTCAGTCCCAGTAGCTGGTACCCACTTTACTTGACTGGAGCTAGGCAACTCTTCCTCAGTCTGCTCTTCAGAGTATTTCAGTTTATGTTCACCAGTTTCAGAGTCTGGTGCTCCAACTTCACCAGTTTCTGGTGCTTTAGCCTCTGATTCAGAGCTTGTACTTGAGATCTCCAGATGCCGCTCTACTCGTGGTTCAAGTGGATTTGGGACTCGATAAGTGTGGCTGGCATGGATCCAATTCGGTAGACCAGCACACTTTACTGCTGTGGTTGTCACCAATATGACCTGGTAGGGTCCTTTCCAGCGGGGCTCTAGGCAAGTTTTTCTTCTATGCCTTTTCACCTGAACCGACTCACCAGGGCTCAGATCATGCGCTTGAGTCTGTTGTGTTGTAGTCGCGTCAGCTCCAACCTGATGAAACACAGAACGTACTACATCAGCCAATCCTTTGCAATATTCAAGGATGAGATCATCAGAAATATTTATTAATCTGTTCGCAGGTACAAATGCTTGTCTCATTGCTCTTCCCATCAGTATTTCGTGAGGACTTAGTCCTGTCTTTTTGTCAGGAATGCTTCTGAGATTCATCAAAACTAGGGGTAAAGCGTCAGGCCATTTCAGTGCTGTGGATCTACACACTTTCCCTAACCTATTCTTTATTGTGCCATTTATCTGCTCTACTATTCCAGAAGCCTCTGGGCGATAAGCACAATGAAGTTTTGGTTGAATACTCAATGCTTCACAAATCAGTTTCATTGTTTCACTAGCAAAATGTGTTCCTCTATCTGTTTCCATCGTGACTGGAAAACCATATCTAGTAATGTATTCCCTCAGCAAAAGTTTGGCCACTGTTAGGCTGTCATTCCTCCTTGTGGGATAAGCTTCTACCCATCTGGAAAACAAACACACAATTACTAACACATATTTAAGCTTGTTACAGGGAGGCAACTCGATAAAATCAAGCTGCAGTCTGGTAAAAGGACCACCTGCCCTCCCTATTGTTCCCATACTAACTACTGTTTTTCTTCCTGGGTTTTGCTGTTGGCACGTCAGGCATCTTTGACGAAGGCTCTCTGAAATAGTCCTGAACTTAGGATTAAACCATGTCTGTTGAAATGATCTGACCATGGCGTCTCGGCCTATGTGTGTCATTCCATGATACATGCTTGCCATATGAGAAAGTAAATTATCTGGCATGACTGGTCTTCCATCAGTGTATACCCATACATCATCATCTTCCCGTCTCCTACAACCTACTTTTTCCCATTGCTGTCTCTCTTCCTCATCTGCCTCTTCCTGCAGTTGTCTCACTTCATCCCAAGTTTCAATAGTGTTTGTAAACATAAGTTGACAAACTGTATGTTCTTTTGCTTTTCACCGATTTATGGAAGTCTCATTCTTTGCACAATATTGTGCTACTTGATCAGCGAATCTGTTGCCTTGAGTCACATAATCGTCTCCTGACTTATGTGCGGCACATTTGACCACTGCAATTTGTTTTGGCAATTGTAATGCTTCCAGTAATTCTTTTACAAATTGACTATTCCTGATGGGGGACCCCGAAGAGGTCAGGAATCCCCTCTGCATCCATAGTTCTCCAAAATCATGCACAATGCCAAAGCCATATTGACTATCAGTAATTATGGTCACTTTCTGACGTTTTCCCAATTTACAGGCATGAATTAGAGCTATCAATTCAGTCACTGGTGCAGATTTTATCCCTTTCAAACAGGATGCCTCCAGGATTTCTGCTACAGTACAGACAGCATAAGCAGAACTCAATACACCTCTTTCAGTTCGCAAACATGAACCATCAACAAACATCACACGATCTGATTCCTCAAGAGGAACGTCCTTGATGTCAGGACAGGGCTTGGTACAAAACTCAGTCACATCCAAACAATCATGTTCAGCTTCATCCTTTACTTCTTCATCCCACACATCTGGCAATAGAGTAGAAGGATTCACATTTGTACATCTCACTATTGTCACATTTTCAGCTCCCAGAATCACCCTCTCATACCTAGTCAGCCGACTATAGGTGAGATGCTGTGTCCGTGTCCTTGTTAAAAGGATTTCAACCGAATGTGGTATATACACTCTCACAGGATGACCCATTATGATCCCTTCGCTCTGTTCCAGACTCACACAAGTAGCAGCTACTGCTTTCAAACATCCAGGTAATGCTGCAGCCACTGAATCTAAAGTAGCTGAAAAGTATGCCACAGGTCGTCGTGACATTCCATGCCTTTGAGTTAAAACTGCAAGTGCACATCCATCTCTTTCACTGCAGTATAATGCAAAATCTTTTGAATAATCAGGCATACCCAATGCTGGAGCCTTACACAGACTATCTTTCAATTTAACAAAAGCATCCATACTTTCTTCATCCAATTTAACTGGATCTTTCACATCATTCCTCGTCAACCTCTGTAGAGGTTTTGCCATCAGTGAAAATCCACTGATCCACTGTTTGCAATATCCAACCACTCCCAAAAACATTCGCACTTCTCTCTGTGTCGATGGAGGTTTCATGTCCTTAATCACTCTAATACGCTCTGATGTTACCTTTCTAACTCCCTTCTCAATCTTATGACCTAAATATTGGACTTCTTGTTGGCAGAATTGCAGTTTCGCAGGGGACACTTTATGTCCACCTTCTGCCAAATGGTTCAGTAAAGCGACTGTGTCTGCAACACAGGCTTCTCGAGTCTTTGATGCCACTAGTAGGTCATCAATGTACTGAACCAGAACAGACCCTTCAGAGATTCTCAAATCTTCCAGACACTTTTTCAATATCTGATTAAAAATTGAAGGACTCTCAGTAGAGCCTTGAGGAACTCGGCACCATGCCAAAACACGATCTCCAAACCGAAAAGCAAACAAGTACTGGCTATCTTGATCCAAAGGAATTGAAAAGAATGCATGACACAAATCTATCACAGTATACCACTCCGCATCATGTGGGATTTGGTATAGAATCACTGCTGGGTTTGGCACAACTGGACAGCAAGGCACAACAATTTTGTTTATCTTCCTCAAATCTTGTACTATTCTATAGGTTCCATTTGGCTTTTTCAATCCCATAATAGGTGAATTACAAGGACTACTCATTATTTCTTTTAAAATTCCTTGTTCAATCATTTGATCAATCACAGGAGTTATTCCTGCTATAACTTCTGGCTTCATTTTATACTGTGGTGTATTTGGATAGTCAATACCATCTTTCACTGTAATTCTAATCGGATCCACTTTCTTCATCAGTCCAATTTCCTGTCCTGTGAAATCCCATACCTCAGAATTAACTACCTTTATCAATTCTTCAGGCACACTTTTGTCTGTAAGAAGTGAAAATAATTCATTCACTTCTGTTCCTTGCTTTGCTAGCACCATTTTAAACGCGACATCCTCATCAGGTGTAAGAAATGCAATACCATCTGGTGTACAATAAATTGTGCAATTCATTTTGCACAACAAATCCCTTCCTAACAAATTCACTGGACTCGAGTCACACACTACAAATCGATGCATATCTTTAAAGGGACCAATATGTACTTCAATTGGTTTAGTAACTGGAGTATTTATCTGTTTATTTGAGACTCCTACTACCTGGATAGTTTCTCCCGAGAGGAGTAGGTTTGGAATTTCTACTGCTCTCACAGTAGAACGGGTAGCACCAGTGTCCACAAGAAAGGTGATATCATTACCTTCCACTTTTCCATCCACAAATGGACCTGACTGATCTACCTCTAGAGTAGCGCCAAGCACGCACTCTTCCTCCCCCCTCAGGCACCGTCATTGATTTGATTCAACATCACTTCCATCACATTGCATCCAAAATTGGGGAATCACATTGGTCTCCTCCGTGAAACCCTGTATCCGCACTGTATCTTTGAGCATTTACACTATGTGGTAACGGTGGTTGCGGGACCTGATATTGAGTAGTAACTACCTGTTGCTGCGGTGTCTGTTGCACAACTATCTCACTCTGCACCTGTGGGGTTAACATTTGATTTCCTCCATTAGTCTTTTGCACTGATCTACACTCATTCTTCCAGTGTCCATACTTTCCGCATCCATGACAAGGAAATTTCTTTTTCGCCTCTTCTCTGCTCATTTGTCCTCTACCTCTACCTTTGGTTTCTGAGCATTTTGACTAACTCCTCCCATTTGGTTTATACTCTGAGAATTCAACTGATTTTCTTGCTGCTCTGCTGCTTTCACTTGTGCCCACATCACTTTTTCCTTTAATTTACGATGACGAGACTCAATGTCGTCACTACAATACTTCGCATACCCCAAGATTTCATCTATCATTTTGGCTTGCCAACACAACATATGCTGCTGTATCATTGGCTAATCTCAGGTTTTAATCCATACACAAACCTATACACAAAATTACCCATATCTTTATCTCCAATATTCTCAAACCCACTATACTGCTTAAAAACTTGCAATAACCTCTCATAATAGGCATGAACAGATTCATTCGGTTCTTGGGTTGTTCTATCAATTTTTACCCAATCAGTTTCCTTAGGGGAAATTTTGCTTTTCAAGAAATTAATCACTTGATGATACTTTTTCATCACTTCACCTGAAGGTGCACCTGTTTTGGCATCAATAGGATATTCATCCTTTGGCCAAACAACTGTAATCTTACATTCAGTCCATAGATCTGCAGGGACAACAATTTCAAATAATCCATCTAAATCTTTCAACAATACTTTCGATACTTTCACAAATCTCTCAACTTGTTTGTACCACTCCACAGGTTTTTCTCTCAATCTAGGAAACTCATTGGTGAAAGACAATATATCCTGTCTAGTCCACGGAACATGCACATAACCTCCTCCTGGAACTTCTCTCATGGGACATTCCAGAGCTACATTTTCTACTTCTCTTACTGGACGCAAATGTATCTCTTTAGCAGCCAATTCTTCTTTCTTCCTCATCCATCTACCCTTCCATCTTTCTACGTCTCCCCATTTTCTTAAAACAACCATTAACTCCTTTATCTGAAATCGTCTACCAGACGTATTCATATTTTCTATATCCTTTTCAGTAAAATCCACTCTATATGTCTTCTGCAACACCTTTGATCTTCCTATGTCCACTCCCAACTCTTCTGCAGTTTCCACTAACCTCTCATGTAAATTCTTTGCTTTCCAAGTAATACTCTTACACAGATACATTAATTCATCATCCTGATATGTTTTCAGCCTGTCTGGACTTATGGTCCCAATAATCATTTCTTCCAGATCTATTTTCAACTTACATACATCTATAGGTTGCGGCTGTGTTTTTCTCCTTTGCAACCCTTTCACCCAATCATCTAATTCTTCAGTAGTTGGACCTATCGGAACTTCGCTTCTGGGAATTTCATCTAATTCTATCCTTTTGGGCTGTAACTGCATTATTTCCCTAGGCGTTTCAATAATCGTTAAATTAGTCGGAGGTGTAGATCTAGTAACTACATTTGGCTGTTCACTTGTGACATTTACAGCACTAATTCTACTATTAGCTGTTAGACAGTTAAAGAAGGTTCATGGACAAGTCTATTTTCAAATACAGGTATTGCTGGACCTATAGTCACTGGCACAGTTATTGCATCTATTTTCATGTTCATCTGATTTAATTTTTCAACTAATTCTTTAGTTTGTATGGCAAATTCTACTTCTCCCTCCTGCTCTACTTCGCTTTCAATTGGAACAGGTGTCGTTTGAGGTGTCATTGGAGTTTCCATTGACGGTGCATTTGGTGTCACCATCGCTGAGTTCTCCTGATAAGGTGGTGGTCGTTTAACTAATCCAGCAGCTCATCATCAGATTCATTCGGGTTGTACCCATAACCAAAGTGCTCTAAATGTCTCTTTTTCTCTTTGCACTTGGTTCCTGCAGTCTCTCCTACCATTAAAACTGGATACAATCCTTCAGTAATCTCTCCATTTCTCCATCTTTTCATTCTGTCCTCATGTCTTTCATCATGAAATCTTCCAAACATAAATCTATGTACTCTACCACCTCTGTGTCTTTCTCTTTCGTACATTTCATCTTCCCATTCCACTAATGCTTCAAACTGTGTAGGTCATCATCTTTTCTCTCAAATTACGTAATACTGCCAAATTAAAAGAACCATGCTCCGGAAAAGCTAGTATACCATCATTCTTCGTAAATCCTACCCAATTTTCTAGCCAAATACATGTATGATAACCATATTTTAACATCATATAAGATGCTGGTGTCTTTGGTGGAGGAATAGGAACTCCTTCTCTCGTTATTACTGGTTTATCCTTTTTAAAGAATCTTTTAATTTTTCCAAACAAAGTCAATTTCTCCTGTTTCGGTTGTTCAAAATACATTTTTGTTGCTTTGTCAATGATTTCACTTAATGCAATCCTTATCAACACGATTCACTTATAATTCACCAATCGAACTCTTTTGCTTCCCTAACGCCTGACCAATGTCAGCGCGGCACACTCTATCTCCTCCAATCGGAGCTTTCTACGTCTTCGCTATCTTGTCCAATGTCAGCGCGGCTCACACCAACCAACCAATCTGAGCTCACTCTGTTTTTACAGACTGACCAATGCAAGTGCTGCTTTTCTGTGACGTCAGCCTCTCCTCCTGCTGCTGACCCTTCCTTTACAAAAATTATCGGCACTTTTCTAAGTCCGTTTTCTTCACAATAACTTATTAGTCACAACATAAAACGATACCACACTGTCTGTTTACTAAATAGAGAGATAGTTTTTCACTCTCAAGAACTTTCTTACCATACGGGCAAGTATAACAATTCCGCTGTTCTTCCCTTCACTCAAGCTAAGACAGGACCTGTTACTTCTTTAGGGATAAGGCCAAAATTTCACAAGAGGACCTTTTATTGAAAAGGAGGTCTCGCTACTCTTCCAGGGATAAGGCCAAATTTTTACAGGTGGACCCTTCGCTATGTCACTTTTATCTTCACCTATACGCTAAATAGTATTACTAATTTAAACAGACAATGCACTTATTTCCGTGTGATTCACTTCTCACACTTTTCTTCTGCCTTATTTCAGGATAACTTCTATTTTGCCGGCTTCCCAGATACCCTTCTGTACCTGTGTTCCAAAGACTACATAAAATACGATACTAACGCACTTTACATAAACTATTAAACATTTAGTCAATAATCAATAATCAATAAATCACCAAACTAATCAATAATAACCATCATTCTGCTACCAAGAAAAACTGATCCAGCGCAACCCCTAAATTCTTAAGCTAGGGATCAAAGAAAATCTCGTCATGCATAAAATGTTTTATCAAACAACGGGGCCCATCAAACATTACCCGTAAATGATCCCTGAGGACTGGTGCTGGGTTTTGGGGGTTTAATTTGTCAGTTTTTATTAAACACTATACTTCATATTAATAACAATTATATTTAATTCTGACTATTAGTAATTTCAACTTCCTCTTCTTTTGGTCGATGGACCATTAGTTGAAGAGTTGATGGTGACTATGCTTAACTAAACAGTTTAGCATTTAACTAAATAACCACAAAGTTGTTTCTTCAATTAATGATTTTATCTTAATAATGCTCGTGATGAAATTGTCAGTGCACATACAAGATTGCATATAAGAGAACAAATTATCTAGAAATGTAATCAAAATGAATCATTTTCATCGATATCAAAGCATGCAAAGGAATGGGGAAAGAAGGTACAGCATAAATACTTGCAGAAATTATACTTGCAATTTTAAGCAATCAAGGAGGGCAATAACCACCAAAGAAACAGGAAAACCACTTCCTTGGCCGAGGTTGTGGCAAGAGGACCCCAGAGATAGGCTCGGAGGACAAAGTCAAACAGGACAGATGCAGCAAAGTTTACTATACTAACAATTAGAATTTATCTCCCACTTAATCTACCTCCTCGGTCGCAGTCTCCTCCCAAGCACTCCCGCAACGTTCTCGTACTTAAAAGTTCTCTTTCTCTGTGCAGGGCTGCTCTTTCTGTCTTAGATCTTTTCTATGCGATCTGGTCTGTGATCTCTCTAGGTTCTCGTCTGATCTGTTCCGCTCCGCTATTGTTCTGCCACACCCCCAATTGGAGCATCAGTTATACCTTTCTGCCTAATACACTATCTTACAATGTTGCAGTATCGGTAGAAACTCGGACTGTGATTGGTTGTCGTAAATCATACTAGGGTTGTCTCTTCCAGTTCTCCCCACAAATCCATCCTATACCGGTTCTAACAAAGGAAGGATTTAAGACCATTGCATTCGTATAATTCTAACATTCATAATTATACTTTTAGCAACAATGTTCATTATAATATCCGCTTTCACGTTCGTATTGCACGTAGTGATGGCTGTTCCCACAGTCGCTGTCGCATCTTGGCACATAAACAATAAGACACAGGTCAACATGGCCTTCACACGGATTGCATCATCAGGTACACTCAGCAGTCTGCGAACAGGCAACCCATCTTGGCACATGCGCACTCCGTACCGACTAGGCCAGCCGCATGCTGGCTTGAACGAGAGGCCATTTTCATGCAGGCCCAATCCCGTACTAAAATAAACAAACACAAAAGAATATTAATTCGTGAAATAAACCCATTATGTTTACCTCCCATCCAATGTTCCCTCTAATTTTTTTCCTCTGTGTGCGGCAGTGGAGGGTCTCTGTGCGCTGCAACAATGGCTATGTGCGCCAGGAATCAGACCGCGCGCGTGTGCAGCGCCAAATGTCACTCCAAACGTTTACTTAAAAAAGTGAAAAGATGGTGGATTTTCACACATACAGCACCACGTTAAGGGTCTTAAGGCCGGTTTTCAAATCAAGTTAGAGACATCCTGCATCATACTCATAGCCCCAGAGATGACCGAGCCAGCATTTGCACATGGATCTCCAGTTACCTCCAAGCTCCTGCTTGCACAAAAGGGCATAAGCATAGGTCCATCGGGATGCACATAGAACCGAATTTGAGATTTCGCAATTCCGGTGATTCAGTCTCCTGATTCACTCAACCATTGGTCAAATAAGAACTTGATATGGTCTTGTTGCAGCTGATACGTCCATTTGAGCCTATTCATAAAGCAGATGTTAAGTACGTCTTGGAGTGTGGCTTTGCTGCTGGTGATGTCAGCCACAATGGACAGTGAAATTCGAGCACTATCAAATAACCCTTCCTTAGTTTCTATAAGCATACGTGTATTCTTCATACCAACCAGATGTTTGTGCTAAGTTCCCACAGATCTTTCATCTGTGTATTTCTCTACAGATCCATCAATGCAGTGGAGAGGACGCTACTTCCTGGATATTAGCAGATGTTTGATGTATTATATTGTTAGAATAGAACGTTTTAAGTGGACAGATCAGTTTTTCTCTCCTTTGGAAGGAACAAAGGTGACCCACGGTCCAAGCAAGGAGGGACCAGGCGGATAGTGGCAGCCATCAGCTACTGTCAGGTTAAGCAAACAGCACCCTGCTGGTAAAAGTCATTGAACATTCGACGAGAGAAGCAGTGGCAGGGCTGTAGGCCAGTAGTTCCATTGACAGTTATTTTCAGGGTGGCTACAAGGAAAAGCTGCTACACATTCACAAGGCACTACTGCTTGGACACAGAAGCTGTGAGAGATTCAGGGATGGGGCAGACAATGGTCTCCTATTTAGGTAATTGTTGGTATTAGTACTGATTGCTTGCCTCGTTCATGCATGTGAATTTATGAAAGATCCAATGCTGAAAAAGAAGCAGGTTACTTTATCTGTAACTACAGTTCTCCAGTATCTGTATCTATCATGATGGAGCAGACTTAGCTTGAGGATGGGTAGGGTCGTAAAGACAGACCTCTTGTCTTCCAGGAGGGTGCAACCTGCAAAGAAATTAGAAAAGAAAAGGATTCGACTGAAGAGCATTAGACAGGATAGAAAGATGAGAAGGAGACAGTTCCAGAACTGGGAGGAAGACCGAATAAAGAGCGAGACCAGAGAAAGTAAAAAGACTATCCTCTAGATAGGAAGGGGAAGACTTGGGGGGAAGAACAGTAGCACACGGAGGTCGCTGTGGGAAAAAGGGCCAGTTGCTCAAATTTACACAGACTCGAGGGAGTCGACCTATATGCTGAAGACAGCGTGAGGCACAAAGACACCAAATGCCAACTTCCCACTAAGGAGTGAAAACAGAGAGGCTGCAGGGCAGAGGAGCGAGAACGGAGTTGGGGAAATGTGTGAGCCAGTAAGATGTTGAGGAAGGGCAAACTCCAAAGAGATGCCAGAGAGGGTGTGAAGAGAAAGACTAGTGCACACACAGCTACACTAGGAGACATGACTTTCCCTCACTTACGACCTAAGGATAATTCTTGTACCCAGGCAAATATCTAAGGAATAAAGGACGGAGAGTGGGAAGAACTGACTTTATTTCAGGCATATATCATCATTAACCATGGAAGAGAGGCTAATGGAGTGCCCAAGACTTGAATATTAAAGACAAAAGAAGTGAAAGAAAGATAGAAAAGGAAGTTAAAGAAAGTTAGAAGCAGACAGAAAGGAAAAGACTGAAGGGATTTTGACAGTAAAAGCAAAGAGCGGAGAAGAAAGACAGTAAAGAAAAGATGAGTAAAAGAAGGAGTCAGAATTTTGTCCATTATATACACACATTTCTTTTTTCTCAATTCTACATGCCTATTTTTGGGGGCAATCTTTCTGGGAGAGATAAGAGACCCGGAACCACAGGGTGCATGACCAACACCAGAAATATGAAGGACCAAACATAAGATTGTATCTTATAGCACATTTACCAAGAACCAAAATAAATATGTAAAATTGTGTAAATAAATGTGTTTAAAAAGTAGCAGAAACCTGACCTATTTAGGGATGTATTTTCTTTTGTGACTTATTGCAAAGTGCTGTGAGAAGTGGGACGTAATTGACTTCTGAATGGAAGTGCTACTTCAACAACAGCAGAGACACTGCAATTAGCTTTGGAATAGATTGCACATGCCTCACAGCAAGAAAGTTCTACCTTGCAACAAACTTTGCAAACCCAAAATGACTGGTTAATCAAAATGCCCCCACTGAGGATGATACAATCAGAAGACTGGCAGAAATGGTGGCTCATAGAAGAGTACATCCAAATGCACCTTCTGCAGTCCTACAAAAATACAATGCAAATTCCCCTATTCTTCCCGCTGGAAAACAACGAAAGGCTAGTCATGCGTCAAGATTCCAGCTTGATCACGCAGGCTTATCTGTAGATCTCATGTTAATTGCAGCCCCTCCACGAGCTGCGATTAACATAGATACTTAGACAAAAGCACTCAATCTGCCCGCAGCCTCGCTTTACTATCAAAACAATACAGCAAGTCTGCAAACAAGGCCGATTACCCTAAAAAGCACACTCCGTGTTTTTAAACTTGCTGTATTGTTTTGTTAGTAAGCGAGGCTGCGCGCAGGTTGAGTGCTTTTATTTAAGTATCTATGTTAATCGCAGCTCGTGAAGGGGCTGCGATTAACATAGATACTAAACAAAAGCACTCAACCTGCGCGCAGCCTCGCTTTACTAACAAAACAATACTGCAAGTTTAAAAACACGGCGTGTGCTTTTTAGGGTAATCTGCCTTGTTTGCAGACTTGCTGTATTGTTTTGTTAGTAAAGCGAGGCTGCGGGAAGATTGTGTGCTTTTATTTAAGTATTCATGTTAATCGCAGCTCGTGAAGGGGCTGCAATTAACATGAATACTTAAATAAAAGCACACAATCTCCCCGCAGCCTCGCTTTACTAATAAAAGAATACAGCAAACAAACAGTTCAGGGCAATACAAAAGCACACGCGCAAGAAACAAAAGTACAGCAAGTGGCCAACACTTACCTCCGCTCCCGAGTATTCACTGCAAAGTGGTCACTTCCGCCGCCATCCTCCGCAATATGGAAATGCCCGTTTTTCGCGCCCTGCGCCTTTTAAAAGCAGCGGCGGCGCGAATACTCTTGCGGGATGTGCCGTCTGTGCGCGCTCCACACATGGCACTGCGCGCTCGGGGGTAGAGAAGTGCGCGGGCGCGCGGGCGCGCGGCTTATTGGGAACAGTGCTCCCATCATACTAATACCCTGTGTTAAATAAATCCTAGCGAAAGCTATTAGTTTAAAACAGACTTCTTATTATTCGTGCACAACATGCAAAATGTGCAATGTACAACACAGCATAAACATGCATTAGTACAGTTTTTCAAAGCGCAAACAGTTAATACTTACTCATGCCAACATGATTTAGTATATTATGTAAATTGCGTTTGCCCCCTGTGTAGATGCGTGTATCTGGAGTTGATTAGTTCATGCAATTAATACATTATTATAGAGTTGCTTGACTTTATGAGGATGTATTTTACAAGCCTCACTCCATCAATGGGCTGTCTTCTCTTCATTGAAAATTCTCTTCCGCTACAGGACATGCAGCATCCTTGTTGAATGAGGGCCCAAAATGAGCTGCACATCAAGGAGCAGGAGGCAAATGCTGAAAAGGAAAGAAACAGATCCTAGGTTGGATATATATGGTTGCAAATAAATGTGTGTCAAGAGTGCCTGATTGCTTTCAGGTGTATGTCATTTTCCTAATCATTGAGGTGTATATGTCTCCTATTCACTAACATGCAGAGTTTTCTGTGTGTGGAGATTTCGGCCCGTATGAAGAGGTCTCCTACTCATTACTGTGCAGTCTCTACCCCGGGTGTGTAGTCTCCCCCAGCAATAAATTATAGTTGTAAGTTATGTGACGTAACTTCACGGTTGTAAGGTAGGCCTATTCAGCCTTCACCCCCTCAACTTAGGGGGTAGAGACATGCAAGTTACACTTTTATAGTAAATTTACACTAGAAGGTTGTTAATAGCCAACAGTAGTAAACGTACTCAAACGTGTAATTTACTCACAATTGTAAGCAGCCCGTTCTTATTTATTTATTTAGTTTATTTATTTATTTAGTGTTTTATAGAGTGCGAACGTGACCCGTTAGGGTATCAGAGCGCTTTACAGAGATAACAAGCTATTTACAAAGATTAGGAACAAGCGATCATGAGTACACTTGAGGGAGATAATACAAACGTCAGCAGGAGCAGAGTAAGACTGCACAACACCAGCCTCTGCCCATTAAAGTGACAGTGTAGTACGAATTCTGCAATATGCTAAACATCGTCCATGATACAAGAATCGCGTAAGTTACATCTACGAAGTCTAGAGAGGCTTTCAACAGGTAGTGTTCATGTAAAGAGCAATAAAGTGCTGATAAGCTGCTGATCTGTATATGCTCTGAGAGAGTTTATGGAAGGAGTTTGCCCATTAGGAAAGTATTAGCTTCCTTTTTGAATCTTGACAAAGATGGTATTCTTCTGATGTTTGACGGCAGCGAGTTCCAGATTCTAGATGCGACGCCAGAGAAAGCTCTGTTGTAGGTTTTCTTCTTCCGGAAGAGGGGTGGTTTCAGCACAAAATCCCTTGCACTACAGGAGGGCCTGCCTCCTCCGGATACCACAATTTTATGTGCAAGATACGAAGATGAATTAGCGTGTAACGCTTTGTGTGTGAGTTCTGTTTATGATGTATCATTTGGTGTTTCAGCTTTTACACAAGGTAAATGCTCCTGCATCTACAACCATTTTCACAAGGTCTTTTTAATTATTTTAATATGGCAAGCTTCTGCTTCTCTTTAGTCTACTTGCTGCCTTGTAATCAATTACTTCACAGATTGTCACTGACCATGTCATGAGTGATGTAATATGTGAGGTCATAAGCAGTGCATTGAGGGTGTGTAATTTATAGTTAGCACAGCTAACTATAACTGCTAATTTCTCAGATTGTTTTCATTCTATTTTATAACTATAACATCACTGTAACCTTTGGTTTTGTAAGTGAATTTCTAAGGTTTTTTAAAATCTATTTCCTAACTATAACATTCCTGTAACCAACCTTTGCTTTTTAAGTGAATTTCAACGGTTTTCAAAATGTTTTTTTCTAACAGTAACCTGTTGAGGTTTGATTCCTGTGAAATGAACATCGTGCCAGAATGAGTTCTGCCCTGAGTATTTATCCAAGAAGAGGCCAACGTTTTTGCATAACACCTCTACCCAACTAGAGTACTTTCTACTGGCTAATTAGTAAGTGCTACCTCGTTGAATAAATGTGTAGTGCATCTCCTACACAACACCTGCGTAAAGGATGCCGAGGAAATGTCTCCAGTGACCTTGTGTGTCTGTAACTTTGCCAATGTGATTGCTCCTCGATGTCTTCACCAAGGTGGAACTGCAGAGAAAACATACTTGAGTGATTTGTACTTTACATAAGTAGGTGCAGATGTGATCGTATTCTTAAATTTAAAATCACTCCGGAGAGCCTTTTAGTAAGCTGTCCATCATCCTGGGAAAAGGGCGGGAAGACGTAGCACCCTTTGGGACCTGGCCATTACATTATTGGGAGGGAAACCGTGCGGCCCCCCTCCCCAGGCCGATTTCGGCCTCAGGAACCCCATCCCCCGGGAACGGCCTTTTAAAAATTCTTTATTAGGGGAGGGGAGCCACTCACCCCCCTCCCCCAGGCCGATTATGGCCCAGGGGGCCCCATCCCCCAAAGCCGGGCCTCTTTATTCTGGGTGCCCCCAGAGCACCCAGTGACCTCTGTTGGGGACCGCGGGGGGAGCCTTAAGGCCCCTATGGGAGCCAACATTGCTGTGACAGACAGGAGGTAGCTCCCTGTCTGTCAGAGCAAATGTTTTCATCTGTTTCCCTGCATGCATATTTACGTGCAGGGAAACAGATGAAATTTCTGCAAGCCGGAGTTTGACAGCTCCGGCTTGCAGAAAGCGGAGTTATGTTTGCTTTTGCTTGGTGGGAGCTGTTATCTCCCACCAAGCAAAAGAAGACAGCTATCTCTCAAGGGTGGGCAACTTAGGAGGTAGCAGGAGCCGGCACTGTGGCGGTTCCCAGGGCCATAAATGGATCCACGAGGGGGGGACTGCGGCCTCCCTCCATCGTACAATGTAGCCCCGGGAGGTAGTGGTCCCCGGGGATCCTCGTCGGACCTCCTACATTAATGTATTTCAGTCCCAAGCATTGATTTTATGTTTTGCCCCGGGGAGTGGGGTTGGCGGTCCCCGGGGCCACCTGCATATATAATTTGATAGCGCCCCCAACAATAATTTATTTTGACAGTGCCTGGGGAGGTGGCGGTCCCTGGGGCTGCAGGGGAGGCATGTGGGCCCCCTGCATTTATTTAAACATTTGCCCGAAGGAGGTGGCATTCCCCGGGGAGGGCTGCGCCGACACACCCTGCATCTTTATATTTGCTGATTCCCCTAGGACCTGGTCCACCAGGGGGCTTAAGATCATTTTTTATTTTTAAGATATTATTTTTCAGCGGGAGCCGTGGTTCCAGCGCAGCTCCCGCTGAAAATATTTTAAAAATATGTTTGTTTTGCCCTGCGGTACCCCCCAAGAGGCCTAGGGGTGAGGGTATTCCTACCCTGCCCCCATTTCTTTTTTTTTACATTTTTATCTGGGACTCAGCAGAAGCCTAACCCCAAGATGGCTGCCAGTTTGAAGTGCTGGCAGCCAATCAGATTTGAGCATGGGGACTGTCAGATCTTCGGAGGATCCACGTCCCTATATATACAAATCTGGGTTTTACTTAATATTTCCAAAACTTCTGAATGGATTTACACCAGTTTACAAAAAGGTCACTTTCTGGGCCAACAACTACCGTTCTGCCAGTTCAGCAGTTCGGGCTGTAGTCGTGTCTTAAATTCCTATGGGAATTAATATGGGAAATGCACGTTTTTTTTACCTCCCCTTTTTCTCGGCCCCTGCTTGACGAATCGCTCCAGGACTTTCCATGCTGGGGCACTTTTTTGGGAAAATTTTATAAAGATTCATCAACCAGTGTCAAAGATATAGGCAAGTCAAAAAATGCTTTACCTATGGAAACATGGTCCTAACTATAACTACCTACTGGTGACCGCCAGTAGGTAATATAGCAAAATAAGAATTTCAATGAGTTAGGCAATCACTTCTCACTGTTTCCAAGCAGTGCTATCTGTAGTTGGTGCACTAACTCATAGAGATTCCGAGTCATATGTGTGCGCTTTAGACAGTGCAAATGGTAAAATCATGGCTCTGAACTGATCAATTTGAATCTGTTCATGATACATCCCCTGCAATATAATGAATTTTAGCTTATGGACAAAAGAGACAAATCGACTGATGGTTTGATGCAGGAGGAAGCTGAATTGCTTGTAGTGTTGGTCTACTACTCTATGCTTTCTTCGTCATGTGTCATATTTCCATTGGTCACATTTCCTGGCTTGAATTTGCCTGCAAGCTAAAATGCATTGAGTCTCACTCTTGAGGAGGGTGTCAGTTGTACGTCATTAGGAATTACGCACAAAAGCACATCGTTTGTAGTATAACACCATCACTATCTGTGGATAAAGAGGATCTGGAATGTAGCTTTTTTTTTTAAAACTCCACAAAAGGAGAGATAACCTTCTATGCCAAAAAAAGTAAGCATTGGCAAAGCCAGTAGGCCTGGTATTTGCCACTAGCCTTTAAGTGCTGTCTATGCTTGTTTTGCTTTGTCATGGGTTTTGCAAAACTTTATTGTTGAGAAAGCTTCCTTCCCCCTGTAATAAAAAAAATAATGTTGGCTAAAAGCAAAAATATTTTTTTTTCTTTCAAAAAGCACACATTGCTATAGTCGTCCCTGCTACTTAAAAGAACTACTTTGTGTGTGGCTGTGCTCTTTGTGAAAGGGCCCAATTCCATCACTCACAGTGAAGACATACTGACACATGCTGTATGCTGTACTGGGTATTATAAAATGTGAATGACATAATAGTAGACCAGTGGATGAAGAGTGCTAGCATACAGCCCATTAAATAAGTATATTATGCAAATAATCACTGGCCACCCTTGCGGGGCAACACCTGCAGCACATGCTGCACTTGTTCAAGGCAGGGCCCATTTCAGGCAGACCACCTAAGTTACACCAATCCAAGCCAGGGATCGGCTCAGGAAGAGGGATGCTATAGCGTCCTCCCCAGCCTGGGAACATACACATAAATACGTCAAACACGGAGCTCTGGGTTGTATGTCTTTATTCCTCTGCATAAAATCACGCTCTGCTCTCTGATTATGTCATAACCATTAATAACCGCACCTTAACACCTCCCAGCAAGTTATGCAAGCTATGCACTTCCTCTATTAAGTCCATCCAGAACCACAAGGGTCCTAGTACACACAGGCCTGCGACACTATATCCCCTCCTTTGTTAAATATAAAGTACAAACAACAGTTAGATTACACTCTGCTCATGCACCAATGGTACAGGTCCTGATGCTTGATCTGGACTGTCAGGCGTGTCAGCCTCGTGTAGGGGCAGGAGCTGACAATCACAAAGGTAGGTGTTATGTTTCATATAGAGGCCCTAATATAGATGCGTTCATATATGCCGTATATGGTCATATTCGCATATGCCCTATTATGGTCATACTCGTATATGCCCTATTCTGGTCATAATCGTCTATGCCCTATTATGGCCATGATCTTCTATGCCCTAATATAGGCATGATCTTTCACCTGCATCAGCTCCCTACAGTACACAACGAGTTCTGAGGGTTGAACGTTATCTAGTCTGTGGTTAGAACACTGCAGGGTTTTTCCCGAACACAGGCCTACAATGTACTCATAAATTATGCATGAGCATTCACCAGCTATATCTCCCGCATAATATATATGTACCATGTTCACCCCTGACATCTTCCTCATGTCTAACAAAGACCAATACAAACCATACTGAGGGACGAGACACTTTAGGGTATAAATACACCACATCTTGCCACGGTAAGATAGAGGGAACCGAGACTTCCATGCTGACACACTGACCAGAGACGCTAAGGCTCCTGCATGCAGTCGCTCCAGCTGACAGCGGTCTAACACAGCCCTTGCGGGGTGTCCAACTCGAGACCAGGACGGGGTCCCACACTCTCTCTATTCAGGTATGGGGGTTCGACTACGTCCTAGAAGGATTTTTGGCTCTTAGGTTTTTAGACCTACACATTTGCTAGGTACACTCAGGTACATCTAGTTAGGCATCGTAGGAGTACCTGCACTTTTCATAATGTTTTTTATATTCATGTATGTATTCATGATTATTGCAATATGGTAGAACTATTCTATCCCTCACTTTTATCGTACTGCTGATAATATATCTCTGCTATTGTATGCTGGTTACTGCAGCACATATATTTTACACTAGAATAACAACTGTTCAATAAATACTTATTGAAGCGCCCAGACTGTTTATTCTGTGTAACTCTCTGAGACAAACCGAATAAGTAAGCACGAGTGACTGAGCGAAAAGTAGTACATTGTTTCCACGATTCTGAGGGATCAGGGTTGTCATGATCTAAGGTTGCCAGAAACTAATCTCTCCTCGATAAGAGGAGATTCTAGTGGCACTGTGAGCTAGCTAATACAAATCCGGCTAACATACGTGGTGGGGGTGCACAGAGCCAGTCTGCCACCAAGCCCACGGTTTATGTTATCCAAACGCGCAGGTCCTGCATGGGTACTATAGGAACTACACAACATAGGTGCTTAAAATGTGACGAGTCCTGTATGAAGGACTGTCCGGAATGATGTGCAGTCACCATGTGTCCTTTGCACATCACAACTCTCAGAGGATCGACAGCAAATGGAGCGTCTGTTTTCCGCTTTTGCTTCTGCTTGACTAGGACTAAATCACCTTAATTGAAGACTGTCTTTTGGGTTCTCCGTCGCCGATCGGCATAAGCCTTCATTTTGCACTTTCAAGAAGTATATGTGACACTTTGTCAGCACCCAAGAATCGGTCTACAGTCCATTGTGGTAGAATGGTTTCAATGGCACTCCCAAATAGCAAGGTGTCTGGACTATCACCCATTGTGGAGTAAGGAGTTGACCGATAAGCCTGAAGGGCTTGACACAGGGCTTGCTTTAATTTAATCCCCTCGATTGATGCTCTCCGAATTACTCTTTTGAGTGTACACATAAATCGTTCCACAACATTTGCTTGGGGGCCACAGAGGTGTACTCTTTTGATACTTGATATTCATTCTGATTAGGAACTCTCTGAATTCCTTGCTATTGAGCTGTTGACCATTGTCAGATTTTAGAATGGCCGGGATACCCCACGCTGCAAAGATGTTGTACAGCTGCTCAATGACCTCGTAATGGGTTGTTGATGACAACTCCTCTACCAAACGTGAATACTCTTTAATGACTACCATGAGATATTGTCATTTTACTAGGGGTCCAAAGAAATCAACTACAAACCTTTCCCAAGCCTTCTTAGAGAGGTCAGACATGGTCAGTGGATGTTGTGTCACTTTGGGGAAAAGGCATTTGCAAAGATGACACTCTTTTAGTTCCCTCTCAACTCGTTCATCTAAGCGCGGGAACCATACTCTGTCTCTTAAGGTTCTTTTGATAGCTACAATGCCAAGATGTCCTTCCTGGGCTAGTTTAATGGCCTGTTGTCCTGGACTCTCAGGTATGACAATTCTTGAGCCTCTCAATACAACACCTTCCTTGGTCACAGACAGTTCATCCTGTACATTTTTGAATTTTTGAGGTTGAACACTCCTCCTCCAGGATTCAAAAAAAAAAAATCCGTATTTGTAAAGCGCGAACTACTCACCCTTACGGGTCTCAAGGCGCTGGGGGACGTCGTGGAAATTAAGTGAGCTATTGCCCAGAGTCACATGGTGCTGAGCAGCCGCTGGAGCCGGGGATTGAACCATGAACCCTGTGCTCTGAAGACAGCTGCCCTGGCCGCTGCACCACACCTCTCCACTCCAGGATTGAGTTAGAATGAAGTCTTTGATGATAAGCATGTTCTTGTACGCATTAGTGGCCTCGATAATCTGTTCTAATGATATGGCAGAATGAAGTTGATGTACTCCTCAGCTGTTTTGGATGTCAAACTGTGAGTGGTACCCATAATCAGCAGGGTTTTGGTCTTTACCCGGCTTTTAAACAGTGGCATAATCGTACTCTTGCAATCTCAAACCCCACCTCTCAATGTAAGGTGGCATCTTGGCTTTCGGATTTGCAAAATGGTGAGTAGTGCTTGGTGGTATGTTATGATAGTAAAACGTTTTCCATACAGAAACACATGAAAATGTTCACAGGCCCACACTACAGCCAGACTCTCCATCTCCAGCTGAGAATAGGCATGTTCTGTGTCAGACAGGCTCCGATTGGCATAGGTCACAATGTGTCTCTGAGCATTTGGATAACCATTATGTTGAGCAAGGATTGCCCCCACCTCTACCGGGCTTGCATCCACTGTGATCTCAGTCTGTAGTTTGGGGTTAAGGTAGGCGATCTCGGTTGCATTCTCAATTGCATTTTTGATTCTTTTGAAGCTGTGATCAATTCAACAGAGCATTGGAACGGGACATTTCAGTTTGCTACTGTAAGTGGGACACTTACAGTAGCAAAATTATGAATGCACGTTGAGCAATAACTGGCCATGCCTAAAAAGGATCGCAGCATGGTGATAACTTGCGGGTCCCATGTGGCTGACAGTGCTTTCACTTTATCAGGGTCAAAAGTTATTCTCCCATCAGAAAATATGTGTCCAAAGAATTTAAGTTTTGTCTTGTAAAACTCACACTTTGCTGCGCTCAGATTTAGACCTGCATCAGCAAGTAACTGGCACACTTGCGTAAGAGTCTTATCATGCTCCTTTTGCGTTGTTAAAAGCATTTGTGACAGGTTGAATTATTTGACGTATAACATCCTGAAATATCTCTGCAGCTGACGACACTCCAAAACTCAACCTTTTGTATCTGAACAAACCAACATGAGTCAAAAAAGTAGTGATGTACCTGCAATTCTCTTTCAACTCAAGTTGATGGTATCGCTTGTTCAGGCTAAGGCGGGAGAAAAGTTTGGCACCATTCAGTTGCATGATCATGTCCGCTATGTGTGGACGAGGATGTCTTTCTCTCTCAATTGCTTTGTTGGCCTGACGTATAGCAACACAAATGTGCACAGCAACCTCACTGTCCTTTTTTGGCTCCACCACTATGGGCGACACCCATGGAGTAGGACCAGTGGAGTGCTCAATTATGTCATGCTTCAACAGCGTTTCTAGTTCTTTCTCAACTGGCTTCTTGCAAGTAGAAAGACACTCTGTGGTGCCTTTGCGCAACACGGCGAATGTCCTCATTGATGTGAAGTCATAATTTCATTGTTTTGAGCCTGCCCAGGCTGTGAAATAATGATAGGAACTTACTCACAACTTCAAACTAAATGTGGAGGTTGCAATTGACATATTTCAGTCCCATGTCAGCAGCAGTGGCAAAGCTGAGTAGGCAAGCACTGGACGCAGCTCCTTGGAGAACACGAATTGGCACTTGCACTGATACTGCTTTATGTTTCAAAGTCGCTGTGAATGACCCTTGACTCTTCAACGGTTTAGAAGTGGCACACGTGCATACTTTCATGTTTGATGGATTGAGACGTGGCACAGGAGAAATGCTGTTGAACTTTTTGACTGGCATGATGTTAATCGAAGCATCACTGTCTATAATAAAGGTTATGGGGCAACTGTTGACCTTTGTCGTGATCTTGGGGTAATGTCCAAATGAGTTTTGTTGTTTCGTTTGGTAATTTTCCTTTGTTGTTCGCTCTTCCTTGCAAGCAGCCAGACCTACATGTGCCTGTTGTTCATTGGTCGATGCCATCAGCGCACATCCATCTCCTTCAATGGTGCTTGATAATGACATTGACGAGCCTCTGTCGGATGATGACGATTAAATTTGACTGGTTTCTACTTGTCGTAACTGATGTCGCTTTTTTGCTTTGTGGGCGTGGCGAGAATGGTTCTGGAACCTTCTGGTGTCCATTTTCTCTTCTCACTGTGACGTATTTAGTTTCTCTTTCGCTTTGCAAACTGTTGAGAAGCGGTTCTCCATTCCACAGCCTTTGCATGTTTCGCCTACGACTGGACATTAGTCTTCATGTGGAAATGAAAACCCACATCAGAAACACAACTTTTCTTCTTTGTAGACGGCGATTTGCATGCGGCTACTCAGGGTTTGTTCTTACTCTTCATGGCCAACACTGATTCACTTTTCGCTGTTCCAGCTTCTATATTAGCAGCGTGTTGATCCTTCTTTCTTCTGCCATAAGTACTTTCTCTAAGCTGAGCGTCTCTCTCAACATGCGTCTTCAGAAGGAGTCTGAAAGACAGCCATCGATAACTCTGAGACGTATGGCTTCTTCATCATTGAATTCAGTAAACTTGCAGTGTTTGATAAGCACATCAAATCTTTCAACAAACTCATCCATCGTTTCACCAGCTTGCTGTCATGCTTGATTGAAAATGTACCTTTTATAGTCGACGTTAAGCGTTGGATTGAACTTGGCATCCACCGCTTCTTTGATTTGATGGTATGATACTGCATCAGCTTGTGATACTTTCTTTATCACTTCTTTCAATCCGTCACTGGCAAGATTCTTTAGGTGCTTTAAGATTTTCTTAACATCTGCTTCTTCTAAGGCATCTATGAAATCATCAAACGTCTCGATCCATGCAGTCCATCTGGCGCCAATGTTTTGCTTCTTCGCTCTATCGAATGGAGGTGGTGGTTTTAGAAACACACCAGCATCATCCTTTGCGCTCCTCTCTACTGCTGTTGAGAGTCTATGCTTTTCAGGTGATGGCAGCTGTCCTTCTGGGTTGGTACCACCTGCACTCACCGGCCGTGTGCTTGTACTTTGGCCATCACGCCTGATCGGCGGTCTTAAGACACTATCTTCTTTTTTGACGGTAACTGACGGTTTAGTCTCTAATACTTATTCATCACTGCTTTCAGTTTTTGCATCGTACCTGGTGGTGGCTGCCTTTAGCGCTTCACCTTGTAACGAATGATGGCTCTGTGTTAGGCTGTGGAGCATTATCTCTACTTTTGGCCTTACCAGTGGGTCTCTGGTGGGCTTTTCGAGTCTGCTCCTCTGCAGGGCCCTCAGCTTTTTCGAGGGGCGTAAATGGGCTGGAGTGGGGCTGCGATTCCACACACGCCAGCTTAGAACTGCTTCTCATCTAAATTGGGCACACGTGGCACACATGAGGAGTTTGCCATAATATTGCAAACTTCCAGGGAGAACAGTCTTGTTTACTCGGGGCACAGATCCCGCCCTCGTTGCTAGTTTTAGTATCCTCCCCAGCCCGGGGGCATGCAAATGAACGCGCCACACATGGAGCTCTGGATTGCACGTCTTTATTCCTCCATATACAATCACGCTCTGCTCTCTGATTACGTCATAACCATTAATAACCACACCATAACACCAGCTACATACCTCCTCTATTAAGTCCTCCCAGAACCACAAGGGTCCTAGCAGCATTGTGTCAAGATACTACGGATGCCAGCATGTTGTTTTTATTTTCTCAGTGTTTCTCAGGCACTCTAGCTGCTGCTGCTCACACTGTTCTGGTAAAGATACTTTTCAGCACACTGGTTTGTTTATCCGTGGAGTCAGGGGCATAACACAGGCCCCCAGAGCCCCCACGGTGCAAGGGGCCCCTGAGCTGCAGGGGCCCCCCTCAGCACAGTACTCAGGCCTGAGAGCTCCGGATTAAATCCGGAGCAGGGGCCCCTCCGTGTACCTTGCAGGGGGGCCCCTCAACTTTTGTTATGCCACTGCGTGGAGTCTTAATGTTATCCCATTAGCAGTGAGTTGCTCACATCTGGATTTTAAAAACTATCTCTGCCCTCTCATCCACTGGGATGTAACTCTTCATTGCCTACAAGGAAGACTGGCAGAAGGTCAAGAGCTACATTTAATTTAGCATCTCACATGTCTGAAAATTGGCCCTGTGACATCAGGGGCACTGGAATTATGCATTTCAGCAGGCCCAGCATTTCCCCCAAAATCATGTATTTTCCTCATTTACAGTATAATACACCAGCTGCTGCATAATATGCATAATTTATCAAAAAAATTGTTTCTAGCTCAAACAGATCAAAAGTTAAAAAGCACTACTCGTAATTCTGAGCAGTGGCAGATCCCAGCTGTATTCCATTGCTAAACTGGTACCAATGTGGTGCAGCTTGCCCAGACACTTTTCATAGTTGCTAAAATGAAAAAAATAATAATAATAATACTACTACAGATTGTGCCGCATTATGCCACTTAATTTCCCTTTCATAGATGCATAATTTAGTCAACCCCTGACGCATAATCCCAATGGCCCTGTACATAATACCATCTTCTACTCTGCCATTAGGTGCTCAAAATCCCAGCAAGCAAAGTACTGTTGGGTTTAATGCCAGAATTGGCCTACCGTGTTATACAAGACATTAAGCCAGATATTTTTTTATTTGTATAAAGTTATCTAGTCCATTTAAAAAAAAAAAACTGCTTGTTTTACACTTAAAACCAAAAGTAAATACTGATCACATAAATTGTTGGGTTTCACTATTTCATTGACATTATGCATTAAAACAAACATTGGCTATGCAATACTTTTTGTCTTTTCTGTAGTGGAAAGTTACATACCGAACTTCAAATCACATCAAAGGAACAATATGGGCAGCATCAGCGCGGCCTTCCCTAACTACAGAAAAAATAAAAGACAGGTCGTAGAAACAGGGGTGATATCACAACACATACAGAATAGGTACAAGACAGGTAGCTAACACACTAAAGAGGGAGTAAGAGAATTTAAAAGACTGTTGTACGCTTTCTATAAATAGACACAAACAACATGCACACCAGTCCTGGAAGAAACAGCCAACCTCTTATGGAATTACCTTACATTCACCTTGTCAGGGGTAGTAAGCAGTATATAAATACAATTTACAATTACAATGTTCTCACATAGGATAATGTACCCTCATCTACCTAATGTAGCATGCTTCAACAGTGAGTTCTGCACCTCCCACTAGGAACCACCCAAGAGTACTATCCACTGCTTGAGCAGTTTCCTATTTACAGGTTCCCTAGCTTGGATGAGGTTTTGGCCCTGAAGTGTACATTTATGTTCTCCCTTTGTTAAACTCAGACCTATATTAAAATTGTGTGTGTGCGAGCTAAAATGTTTTTACTGGTGCCTCCCAACTACAAGATATAAAACAGGAGGGTAGAACAATGGACACTGCTTCTCTTTGGTGTCACTATGTTTTTGGGCACAAATATTGCGCCCACGCGTTTCGGTGACTTTTTCACCAGAACTACAGGTCCTGGTATCTCACATCAAATATTGTGAGACAGTCCTTGATTCATAGGGCAAGTTATGCAAATGTATTCTATATATAGTTTTTTTCATAACCTGGGGCAACAGCAGTAGACATAACCCTTCTTCAAAGAACAGGCCCATCTTTGGCAGAAACAGTGTAAGCTACCATGCTTCAGAGGACAGGTACAGCTAGAACAGCAGCAGCAGAGCAAACTTCAGGACACAAATAAATTAGGCAGCAGCAGTGGAGGCTTTACTTCCTCATAGTACATGTACAGCTTTGCAGTAGCAAAGTAAGCTTCCTTCTTTCACAGAAAGCAGCAAATGCAATCTTTCATTCCCAGCAGAACCAATTTAGCAAGACAGAATACTACAAGCTTGCATCAATCACAGAACATGCACAGTTTAGGCATGAGTGACATCTAGAGGAATCTTTGGAGCCGGGCTTATCTCACTTAGAGGAAGTTATAGATGGATAAATGAATGAATATGTGAGCGCTGACGCCATTCTCACTTAGGTGATATTCCACGTCAGCATTCTGAAAGTCCTGCAGTTGTCACTCAGAGATCTGCTGTCACTGCTGTAACTCGGGGTGTCATATTTTGTCGTTTTACTTCTGTTTTAGATCCAACTGCTGCCATTCACATGTACATTTCTCAGTGACCCTGAGATCTACATTGCTATCCCAATAGAGAGACCTTCCCTACTTGTGGTGTGATAGGAGATGGAGGAAGCAACCAGTGCCCAGTATGGGCGGTTTAGAGGCAAAATGGCAAAAAACAAAACACTCTTGTATGGTGCTCTTTTGTTCTCCCTCACCATTGCCCCTTCTGTCTCTGCAGTCCCCCTCTCTCTATTAGATATTGCTTTCTCCTGCTCAGTTTCTCTCTATCCAGCCTTTACCTCTACCTCTATCCGTTATCTCCTTTTCTACTTTTACCCTTTTTCTTATTATCCTTCCTTACGTGTTTCTTATGCACCTCTTAGGCTTACATCTTCTCAGTCTCGTTTCATTTTCTCTTGTTTGGCCTTCATTTGTCTTTTCACTCTTTTTTTGTACCCTTAACACCCTCACACTCGTCATTCACATTTGTCTCACTCTCATTCTCTTCTATACCAATTTAAACTATTTATTATACCTGCTCTGTCACGCTCGTCTCTTTCTTTCCACACTCTCACCCCATTCTTGTCTCACATAACCCCTCTCTTTGCTACTTGTCTTTACTGCGTCTATCGCACTGTAAAGCACCTAGAGCCAGCACAAGGATTTTTGCCTTCTCTAGTTCAAGGTACATTTTTCTGTACTATTGTACATTCTAGCAATGGTGCCACATTTGCTGTTCGAACTGGAAAGATGGGCATCTAACTAGTATTGTGTTCCCCAAAAATTGCTCCCTCTGTCATGTGTCTCCCACTGTCCTCTCTTCTCACACTGGGGTCGATTCCGATTCGGGCCGCAAATTTCTCCGACCGCGCCGGACCCGGAGAGATTTCCGACCGAATCGGACCCGTGCAGTCCGACCGAACGAGTACGATGCGTCCGTATGTTATCGGACTCGAGTCGGTCGGACTCCCATTGATGTCAATGGGAGCCGGTCGTACAACGCGTACGCGGGCTCCCATTGACTCAATGGGTGCGAGTCGGACAAGGCGCCCCCTACAGCGGGTGCGCGGCGAGCGATTCGCGCCGTACACGCATAGGTAGAGGGGACCCATGGGTCCCCCTCTGTGCGACTCGTGCGGCTACGCGTACAGAGGGTCCGACACGGACCCCCAAAGTACGGCTCCGACAGCTCTTACGAGCCGGAGTGCGCGGCTCGGTCAGACTGCTCGCGGCGCGCATCGTACTTACCCGGCCGGGAAACGTCTCCATTGCGCGGTGCGAGTCGAGTCCGAGCGAGTCGGTCGGAGCGGTTCGAGCCGGGAGCGAGTCGGTCGGAGCGGTCGGGACGCCCGGACGAGTCGGTCGGCGATTTCGCATCGTACTCGCTCGGCCGGACCCGCGTACGGTTCGGTCGGGAAACAGGGCTCCGACTCGGATCCGGTAAAGCCGAATCCGATTCGGAGCACTACCGGCCGAGATCGGAATCGGCCCCTAAGTGTATGAGCCTCACACTTTCTCTTCTCAACCCTCGATCTCCCTTTCTCAATCTCACATACGTCCTCTCGCACACTTTTGACACTTTTCTTTCACAAACCCATTTCTGTCCATCCTCTGATACCCTTCTTTCTCAATTCTCCTCAATTTCCTGAAACAAACCACACATACTATTCTCCATGACACTCATCTCACTGGTGTTTCTTGTACACTCCTTTCTCACATTTTCTGATCATATATCTTCAGGTCTCACCTTCTTCTCAAACCATTTTCCTAAAGGGCCTCTTTCTGTTCCATCAACTCCTCTTACCATGTCATTTTCACTCACACGCTCTCTCTCTCCCTTAACTCTCAACGAAATGTTCCTCTCACAAGGACAAGCACACGCACACCTTTCATTCCATCTTCCAAATCCTCCTAGCCCTCCCAAATACCACTTCAGACCTGGCAACTCACATGACAGCGCCTGTGTCACAGGATATCAGCTCCTTTCACATGGTCATATGGTGAGGAGCTGATATCCCATGGTGTAAGACAATATGAGCTAGAAACCCCTGAGAAGAATTGGTTTCCAGCTCATTTATGGACTCTGCACTGCTAATGTCCATGGATCTTGTTGAGCAACCTCCCCAGGACATCACTGCCAGCATCCAATCTTTTTTTTTCTTTTTTTCGGGCTTGTAGGGAGTCTCGACATTCCCCCTTTTTAAGCCCCCCGATGCTCATCAATCACTAAGACACTAAATGGCTCTAGGTCCCTCATCCAGGCCCCGCCAATCACAATGCTGCATTGCAGCGTTGTGATTGGTTTGAGCACTGTGGTTCGGCGATCAGATGGGGAATGTGAGCCTGGGCATGTTCCTCACCAGGCTGTGTAATGCAGCCTGGTGGGGAACATGCAAAGTGCGCATTACTGTTTGGCCGGCCCAAGATGGCCGGCCAAACGGTCTTGCACACTTAGAGTTTGCCCACCACTCCTCGCCTTGTGACCCCAGCCCCGCATCGCCCTAACCTAGCCCCACAGGTACTAAAAATAAAATGATAATAACAAAGTTATTATCCTTTTAATTTTTCACTGCTTTGAAAGCAGTGGGGCGACGCTCCTTCGCCTTAGTGGAGGAGCCGTCCCAGGTTCCCTATCACCAGTTTGAATATTAAATGATCATTTTTGAAAATTACTCTGGTGAGAAGAAAGAAAGAGGCCCTACTGATAAGCTCTGAAGAGAAAATCCTATGCAGTCTTTTAGGTTTAAATCAATGCAGTGATGATTTCAGGAAGAAACACGGACATTTAGCTGGGAAACTGGAGCAAAATAAAAGTTTGGGGCCATTTGTTGATTCTTTGGTTTCCTATATATTGAGAAGTATTAGTTGCATAACATGTCATTGTTATTTGGAGCAGCCCAGCCACAGCGTAACTAACTATGCTCTAGAAAGGAACATAGGTGCCAACCTCTTCAGCAATGGTTTGAGTGCACGTGCACCAGGTGCTGTGCAATCCTAACTTTGGTGCTGCACCTGTTCAAAATGTTGTGGACCGGCACTGCAAATAACTTTAGTAAAATTAAAAGGTCTTGGCTCAGTGGCGGCTCCTCGAGGGAGTGCTGCGGGTCAAATGGCGATGCAGCGCGCGCAATGTAATTCGTTTTATTTATTTATTTATATACTTAACTCCGTTCGGCCGTATGCCGGAGTTTACTACCCCCCACCCTGCCCTGCCCCTCCCCCGCCCCGCCCCACCGCCCCGTAGCACTCCCTCGAGGAGCCGCCACTGTCTTGGCTAACATTAGACCTAAACAAACACTGGCAAAGCCAATAGGTCCGGCATTGGCTGACAGCCTTTTGGCAATTCTTGTCTTGTTTTGTCATGGTTCTTACAGAACTTTATTTTTAGGTCGAGCCTAGAGTAGCGCGCAAGCGCTGCTCTGTGAGACTTTATGTAAGGGGCTTCAAAAAGCTGACCACACGCTCGTGCACAATGGCCTTTTCCGTGCGGTTACCCGCACGGCCGCCATCTGTTTGCAATTATCGTGCCCAGACGCGGGCGCGATAATTGAAAACACATGGCCATTGTGCACGAGCGTGTGGTCAGCTCAGCATGTTTCGCAGCGCATCCTACGGGTGCCACGTTAATCCCTACACCTTTTCTCGCCTCTTGCCGAAAGAAGTGAGCCATGTGCATTTTCCTATGAAATGCACAACCGCGGTAAATGCCCGAGTTTCGTTCAGTGTCGTGCATTTTTTTAAGCTTGGTGGTGAAAGTCCAAACGTCGGCCTCTTTTGTGAAATCCAGTGGACAATATTTGAATGGTGTTGTGCTCGGTAGTTTGCTGCCCAGAGCTTTTTAGAAAAAAAAATGCAGACAAAACTACATTGGCGGCTCTGCAAATATTACTGTAACTCGAGTGAAGGAGAGGTTTCATTGCCCTCACAATGGAGCGCACGTGCGCTGCTTTAAGCGCTACTGCTAGGTATATTGTTTTAGTGATAAAACTTTCTGCCTCTTTGTTATGCACACACTGCCTAAGACTACTGTGCTGCGGTTGGTTTATTATTTGGAAATCAGCTCCCATTGTTTGGTCTGACTCTATTTGACGTTTGTGCTGCGGATGGTTTAATGAGTGGTAGTACGCTCCCTGCCTCTGGGAGGTGCAGACAGTGCCCAGGGTTCTTGTGCTCTGGGTGGTTTGTTAGTGATACGAATGCCTCCTGTCTCTGTGGGCCCATGCGATGGATTAGGCTCTTGTGCTTTGGGTGGTTTGGTAGTGATCTGGGTTGTGCATGCACTGCTCTGCATGGCCAGTAGTGACAGATATGTTTCCTACCTCTCTGGGGATGGCCTGTTATTGACAGGTAAGCTACCTGTCTCTGAGGTGGGCTAGAGCCGCATTAGGCTCATGCACTTGAAATGATTGGTTAGTGATAGATACCCCCCCTGCCTCTGTGGTGGGCATGCAGGGTAGCAGGCCCATGTCCTGGGATAGGTTGTTCGTTATTAATGATAGATCAGCTCCCTGCCTCTGTGGCGCGCATACACACCATTAGGCTCATACGCTGGGGATGCTTTGACAGTCATAAATAAGCGCCATGCCTTTTGATGAGCAGAAATCGCACTTGACTCTTGTGCTGTTGGTTGTGTGTTACTGGTCGGTAAGCTCCTGCCTTTGAGGCGTAGAGACAATACATTAAGCTCTTGTTCGTGGGGTCGTGTGTTAGCTACTGAAACAGAAACTATCTGCCGCCGATGTAGGCAAGCATTGCATAAAGCTGGTACTGAGATTTAGTGTTAATTTACAGAGAGGCCCTCTTCCGCTGAGGTCTGCATGCGCTGCAATAGGCTATGATGTAGGAGATGATTGGTTAGTGATACGGACGCTCTTAGCCTCGGGGTGTGAACTCACTGCATTAGGTCACGCTGCAGGGGGGGGGGTCGTTGCAAAGACCTCCCATTCCTCAGAGGTGTGCATGCACTGCATTAAGTCCTTGTGCTCGCTCGTATGTAGGGTTAGGGAAGCTCGTCCCAGCTGGTCTACTGTGCACGCGCTGCATTCTCCTCTGCTGTGGACGCATTTGATGTTAAAGACGTTCTCTGCCTCTGGTGTGTTTACACATAGATCTGATTTTAGGCCTCGGTGTTGGGGCTCCGGGGAGTTTAAGTTTATTTACCTTTATATGGCGTCACTTGAGTCATTCATGCGTATACAAATTGAACTGTTACCAACTAGAAAGTGCTAAAGCCATAGAAAGTGAAAAGATTAGTACCGAGCTCTCACAAAATGTCAAAGGAGATGTGTATTTTCTTCATACTTAAAGACAGAAACCGCCAAGCTCAAGCCCGTTACACAGACGTTTAATGCACCGGAGGCGTGCTGACAGAAGCGAGATACGTAGCACAACAATAATAACACGCCCTGGCTTCATATCAAGGCTCAGTAGCAATTTAGAAGCAGAATTTGTGGAAGAAGGGAGGGCGACCCCCAACGGTGTCACAGTACCTTTCATATCTTCGTCTTCAATGGTGGTGTTGGAACTGTCGGAAGACTCCTAATAAGAGAGGGAGCGAGAGAGGGGAGGTGGGAGGGAGACAGGAGGAGAAAGTACTGGGACTGGGCTCGATAATTTAAAACACATGTCGCCCCTGAGATGCGGGAGCTGCTGGTGTGCGCGTGCGGTTGCGAGCAGCAGCATATGTTTCCAAATACACGCGCCCGCGTCTGGGCACGATAATTGGAAACATATGCTGCTGCTGCGCGTAACCGCAAGCATTAGGCCGTGGGCGTGCACATGGGTGGGACAAAAAGAGGCTTTGGCCAATTGCGTGCTGTCTTTGTTAAAAAGACGCACGCAAAGGCCAATAGCCTGGGGCAAAACTACAAGCACACGCGCGAACGTGTGCGAGCGTGTGGTTGATTTCTGAAAGCCCTTACATAAGGTAGAGCCGAGCAGCCCATGCAGTCTGCAAGCATTGGCATAGCCAATAGGTCTCGCTTTTGGGACCTTATAAGTATTTAGTTATGCAGCACAATATCCTTGGTGCAACAACATCAACTGTTGCATGGCTAAACACTTATAAGGTCCCAAAGGCGAGACCTATTGGCTATGCCAATGCTTGTTCTTAAAGCTGTTGGGCCCTCATCAATTCTAAAAAAATAATATTGACTAAAGGCAAAAATGTTTTTTTGGTCTCAAAAAAGTACACATTGCCATAGTACTCCCTGGCACTGAAGGGGACTCCTTTGTGTGTGGATGTGATCCTTGTGAAGGGGCAGGATGCCATAACTCATAGTGAAATCAGTCAGTGGCTGAAGTGGGCTGACACATTGTCCTTTGATGCATGCTGGAGTGGGTGGAAGAAAAATGTGAATGACACAATCACAGACTAATGGATGAAGTCTGGCTGAAAACCCTATCACTGACAGTGTTATACATAATTTTAGTAAAATGAAAAGGTCTTGGCTAACACAGATCTAAAAAGTCAGTCTGGCATTGGCTGCCAGCCTCTTGCCTCTGAAAAAGAAGTCAAGAAAGTAAAAAGACAAGAATGAATTGAAGAAAGAAAGGAAGGAAGCCAGTCAAAAAAGAACGAAGACGGGCAAAAAGGGAAGGAAGGAAGAAAAGCAGTAAGAAAAGGAAGGAAGCAAGAATAAAAGGAAGGAAGAAAAAAGGAAGGAAGTCAAAAAGGAAGGAAGAAGGAAAGGAACAAGGAAAGAAGCCAAAAATGAAGAAAAAAAGAAAGAAAGAAGACTGGAAATTAAAAAGAAGGAAGGAAGGCAAAAAGAAAGACAGACAGAGCAAGAGAAGGAAAGAAAGCAAAAAAGAAAAAAGAATGTAAAACAGACAACAAGGAGAAAAAAGGAAAAAGAAAGAAAGAAGGAAATAAAAAAGGAAAGAGGGCAAAGAAATAAAAAAGGAAGGACAGAAAAAGGGAAAGTAGGCAAGAAAGAAAGAAAGAAGGAATGAAGGAAAAAGGCAGAAAAGAAGGAAGAATGAAAGAAAAGAAAGAAAATGAAAGAGAAAGGAAGAAAGAAAGAAGGAAAGAAAGAAAGAAAGAAATAAATAAAGAAAGAAAGAAAGAAAGAAAGAAAGAAAGAGAAAAAGAAAGAAAGAAGGCAAAAGGCAAAAAAGAAGGAACAAATGGAGGAAAGAAGGCAAAAAGGAAAGAAAGCATGTAAAAAAGAAAGAGAAGAAAAGGCAACAAATGAAAGAAGGCAAAAAGAAAGAAGGAAAGAAAAATAGAAAGAAGGTAATAAAAATAGAAGGAAGAACAGAAAAAGGGAAATAAGGCAAAAAAAGAAGAAATGAAGGAAAGAAAGAGCGCATAAAGAGAGTAGGAAAGAACGCAAAAAAGAAATAAGGAAAGAAAAAAGGAAAGAATGCAAGAAAGAAAGAAGGAAAGAAAGAAAGAAAGAAAGAAAGAAGGCAACATAGAAAAAAGAAGGAAACAAGAAACAAGAAAAGGAAAGCAGCAACAAAAGTAAGAAATAAGGCAAAAAAGAAAGAAAGAAAATGCAGAAACGAAAGAAAGAATGCAAAAAGAAAAAAGGAGAGAAGGCAAAAAGAATGACAAAATAGAAAGAAAAAGGAAAGAATGCAATAAGGAAAGAAAAAGGAATGAGGGAAAGAAAAAAATGAAAATAGAAGGAAAGAAAGAAGATGGAAACAGGGAAGGAAAAGGGGTTCATAGTATGAAATATTGGATTCTAAAACCCAAATTACACCGCGCCTACATTTAAATAAAAGTGTCACAAGTGTGCTGCAAATTAAATACAATAAAGTTTGGCTTTCATCCTGGGCAAAGATTATTAAAGAACCATTGGTGAAGCCTCCAGGAACACAATATGGTATGATGTGAAATAGCAGCAGTCAGATAAACAAGGCCACTCTAAGAGAAATTTACAACAGCATTGGCAGAAAACAGGAACTGATAAAGCTGAAATTTGCCCTATGCTCACTTCAAAGGCATCCTGTTATCACATCAGGCAACACTACAGAAATGATCAAGTAAAAGCAAAAACACTGCCATTAAAGGGAACTACCTTGTATGGGGATGTCCACCTTGTAAAAGAGCAAAATGCAATTACTCACAGTGAAGTTAACCAGTGGCTTAATTAAGTAGGCTGACCCATTGTCCCATGCTGTAGTGGGTGGAAGCAAAATGTGAATGACACAACAGACCAATGGATAAAGAGAGGTGGCTGAAAGCCTCTTTAAGTTGGTACATTATACATATTATTTAAAATAAAATCAAGTGTCTAGGCTAACGTCAGACCTGAAAAAGTATGTTTCCAAGATGAGTAATACTGTTCTCTGCACAAGGTCTATTGGGCTTGGATAGTACGATTAATGTACCACGAAACGGAACGAACACTAGAGGGCATCAGCATTTCACTTAACGAATTCCACAAGAAGACCTCATGTAGCAAGAGTTGGGAGTGCAGATGTCTACATGCCTATTAGAAGTTAGACCAGTACACAGTGATTGATGGATGGGTAGGAGCATCAGCGGGGGCTCTGGAATGTTCTGCGCGTACATATGGCTGCAAAATGTGAATGGGGCTACCCCCCCACAGTGCATTGGAAATGTAAGCCATTCATGCACGATATGTTGTTGTATTTAGCGGTGTCTTCTTAGGTGCCACGTGCGAATATAGTTGCTTCTCTGGGTGTCAAGGCTAAATAAACCCCTCGGAGGACGCACAAGACAGAAAGAAACAATGAGGAATACGTGCTGCTTCTCCCGAGTCATTGGTTGGGTCCACAGCCCAAAAGGAGCTGAGATAAAAGAAGGAAGCTCGGTTCTGTTTCCGGGACCATTACTCCACTCGTCCATCATGACTTGCTTGGCAGCGCTGACTGTGTTCTACGCTCGCCCGGGGCCGTTTCAGCGACATGTTGAGAAGGGAGTCGTAACCTTGTGACACCCCGTGAGGCAGTCAGTTTTAGACTTCCAGTGCACCCCGAGCCAGTTGATAACATATGACATGTGTCTGCAAAGCTATAATCCTCCTCTGGTTCACCTGAGTATGTTGTGCGAGCTTACTGGCTATAGGGCAGGTAGGTTTATTTTCCTCATTACTGCCATTGTAATATCTTCACAGTATAGCACTAGCTTCCATCAGCCCCTGATGGAAGCCAGTGCTATACTGTGAAGATATTACAAGGTAGGGTGACCAGATCTTGAGAACCAAAAACTGGGACATTTTGGAAAAATAGAAGAAGGACTACAATTTTTCATCAACAGAATGGCGCTGAATGACAGCTCTCATCGACATAAGACATAAGATCACAGAAAAGGCATTAAGAAAATAAATAAAATGTAATTTCTACAACCAATATCATACATGATTAAATTGCTTACTTATAACATCTGCTAACTAGCACAGCTTTTAAACACCCAAAAAAGTGCCTCTCAATGTTTTCAGTCGACCCCCTCTAAAAACCGGGACATGAGCCAAAATGACCGAAATCTGCCGGGACAGCCGGTGAAAAACCGGGCCTGTCCGGGCAAATCCCGGATGTCTAGTCACCCTATACAAGGCCCCCGCGGGTGGTGTGCGGGTTGCCGGTGCGGGGGGCCCCCAAGCCCGAGGGGGCCCCCTCAGCACAGTACTTCGGCCAGAGAGCTCCTGATGGAGTCCGGAGGGGGCCCCTCCACGTACTTTGCAGGGGGGGGGCCTCAATTTTCGTTACGCCACTGGCTTCCATGCAGATGTGTGAAATAGGTCGTCAAAGTGTGTTTGAGAGGCAGAAGGTACTTGGTAAATGTGTGTGCGTGCATTCATAAGGTCTGTGTTTTCAGAATTATGTGTGAGCATGATGTGGCTTGGCCCCAAGGAAGATGACGGTGGCCGATGGAAGGTCCTGATGCGAGTGAAGTATACTTGCTGCCTTGTCGCTGTTTTCCCACTGGCGACTCTCCTCATGATGGGAAGTAGCTCGGACAGCCATTAGGGCACCAATTGTACTGAATTGCGTCTTCTCAAGTGAGCTGTGCCACCTTAATCCATACCTGCTTCTTTCCTCAGAGCACCCGCCATTTTGTGCGGCATCTGCACACTTCACAATTGCTGAAAAGACGATGATACACCTCTGACTTTGATGGGGACGGCCAGTTTGAAGGAGCATTATGTATTTCATCGCTGCCACCAGAATGCAAGGTTTGGTACTGGTCAATTTTTTGTTTTAATAAAATAGCATGGGCATTGGATCTTTTCTTGTATAGGCCTGTTGTAGAGCAGGAAAGGTTTCTGATGGCTAAGTCTTAATGTCTGCCCGTTCTACCATTGAATCTCTTTATTGCTAAACACGACACTGGCTTTTTGGCATTTTTCATGATTTAATATTTGATGTTGGTTCTTGCATTGAGAGGACGCCATCTCTGCGAACTACCCATCATTTCATGATATTCTTTATAAATTATTCTACAATTAAAGAGAGACAAAATTCTTGTCCCTGCCATGGATCTTTGCCATAATACTTGATCCCTTTAGTTTTGGGCTGCACTTACACGGTTGTGAATACTTCAAGAGGCACCTTCAGACAATTCTCTATGTTATTCACAATTTGAGGTCTACAATCCCTGCTTTGAGTGATAACAGATATTGTTTATGGGCAGACAAAAAAAGCATAAAATATCTTCTTGGTGCCTCATTGGTGCCTCTTACAAACACACCACAAACTTTCCTTCAAATTCCCACATCTTAAAAATGGATGACCCAGGTCCTTCTCTGCATCGAGGGATAACGTCTTCTTCAACTGCACCTTTTTATTATTACTAGTCCACCTAATTCTGCTAGTAAAACTACCACTAAAAGACTCATAAAAGATCCACCCTCTCCTACGAAAACTCTTCTGCCTGTTTCAATGGAGCTTGTCTTGGAAGAGATTAGGACTTTGCGCCCTTTCATGGAAAAGACAAATGTATAATTACCGAGTCTTGATGACAAGTAGTCAAGGATGGAAGGAAGAATTCGGACAGTTGAATAAATCTGTGATTTCAACGATACTACTCTCAAAGTAAACCATCTGCAGGTACAAGTTTCTGTGCGTCAAAGGCAGGTCGAATGGCTTACAAAATAGAAACTGAAGAAATAACTTACACATTTATGGACTACCTGAAGCCATAGAGAGTTCTCAATTTTTAAGGTATTTCTCCCTATTTTGCCAGAGACAACCACACTCAATACACAACGAGCTCATCGATTGGATCATTAACCTAATACAGAATCCTCCACAAAGAAACCTAGAAGAGTTATTATTTATTTCTTGAAATATATAGACTTACTTAAAGTTCTCTCTGCAGCCAAAGCAATGAAAAGGATCTCTTGGTTTGGAAATGCCGTATATTTTTTGCAAGTTTATGCTAAAACTACTGTTGACAGACATGAAAATTGCTTAAATATGAGAACGGCGGTTTGCTCTCTTGGTGCACTCTTTCATCCATGCCTATTTAAGGTTACCCCTAACAATAAAACTACAACGTACAAAAATCCAGCACATCTGAAATGTTTACTTGAGGAGTGTTGAGTTGAAGTCATGAAAGTTTCAAGATCCACTAAAAATTCTTTTTGTTTTATATTTACAGATATTGTCTTCATGTTCTGTGCCTGTTCCCTATCCCATGTTCTGCAGTATCCCTTACGCCTTTCCACCTGGAACCTATATGTGTCATCTCTTCCATGTGGCCTCAACTCCCCCACGTAACTGAAATATCTATAGGTATGTTTTTCTTTTATTCTAAATGTTGATTTCAGAAATTTTTATTCCATAAAACATACACCCAATAAGACATTTCATTGTGTAAACAATCCAACACTTAAATACTACATTACAATCGAAAAGTGCAATGTACAATGTAACAGATAATACATTTCTTATCCGATCAGTCCCTCTCTTTCAAGGACTGGTGGGGTTTTGAGTTATTTTATATATTTTTAAAATCAGATAATACATTAGCACACAATAAAACTATTTCTACCATATGGTGCTTTGATACATCAATCAAGCCTACTGTTCAGTTAACATTTTCCTGTGGGACAGTTATAGGCACATAAAAATAGTAAAATTCGATTTAATTTCAAGTTGAAAATAAGAATAAAAATATTGGACCTGAGGCTACCCCATATTTCCTGTATGGCTAGATAAATCGATATTCCTATAACTAGTCATAGTGGGGGAAACAAGCATACTTAGTGAAGCTCAGTGTGCTTTTCCAAACATGCTCCTCTGCCTCCCCTAAAACTTTTGGCCTGTGCCTTTCCTTGCCAGCCCTAATGACAAGAGATATTTACTTAGAGTAGCCACAGTGTATTTCGGTACCCTTAGAGCCTCGGTATGCCTCCTAATGGCTAGATATTTACACAGTGGACAAGTCCATTTACCTCTGGGCATATTATGTGCAGGGCAAAAGAACAAAACGTGGCTTATGCTTTCCTTGGCTGTCAGAGAGCACATTGTGCAGAGATCAGTAAGATCATCGCTAATGACAGCATTCCATGTTGATGTGAAGGTCCCTATTTTAAGGGTGTTATAGCGAAACTTCAGATACTTGGATTTTGCCAGTTGCTGCTGCGGGATGTCTAAGAAATCTTCATATAAAGGGGTGTCTTTGAGAAGCAGGAATTGATTTGTCAGACAAACATAACTAGAGGTATGAAGGAAACTAACCTGAATATACTCCCAATAACAAGTTTTTACTTATTTGAGGCAAGAGTCAACGATGCAGGGTCTGGCCAAAATGAGATAAGTTCCAATTTTGCAAACCAGGATTGGACATGCCTAAACAATAAAAAGGTCAAGCTTTTGTTAATAGAATGCAATTCCTTTACTGCCTTTCTGTATGGCTTGAGTTCTTCCGTGTTCCAGATCCTCACCCGATATGCGAGTGGTCTTAAGCGTGCAATTTCACCCACCCGTCTAAGTGCCACGTCTAAGAATATGGGAATTTGGGGAGTGCTCTTGGAAAGATGGAGAAGCAGACGGAGAAATTTATTTTTGCCAAGAGTAAGTGTGGCTGCGTTCACATGGCCCGATATTTCAGTGCCATATAAGGCAACTGATTGAACCTTTAGTTTGTATAGCTCTATAGCCAGAAATAGGGCCCTCGAGCTAGTCCCCTGATATTTTTTGTAAATGTCTGAGGCCTGGTGTTGGAGCACTGCCCTTTTCTTCTGTATATGGGGGCCCACGAGGCCTTGCAAACGAGCATGATGCTTAGGTATTCAAATCTAAAGACTCGCTCCAAATTCTCTTTGCCCAGGGCTAAGGTATTTTTAAATGATCTATCAGGTATAACAACCATAAATGTGGTTTTTGAAACATTAATCTCCATGGCCCATCCCACAAAAAGTATTAAAGTTATCCAGCAATTTCTGCCATCCCATAGTGGTCTGGGAAATTATGAGGGTCTCATCTGCGATTAATAAGGCAGGAACACTCTTTCCTTCTAATTTAGGGGCATCTATATTACCTTGGCGAAGAACGTCAATAACATCATTGACAAATAAGGAAAAAAGGGTGGGGCCAACACCCCCCCTTGTTTCACCCCTCTGTGTATTGGGATTTGATCAGTTAATTACCTGGGGTCCCCACCGCACTTGTGAGTAGTTGTCTTGATGAAGTCTTACTAGTTGACCAAGAAGGGTGTCAGGAACCCCTAGGGTTTTTAATGACTCCCATAAGAATCTCCTAGGAACCAAGTCAAAAGATGCTTTGAGGTCAACAAAGGCTATATACAGGTGACCTTCTTTGAACCGTGTATACTTCCAGATTATAAGGAGCATTCGCAAGACTTGGTCTATTGTCTAAACCTGGCTTGGTAAGGGGTTAAAATCTCTGCACTCTCAATCCAGTTGTTTAATTTATTTAGCAGCTGCCTCACATAAACCTTTTGAAGAATATCCGAGAGGCTTATTGGCCTATAATTGCCTGGGCTTCTATGATTCCCCTATTTATAAATAGTGATCATTTCTGCCCCTTTCCATGTCTCAGGGATCAGAGCTCCTGCTGCTATTGCATTGCTCAGGCGGTTAACATATGAGGCCCAAACTGACATGTCATTACGGAGTAACTCATCAGTGAATTTATCTGGTCCTGGAGCCTTGCCTAGTTTAATTGCAGCAATGGCTTCTTTAGTCACCTCCAGATTAAAGAATAGGTCTATGGAAATAAGGTCTGGGGCGAGCAGGGAGGTGCAGTAAGCTTAATTGGAGTGTGGTCATATAAATTGGTGAAGTGATCTACCCAAGCCCCAGGGCTCAGATAACGGACGATCTGTAGGTTGGAACACCTGCTCCCTTGAGTGATTATTTTCTAAAATGACCAGTTGTCACAGGACCTTGCAGCCACTACTAAGTCACTTCAGCTAGCTTCCTCCCACTTGCTCCGTGCACTTTTTAATGGCTTCATATACAAGTCTCTTGCTGTGCTAGACGCAGGGGGGGTTGCCAATCTACAATCCTTTGTGTACCAAAGGTTACTTTCTGCATTATGTATCTTAATCGGGGGTTTCTTTTTAGTGGTTAGGCCATGATTGGTTCCAGTGATGCTACCAATTTTGAGTGGATTTCAGAGATAGAAATTTCCAGGGTTTCCAAAGTATTTACCGGAGACAAGACCTTCACAAATAGGTTGTATATCTCGGTCATGGTCTCCACGTTCCCCACAATTGAGGGCCCCTTGATGGAGCTACGGTTATTCCCCATTATTGCCAGTGGCAGGGTGGATATTAAAATGGCAACCGAAAAGGTTAGGACATAGGGGGTAGTGATCACTCTCCTCTTTTTTCTCCACTTCAGAATCCTACATTTTATCTCATATGGCAGCCTTGATCAAGATATAATCAATTTTAGATTTTAATGGGCCCTTCCTGAATGTTGGTGCCACCAGCTTATCAGATGCCGACCTGCCATTACAAGCCCTCAGCCCATTTATTGTCGTAAGCCCATCAGCCCATTTACTGTCGTAAGCCACTGAGCTTGAGTCATAGGGTCTGGAACTAAGAGATGGTATACCCCAACTTTCATCCCCGTCCTCCACCATGAAGTCATAGATGTATATAAGTTTGCAATCTATGTTAAATTCACCACCTATAACGACTATGTCCTTTGAGTTAATCAAACTGATAGAACATGCAAGATGGTCAGAGTAGGCGGTTCCACACTCCTGCTTCTGGGTCTACAATAAACGTTGAACAAATACATGCAATTCCTCCCTACATGTCAGATTTTTAGCCCCAGAATGTCCAGAGAGTCAATGTTTAAGGTTTCAATTTGTCTATATTAACCCAAATTATAAGACCCCAAATCCCTGCTGCAAACAGGTGGCGAGTCATTAGCAAAATAAATAAAATAGCCAGGTTTGTGCATATGTTCAATTGCCCAAGTCACTTGAAATAGGCATACACCAAATTGGTCTATATATTCACTTCAATTGGGTGCAGACTCTTTAGACTTGATGTCTGCAATATTCCACAAAATAATTTTAATTGCATCAATAGATGTGTAGTTTTGACCAGTGTGAGATGGTTCTGCAACCTGTTCTACTTGGGTTTGGTGTGCATTAGTTGGGGGCAACAAAATTGGGGGATCTTCGTGCGACCCCGTTGTTGGATCCAAGTTAGGAGCAGTTGTTACTGTAGTGGCAGGATCACTATGTTGGCATCTCTATTTTTGCATAGTTCCAAGTGCACAAGTAACCTAATTCGTGGGGGAACAGAGATCCACTGAATGATAATACGCCCCTTTTGTTCAGACCAAATTTAAAATAATGGCACTTTAAAAATCATCCTGCCGGTCTCCCACTTTAGGTAAAATTCCAATGTCCCCAGATACCGGGTTCATACACCACCAGTCCTGGGAATCCAGAAATGAAAGAGGTTCAAAAGAATTTTTGGTAGCTATTTTGAAAAGTGTTTGACCAGGGTTGTTGGTAAAACTTTCCGATCGAAGTGCATCCGAATTGGAGGTAAGGGCAGGCACTGGTCTATAAAAATACCCTAGAAGTGCTTTAATTCTAGCTGAGGATGGAGCCATCAAGCTTAGTCATTGTAGGAGCAGTTTAACTAGTGACAGGGTCTTAAGATTTACAAGTACACAATCTCCAAAGCAATCTTTGAGGTGTAAGCCTAGCCATGGAACTCTTCTTGCAGAGATAACTTCCTGAGCAAGATCCTGGGACCATCTTGCATTTGTTTTTATCCAGTGGACAGTCTTGTTTTTCAGTGCCTGGTAATCTTAGTTTGCACCAGGAGACATTTCTGGGACATCCCTAAGAACTATCATGTAGGGCATGCACTCTGGAGGCAATTGGGGTACTTAATCTAGGCACTACCTAAATAAGTAGGTGGATTGGGCCTAACCCTACCATCTGTCTGCTGCACCCTGATGACACTTTGAGCTTGTCCCCCTAGTTTACCCTCTGGACTCTGGTCAGTATTGGTTTCAGAAGAGCTGAGCATTTTTGGGGGTGGATTGGACCTAGAGTGTGGCTGCAGCACAGTTTGGTGTATCGGCTCGGTGATGGGGAGAGGTATATTACCTATGGCTGGGGGAGGGGGTGCTTTTAAGGCCTCTATTTTGGTGTCCAACACATCAAGACGAGCCAGTAAGGGGGCTAGGCTCTGTCCTTATCATATCCCTAAATCTATCTGTGGAGTTTTCCAGTAGTTTAATCATGAGCTCTAATGGCAGCTCATGAAAACCCTTGTTTGCCATATGGGACTCTGGCTGGAAAAACAGGTTGCTACACTGTGAGGATTTATCTAATAGGGGAGTTGGTTGTTTAGGAGACTCAGAGACTGAAGTTTCCCCTCCCCTGCTGATCTGTTTTGGGCAAGTTACACTCTTGGATTTTGTGATCGAGGTTTGGGGGTAATATGTCTCAAGGAGTTGTTGTCAATCTCTGCGCTAGAGGCTGTTAGCTGCGCCTGGGATAATATTTCTGGGGCAAGGCTAGGTGCCAAACCCTGGGATGTAGTGGTGTTAGAAATGTGGGTCTCTAGTTGGCAGAGGTATGCACCTGGTCCAAGTAGGGCCCCTTCCTTCTAGTCAGGATAAGGAAGTTACGCACCTAGATAACCCCTGCTCACACCCTTGGTAGATTGGCACAAGTAGACAGGCTTATCTCAGAGGCAATGTGTAAAATATTTGCACATAGCACACACAGTAACACAGTGAAAACACTACAAATGGGCACCACACCAGTTTAGAAAAATAAAGTATCTTTATCTAAACTAAACAATACCAAAACAACAAAAATCCAACATACACAACTCAAAATATGACTTTTAAAAGTTTTCAAGCAATTCTGTCCATAGAAATCTATGGATGCGTGACAAAGTACCTGAAATGCATCAAGATCCACAAGGCAAAACAGCCGCAGAGAAGGGAACCATCGGATAACACAGCGATGCGTCAGTTGCTGAGTCCTTGGGGAGGTGATGCAACAGATCTGCTGCGCACAGGAGAAGTGATGCGTGAAATCCGGACTGTAGGAGGAAGTGAGGTGTTGATTCCAAGACGGTTCTAACCTGCAGGTGCTACGATGGCGATGTGTGGTGCACAGGCACCATGAGTTGAAATGCAGGGCGCACTGGAGGTTGATGCGGTGGTGGCAAACAGGTGATGCATCAATTTCTTCAGCTGCGGTCCCACGATGCATCGTTTCTTGTAGCCGCACATCAGGGCCTGTATCGGAGTTGGTAAGAGGGTCTCGGACTTCGGAGACCGGTGACAGGAACTCAGCGTGCGGCAATTCTTTGGGCCGCTGGCAGGCTCTGTGTGGATTTCTTCAGCCACAGGGGACTGTGCGTTGGGAATTTCTCCTGCACAACAGTGCTGTGGCAGAAAATTCAGCCGCAAGAAGGGAGAAGTGTCGATTTTGTTGGTTTCTTCAGCTATTGATAGTTCTTTGCAGAAAAAAATCTCCAAGGGCCTAGAACTGGATTTGGCACCCCAAGGCAGGTCAGAACTCCCAGCCGTGGAGTTCAAGGAAGCTGCAGATGAAGTCTTTGTGTCCCTGAGACATCTTAACAGGAGGCAGGCTCTACATCAAGCCCTTGGAGAATCTTCTTAAGCAGGATACCACAGCAAGGGAAAAGTCCAGTCCTTTCCACAGACAGAAGTAGAAACTGCAGGTCCACCCAACTAAGCAACACACAGCAAAGGGAGCAGCACACCTCCTGGCAGCTCTTCAGCTCTTCTTCTTGGCAGAGTCCTCTCAGTCCAGAAGCAATCTAAAGTTCTGAGGTTTTAGGTCTAATACGTATACCCCTTTTACCCTTGCAAGTCTTAGTTCAGAAAGTCTCTCTTGCTCAGTAAAACCAGTTCTGTCCTCCCTGGTCGAGCCACACTACAGGGGGTGGAGACAGCATTGTTCAGGGCAGCCACATCCTACTCAGGTGCTAGTGACAACTCCTCCCACCACTCTAGGCCAGGATGAATCATCAGCATATGCAGGGCACACCTCAGCTCACTTTGTGTGAGTGTCTGGAGTGAATGCACAACCAAGCCAATGTCAATCTAAAACCAGACGCTGATTCCACAGGTTTGCAGAGGCACAGGATGTTAAGCAAGAAAATGCCCACTTTCTAAAAGTGGCATTTTCAAACACACAATTTAAAAACCACCTTTACTAAAAGAAGTGTTGTTAAATTCTGAACTCAGAGAGCCCAAACTCCAAATCTCTAGCAGTTCCCAATTGAAAGTTACACTTGTAAAATGTTACAAGGCAGCTTCAATGATAGCCTATGGGAGAGCTAGTTCTTGCAATAGTGAAAAACGAAATACACAGTATTTTACTATCAATACATGTAAAACACACCAGTACAAGTCCTACCTTTCACATACACTACACCCCTTTCGATGGGGGTACCTTGGGCCTCCCTTAGGGATGCCTTACATGTAGGGAATGGGAAGGTTAGGGCCTGGCAATTGTGTGCAAGTGGGTGCACTTACCAGGTCAACATGGCAATTAAAAACTGCAGTGGCAGGTCTGCGACACATTTGAAAGTTTACTTGTGTAGGTGGCACAATCAGTGCTGCAGACCCACTAGTAACATTTGCTTTACATGCCCTGCGCACACACAGTGCACTTTACTAGGGGCTTACCAGTAAATTAAATATGCCAATCATGGAAAACCAATCATATTCACAATTTACACAAAGGGCATATTGACTTTACCATTGATCAGCAGTGGTAAAGTGGCAAGAGTCTTAAATCCAACAAAAACAGGTCAGAGAACATAGGAGGAAGGAAGCAAAACGTTTGGGGATAACCCTGCAAAAAGGGCCAGGTCCAACAGACGGCATCTGAATCAAGGCCCAGGTGGGCTTCTAAAGAAGAATGTGAGACCAAAGGGGGGAACTTGAACTTAGCGACAACCTCCTCTCTGAGAGTACGATCTCGGTCCTATCGCCCTCTCAAGTATGCAATCTATAAAGGTAAATTTTGAAGTGGAGGTGTTGGACACAGCCCCTTCTGCTGGGTTTTTCCTCCTCATCCTCTACAGTTTAGAACATTGAAGTGCACAAAGATTTTACTTGGTTCCTTGTTAGAATAATGACCATGTCTCAAGCAAAGATTAACTTGGGTACCTTTTTCAATGGTAGAACCTATGGGGGTGGCCCAGCCTAGCCTCTTCCAGGCTATGATGGGCTAAGACTGGCCTGTCTAGGCCCGATCTTGGCCCAGGTGCATCCCATGCACCTCCCACACTGTGGAACATCTCAAGGGGTTAAGAGCGCGTCCGGCACCTGGCCTCTCCTTGGCCCCGCCTTTCTCCTCGCTGCAGTCTGGAGTGTGTAGTCCCACCCCAGGATGGATGCTGGCATGCCCTTGTGCAGGCAGAAAAGAGCGTGCTGGAAACCCGCGCTGCGGGACAACTCAAGTGCTTAAAAGTGCATCCAGCGTCTGGCCTCTCCTTGGCCCCGCCTTTCTCCTCACTGCAGTCTGGGGGACATAGTCCCACCCCAGGCTGGATGCTGGCAAGTCTTTGTGCGGGCAGGAAACAGCGCATTGAAAACCCGCGCTGCGGAACAACTGAAGCGCTTAAAAGCGTGTTCGGCGCCTGGCCACTCCTTGGCCCCACCTTTCTTCTCCCTGCAGTCTGGGGGACGTAGTCCTACCCCAGGCTGGATGCTGGCAAGTCCTTGTGCGGGCAGGAAGCAGCATGTTGGAAACACCACTAAGAAAAAGATGGTTTCAAATTTACCTGTAATTGCTGCATTGGTTTGAATGTCAGAGGGTACAGGTGATGGCCTTGTTCATTTGTCCGCTTGATGAGTCTAACTGAGTTCACTGTCTCGACTCTCCATCCCTCTGCCAGCGTCTCTCCTTACATGTGTAACAAGAACTACATGCCTACAGCAAACCTTTCAACTTGCTGTTTTTTACCTCCTTATATTTTCCTCATTGTTTTCCCTTTTACGTCTTAAAGATGTTTTCTCTTTACATTTTTCCCTTTTTTCTTCCCTTATTTCTTTTTGATCATTCTATTCTTTTTATGTGCCTTTTGTTCTTACCTCAAAGTCTATTTTCATATGCATGGTTCTTGTTATTCCTGCTTTTCATCATGTCTCACTCAATTTTTTATTATTTTCTTTTTATGTCTCTGAAAAATGTATCTTGGTGTGTCAAGGGATTTGGCTCATCAAGTAAGCAACAACATGTTTTAACTAATTTATCAAAGATTAATGCAAATATTGTGATTTTACAAGAAAAGCATCTTGATGAAATTGACTCTTTGAAGCTGAAGAGAGGGTGCATTGGTGATGTTTTCTTTTCTCTGGGTACTGGTAGTAAAAATGGTTTTATAACTTTATGTCACAACAACATTTTTAATTGATAAAATCCTAGTCTCCCGTTTCAATATTTATGGCCCGACCACCACTGACTGTCTCTTCTGGTCCAATATTGCTAAAAGGCTCATGCTTTTTGCAGGAGACTGTAATCTGATTGTAGACACATTTTTAGATAGAAACTCTTCTTCTGTTTTTGTGACAAAAATATCAAAAATTGTTTGTCCATGCCCTGCAGCAAAGAGTAAGTAAGTAAGTAAGTAATTAATTTGTAGAGTGCACGAATGCCGAGGCGTCTTGGCGCTGAGTGTAGCATGAGGCGTGTGCTGTTTCAAGGGACAATAGCAATTCACTTTGAGGGGAATAGCCATATCTTGATCATTTTCCTAAACAGGAGTCTATTAGGTTGTAACCTAGTAGTGACCGGCAACTTGTTCCAGAGTTTTGCCGCCCGATAGGATAGGCTTCTTCCCCCCCCATCTGGCCCTTCGAATTTTGGGGACCTGAACTAGTCCTATGTTAGCTGATCTAAGATCCCGCCACGGGGTGTACCATAGAAAGAGTTTCTGCACTAACTGATGCTTGAAGTCACCTGCTCACCATACACAATCACAAATAGATCACATTTTCATTTCCAATGTTCTCACTCAAAATTTACATTCTGCGGAAATAGGACCAATCTTTTTATAAAACGTTTTATTGATGACAAAATAAAACATTGCACAGGTATTCAATGAGCTGTTAAGCAAGGTGATTTGCATACAATCAATATACGTTTCCATTGTCATTACTCCTGTTTCTCTACTAAATCTACCTCGTCCCTCCTATCCCTATCCCTACTCCTATACCCTAAGTCCAGGGGAGGGAGGGAACGCAGCAGGGCAAGGGGACTCACAAATGTTTCCTCGATACATGTTCCAATTGCCCCATATTAGTTTCCATTTCCCTGGGCAGCCTTGAGATTCATAAACAGTTTTTTCAGTTATCATGCACCAATCCATGTCCCTCATACAGGCATCCACCGTTGGTGTTTCCGGAGCCTCCCATGCCCTAGCTACATTGCGTTTGGCAATTACCATTCCCAGCGCTGCCCAAGTTTTTTCTTTACTCTTCAAGTCTGTGTGCTCCCAAAAATTCAGAAGGCATCTTTTGGCACTAGGTTCCAAGTTCATCCCCAGAACATCTGACATACATAGGAGTACTTCTGTCCAATATCTCTTTATGTGTACACAATCCCAAATAATATGGAAAAACATACCCTCCTGATTGCACTGTCTCCTACATTTGGGATCCTCCCTATTCCCCTTCCTAACCAGCGCGGGACCTGAGAGGTATATCCTATGCAATAATAGCTGTGAGCTGTACCGCCCAATAGTATTTCTTAATATCAGGGAGTCCTATGCCTCTGTAATACCACCCCCTCACCAACTTTTGGGCGGCCACTCTGGGCGGCTTCCCCACCCACAACAGCTCTCTCTGCTCACTGTCTATAGCTTTGAAGAAGGAGGTGGCAACCAGAAATGGTGCATTGTGCAATACATACAAGAAGCGTGGGACAGACATCATCTTAAATAATGCTGCACGACCCAAGAGTGACAGGGGGAGTGTTTTCCAGTGTCGTACATCAGACCTCATACGCTGCAGTGGGGGCAGGAGGTTTTGAGTATAGAATCGCTCAGGATCAGTAGTAATATATATACCAAGGTATTTGAACCCCTCCTCTGCTCTCTCTACCGCACATCCTCTAGGCAGCGGGGGAAACCCTCCCCTCAACACGAAAATTATTGACTTTGTCCAATTAATTGTATAGCCCGAGTACTTTCCAAAATTGGAGAATACATTGAAGACTCTATTGATTGACGACTGGGGTGACGCCAAATACAGCAAAATGTCATCCGCATAAAGGGAGACACGGTCCTCCCAATCCTCTGCCCATCTAAGTCCCCTTATCAGTGGGTCCCTGCGTATCCATGATGCCAATGGTTCTAGTAGCAATGCAAAAAGCAATGGCGACAGGGGGCAGCCCTGCCTAGTCCCTCTGTTAAGAGCAAAACTTGGAGATTGTTTATTATTGACTACCACCTGTGCCAATACAGCAGCCTTATCCAGCCTATGAAGTTGGGACCAAAACCCATTTTTCTCAGTACTGCAAATAAATAGGGCCACTCGATTGTGTCGAAGGCCGTTGTGGCGTCCAGGGACATCACCACTGCGTCTTCCCTCAACGTATCTATCCTGCCCAACACCCCATGCAGTCATCGTAGGTTAAGAGATGTGTTCCTATCCGGCATAAAACCCGATTGGTCGGGATGTACCAAGTTCGGGATGACCTGTATCAGGCGTGTGGCAAGTAACTTGGCTAAGAGCTCAACTTCAGCGTTGAGCAAAGAGATGGGACGATATGAGGAGCATTTGTTTTTGGGTTTGCCTTCCTTATGGATTACCACTATGGTGGCTAGTCTCTGATCTGCAGGGAGCCTACCCACGTCTCCACTTTCTACATACATATCTTTGAGGTAGGGGGCTATGGTGTTAGGTGCCAGTCTGTTGAGTTAAATTGGGAGGCCTTTAGGTCCCATCGCTTTGCTAGACCGCAGGCCCCTGATTGCCTGTGCCACCTCCTCATTAGATAAGTCGCCTTCAAGCAATGATAAGTCCTCAGCTGTGAGTGTTGGAAGTGGCATGTCCGCCAGTAAGGCGCTAGACTCTGATTCTGGCAAGGTATTAGTGGACGAATATATCCCCCTATAGTCCTACAAACTGGCGTCTAACACTACAGCCCCCTACCTATAGTGCCTCCCGAACTCCTCTTCTATTGATTGCTGGTCGACTAATTTTTCTCCTTTCTCAGTGATAAGCTCTGTTACGAGCCAATTCGTTTGGTCATGTCTGTCAAGCCATGCCAGTAGTTCCCCTGCCTTTGTCTTGTGGCTCATGGCCTCCTGGCAGGTCTGGCTACGTTACCACGCCTGGCTGCCATGATGACTCTTGCGCACGTTACTATTGGATGTTGTTCTGTCGCCCTCTGTTATTGCCAAGTTGTTCTACAATAGTCTGCATTTTCTGTTTCTCACCTTTTCTCCTATTCCCTTTGTGGGCTCAGTCTGAACAACAGTTACAAGGTCGAATAACAAATCCCTGGTTTCTACTGATTTGGCCCGTCCCTCGCACCTAGACATAACACTTGTACAGCTGCCATTGAGAAATTAGTGTGCTTTTAATAATGCGCTCGCTTGCTCTAAGATAGCACTTGGAGACGACCTTTCCAGAGAGAAGAGCTGTGATTGTTTGCTGATGTAGTTTTGCATCAAGAGACTGAGGTATGGGGGTTCGCTAGTCAAAGCCCAAAGGTCTTCTATTATTATAATAAACTGGCTTCTAGCACGGGGAGGGTGGTAATGTTAGTTAGACATATATCCACTGCTTTATGAGATGCTTTCCCGTTCGTATTCTATGGAGTAGTAACTATGCTGATTATATTATTCTTATGTATTATGCTATTAGTACTGACACGTGTACTGTATCTAAGGGCACGTAAGTTGAAATAAATATTTTGAACTATACAGTGTCTCTTCTTACGCATGTTGTGGACAGGTACGAGAGTAACGAAAGAGTGTTCTTGCCTCTGCGAGTCCTGAGAGAGAGATACCATGTTCTGGGTTGTCTAATCATTGGTACGTTAGTGCTAATGGGACGCTAAGGCTAGTTGGGTTGGGGTTTTGGGTGCTAAGGTTTATGGTTGGCTCACCACTATATTCCGAGGTCCTATTATCCTGTGCATAGCTCTGTATGTGCAGAAACCTTATGACATGGCGCCCAACGTGGGGCAGCTTACTTGCGTGACGCTTGAGTAGTACTTGTGCTTGTCCACACAACCCTCACGTACGCTTCCGGAAGCGTGTGTGACGGCGATACCTCCTATATTGCAGATTTTGTAGGTTCTTTCAAGCTTGATGTTATTAAAAAAGGTTTCTTAGAAAAAAACCTTTTTGTGCTGCCTCGTGTAAGATTGTTGAATAAACCCGTTAGGAATGGCGGGTATAGACATAGCGGCACATAGCCGCACAGCACTCCAGGATCACTTACGGGTGTATGGAGTGCCAGACGCGGGAGTTGACCTAGTCTTTGTGGTTCAAGCCGACCCGGCTTTCCACTTTGAAGTGTTCTACTCTTGGATCACTTTTCCAGCGGTGGATGCGAACGATAATCTGTTCCATGCATATGAACCCACCGTTGTTCCTGCTGTCTATAGACCTTATACTAATCTTGAAGTACCGCTCACGGCTTGGCAACACCGTGTTTGGTTTAATGGCGCCCTCCCACAACCGACTACCACGGTTCGTTTAGGCCCCTTATCTATAGAGGGGGCCACTTGGCCTGTTTTGGCCGGGTACACCCCACATCCGCGTTATATGACTATACCAGTCGCGGAACTGCGCACTATGTATGCGGCCTTGGTGCAGGTGCATCGAGCTTTAGTGCGATATGTTACAGGCAGCATCCATGGAGCCGCTCCTGGAGTTGCTGGCCAACCAGCTGCTGCAGGCGGAGTGACCATAAGTCCCGTCATGGTGAATTCGGTGATGGGCAAACGGCCACAAAATAAGGATGATTTTCCTTATTGGCTTGCAGAAAAGTTTGATCAGTTGGAGGCAGTTTTTCCACATACAACTCCAGTGGATAAACATCGTATTTTGACGATTAGTTTGCCAAAAGACTTAATTCCCGAGTTGACAGCATGTGACAACTGGGGTAGGGTATTCGCAGCAGTATATTCTAAATGTTTTGGTACTCCTTCCATGACAGTTCTCCCCTCTGTAATTAAAAAAGTACAGGATGAACACGGCCCTGAAGCGGCTGTGGAATTAGGGATGAGACTAGTGGGAGTGTTTGAAGTAGTAGCTGAACTGATCCTTGCGAATGTCAAGGGCGATGCAGTGAACTTTCAAGTAGCTAACGCTTTGGCTTTGGTCCCAGAATTGGACAAGCCTCGAGAATTACCGAAAATTATTACCCAGGCTTACAAAACTATTGGTAGAAACAGCCTGGGTAACAAGCCTTTTGCAAAACTGCAAACACAATCGCAACCACAACAGCAACAAACCAAATCTCAATCTGAGAAGGATGAGAAACCAGTCTTCACTAAAAAGAGCTGGAGGCTGAAAAAACAGGGTAAGCAACAAACAAAGCCGGGATCGCGAGGCGCATCCCCGGTTTCAGTTTCTTCTGAACGTACTTATGATTTACGCGATAGAGCGAGAATTAAGTCACCGGATAGGTTTCAGATCCCTGATACGCGTTCTCCTCGTTCTTCACAGGCACAGACTTCGTCACAGGCCGGTGGAGGAGACCGCCAGGATAGAGGAAGGGCCCGTGAGGCCCCACAGGGACGAGACCAGCCTCGACAACAAGTCAGAGGAAAAGAAGAAGACGCTCAACGTTTTCGACCACAATTTCAGAAGAAGAAAGTTGCCGCTGTAACAGCGAAATATGCCACAGACGGTGAGAACGAGACTCCTGAATTGGACGTGGGCAGTAACCCTCCTAGACAGCGCCGCGGAAGTAACCATAGTGCGGGAGGCACTACGTCCTCATATGGAGGCAACAGCAACTGAAACATTCATTACTGTTGAAACAGCAGACACCAGAGTGGCACCCCCTGACAGACTATTTAATATTGTCCTCCAAATTGAAGGTGATATACAGCGAGTAATTAAAGGTATTTTTTGGGAAAATCTGACCTCTTCATATGATATTTTATTGGCAGAGGCGGATTGGCCACCCCCATTCGTAATTGCTGCGCGTAAAGGGGAGGAGGTAATCCTTCCGAGCTTTTCTCGACATGTCCCAAAGGACAAAGCAGAGGCTCTTGCAGCAGAGTGGGCTGTGTCCCTGGCTCCAGCGTTATTCCGCAATCACGTGGGTTGGGACGAAGAATCTCCCCCATGAAATACCTTTGCGATCGTTGCCGCAGCCACAACCCCAATATCCCATAAAACGTGAAGCCAAAGGCCCCGTTTCCGAAATTCTGACACAGTTGGAATATCAGGGAGTAATTGAACCCTGTGTATCACCTATGAACAATCCCCTTTTCGCGGTCTAAACCCGATGGATCGTACCGTTTAGTATTGGATTACCGGCATTTGAACTCTCATTGTCGGACCTTTGCGGTGCAAAATACCCATAGTTCTGCGCTTGTAGACAGTCTTGTTCGTAAAAAATACAAAACGACCCTTGACCTTTCAAATGGATTCTACACGCACAACTTAGCCCCGGAGAGTGGCCAATGGTGTGCCTTTACTTCCGGTGGTAAAATATTCAAATTCAGGCGTCTTCCTATGGGCTACAAGAATAGTCCAGGCGTATTCGCCGCTCGTGTTGTCTCTTTGTTAGACGGCATTGATCCAGACGCCTGTTCGTATGTGGATGACATTTATCTGACAGACGATGAATTGTTTCCGCATCTGACCCGGGTGGACCGCATTATTCTTGAATTTGCCGTTCAGGGATACAAAATTAACTTTGCCAAATCCCATATTGCTGAATTTACCGTTTTGTTCTTGGGCTGTGAGCTCAACAATGAAGGTAAGGGTTTAGCCCCCATTTTCTGGAGAAATGTGCACTTCTGTGCCCTCCTACTAATCTGAAGAAGCTTCAGTCTTTACTGGGTTTTCTGAACTTCGGACGTACATATATTCCCGAATACGCCCAGCGTATCAAGCCATTGTATGCTTTGATACAACCTACTTTTTCGAAGTCTTGCTGGCTTCCGGAGCATACCTCCATTCTGCAGTCATTGCAGACAGACCTTCTTGAGTCTAAATACCTTTTGACGCGTGATAACCACACAAACTTGGTGATTAGAATCATTCCAGGGGCAGTGGGTTTCACGTACTTAACCTTTAATGAAGGTGATACAGTACCCATCGCATACAAGTCACATCTATACACCTCTGCAGAAATGCGGTTCTCATCTGTGGAGAAAGTGCTAACAGCAGTGCAAATGGCGATCCTGAAGGAGCGCTCACTGGCACAGGGAAAACGCATTCTGGTGGTAACACCCTATCCTGCCCTAGAGGCAGTGACGAAAGCAAGTGTTCCGAACTCTAAAGCTTTGCACCCCCGTTGGATTCAATGGGCAACATCTTTGACGTCTCCGGATGTCACTTTCATTTTCGACTCTTCTCTTCAGACTCAGGAGTTTTTACAGTATGAATTCATTCATCCTCCTCCTTTGTCCTTATTGCCGCTTGAGGATTACGACTGTGTGATCTACACCGATGGTTCGGCACAACCGGCCACGGGGTCCAAGCATGCTTATTCAGCCGCATGTGCTATTGTTGCAGGTACGTTTGTGAACGGAAAGTTCAAATCCACTGTGGTGCATACACAGGCACTCGGGGACAGTACCGCACAATTGGCCGAGTTGCGTGCCTTGGTGCTTGCGCTTGAGTTCGTAAATCCTGATGTGACCACTTTAATCGTGTGCGATTCTTACTACTGTGTTCAATCATACAATGACAATCTGTTCTTTTGGTCGCAAAATGACTATAGAGACGCTAAAGGCAACACAATCAAGCATAAAATGCTTTGGGTTAGGGTGGCAGAATTACAAAGACGTCTGCCACTCACACAGGTGGTTCACACCCTAGGCCATCAGCGAGTGGGCGCACACGCTGTTGGTAACAGTCTGGCAGATGAAGCTGCCAGATCAGCAGTACTCACGTGTTCAGTAGCAGCAGTTACTAGATCCATGTCTAAAATAGACACTGATATCTTGGCAGCTATTGCTGCAACAAAAGAAGGAATTAATTACCCTAGAGGTTTCCCTTCTAAATATTCTTACCAGATAGGTCCCGATCAGGCTCCTTATGTAACAATACCTAACGTTGGGGTTCGGCTGATCCCCAACGCGGACCGCAGACTTTCCTTGATGGCAGCGGCACACGAAGGCATGGCTTCGGCGCACGCTGGTGTGTCTGCGACAATTTCCATTTTGCAGCAGCGTTACTGGTGGCGTGGTTTATACAAAGATACACGTACTTATGTGCTTTCCTGTGACGTTTGTCAACAGATCAAGCCTTCAACAGTCACAAGACCACCGCAGACCTCGCTTGCAATTTCGAACAGACCCTTTGGGTGTGTTTACTTGGATCACTGCGGTCCATTTTCTTCAGACACTGCCTATAAATATATCTTAGTGGCAGTGGACTCGTGCACACGGTTCATCTGGGTCTGGCCACAACGGAGTGCTGACGCACGAAATGTCATTAGGGATTTGCGTGTCTTTGTGGGAATTTTTGCATGCGGCACCTTCCATTCTGACCAAGGTCCGGCGTTTGCCTCTAAGGCTTACAAGGACGCAATGGGCTCCTTAGGGGTGCGGGTGAAATTTTCGTCTCCGTATAGGCCTGAGGGCAACTCTATTGTTGAACGAATGAACCGTGACTTAAAGCAATCCTTGACAGCTAGAGTTATAGGTACTGGCAGGAACTGGCTGGCCCACTTGTATACTGTTCAGCGTGCACTTAATAATCTCCCTAGAAGGCCTCTGGGTGGGCGGACCCCTTACGAAATGCTCTTTGGCATACGAATGTTTGTGCCTGACCTTGATGGTCTAGACATGGCGGCGCAATCCGCCAAGTTCGATGTAGATAATCATTCTACTATGTTACAGGACTTACAAGAAGCCCGAGACAAACTAGCGATTGCACATTTACCTTCAGCCACAGACCCTGCTGTGCAGATTCCGGTAGCCGGCTGGCTTCCGAAGATTGGCGACCTGGTACGAGAAAAGGTGGAGAACAAAAAAGAATTCAGCCCCTCTTTTCGTGCACCGGTTCCAGTACTGGGCTTGAAGGGTACACGTACAGTCATCCTACCACCGCTTCCCGGTCGCAAGGAAAACAGATACATCTCAGTGGAAAATGTCAAGCTACAACATCTGGCCGATCCTAAATAGTGTCACACCAGCGGTCTCTTGTCCTGCCATTTATCGGACAAGCGTTCGAGGCACGCCTGCACGAACAATCACTGATGTTACCATGGAGATGGTTGATTTGCCTGAAAATATATTTGAACCCCCTGCATCACCCTGCATGGCCGAGGACGAATATACTTATCCCGCCACAGAGTCGGTGGCACACCAACCAACAACGCCACTGAGCCCGACACGTTACTCTTTTGACTCAGATTCCAACTCATCACAAGTCCCGTCCAAGTTTAGTCTTTTTGTATCCTGGTTTAGAGACAATTTTTGATTCCACCTTGGACATATATTTGGATGGTACTTTTCTTGGTCTTTTTGTTCATGTCCATTGGCTTTGTCACAGTGTTTTTTCTACTCATCAATGGTCACTATTTACCTGAACGCTCTGCTGTGAACAGTGTTGCTGGAACTTTGGCTCCACATTCCTCTTCACACATCATGAAACGTGACCACACATTTGTGAACATTTCAGCGTTTCCAGTTGCTGATGGCATCGTATGGGATGCGGTAAACTTTCAAATACATGGCCCGACAGAAATTATTAATGTACCAAATGTCCTTCGAGTCTCGATGGGTGATGTAGTAAAAAGTAATATTCATTCTGATGATTGGGATGTGCATGCAGTTGAAGCATTGTTTGCTGATTTAAAATATTATGCCTCTTTTAATGCTGAAGACTTGTATATGAATTCTGCGAATTATGCCGATTTGTATTGCTACCAGCATTGGGGCAATCATTTTCTCCACAAACCAAGTGCACTACGCAGCCCTGTTACTTACACCCAATGGGAACACTGCCCAAACCCCATACCAGGTAGTTCCCAGACTCTTCGAAATAAATTCACCTATTTTACTGATTTTAATCGATCGAACCCTGGGTCCTATTATTTTAAATTAAAATCTCCATCGACTCAAAAATAATGTTGACCCACACTAAATTACTATATTCGGGTTCCTTTTTGAGCGCCTTGGCGGTGGGTGGTTATGAGTATTGGAAAGACACAGTGGATTTAAAATCAATCTGGGGTTCGAAGCCATGGCAGGTGCAGGGCACTGAGGCCCTGCACCGTGCTTGCCTTATCCCAGCCCAAATTCTATTTCTAAATGCTTCCATTTATCAGACCACGTGTTGGGGGTTGGCTACCGTTAAACAACTAAATGCGCCAACCATCCCATCCTTGTCGAGTCTTCCAAATGATAGTTTGCATTTTAATATGTCCCTTATGGCGTTACAGGCTCAGTTTCAGAACAATTCCTTTAACGTTTCTGCACTGATACAGTCACCCTGGTTGGCATGGCCCATATCATCTAATGCATGCCAACTTCGTTTTCATGGCACAGTTCCTGGCTACATACAGGACAAGCCTGATCCCAGATTTACTGAAACTCGTACTGTGACCACGTATTCGGTTGGTAAATTATGTAAACAATGGTTACAACATTCGTCCTTAGACTCTGTTAAGAACCATTTATCCCTCCTATCAGGCACTATTGACTTATCTGACTTTATCTTGGGACCTCGTGGTCCCCGACCGAAGAGATTCATTTATGAAGCGTATAATGAGCTCTGGAAGCTGTCACAAATGGAAGCTGCTTCCCGTCTTAGGGAAATAGACCAAGCAAATTTGAAAAAGGTGCTTGCTGTTGTTGACAATAGTATAAATACCCTGTCTTCCCGCATTTACACATTGAACAATATTGTATCCTCTGTTGTTGATATTGTACAAGATGATGTCTCTATGTTGTATCATGGTCAGAATCAGTTGCGTTCAGTGATGCAGTTTGCATGGACTTTGCAAACCCTTAAGTTGGGTAAAGTTCCTTGGAATTTGTTAAACACCACTGCCCTCTTTCTGCCTTTTAATTTGACTGACAAACAGCAGTTCATGTCCATGAAAGATGCATCGTACACTTTGTTACATATTGAAAAAGTGGATCCTTTACCATTCTCTGTAGCGGAACTAGATTCTGCGGTGTGGCTAGTTCATGGGGTTATAGCTTTACCTTTTTCCCTATTTGAATTCGGTTCGTGCATGAAACACTATCCTGTAGGACGTTTCCAGCCTTTGGGTAGTGCTTTCCTGCATGAACTTTGGTCCTTGCCTTTCATGTATAAATGCCTTAGAGATGGCAAGGAGGTATTTCTCACGGGGGAGTCTTGTGATTCAACTGTGGGTCATTCGCTTATTTGTAAACATATTAAATTGCACGGGGCTTGTAGCGTTTCAGTTCCAAATCTTGCATGTGTGCTAAAGGGTATTCCTGCTCCTGCTATTTCTCCTACTTTTACTTTGCTTACCAACGGTAGCTATTTGCTTTTAAATAACGAAGACTGTTGTGGCCTACAGGCTGGCATTCCGTATATTGTTACAGTCTCACACAGAGTTGTCTGCTGCAAGAATGTGCTTTTTCCTCCTCCTCACGACATCGTTGATAGCTCTATTTGGCCTTCCATTCCTACCATGGAGGCAGATTTCAATAAGTTGAGCAGAATAAAGGCCCTATTATTGAATGAGGAGGTTATGCTCACATCCGCCCGGGAGACATTCATTCTCCAGGTGGCGAGCACCCACAGTGAAATACAGGCCCTTTGAACACTGACCTCCCCAACATTTTGGGAGTTAATTCATCGTATTTTTAACGCATCAAACACTGAGGGTCTGGTGCACTTTTTAAGGTTGTGGGGTCTGGCCTCGTGTCCACCTTTCAAACTATTTTCGGTGTGATACCGGCATTCATACATTCTATTTTTCTAGCGTCTTTGGTGGTTTCCCATTAATCCTCGCTTTGGCGGCTGGTGTCTTGCTGTTGGTCTGTTTTCTGCGCAATGGCTGCACACCACTGGGCCCTTCTCGATCCCGAACGCCTCCAACTGCTCCGTGAGCGACTTCTGGTTGGCTTCGATGTTCTGCCCTTGGCAACTATCAGTGTGTCCTACACCCTTTCCTTTCGCTTTGCGTATTTCACTTGCGTGCAACCTGTGATGTCCTACAAACTGGCGTCTAACACTACAGCCCCCTACCTATAGTGCCTCCCGAACTCCTCTTCTATTGATTGCTGGTCGACTAATTTTTCTCCTTTCTCAGTGATAAGCTCTGTTACGAGCCAATTCGTTTGGTCATGTCTGTCAAGCCATGCCAGTAGTTCCCCTGCCTTTGTCTTGTGGCTCATGGCCTCCTGGCAGGTCTGGCTACGTTACCACGCCTGGCTGCCATGATGACTCTTGCGCACGTTACTATTGGATGTTGTTCTGTCGCCCTCTGTTATTGCCAAGTTGTTCTACAATAGTCTGCATTTTCTGTTTCTCACCTTTTCTCCTATTCCCTTTGTGGGCTCAGTCTGAACAACAGTTACAAGGTCGAATAACAAATCCCTGGTTTCTACTGATTTGGCCCGTCCCTCGCACCTAGACATAACACTTGTACAGCTGCCATTGAGAAATTAGTGTGCTTTTAATAATGCGCTCGCTTGCTCTAAGATAGCACTTGGAGACGACCTTTCCAGAGAGAAGAGCTGTGATTGTTTGCTGATGTAGTTTTGCATCAAGAGACTGAGGTATGGGGGTTCGCTAGTCAAAGCCCAAAGGTCTTCTATTATTATAATAAACTGGCTTCTAGCACGGGGAGGGTGGTAATGTTAGTTAGACATATATCCACTGCTTTATGAGATGCTTTCCCCGTTCGTATTCTATGGAGTAGTAACTATGCTGATTATATTATTCTTATGTATTATGCTATTAGTACTGACACGTGTACTGTATCTAAGGGCACGTAAGTTGAAATAAATATTTTGAACTATACAGTGTCTCTTCTTACGCATGTTGTGGACAGGTACGAGAGTAACGAAAGAGTGTTCTTGCCTCTGCGAGTCCTGAGAGAGAGATACCGTGTTCTGGGTTGTCTAATCATTGGTACGTTAGTCCTAATGGGACGCTAAGGCTAGTTGGGTTGGGGTTTTGGGTGCTAAGGTTTATGGTTGGCTCACCACTATATTCCGAGGTCCTATTATCCTGTGCATAGCTCTGTATGTGCAGAAACCTTATGACACCTTGTCCCTGACTTCATATATTCTATTTTGGGTTGCTCTACTTAGTGTTTTTGCTGCCTCTGTAACCAGATCTTTGTACTCCTTTTTTATCTCTAACTGATGTGTGACATCTTCCGCTCGGTCACCCCTCAACTCACCCTCCAATTGCAATATGTGTTCCTCAAACCTAATAATCTCTGCATTTTTCTCTTTTTGGGCCCCCGCTGTTGCAGAGATGGCTTGGCCCCTAACCACCGCCTTGAAAGCCTCCCAGAGCATCCAAGACGACCCCACTGATCCCTCGTTCTCCTGGAAATAAAGTTCTATACTGACTCCCATACTAGAGGTATTTTTAGGCTCCACTTACTAATAGGCGCCACTCTACCGAGCTGTCGTCCTCCAGCCGCCACCCCAGACCATACCCGGGAGTGATCAAAATAGGATCAATCTTAATTTCTGATCATGCTTAGATATTCTTCCTCAAGCTAAAACACCAAAACGATGGAGATTTAATAATTCATTGTTATCGAACACAACTTTCACTTCTTCTTTTTTCATTATTTTTGCACGAATATTTTCAATTTAATCAAAAAGATGATATAGCCTCTCAAATGATGTGGAATGCTTTTAAGGCCTCTGACAGAGATTTTATTATTCGTTATGTTTCTAGAAGTTTTTACAACAATAAAAAGATTTGAGCTCACACATTACACCTCTAAATCAAAAGATTGTTTACAATAATTAATGAATGCTAAACCTAAATTCAATGCAATGTCCACTGACAATGTATCAATGCATCTTCTTAAACCTAGCGCCAGATATTACTGTGGCCAGAACAAATGTGGAAAACTCTTATCAAATTACCTCCAAATTAAAAACAAAAAACAAAATTGAATCTATCTTAAATAGTAACCAAGTATCAAGGTATAAAGACTTATGGCCTGATTTAGATCTTGACAGTCTTACCACCGTCCCACCGCAGTGGCGGTTCTAAGTACTCCGCCAGGTTAACGGACGTAGATTTTTACTCGAGTGGCAGCTTTCTCAACGCAAACGGACAGTTTCTCGAGCATACGCGACCACGCGCAATGAGAAACTTGACCGCCTGCCTTGAGAAATCTCGCCGGGAGGTTGATTTTCCACACTCGCCGACTTGATGTTGACGATCGCGAACGAGGAAAAATCTCGCCGGGAAGTGGATTTTCCTCGCTCGCGCCCGCCAACTTGACGTTGACGAACGCGAGCGAGGGAAAAAACTGTGCTATGCGGAGCGGAATTTGTTGGAACTCTGCAAGCTCTGCGTAACGCGGAGTGCGGAAATCTCTGCAAACTCCACGGCGTCGCGGAGTTCACCGCCCAGACTTAGTCCTGATGTCATCTGTGGCTGCAAACAGGGTGCTCTTAGTGCTGTGTTTTGAGCGAAATCCGGATTGGGAGTGGTTTAGGAGCTTGTTCTTCTCCGGTTGGGAAGTGAGTTGGAGTTTTAGTGCTTTCTCTAGCACTTTGGCTGGAAAAGGCAGTAGGGAGATGGGGCGCTAACTTTTTAGGTCTTTGGGGTCTGCGGTGTGTTTTTTGAGGAGCGGTTCAATTTCTGGGCCTTTCCATCCTTCAGGGAAAGAGGCAGATGTGATGGAAGCATTGATGATTGTGGTGAGCTCCTTGCTGATGGTGCTTTGTCCTAGGTTGAACATGTGATGGGGCAAGAATCCTCGGGGGATCCTGAGTGGATGGATCTCATGATGCGGCAGTTGTGTCCACAGAGAGAGGTTCCCATGCATTTAGGGATCTTTCCTGGGGGTCTGGGTTGCTGAAAAGTCTGTTGAGTTCGGTTATCAGGGTTGGGGGTTAATGTTCTCGTAGATGTGGCAATTTCAGTGTAGAAGAAGTCGGTGAGGGTTTTGCAGAGCTCCTGTGAGGGAGTGAGAGTGTGGCTGAGGGGTTTGTAGAACTTGATGCAGATGCGCAATATTGTAAAAACTACAAACCAATTTCTCTTGCAAATATTAACTATAATTTCTTTTTTAAGTTTTAGCTTTTTGTTTGGAATCCTTCATCCCAAAATTACTTTGCAAAGAACAATCTAGATTTGCTAAAAGAAGATATATACCCAACAACACACATTTATTGTTTGACATTTTATCCAAATCCACTCACACAGCAGCTCCTCTAGTGGCAATCATTTTAGAAGCTGAAGAGGCTTTTGATCGTTTTCACTGGCCTTTATTTTTCATACTCTCAAACGGTTTGATTTGGACCAAAATGTATTACTTTAATTGACCTTTTATATACTTCTCCCCAGGCAGCTATTTTTGCAAATGGACTCACATCTTCCTATTTTACACAGGGTAGAGGGGTTAAGCCCGGCTGTCCTCTATCACCTTTTCTATTTAATCTAGCATTAGAACCTTTTGTTTCTATACTAAGACAAAACCAAGATCATCGTGGTTTTTCGTACAATGAACAACAGATTAAATTAGCAGTATATGCTGATGGTATTTTGTTATTTATTTATTTCAAATCCCTAATCATCACTCCCAACATTTTAAATGAAGTTGCCTCTTACTCACTTGTATCTGGTTACATATTAAATCAGGTTGTATGACAGCGGCACGCCTGGCTAAACTACGCGTGCCTCTACAACACAGCCTGAACCAAGAATGCGTCTTAACCACGCATTCCTTTACCACGCATGCCTTTACCATGCAATTTTGTTGTAAAGACATGTTTGGTAAGGGCATTTGTGTGATTAACTTCTCGCCTGCCCCAACCTCCCCCTCCTGCCCTAAGCTCTAAAACTCTATCCCCCTACCTCGCCCCCAACCCCTTGCCCTGAGGCCTAAAACCTACCTTGTCCTGCCCTTAAAATTACCCCTTTCCCTCCCCCCGCCCCTGAGGCCTAAAACCCTGCCACTTTTTTTAAAAACCTACCGACCCCCTCCTCCACCCTGAGGCCTAAAACTTACCCCTGCTCTGCCTGTAAAACTACCCCTACCCCTTTCCCCACCATGGGGCCTAAAACCCTTCCCCCTTTAAAAAAAACTACCCTGACCCCCCTCACCCTGAGCCCTAACACCTACCCTCATCCCTAAATGTCCGCTAATCCCAGTCCCAGCCCTTAAAATTACCCGACCCCACTCACTGTGAGCCCTAAAACCGTAAACTCTGCCTCCTTGCAAAGATTACCCCGACCACCTGCCCCTGCCCTGAACCCTAAAACTGACCCCCAACCCTTTGAAACTGACCCGGGCCCGGCCCCAGCCCCACTTACCTGTCCGCATTCCTGTCTGCTTCCTGTTTCCGACGCTTCCTATCCTGACGTGCCCTCTCAGTCTGCGTGGGTAAGGCATATGTGTGGTTAATGCAAGCGTGGTTTAGCTTGCGGGGAAACGACATGAGTGGCTAGCCCGCGTAGTAAAGGCCGTTTCCCATTCAACCATGATAAATGTGAGATATTACCCCTAAATAATTATACCTTCAAGCAAGACTTTTTGACCACTAATGTCTCATGGAAACCAACAAAACTTAAATATCTAGGTCTATGGTTCACTCCTTCCATCAAAACTTCCATTTCATTGACTTTAGAGGAATGTATAACTAAATTAACAACATTAGTTAATCACTGGCATCCTTTGCACCTCTCTTGGAGAGGTCATCTTGATACTATCAAAATGATGTTAGTACCCATTGGGGCATATTCTCAAGAACGTGTGATAACTACCGCAAAAGTTGCTTAACGCAACCCTTCACATCGCAGTCCATCGCCGGAAAATAACACTGTGTCAACGTGGTATTCCCAACCCTGCGGCACCATGCGATAGTAGCAGGATAACGTGCCAAATGACCGCCCAAAAAACAACGCGACGCTGAAACATTGCGAAACACGAACGCGAAAAAACCTGCGATGTCCCAAACCGCGAAACAAAAATCAGCGACAACCAGCCACAGGCCCGCAAATCCCACGCGTCATGCGTGAAAATGCACTATAAGAGCAACCAAAAAATAAACACCAAAAACAAAACAAACTGCGTAGCACCATGGATGCACCCGGATAGAGTGCAGAGGACAACCCGAACCCCACAAGCCCCACGGAGGACCAGCCAGGAACCCCGTGTTCGGGGAAGGGCAAGGAGAAGAGGAAGATTGGGTTCAGTCCGCAGGAAGACCTGATCATCGTCACGGAGGTGATAGAACACTACCAACAACTGTTCGTCACCTCCACTGCGTCATTGGCAACACAAACGGAAATATGGCAGTCCATCGTCACCAACGTGAATGCAGTTGGAGTGACGAGGAGGTCAATGGAGGAGGTCAAGAGGCGCTGGCATGAAGTGCACAGCCAAACCAAACAGAAACTCGCTGCCAACAGGAAGGCAGCAAAGGCGACTGGAGGTGGGAGTCCTGCACCACAGGAGGAGCTGGTTGAGCTGGAGGAAATGGTGGCCACAGTCATCAGCGTGGAGACGGTGCAAGGAGTCGGGGGTCTGGACACAGCCCGATATGACCTGACACAACAGCAACAGGGTGAGTAACGACAAGGGACTGGGGGACGGGGGCAGATGGGCACAATGCCACACATTCACAATCATGTGCAGCACACTGCACACCCACAATGACTGTGGAACATGTCCCTGATACTCTTGGCACACTGCAGCACACATAGAATCACAAAGTAGTCCCCCGTCCACAATCTGCACAAATGGGCCCCCCTCCATATCACCAATGCCACAACCTACCCATGCACATATGCTGAATCCCGAAAAGCAGCGGCTCTGTAAGCCACACCGACAATGCAAGTGACACTGCATGACAGATAGCATTGCTGAAGTCACAATACATGACATGGTGCACGAGACGACACTGAGGTGGCTGAGTGTGGACCACATCCGTAAAGGAGCAGGTCACACTCTGACACATCCACGTGCACCTACTAACCATGACACAAAAAACACATTTGCAGACAAACAATGCACAAGAGTACCAAATATCTCCAGTAGCACAAATGACCCAAGTCACAAACATCCCAGCACCCGAAAAGCACACACGTCAAATGCACACCGACTCAAAGGGATAAGGGTCCGCCAATGCAGAGCCGCAGGGGCGAATCACCAACAATGCAGCACACACAGATAGCAAACACAGTACATCAACATTGATGACAATGTGGGACAGAGTGCAACCCCTACACCACAGGACAGAGGACACAACTGGTGCCGCTCGTGCGTAGAAACTGGCCAATCACAACTGGCAATGCATGACACTGTGAGCTGATAACGTACGAGTACAACCACACATCTGTCATGTAGTCGAAATGTCCACTGACTCCCATCAAATAGCCAGCTGCACCAAAACAGTCACAATGCACATCGTCATGCAGTCTGAATGTAAACATCTACAATGCGTCAACATACATGGAACACACTGTTAACCTGCATCTCCCCTTCACATTGCAAAGGGACAGTCAATACCTCCTGCAGAGCAGACCACACATCTCTTCAGTGATGATGAAGAGGACACCCTGCACATTTGCACAGACACCCTCCAACGGCTCGTGGACAGCCTCCGCACCCCACCTCCAGGAGCAGGACAGTCCAGCTGCATCGCGGTGAGCCCACACCCTGCACAGACCACACCGCAGGAGGCACACACCACCACGGCTGCCTCCCAGGACCCCCATGACCAACACACGGATTTCAAACTCCGTGTGTTAGGGTGCCAGGAGAAGATGGCAGATCAGCTGCGGCTGGATTTCGAGCTCATGGCAGACAAACTCGATGCCATACGTGGGTGCCTGAGTCCCATCAGGGAGCACCTACAGTCCCTAACGACTACCCACTGTCCACACCATGCTCACCAACAATACTTGGCTGACATCGCTGGGTCCATTACTCGGTTACAGGAACTGTCTAGGCAGACAGGCCCAAGCGATGGCAGCACAGAGTTGGCACAGATGCGGAGGCCAATGGAGACCATGGAGCCGGTGCAGGCTGGAAGTATGGCTGCCACTGCTGAACAGCAGCGAGATGTAGCTGCGATCTTCCATGCCTTGCAGATTATCATCTTGCCATTGCTGCCACTGAGCCTGTTCCAGATGACTGCTGCAGGAACCTCGACACACACATATCTCCCCCTGATGTGTCAGTGGCACACAGTGATGCAGCCATAACCCCACCACACACACCTGACACACCGGACACAGAAGACGTCTCAGAGGAGTAAGATGTGGAGGGTAATGACTGTGTGAGGAAGGAGGTAATAGCATCCGTCCCCGCCATATGGCCTGTCCCTGCCTGGCCGTGCTCTCTGCATCATGTCCTGGAACAACACCTCCCACTGTCCCCCGCAACACTCTGCGACCTTCACATGGACCCCGACATGGACTGCCATATCTGCTCTGGTACCAATGACACAGCAACTAGGCGGCGGACTGCACCCTTCCTCTTCAGATCAACTTTGCCTTGCCACAAGAACTGTGGTTGGCCCACCACTGGGCAACCATGTTATGTGGGCTTGAAGTGGCCATGTACTGCTCCAGGTCCGACACCCCCCAGAATGTGAATAAAACATTCCAAATCACACAGATGTGTCATGTCTGTGTTCACTCACGAATAAATGTTTGGATGAATGTAGGGACATCAATAGCACTAAAAGGTACACCCTGGTAGATGTCATCAATGTGCATGTTTGACCCTGACCCAAGTGGCCACTTAGATGACTGTGAAGGTGTGAACTAGCTGTGGCCACATTGCACAGTGACAACAATCCCATTGCCCCCAAACGTAGCACCATGTCCATGTATCAAGTAGGGCTGTGTGTGGAAATGTCACATTCGGTAGCAGTCATTAAGTGGTGTCCCCATCACATGTGACAACTGAACGTCTCTTCGCATGCCTACTCACACACATCTGTGTAGACACAGGCTGTTTTGAAGGATGACCTTGTTCTACATGGCGAGAAGTTGGACACCATACGCACATTGCTGGGGACACGTAGGAGCACAGGTCTGCCACCAACTATCCCAGCCACAATGTCTGGCTCACAGAGGTGGAGCTGGCAATAGGGACTCACCCCCAATTCACAAGCGTCAGTCAATGCCTCCCTGTGTATGGACAATGCACATGTAGGCACATGATCTGTCATAATGATCAACACTCATCACAGTTGTACACAGGTGAAGTTGCGTAGACTTTATTAGCATGTGCGTGTCAGTACTGGCAAGGCAAGGGCCACAACAGGCAGACCAATGTTTAAGACACAGGCAGCTTCGGAACATGTCGAGGTGCAAGTAATGGGGTGGCAAAAGTGCACACAATTCATCACGGATGCCAACGGTCTCAGCCCACCTTGCCTTGCTGAACGAGTCATGTGATGTTTAGCGTCTGCTCATCGGCCCTTGTCAGGGGACACGACTCACAGCCCATGGGATCTGCATAGTGCTGTAGCACCGGACTGCGCTGTATGCTCTGGTGACAGTGAGCAGGTGAAGGGATCCTACAAGGTCACATGTCGTGCTACATTGCCATGTGTGTACTCTCCCCCCAGCAGTTGCTCCGCTTTTGGAACGTTGCCAGGCGACGCTGTGCTGCTCCGCCCATGGGACTGCATCACCTTGCACAGGTGTGTGTACACACGCGTAGGTCCATGCACATGCATTCTGAGTCCAGGCGAAGGCAGACATGTCCACTGTTGTGGTGGGATATGTGAAAATTCCTCCGAGATGCTACAAGGTGTGGGGACCTGTGCTGTGGGTGGCAATAAATTGTGGCTGCAGGAACGTAGTTACTCGTCCATGTATGCGAGCGCTGCTTCATGGGCAATCTGTTCCATGAGTACATCGTTGTCGAGGACAAGGTACGCGAGGGCGGGCCAGTCCATTACCTGGTCCGGGCAGCTGTGCTCCGTCCACGCCGTTTCACCAATCCGCAACACAGCCCAATAGGGGAGCGCCTCGATGTGGTCACTGCACACGAGGAGTTGTGCAAACTCCCATGCCCAACTGCCTGCACATATGCCAAATATCAAGGCATCCCATGCACGGGTGTCACGGTTACACTCCTGTTCGTGGGCCAAAAGGGGGCGCAAACACGTGTCATAATCCAGTTCAGCTACCGTTGTGTTGGATAGGCAGACATCCATGGGCCACTCGAATGTGCATGATCGACAGTGGAACCAGGACTGGATGCAGGTGACTTACGCAAGACGGAAACTCAGACGGTAACTGATGCGCAACACTGGCAGTGATCCCAACAGATGCAGCATTCGTGCACGGTACAATTCCACGTGACAGGGGTTGTGCATGTGCCCGGGATTGCCAGCCATTGCCTTTGTTGGTCTCGTAGCACCGGCACACTTCTGACAGGCGGCAGTTGTGTGGATGAGATGCCACTGCTCAGAGCAATGAGTCGTGTTTGTGTGCAACGTTTGGGCGTATGGGTTGTTTCTTACTTATGTGTCAGGGTCATCCCAAGCAGGTGTGCCTCAGTGTGTGTGGGGTGTGGACACGTTGGTCATACATTCGCGCAGTTCGTGGTGTGGGAGTCGTCACGATCTGGTTTGGTATCTCTCGCAGGGAGTGCCAGCCGCATTCAGGACCAAGGTCGGGGGTTCAGGTGTCCTTCAGCCTTGTGTATTGAGACAATGGAGCTTTCATTCCTGATGTTGGCCTGACTACTGCTTGCATTTTTTAAATGTGATGTGGCCTTCGCATTGCTATCGATGCCAGGCCTTTGACTTAGTGTGCACCTATAGCAATACACACACAACAGTTGGCATGTATGAGCCAGGAGCCCGATTGGCCTTGTGCTTCTTGTACAATATCTCTATTTCTCTCTCTCACTCCCCTCTCCCTCTCTTTCTCTCACTCTCTCTTTCTCTCTCTCTCTCTCTCACTTTCGCTCGCTCTCTCTGTCCTTTGATGTGCGCATGACACACCTTCTTATCTGGAAATGTGTTTTGCAGGCTGTGACTTCCATATTGTCCTGGGTGGACCCGCCATGACTCTTCAAGATTGTTATTTTGTGTTTATTCTGTATGAAATGAATTATTTGCTGCGTCTAAGATGAATGTATGATTCTCATTTTTCTGACAACACATGTAGGTTAGGTGTTGTTATTATGCGACATCGGGCACATTGTTTTGGTCATGATTTTGTGACGTTGATGTGACATATCTTTGTACGGGTGTGGGTGGGGGGTGCCCAGACTGGGGCCCCGGGGGATGGGGGGGGGCGGTCCTGGGGGTGGTGGCGGTGGGTGTTGTTGCCCCCTCTGGGCTCCGGGGTGCATGGTGAGTGGCTCCATGGCATCTGTTGTTCTTCATGTGTGGCTCTGGGCTGGGCTCCCTTTGATGGTGCCGGTTGTTGTCCAACTTTACACCAGGTCAGAGCAGGTGTTAGTTTCCTGCTGGTAACGCGCCTTATCACCTGTTTTGTGGTCTTATCGCCGATGTGGCTGGTCGTTGAGAATGTTGAGGTGTGGTGTTGTCGCTGGTTTTTGCTCGGGAACGCCTACTCTGCATCTCATTAGCGTTAGTTGCCGGGGTCATTTGTGGCGATGTTTTTTGCGACTGCTTTCGCAGGAAAACTGGTGTTATGGGCTGTCAGCACCAGCTTGTGAATGGGGTGATAAATTTAGCGCGGCTTTGGATGCGTTAAAGTGCCGATAACTCGGCGATAGCTCCTTGAGAATATGCCCCATTGTCTTATACACTAGAGGCCTGATTACGAGTTTGGCGGTGCGGGAGTGGGACTGCCCTGCTGCTGCACTGCTAAACCCGTGTGCACATCGCCCGTCAGATTATAACTTTTTCATTCACTAGTGGGCGGTTCTTTGGCATTCTCATAGCGTGCTTATGAAATGGGCACCACAATGGGAATGCCAAAGGCAGTACTTGCACGGCATGGACTGGTGCAGTCCATGCTGTGCAGGTACTGGGGTGCATGCACACAGGGGGCACCCATGCATGCACCCCATGGCCCATAGGGCCCCCATTGTTTCCTGTCCGCAACGGTTTTCATTGAGGAGGAACCGCCATGAAAACTGTGGCAGAGAGGAAACTCATAATATGCTTGGCGGGACCGCAGCTGTCCCGCCAGGTACATTGCAGCCTCAAGACTGCTGCGCCACCACCAGGGCTGTTGCGGTGGTGCAATGGTGGTCGGATGACCACCCTAGTTGAAATAGGGCGGTTGGATGACCACCAGAGCCTTGAGAGTCTGGTGGTCCGTGGACCGCCAGACTCGTAATCAGGCCCCATATCTAATATCCCATTTAACATTCCTTCTACATTTTTTAAGAACATTAATTATATACTCTCTTCCTTTCTCTGGAATAAAAAAAGCCTTGCATTTCCCTGTTGAAATTTAAACATCCCAAATCTTATGGTGGTGTCTACATTTATAATTATCTCACAGCTTTTTAATAAAACAAAATGTTTACTGGATCTTGGACTCCTCAGACTATTACCCATTATGGACAGATTTGGAAAAGAGCTTTATATCTCTGTTCTCCTTTCATGAATATTTAATGTTCTACAGAAAAGTACAAAGTATTTCAACACCCATTTTTAAACATTTATGTAAAATATTGAATCCTATACTATCATACACTCCCATAGACCTTGATCCTGTCTTATTTGACATAATAAGTTAGCCCCCCATGCCATCGCCTCAACAAACTACATACTCATTGGAGACCTGAACTTCCACCTCCACAACTCCAGCGACCCCAACTCCACTATCCTTCGTGACAACCTCGCCAGCATCGGACTTAAACAAGTCATCAACACACTGACCCACAGAGCAGGACACACTCTCGACCCCATCTTCGCGGCAGGAAACAGCGTCCAATTCAGCCACACAACGCAGCTGCCATGGACCAACCACCACTGCGTACACTTCGCCATCAACAAACACAATGCACACAAACCAGCCCCACGCCCACCTCGAAGGAACTGGAGCAAGGTTACCGATGAGCAACTTAACTCCACCCTCACCCGAGACAACCACACCTGGGCACCCGACGCAAACGACGCAGTCAGAGAACTCCACACCTGGATCTCCAACTGCGCAGACGAGCTCGCCCCACTACGCAACCCCAACAGACAACGCCCCAGGAAAGCCGTCTGGTTCACCACTGCTCTCCAAGAAGCCCGACGCACCTGCAGACGCCTGGAGAAGAACTGGAGAAACAACAAGACAACCGAAAACCACACCACCTACAAGGACGCCATGACGGACTATCACAATCAGATCAGAGCCACCAAGAGGAATTTCATCCAAACAAAATCCTGGCCAACTCCACCAACTCCAAGGAACATTTCAGTGTCATTCAAGAATTCACCAACCCACGCAGCAAAGCCACAGACATCACCTCATCCCAAGACATCTGCGACAAGCTTGGAACCTATTTCCACCTCAAGATCAAAAACCTCTATGACAACTTCATCGACCATCCACCAGGCGCCACAGATGGCCCCCCGCCCCCCAGAAACACCAGACAGCCCACCATCTCCAATTGGACACCGATCACAGCCGAAGACACTGCCTCGACCATGAAAAGCATCCACTCGGGGGCCCCCAACGACCCCTCCCCCCTCACATCTACCACAGAGCCGCGGCCGCCATCGCACCCAAACTACAATGCACCATCAACACCACCTTCAAAACAGGCACCTTCCCAGACGACTGGAAGCGCGCCGAAGTCAGGCCCCTGCTCAAGAAGCCCACAGCTGACCCCACCGACCTCAAGAACAATCGGCCCATCTCGCTCCTCCCCTTCACAGCCAAAGTTGCAGAGAAAACAGTTAACAGGAAACTGACACGATTCATTGAAGAGAACGCCGTCCTCGACCCGTCCCAATCCGGATTCCGAAGCAACCACAGCACAGAGACCACCCTACTAGCTGCCACAGATGACATCCGCACCCTCCTGGACCAAGGCCACTCCGCAGCCCTCATCCTACTTGACCTATCAGCGGCCTTCGACACCGTCTCCCACCGCACACTAGTAGCCAGACTACATGATGCAGGCATACAAGGAACAGCCCTGGACTGGATCCGATCATTCCTCACCGGAAGAGGCCAAAGGATCAAACTCCCACCCTTCCTCTCCGACCCCACGAAAATCACCTGCGGAGTCCCACAGGGTTCATCACTGAGCCCCACCCTCTTCAACATCTACATGGCCCCCCTCGCAACCATCGTCCGACAACACGGCCTCAACATCGTATCCCACGCCGACGACACCTAGCTCATCCTCTCCCTCACCAAAGACCCCACCACTGCCAAACTCAACTTCCAGAAAGGAATGCAAGACATTGCAGTCCGGATGACCAACATCTGCCTGAAGCTCAATGCCGAGAAGACAGAAGTCCTCGTCCTCAGTACCACCCCTTCTGCATGGGACAGCACCTGGTGGCTGACTCCCCTCGGAAGCCCACCTACCCCCTCAGACCACGCCAAGAACCCCGCCATCGTACTCGACTCATCACTCACCATGAACCAACAGGTCAACGCCGTCACCTCCAGCTGCTTCAACACCCTCCGCATCCTCCGCAAGACCTTCAAGTGGATCCCCCCTGAGTCAAGGAAGACAGTCACCCATGCACTCATCACCAGCAGACTGGACTATGGAAACGCACTCTACGCCGGCATCAACAAGTCCCTACTCCGCAAACTCCAGACAATACAGAACACCGCCGCCAGACTCGTCCTCGGCATCCCCCGACACAAACACATCACACCTACGAAGTCTCCACTGGCTCCCCGTGGAGAAAAGAGTCACTTTCAAAATCCTCACTCACACCTACAAATGCCTAAAACAACGGACCCAAATACCTCAACGACAGAATCAACTTCCACGTACCCAAAAGAAACCTCCGATCTTCCAACCTCGCACTGGCCGAAACCCCACGCATCCACAGAGCCAGAGCAGGCGGAAGATCCTTCTCTCACATTGCAGCCAAGACCTGGAACGAGTTACCGGCAGACATCAGACGCGCCCCTCCCTGAACACCTTCAGGAAGACCCTCAAGACCTGGCTCTTCGGCTAAACAGATCTGCGGACCCCCCCCCCCTCAGCGCCTTGAGACCCTCACGGGTGAGTAGCGCGCTTACAATTCCCTGATTGAACAATAAAACTATTTATTGGAAAGCGTGGAGAAAAAGGGTTTGATATAGATTAGGAAACTACTAGTGGCCAGTTCTTCTGTGTCATTCCCACAGGCACAACTTCTTTTTGGACTTCCAACTTCCTTTCAAACTACATTTCAGATACTACATAATATCATATCCAACACATGTAACCAGTTCCAATTTCACATTCAGCATACTTCAACCTCTACTACTCACATATAAGACCTTTACTTACGGCTCCCAAAGCATCTATTACTTATACATTTTTAAAAACGAATACCTGCTGACAGAAGTAAAATGGACACTGAAACATCCTGGGTAAGAGACGTAGGAGTAATATGGCCTATCTCTATGCGGAGAAAAATATGGACAAAAATCCTCATGCACAGCGAATACCACACAAACACTTTTTTAGCTTTACAATAGACTCAAAAAATTGTAAAGACCTCACCCAATTGTCTTTTCAAACATGTTGGTATGCAATCTATTATAGTCATAGATTGGATATGGCATATTTGCATCTTAAATTGCTTGCTTTGAAACATACTGTTCTGTAGTCCCCAGTTACTCATTTTCTAGCTAAACATGCAAACCCTTCTTTGATCGCCAACAAAGTGCAGAAGAAGTTCCTCAATGTTATGTTATGTTAACATTTTTTAAAGAGCATGGTTGCTCCCGACGGAGCGTCCCCGCACTAGGATTACTCTGTCAAGGTGCCTAAGTGACCAGAAAAATGAAGAGAAGGGGGAGAGAACCTCAGAGAAGAAAGGAGGGTTAAAAATGGCCAGAACAAAGAATCATGAGTTAGGCAAGCCTAAACAGCCAGGTTTTGAGTTTCTTCCTGAAGATTTTCTCAATAGGTTCTTGTCTCAAGTCAACCGGCTTGACTTTTTTCATATGGATAGTATTAACTTTTATTTTTAAAATAGCCTCTATGTTTCAACTTCCTTGCAGTTATCAGACTACTTCTATTATCAACCATAAATGATCTTCTTATCACATTATTGTTATAGTATTCTTACCCTCTTGTCCCTTCCCTTCTTTTACTAAATAGTTTTTATCTTTTTACAGATTATGAATATTTCCATGCTCTTAAATGTATTGTCTGTTTTTAGACTATGCTTGTATTATTTATTGTATTTCACTTACTTTTATTAAACTTACTTTTAAACTGAAAAAAGAATTACGTGTGAGCACAGAGTATAATGTGTGAACAGCTAGGTGAATGAGACTGTTACCTAGCTGAATGATTCCTAAGACTTCTTAGTTATCCGGCATAACTCGCGGGTGGGGGGGCGGGAGGTTGCGTGGGGAGGGGAGTTTTAATTTAAATAAATTTAAAAAAATTAACTTACCTTAGCCGGCCCGGTCCGGTCCCGCGTCGCGTCGTCCTGCATGTCTCTGCTCCTGACAGGAAGCAGGCAGCCTCCCTCCTCTCCCCTCAGCCAATCACAACGCTGCAATGGCAGCGTTGTGATTGGCTGGGACTCTGACCACACAGGCGTCTATGGGGAGGCCATTTTCTCCATGTATGCTGCATGCAGCCTACATGGAGAAAATGCAGAGTGTGTATGACTGGTTTGGTCGGCCCTGGGGCCTACCAAACAGTCAGCACACTCAGAGTGGGCAAGCCACTCCTCCCCTGCCCTACAGCAGGACCGCCCACCCGCACGCCCCAACCAAACCCTTCTGCTTTCTCGCAGTGCGAGAAGCAGAATCATAAAATGGTATTTATAATACCATTTTATGTTTCTGCTTCTCGCACTGCGAGAAAGCAGTGGGGCGACGCTCCTCGGCCCTGGTTTGCAGCAGTCTTGGATCTGGTTGGTCTACCCTGAGGTTCCAGTGGCCTAATAGCATGCTTATCTGTGATATGGTTTACATGTGTAAGGGCAGGTTGAGGAAAGGTGGGTAGTAGCCTGATGGACAGAATATCATGACTATGATGAAAGATGGTTTACTATAGCTCCTGTTAGCACACATTTGAACAATGAATGATAAAAGTCTGATATTTTGGTGAAAGTAAATATAGTGGAGTAAGTTTAAATTTCTCTTCAATTCATATCTCAAATTTTGAATTGTAATTTAAAACCAGGAGGGATCAGAACATCAAGGATGGTGATGGAGTTGTTGCTGAACCAAATCTCAGGCAGATCGATCAATGAACATTGATTTTCTGATATTAAATCTTATGTGTCAATGTGTCAAAAGTATGTTTGAGGTGCATTTTGATGAATATATTGATAAAGCCCAGGCCCATGTTGATAAAGTCAATTTTTAATGAAAAGTGTTTTTTTCCTTAGGAAGTGCCATCTTTTTGGTACTTCTGATCAGTTCTGCTTGCAACGTGGGTTGCAAAGTTATTATTCAACTGTAAGAGGGTGTATCTGACAGCACATCATGGACCCCCCAATATAAGCTGGATGTACAAAATGTTAGTTCTTTTGTAAATAATGAACTGATGTTGGTTTTGGTGTTACATTTATTTTTGATTATAAAATAAAACTACACAAAATTACATGACAATTCATAAAACCTGATAACATAGTAAAAGTCCCTAAAATTGCAAATAATTTTGTTAAATGTCTCCATTATTAAGTGGGGATAATTTGGTGATGTGGGTGTTTACACTAGAAAACTATGAACGCTTGCTGTTATGGTTTGCAGAAATGGCTCCTCAGTAGGAGAGACATGAATATTTGTAGCTATATGGCGCATCAACCATTGTTTGTATGCACCATGGTCAACTAGACTACCACCACTTTGAACTGCCAAAACTTCTTTCCAACACACTAGCAAACTGATTGTACAAGTGGTTGTCAGGGACTTTCATCAGGTTTTAACACCATTTTTTTAGATAAAGCAGTGTTGCAAAAGTCCTCTATCAATATGTTGACCATTTTCAACATTCTCTCTCATGGTCTCTCTGATAATTCTAATTTCTTTTTCAACACATTAAGTGACCCTGTGCTAGGGCTTCATTTCAGTCATTACTGAGTACACCTCATTGGCTGCACTTCACATCATCTCATGGTGGTACGTCACATAGCACGAAATACATATAAAATATACACACATCATTACAATCATCTCTGTATCCAGTAAATGTGCACAGCGCTGCTAAGTGAGCTATTACTTTACATAGTGCATTACATAACTAAGCATAACAAACAGTTCAACCCTTTACTCCTTTTAGGGCTATTTTATCAGTGCAAGATTTGCGTATTGCTCAAGTGCAGAATTTACCTCCAGGGAGTCGTCTCTCCTTAAAAAGGTGATTGCTCTCTCGCTAATAAGGACACCATCTCTATTAAATACAATATTTTTTATAGGATGCGAGGATAGAGCCTCACACCCTATAATCGTAGGCCCAACTATAACAAAAATGTTGCTGGTGTGGCCAGCCAATCAGAGCCATCAAGTTCGCTGTTCCAAGTCCGGGTCGGCAACTGAAGACAGCAAAAAAAGCTTCCTTGTCCACTGGTGTGCCTTTATTTTTCATATATGGGTCTGTACATAGTCCAAGAACCCATGTTTGAGGACTGCCTACAAACCAACAGACCCACCCAACACATTTTTTAATGCTTGTTTCTCAAAAAGTACTGGATTGAGCATAAACCAGACCAAGAAAAGGCACTTTTTTGAGTAAGAATTTAGTTTCATGCCAAGTTTGGTGTAATCCTGTTCATCGTTTTTTCCTGCAGCAGATCGTAAAACTCTGTATGAATGTTAAAATTTAGAAATGCTGTTTTTTGTTCCCCATTTATTTACCCCCCCCCCAACAAATGTGCACAAAACTAGACATGCCAAACTTAAACCAGAAATACGTTTTTACAGATTGCTCAAACTGTGCCAAAGTTATAAGCAAAATAAGAGTCGTCTTTACAGTAGAAACCCTAACCAAATAATAACTACAGAGCTGCTGTCACAGACTTTGTAATAGTCCGCAATTGTCTTATTACTTGGATGCAAGTACCCCATTGTAGCACTTCTCTTTCTCAGGGTAGTAAAGCAAGAGCAGTCCAAGACCTACTTAGGAGAGGTGGTGTGGGCTAGAAGTTCCAATTCACTGGCATGCAACAATAACACTCAATAAATTAATGCCCAGCCAGTGCTTTTTCTTTTAAAAAGGAAAAGTACTTTTATTACACACACATAACTAAATACTGTGCATGTAGATAGAAGCACTTCTGGTGAAACCCTTGTGTCACATTTCACCCCAATTGGATCTTGAACCCATAATCACCTATATGAGATACCACATCACACTCTAAGGGGGTGTTTTTCTAAATAAGATAGGCCTACTGGCTTTGTCATGGGGTCACTAAATTGAAATATATAAGGCAGGCCTACTGGCTTTGACAGATGACCACATTAATATGTATAAGACAGGCCTACTGACTTTTAATTGGGTGCCCCGGTCCCACCCAGGACATCCATAGCCTTTACTCTTCCTCTTTGTTTTATTGTTGAAGGACACAGGGGTAACCCACTCCTGCATTGCCTGGCCATTCTCTTTCCTGCCCGTGCTCCTACATTAGCAGATGAGGAGAACATGGCTCCCTCTCACCCACCTGCATGGAGCGCGGGTAGGGTGTGGCTTTCTACTGGCCCTCTGTCCCCCAAACACAGGCACAGTGGGTGGAGGAGCCCACGCGTTGCTCCTGGGGCTATGGGCACTCCGGGAGCAGAATGAAGGGTGTGACAGCTCACTAATAGTCTGCATTCTTAGTCCTGGAGGATGGGGTCCACAGAACATAAATACTTCAGCCAGGCCCTGGGGGATGCAGTCCCCTGGACCAGAGGTTGGCCTGGTAATTGGGGCCACATCACACCCCTCCTCTCTTAAATCAATAACCTAACATTACACCGGGTTCTGGCCCACCCAGGGGGAACTTTTTGCCACATGCTTCATTCTCTGTTTGCTCCCCCTGGGAGACGGGGCTGTATATCAGGCCCCATAGGGCCAATTTACTCAAGAAAGGTATATTTATTTCTCCTGGTGCCAAGCTCTAGCCACTGAGAGCTTCCTCTTCAGGCCTCCTATCCTCTAAAGGAGCACTTTTTGTGGGAAAGTGGATTTTCTGGCTCCCTGTTGCTCCTCTCCTGCTACATATTTCACAGACCCTCTGGTACGAGCCAGTAGAACAACACCCTGCCCGCATTCCCCAGGCCCCAGAGTGTCAAGGCTGTCTTGCGGAGCATCTTCGGGGGGGGGAGTGGAGTCCAGGTCTTACCCCCAATTGATCCTCAAGGCCATAAGCCTGCCCTGAAGAGACCCATCCTAGTCCTGGGGATCAGCTGGAGTCAAAGTCCTTAGTCCGTCTTTGTAGGTCATTCAGTGTTTTTTATTTCCAGCTGGGAATCTTTTCCATCGTTGTTGCCTTCCAGGTCCAAGTTCTTCTCATCTGGCAGGCAAAGGTCTAGAATCTGATTATGAACTGAGCAAGAGAAATATGACAATTTCTGATGTCCCATAAAATGTGGATGTTGGGAACCGCACATTGGCCTTGACTCCAAAGGGAGGAGGGATTTAATACAGTGATTGTATCAGTATTTTACATGGCCTCTGGGACAAACAGTTCCACCCTGGCAGCAGTTGCATTAGTTAGCAAAGGCCTACATTCTCTCTGACATCGCAAGCATCAGCAGTCAATTGTGAGCATCTCAAAGCACCTCTGACCAGCCACAACGTGAAGAAACACACATGTGAACAATGCAAGTACTCTGTATGTGTGGATGGGATTTCTATGCAGGTTTGTGATCACTCTGTGGGGATATACAGCTGTGTCAGATACATAAGATATATACAGGGGTGCCCTTAACAATTTGGGAGCATAGAACACTCCTTCAGCACTAGACTTGGATCTGACATCCGGATTCCAGAATGCAAAAATGACTAATCCACCATAAATATGCACAAACAGTAACACAGCTATTTATTGGAGACAAACACAGTTTCCTTCATTCTGTTGTCCATGCATGCATACAATGGATGGTTTAAGTTAGATCTCAGGTGATATTGACACAATCTTCCTTGCCCCAGTCTCTCTCTCTATCTCTCTCTCTCTCTCTCTCTTTCTCTCTAAAATAGTGCAAACATTGGCTTCATGTGTAAATGTAGTCCTTATTCTTATTCGTTTCAATACATTTTTTCCATTTAATTTTTACAATGATTTTTATCTTTAATCTCGTATATATATTCATTTCAATTCGTTTTGTTGTCAGTTGTCAGTTGAATCTTTGCAACATATGCCATGTATGTTGCCTCAGTAATTTAGTTGAATGTTAAATACATTGTTTTTAATTTTCCCCTATACACACTTCTCTTTCCTTAGTTTTTTGCATTCTACATCCAACCTCTCTTTCTACTCTTATTGAATTCTCATCAATTAACTTTTGCCACCTCTCCCTCCCTGTGTCAATCTCTGACCTGGTGAAACTACTTCCTCTTTCATATTTAGCTTCTGAAGTCTTTCTACAGTTTCCAGCTCTGGTGAATCTTGACAATAAAGTAGAGCTAAGTGATTTGAGGGACATTCTAGACATTGTAGATATAGAAGAATGTGTCTCAGGAATGGGGTTGTTAATTTTGGAGGATGGTTTCCTACCAACTTAATAAATCCACTCTAGTTGAGGTCCAAACACAGCTTTGAGAGAATCTCTGCTTACCCCTGAGAAGTATGTCTTAGGTTCAAGCAGTACCAACAATTACAAATTTGAAGAACACAACCCAATGAAATTCCCAATCCAAATTAGAGAAATCGAGAAAATATAATCAGAAAAACACATCAAGATCACTAAAAGGGGCTAATAGGACCTGGAGACATGACTGTTTAAAGTTTTAATGGAAAAAAAAACTCCAAGACAAAGTAAGTTGGTAATCAAAAGTTGTTCTTTGTGGTTGATTGGGTCCTAGGTATGATTTCAGACCAATCGCAATGGAGCGGAGGACAGATGCGCTAAGCGGGTCGTCCTGGTCAAAGTTGTTATCTTTAGACTAAGGGCCTAATTGAGATCTCGGCAGATGGATTACTTCATCACAAAGGATATAATGGGATTTATATTTCAGCAGATGGGATATCCGCCATTGTTGTGATGGAGTTACCTGTCCACCGAGATCTAAATCAGGCCCTACATCTCTGAAATGGATATAAAATTCTTCCAGCAGGGCCAGGTCTAAGGCTGTGTTCAGCCAGGGTCTTGTGCATTCAGATGCATTGTCATCAAACTCCCACTGAAGCTTTTGGTTTTGGGGCCAAAGGGTAAAAGTGAGACAAACCTGGATTTTATGGCATGACACGGAGGCTAATATTATGCAAATCTCCTTTATTGCGCAGCCCACAGCAGCAACAATTGACGAGATCTAGAACTTCAAAAAACATTCCAACAGTGCATATAGTGCCTTCACACGTAGTCTTCTCCCTTCTTTGTTGCTGCTGCTCACAAGATAAGTACATCATTTCGTAGCAGCTGAGGTGCTTCCTAGGCCGGATAGGCTTACAGCCTCTTTGGACTTAGTCACTTTTTGGAAATTAAAATCATCCAGCAGGTCAAGGTTGGAAGTTATAGCTAGGCATGGCTCTATGAGGCCAGATACCCTCACAGCAAGGTCCCGCTGAACCAATTATGTGAGCAGGACAAGCCTGTTTTTTTGCCTGCCTTTGATGCAACCTCCCTGAGCAAGCTTCAACACCTATTTTGCCATCAGGCATCAGGGTTCCTGTGATTTTTTTTTTCATATTAGTTGTCTTCATTTGTTGTTTCACTCTTATTTTTCTTTGATCTTTAAAGAGGAGATTTCAAAGTCAATTGTGGCTGGCAGCTATACTCAGATGGCCTTGACTTACACTCTTGTTTAGGGTAGTCATTTGCACCCAGTATCTGAGGCCATCACAGAAGTTGTGGAGTCAGTAGTGTCCAAGGAAATTCCCTGCTGGAGGCAGCCACTGTTTGTGAGATCCTTATCAGGTGCAGCACCCTCCTGGCACGCTCTCTCAGAACCCTTAGAGGAGCCGCCAGCTGTAAGTATACAGTTGGTGTTTGAACTTCAGGAATTCAGCACTCTAGACTATGCCAGTTTCTCAGCTCTTTTTTTTTTTTAAACATATTTTATTATTTTCTTGCAAACATCAATGCATCAACAATTATTCTCAATACATCGATATGGTCCATCCCTTTTGGCCCACTCGCATGTCTCATATTTCGGACGTGTAAAGAGTACATAGTTCCGTCTGTTACAGACATCCATTAGTCATAACGCCGTTGTCTAATTCACTTCTGCTTAAACTTTGCCCCCCTCCCAACTTGATCCCAACTCCCCTCTCCCTCCCCTGCGCTGCTGCCGCCTATGATAGCGTATCACAGATTTCTAGATTGCCCTGTGGTCGTGTGCCTCGCCCCTCTGTAGCATGGGGGCACTCTCCCGTCAGTCCCGGGGGGACCTTCTTTTAAGGGACTCCGTCGCTCTGGCTCCATACCCTCTCCTTGCCCCAGCCTCCCAGGGCTTCCTTGTCCAGGTACGTCCTCTGAGGTGATGGATTCCACTTCTGGGTCAGGGTGCTGCATGTCTTCCAATAGTAGCTCCCAAGCTTGAGCTCTCTCGATCCTACCTATACCCCTACTCGCATTCCTGAGCAGAACTCTGCCTTCGCTGCGTGCCCATTTCTCCAGCTCTTGTTTCCATCTCTGGAGGCTAGGGCCATTCGGAGCCTTCCATTTACTGGTTATCTCCCTTTTAGCTAATATAAACGCAAGGTCCTGAAATTTAGCAGTAACTTTAGTTTTGGCTGTGTGAGGAAACATGTTTAATAAAACATGTTCTGGTGTGCATGGTACCTCCCGCTCTATAATCCTTGCCACTTCTCCTGTCACTTCCTGCCAGTAGGTCCCCAAAAGCCGGGCAGCTCCACAACATGTGTATCATATTTGCCCCTTGTCTCTGCATCGTGGGCATTCCGCATCATCTCTGTGGAAGAACCTATTAATTTTGCCTGGAGTAAGGTATGCCCTATGTAATATGTAAAAACTAATCAGGCTAAATCTCGCGTTGCGAGAAACTTTAGTAGCTCGTTGTAATATGTTTTCCCATTCTTTGTCCTCTAACGGTCTGCCCAGATCTTCTACCCATTTTGTCCGTAGTCCCTCGAGCGGGTGTGTAGAATCGCGTCTAATGGCTCTGTACAAACATGTAACCGCTTTTATGGTTCCCCCAGCCAGCCCTATATACGAAGCCAGTTTCTCAGCTCAATATATGAGACTCTGTAGCGCTATGTTAACCTCACAGTCTCTTAAACAGCTTCAGTCTGAAAAAAGTGAGCAGCAACACTATGTACATAGAGTTCTGCTACCTTCCATTTTGTTGCCAGTTTCAATGTATTTATGTTGCCACACAACAATATTTTAAGCTATATAAACATATATAACAGTTTGTTGATCATATATGTTTGGATCCCCAAACGTTTTTTATTTTTAAAAAATAGCCCTCACCCACCACTAGTGCATGCTTCGTTGTCAGGCTCTACATCACGATGTTGTTCCTATTGGGTTGAGCCCGACTGCTGTAGTGGGAGCACTTTATACGTTTTTTTTTCTTCTGGGATTTAGAGTAACTTTGGTTGCAGGAAGTAAAATTGTCTTGAAAAAGACACTCATTCTTTTATTGCATTCCCATTTTTTTTCCAGACAAGGTTAAAAGCTCTATACACGATGGAAAAGGAAACTATTCTCCCACCATTCTATTTCTTAGTCAACATGTTTCAGGCTTCTTTGATGGCCATGGGCTAAGGAGGCTTTCATCAGTACTATTTAATCCCTTAGTCAGTCTAGTGATGCTATTATTGGTTTCTTGGTTTAAAGTCAACACACATAACACAGACCAATACAAACAAAATACACAAAACGTGAAAGACACGCGGTTAGTATCTGGTATCAAGGTTTTCCCCCATATTTAGGGATAAGAACCTCATAGGGGATGGGGAGGGAACACCTCCCTGTAGTCACACATTCACCAAGGGACTATTTCGCTGGTGCAAATATATATATGCTGGCACAAAAAATGAGGAAGCAACCTGAGATACAAGTGTGATTCTTCCAAACTACACATACGCAGACATAAATATCGCCAGAGCTATTACTTTGGTAGGAACTGCTGATTCCATGTCACTGTGGGGCATATTAGCAAGAAGAGGCGATAATCATCGCTAACCCTGCTTAGCGTGATTTTTTTTATCGCCGGCTATCGCTGGAATATATCGCCACGCTAACGCTGTATTAGCAACGATTAGCGCTATGGCGATGAATATTCCAGCGATAGCGGGGAATGAGCCAACATCGCTGAAAAACCAGCGATGTTGCATGGAGAAGGGAGAACACCTTGCTGATACGACCCTGTGGTCGTATCAGCATAATCCACCCCCCATGTTAGGTATGGCTAACACCTGCTAATTGCAGGTGTTAAATAAATGGCGATGACCCCGGTTAGCGCGACTTTTCACGTCGCTAACTGGGGCTATGGCCACCTTGCTAATAGGTGATAGGCCTGTTAGCGGGTGTTTCCCAGGTTTGTTCGTCGGGAACGCCCACTTTGCATGTCATTAGCGATAAGTATCGCTGACATGCAAAGCAGTAAAAAAACGGGCGCTAATGCCCGCAAACTGTCGCTAACTGCTGTTAGAGACAGTTTGCTGATAGGGCGATATGAATATCGCCGCTTTAGCGGCAAAAAGTGTCGCTAAAGCGGCGATAGTGCCCTTGCTAATATGCCCCTGTGTCTTCATTATGTGGGGTCTGGCTACGGGGTGAACATGGAAACGGGGGAAAAGGATGGTCAACTACAAAGAGAACAATAGTATATTTCAAGGACAAGTTGCTATGTTTTAAGAATCACCAAAGTAAAATAACATATAACTTGTCTCTTTTTTGACCTTCTTAAGGCAAGACTTAGATAACAATGCTGGAGGGAGCAGCTGAGCCTCGGATTTAAATCCAGGTGATTTGATGAGTTTAGTTCAGGGCACTGGGTACTTATATGCTTCTCTACAGCAGTTAATAAACTGGTTCTATTGCAGCTAAATGGAAATAGAACCAAAGTGCAGTACTTTTTGTCACTGTATATAACGTTATTGAATGCCAGATACACAACTCTCAATGAAAATACTGATTTGAGTTTTGTTGGGTACAAATCTACATTTAAAAGCTCTTAATCGAAAGAACCCAGTAAAGATATATTTTGTAGCTGCATACACAGTATTTATCTCAAAGTTCATGTTCCAAAGTCAGTAAAAATGAGGTCAACTGGAAGGAATCCAAGCGCAAAACGACTATAATTTTTAAAGCACGACCAGGCATAAAAGAAAAGTGCCCACCGAGGAAATATTACAGATGTGAACTCGCTTCAATGTGCTTATTATTTCCCATAATTGCTTTCCAGGTAAAAATGTGCCCTGCTGTTAACTTTGGTAACAAAAAACACAAAAACGCACACATCTATATTTCTTTTTATTTTATTAAAAATGTTTGTAATACTATGTACATTTTTTTTTGATAATCAAATTTTATTGTTTTCAAACCTGTGAAACAAATCAGCAAATACACGGAAATCATTGAGTCAAATACATTCCTGTAAGCAATGCATCCCAAAGTCACGAACCCCAAAAGACTTACACAGAGAAGGTATGGAATCTGGTTACTCAAAACCCTCCACATTACCTAACCACTTCCCCCACACTCTACGATACTTTTTGCCGCACCCCTTGGCCATGTAAAGGGCTTTTTCCTGGGTCGCGCACCAGTCCACCCCCTACGCCACCTCCCCAGGTCAGGTGGATCAGGGCTTTTCCAAGCCGCCGCTATGTCCCGCTTGGCCACAATCATAGCTGTGTTAAAAAATAACTTTTCATTTCTGGACCCATCCAGCCCATCCGTGATCCCCAGTAGTGAATGACATGGCACATGCGGAACCTCCCAACCCAATACCTCTGTAAGTTCCACCTCGATAGACCTCCAGAAGTGCTCCAAACGGGGGCACGACCAAACCATGTGGAGGAAGTCAGCCGGGGAGTGAGCACATCTCGCACATGCCGCATCCGGGCGCAAGCCCGTTCGGAAAAGGCGCAGGGGAGTGAGATACGCAGCATGTAGGTAGTAGAGCTGAATCAGCTTAAGTTTGGCGGAGACGGTGACTGTCCTGTGGGCCATAAGAGCATCGCGCCAATCCATTTCATCGAGGGGGCCCACCCACTCCACCCACTGTTCCCTCAACTTATCTAGGGAGGTGGGGGTGTTGTTAACTAAAGTGCGATAAATGCGGGAGATGCCCCCTTTACCTAAGTCTCCCATCATTGTCTGGGCCTCAGTGGGGCTATATTCGGGGAGCCTCGTATCGTCCAGGATGTGCATATGAAGGGCGTGTCTCATCTGCAGATATTTATAAAATTGGGACGAATGTAAGGAGTATCGGGTTTGGAGCTCTTGGAAGGAAAGCACATGGCCTTTAGCCCATACATCCCCTAACTGAGAGATGCCAATGAGGTCCCAAGTTGTAAATCCCCGTAGACCGCTAACCTCCCGGAGCCAGGCCCCATGCCAGAGGGGTGTACACTGGGTCAGCTTACGCGTCCATCCGGTATGACGCAACGAGGCCCGCCAGGCCAATAACACGGAGCGTGTCACCTCAGGCAATCGGGACGGAATGGGCCCCCCGTACAACAAGGCCTGGATTTTAGTTAAACCTAGTTCGCTCAACTCAAGCCTATAGGCCAGGTCAGACCAGCCCCCATTGAACCAGTCATGGACCACCAGAAGACGCACAGCCAGAAAATAAAGGTATAAATGAGTCATCCCCATACCCCCATCGAAGGAGGGAATCCGGCATGCAGACAGAGCCAGGCGCACCCTCCCTCCGCTCCAGAGAAACTTGGTAGTCAAACTGTCCAGTTCCCGGAACCAAGACCTGGGAAAGCAGAAGGGAGTATTTTTGAGAACATAAAGAAATCTGGGGAGAATCATCATTTTAAACAGTGCCACCCTCCCCAGGGGGTTCAAAGGCAGCGCTTTCCATTTATGGAGGTCTTCCTTGGCCTTCTTAACCAGCGGGGATACATTGAGTGACCAGCCCAGTTCGGGAAGGAGGGTAATCCATATCCCCAAATATTTAAAGGATTGTCGCCGAAGTGGTATGGTGGATTGGCACTCAAAGCATTCCCTAGAGAGATGCAGGGGGACCAGAACAGATTTCCCAGGGTTTAGCCGCAGACCGGAGGCCTGCTCAAAGGAATGTAAGATCTGGAGGCAGAATGGCCCGGAGGAGGCTGGTTCCGCCAGGAAGACCAGGACGTCGTCCGCGTATAGTGCGATCTTGTCCGTTTCGGTATTAGGCCACTCCCAGCCACGGACGCGGTCCTCAGCCCGCATTAGGGAAGCCAAGGGCTCCATCGCCAGGGCAAATAACAATGGGGGGAGGGGGCACCCCTGCCTAGTGCCCCTAGCAATGGGAAAGGCCTCTGATAGCACCCCATTGACCAGCACTCGGCCTCTCGGGTGGGCGTAAAGGACACGAACCAAAGATCTGAATTGGGGCCCAAACCCCATCTCGGCCAGCATGTCCTGCAAATATGTCCAGTCCACCGAATCAAATGCTTTTTCGAAGTCCACGGACAGGAGTGCTAAGTATGGGGTAAGCAAGTGCCGGTGGGCTAGAGCCAGCTGCAGCCTCCGGAGGCAGTGGCGAGTCCCACGCTGAGGCATGAACCCACACTGGTCTGGGTGGACCAGCAGGGTTAAGTAGGGTTTCAATCGCTGAGCCAGAATGGTGGCATACAGCTTAATTTCGGTATTGAGGAGGGAGATGGGATGATAGTCCGCACATCCACGAGAGGGAGGCTGGGATTTCGGGAGAACCACAATGGTGGCGATATCCGTTTCCGGTGGGGAGGAACCTTTCTCTACAGCTTCATGAAATAAGCTGGCCAGGTGGGGCATTAGAGTGTCTCGGTATGCCGCATAGTACTCCTGAGGAAGGCCATCGGGGCCCGGGGTCTTACCAGAGGCGGTGAGGGTGAGCGCTTCTTCGATCTCTTTCCGTGAAATGGGGCGATCCAGGTCCTTCTGAGCGGCCATTTCCAACCTAGGGAGACGCACCCCACTCCGTTCAAGGAGGGTTGAGAGTGACAGCCCGGGGGTGTGCGCCATGTACAGTCTCCGGTAGTAGGCAGCGAAGGTGTTAGCCATCGCCAAAGGGGCATGGTGCACCGCTCCAGCCCCGTCAACCACCTCCAGGATAATATGGTTCGCCCTGGGGTATGTGGCCAGCCTATGCAAGATCGTGCCATTCTTGTCCCCCCAGCCATAAATCCTCGCCACCGAAGACCTCCAAAGGAGCTTAGCAGCATCTAGGGATAGTTGTCTAATATCATCCCGAAGGTGGGCAAGTTGTCGGGCCTGGGTGGCATCATCTGATGTGGCTAGTAGCTGTTCCAAGCGGAGCGCCTGCGCTTCCTTGGAGGAGATATCACGCAGTTGCGCTTGTCGCTGGATCTTAAGCTGCCCTTTAGCGACGCCCCGTATGGTCGCCTTCCCTGCCTCCCATAGGGTACCCGGGGAGGCTACAGAACCACCATTAATAGCAAAGTATTGTTGAAGCTCATTCCCCACCACTTTTTTAAAGACTTTATTTTGGAGAAACCAGGCGTTCATCCTCCATATTTGGCGGGCCGAAGGAGGGGGAGCCCCTGTGCTAAGGAGAATTGGAGAGTGGTCGGAAATGCCTCTAGGCAGAATGCGGACATCCAGAATCTGAAAACAGTCAGGCGCGGGAACAAAGATCGCATCTATGCGCGCCTGTGTGTGGTGGGCCGCAGAGGTATGTGTGAATTGAGTGGTGTGGGGGTGCCATGTGCGCCACGCATCGCAGAGTCCCAGGGATTCGGACCAGTTCTTCAGCTGTTTCGCGCGCGCCGTTCGTGCAGCGGAGGGAGGACCCGTTGTGTCAAGGGCCGGTGCTAAAACTGCATTAAAGTCACCCGCCACAACCGTGTTGCCCATGGGCATATTATTCAGCAGGGCAGCAGTATGCGTGAGTGTGGACGTGAGCATCGAGGGAGGGGTGTATACAGACATGATAGTGAGAGGGGAGCCAGCCAGCGACCCACTAACTGTCACAGACGACCCTTGGGGATCGTGAATCACTTGGGAAAGGACGAAGGGCAGGGTGCGCCTCAGAAGGATGGCCACCCCTCGTGAGCCCCTGGAGAAGCCGGAGTGCCATACTCTATCGTATCCATAGCGAGCCAAGAAGGGGCAGCAATTACCCAGGAGGTGCATTTCCTGGAGCAGCAGAATATCTATGTGGAGACGCTGCGCATATCGTAGAACCGCCATGCGTTTGTGCCGGTCCAGCAAGCCGTTGACGTTCCACGACAGCACGTGGAGAGACGCCCTAGGCGCAGCATTAGCGGTCATGGTAGGTGTTACCTGGTCTAGGACGTGTAGTCCGATAGGGGTATGTAGATGTGCGTGGGAACCCGCAATGATGTGTGCATTCGCTTGCTATAAGGGCATGTCTTACCCTAAGAAAAGTAGCTTGTGTCATTCCGTGATAGCTGAAACAAAAAACCACAACAAAAATAACAACATAGGGAAAAAACCTTCCCAAACCTCCCCCACCCTACACTTCAGGAACGGAAGCATCTGTCGACCCCCTAGTGAACAATACCAAATTACAATGCGTAAACAACCAAACTAAAACGCTTGGGAATGGGGAAGCGTGGAGGACCCCTCCTCGTGTTCGGATGCGTGTATATGAGTCCATCGGGAAAGTAAGAGATGTTCTGAGCTAGAGCGCTGTCTCCGGCCGCGGAGCCAGGCCCGGCAGGCAGAGACCGGCTCAAGCAGGGTCCTTCAGGAGCCTCGGGCTACTTGATAGGTCCGTGTCCGGGAGGTCAATCACAGAGGACCGGGGTGAAGCACCTCCGCCATCCAGGCGATCGGAGGAGCCCGAGCGCCTCCCAGTCGAGGGACCCCCGACGAGCAAGACTGACTGCTGCGAGCGGCCCGGCGGGGAATCCGAGCGGGCCCTTCTCCGCCCATGGCGCCTGCGGGATCGATTACGTTGAGGCTGAGGAGCAAAGGGAGAGAGATGGCCAAGTCCGCCCTCCGCTCCCCCCAGGCCCAGGGTTCGGTCCTCAGCCCGCAGAGGGCGCTCCTCCGTTGCCCATGCCCAGGCCTCCGTCGGGTTGTCAAAGAACAATGTCTTGTTTGCGAACACCACTCGCAGGCGAGCCGGGAAGAGGAGCCGATACTGAATATTGAGGGGCCTCAACTTTTGCTTGACCTCCCCATAAGAGCGGCGCTGGCCCTGGACCTCGCGGGTGTAATCTCGGAAGATCATGATGGCAGAGTTTTCATGATGGAGCCGCTGCTGCTTGCGGGCCTCAGACAGGATGGCGTCGCGGTCTTTGAAGTTAAGGATCCGCATGATGATCGGGCGGGGAGGTGCACCCGGCGCCGGCTTGGGTGCCAAGGACCGATGGGCCCGCTCAATCGCGAACCAAGGAGAGAGAGATCACCCCCGGGACCCAAGACTTCAGCCACTTCTCTAGAAAGTCTACCGCGCGGCCCCATCCACCCCCTCCGGGAAGCCCACCAGGCGGAGGTTGTTGCGCCTGGACCTGTTTTCGGCGTCCTCCGCCCGACGATGCAACTCCTGAGTGTGCGACTGAAGACGGGCCACCTGCCCCTTAAGTTGCTGGACGTCATCCTCTACTGTGGAGATCCGGGTTTCAGTATCTTTAATCCGGGCAGTTGCGTTGTGGAGGTCCTGCCGGATGAGAGTCATATCTACTCACACTTCTGCAATCTTGCCCTCCACCGAGGTCTGGGATGCATGGATGGCCTGCAGGATGGCGGCCAAATCCACGGACGGAGGGGCTTTCCGTTCAGCCACACCCCCCGTTGCCTCCACATCCGAGGTGGTGAAGCGGTCCATTTTCGTCTGTGTGGCAGGAGCCTTTGCCGACCTATCCGTTCTGCCCATGGTGGACCGTGGGGAGTCTCGGGTTCCCAAAGTCTCCACAACTGGACCCCACAGTGGGAAGTTGACAAAGTAACTCAGGCGGACCAGGGGTCGGCAGGTGCCAGCAGCCGGCGCGTAGACTTGGCGCGGACCAACCTGCCTCCCAAAGTGTGCGGCCAACGGAGAGGGAGAAAGAAAGAGAAGGGTCTTGAGCCAGGGCCGTATGCGGGACCCCTTCCGCCAGGGCCACGGAGCGCTCCACCGGGTTGTCCACCCCGATTGGTCATAGAGGTCCGGGGGCAGCAGCGTGTCACGGACTGGAGGGTCGATGTGGGCAGATGTCCCCCGGGATTTATTAGTAACCGATGACCCAGGACAGGCCCAAGGAGAGGATTAGAGGGCCACTGAAGTCCAGCCTCGCGAAGCCACCACAGTAACTCCCCAGGGGGCCCCTGGATCTCCAAGTCAGGTTCAGGTACACCCCTCAGAAGATCACCGCCACCCGAAACGGCGGCCGAAGCACTCCTGCCCACACCCCGGGCCAGAGAGGGGAGTCCCAGCAGGTCGCACCACCACGCAGGAGGGGATGGCTCACCTCAGCCGCAGGTCCCAGGAGGCGAGGCGGGAGTGGGGGGAGGAGGTGGGAGGGAGGAGAGGAGGAACCGCGCCAACCAGGGGGCCCCCCTCACCCTGCCTGCCGCCCGACCGACGGCCGAGTCCCCACCTCAGAACCAGATGCCACAGCACCCCCACTCCTTACCTTCTTGGGCTTCGTAGATGACAAGAAACCTCTTCCCCCAGTGGGCCACACAGCTGGTGGGGGTCCACAGCGCTGGTGGTATCCGTCTGGGTCCCGGGTGGCAACAGGGAGACACCACCTCCAGCGATCCGCTCAGCAGGCATAGGTCCGCGGCGCCTCCAGACCAGCCTCAACAGGGGAGCGCCGCCCCAGCAGGCCGCATCCTGATGGGGACACGCGGCACCGGCGAGAACAGTCCAGGCCTCGGAGGCAACAGGAGATCACCGCCTCCCGCCACCTGCACCGCCGATGATGGCCCACGGCGCAGGCAATGCTGATCCAGGCCCCAGGGCCGCCACACCGTTGGCGAAGACTCGCAGTGCCAGTCACATCAGGCCAGGCCGCCGGGGGCTCACCCACCCGCAGATCCTCGCGTAGGTGGCAGCCGCCGTGCGTCGGACCTTGCTGCCCGGTATGGCAGCCGATCTCGCGGCCGCGCCGCCAGGCGAGGTCAGGCCAGAAGCATGGACTAGGCCAGAGGGCAGACCGCCAAAGGAGCAAGGAGGTGCGAGGAGAGAAACAGAAATCCCCACAGGCCGGCAACCCCCGAGGCAAGTCCTCAGCCGGGAGGCCCCATCGACTACATCCGAGAATCAGGCCCCCTGCCGATCACGGGCTGCACGTCGCCCAGGGGGGAGTAAGCACCGCCTACCAGTCTCCCCGCTGCCCGATGCGGCAGCCGAAGGGGGGGAGCAAGCAAGGCACAAACCGGAATGTGACCAAAGAGAAGGCCGCGGCCCCAAGACAGACCGGGCCCGCAACCCCAGCCCCGACAGGGGGACCAGCGGGGCGAGGGCGCAGGCTATAAGCACCATCGCGGGCCAGGCCACAGGGTCTTCAAGGCCGCCTGATGCTGATGAGGCAGCAATCGCCCCCCTCCAGCCCCCTCCGCTGTCCGAGACGACAGCCGAAGCCGCAGCCAGGCCGCAGGATGAAGGCCGAAAAAACAGGCCGGGAGCTTCGTCCACGGAACAGGCCGCCGGATCACCTCACAGCAGGTCCGCCCCTCACTGCGACGGCCGGGAACCCAAGAGGCAAGGGGGAGGGGGAGAACGCCTCCCCAGGTAAGCGGACTCCCCCGGGCACCGCAGCATCCGATGTGAAGCCGGGCGGAGCACCCCGGTATCTGCCCAGGCTGCAATCAAGAGGACGAAGTCGCCATCTTGGCCGTGAGGGACGGCCAACCAGATCTCCGCAGCGGGGCACCTAAACCTGAGGTTCTGGACATCCACGGTATCGCCGGAGATGCAGCGGTAAGTGGATTGCAGCAAACAGACCCAGATGGCTCGGGTAAGGGCAGGATTATGGGCGGATGGCGGAGGGGTCCGAGAGCACTCTTAAAGTGCGTCCACCATCTTGGCTCGCCAAGCCACGCCCCCATAATAATATGTACATTTTACCCAGCAATAATTTACTACTGAGAGGGAAGTTAACATCCGACAATGCCTCTATTGCTTGTTAGTACTAATGGGCGATGTTTAGTTAACCTTACAGAAACCTAACCATAGCCACACCCCTCTCTTGCATAATAGCCTTCACACATCTTGCCAAAGTAAACAGCACTGAAAGGTATTTTAATATAAATCAACTATTCTTCTTCACCAGGAGGATGAACCTCCATCGCTTTTAACTTTTACTCCTTCAAACGTCACCAGACACAACTCTGCACAGCGCTGATTAAAAGGGTGAAACAGTCAAAGGTGACTCGTCTTGGCCCTCCTAGTTAACTAAAAAATAACTCCATCCAAATTGAAAGTATTTGAATTGCATCCAGCGCTATTACATCTCAAACACTTTGACATGAAATTGGGCACAGAAAAGTAATGAAATCCATGGAATTTTCAATTATGACCAGCTGAAATCGCTGACCTATAACATTTCAATGTCCTGTAGCTAAAGTCTTTCCAATAAAGTTCAGGTAAAATAAGATACTGCCAGATGCGTCTTCAGAATCCTCATCTCTTTTCTGTGCACACGTTTGTGTTCCTCTTTACCCTTTCCTAGTTTTTGGTGGTTTTTGGAATCTTGGGCAATATGTACTGTCACATTGCCATATACACAGAGTGGGTAAACCACTGCGATACATCAGGCCCCTTTGCATCACTAGACAGTTTTGATAGCAGGTCAACTGCCAAACACCCCAGGCTTTAAGCATTCAAAGGCAAAGCTTAGCGACAGGTACCTGTGAAAAGCACGCAGTCACCATGTGCATGGAACAGTGGTGAATGCATGATAGAAGACTATCCACATGTGAAAGCAGCATAGTAATAACAATGTATAGTGCAAGGTGTCCCATTGTCATGTGTGATACGTTCAGCTAATACTGGCATTTTAGCCAACTGCGCTTTACTGCTGGAGGTATTTGAGCCCATACTTACAATGTTAATAGCACACTTTCAAATCTCAGACTACAATGTCATGTCAGTTAAAAAATCAGGACTGACCTAAAGCGTGACACTTTACCTGAGAACAATTGGCAGCTATAAATTTTCACGCAACAAAAGCACCACTTAGAAAAGTAGTGGCAAGCATGGCAAAAAAATCAGGTTTTAGTTGTTCTAGGAAGCAGGGCTGCAAATTAATCTAGTGTAATTTACAGTTTTAAAGGTTCTGCAAGTTACTATGCCGTTGTCAGTGTTTATTACGCCTAGAATGCCAAAATATTTAGTAAGGAGTAGGGCAATGACACCCCAGTTTTGTGCAGGAATTTGTTTATTGAAAAATATTTGAATGTATCAGTTTCTTAATTCATTAATGGTCCAGTAAACCAGACTGAGTCCTGAGAGAGTGAGTGTGAGAGGCAGTGCAATAGGAAAGCGCCTGATATTCGTAACATAGTAAGTCCATTGGACACACTGCCGATAGGGAAGCACCATATACCCTGAAACACCTGCTCTTTAAAATTAATATGTGCATTATAGCAATCACTGCCAAAAAGCAACATGTTTTGTGAACACTGGAAAAATATTTTTGTCTCTTTTGGGAGTTATGCAGCTGAATAAACACTGACAAGCACTAATTTCAAAACTTTTGAAAACAGTGAGAAAACACCACTGAAATCCACAAAAATTAACACTGAAAAAGGGAACACCTGTGTACATGTACCACGAGTTGCTGAAGCATCACTAAAGGCGGAAAGCATAGACTTCATACCCCTTAATCCTGTTGAAAGGCACCCAGCCCTAAGGCACCTGCATCTGGTCTCATAATTTAGTAAGTGAAAAGCTAGGCTGAAAGCTGAGGAGTTAATAAATACATACCCAAAGGCCCCATCATTTCTGAATTGCAGCAAAAATACTGAAATGTAAGATCCAGTAACTTCCTCCTCTTTACTCTCTGATCATGCAGCCTGACATCGTGGCTCTTTCACTTCACCTGTCACATTAGTCGCTACTGTGGGACTTGTGGTGGGGAATTCGAGATAGCCTCGAGATACACATGGTGTGCTATCTCCTATGGGAGAAAGCAGGAAAAGTAGTTAAGAGGGGCACACAGTATGAGAAATGTACCTTAGTTATATATTATTAAGTATTCTGTACCCTGTGTATGCTTTTACAAGGGATCTCTGGCCCTGAAGGGAGCTCACCAGCCGCCCTCTAGCATGCCTGTCTGAATACCCAAGACTATTTAGGATAAAGACTTTCCCTCTAGATCGGGTGCGATATCCATCATTAGTATTGCATCAACAACAGGTAGATGGGAGGCAAATGGGTTTTGTATGATGGGTGTCAATATGTAACTCTCTGCTTGTATTAAATGGGACTTCAACGCTTCATCTTGACTGAAAGGTTGCGAGGATGCTGAGTGAGAAGGCCTCTCCCTCTTCTCTGCCTTTGAGTTGGGTCTATTCGGTCGTAGGCCCAGCCCCACCCCTCCGTTTTGCTGACATTAGGAGAAAAACACTGTGGCTTGACCAGTCTGGGAAGCACCTGAGCCCAGTCGAGATGTGATCCACAGTCTCTGTCTGCAAAGTGAGTCCAGATGTGATCCACAGTCTCTGTCTGCAAACTGAGACCAGATGTGACCCACAGTCTCTGTCTGCAAACTTTCATTAAGACAAAAACCCTACCCCTCAAGTCGGTGTGCTATGATTTCTTTTTTACATTTGAATTCCTGGGTTGGGATTGCTAACTGCCAACTCCCCAAGAAAGGTATGGAAACAGCAAACTGGGAGTTCTCCATCCTGCTAACTGAACCTGAGCTGACTTGAAATCACCTTGAGGGAAAGAGCCCACTGACTGCTGAGGAGGGGTGTTACAAGTAACTATGCATGTGAGCAAGGCTGTCTTGTAGATGACAGCTATTAGGAGATGTACTGGAAGAACTGAACACTGGCCCAGTGCAGCCCAGGACGTACTGTCAGACCATGTGCCTTGTGAACCTGGGGTACCTCCTTTATGCCCCGGAAGGAGGCAACTCATTCCATGAATCCATGCTTGTCATCCAGCGCTCAGGGACTAATATATTTCATCACCTGGACCCAATTCAATACCCTACAAGTCCCTTACACGCTGGGTGAGTGTAAACCAAACTTACCAAATTCTCATTACCATATCATCCTTGCATTATCCTTTTGTGGCGATGCAATCTTTATTATGTAATCAGGGTTTGGTAAAGTAATACTTGGATCTAAAAATAACTATTGTACACTCTTCATATAACCCAGTCAATAACACTAATAAAGACAAACTCATGTATGAGTTAATAATGCTTTATCTATAATAATGTGATTGCTCATAAAGTACAATACAGCTTGAATCATAAATCACCATACAAGAGAAACATCAATGGGAAAATGACATAAGCACATCTCAAATGCAGTGCTCCGAGTGAGTGGAAGGGCGTAGAGACAAAAGAATAGAGACATAAGTCATTTGCAAAACAGTTATGCAAATTCAGAATATCATACTAACCAAGGTTCAAGAAATTTGAAAAGCTACCCTCTGGCCATGAGAGTAAGCAAGGCCCCTCAAGAAGAGTTCAGGAGCAAAGTTTAAAGTCAGGTTTCAGCAGAACAGCAGCCAGCCCATAGAATTTAGGAAACAGCAACACAGCCCTCTCCTCTCGCAAAGTAGGAAAAATCACGCCTAAACCCACCCCCTTTCTACAACTAATTATACCCTGAATTCACGAAAGTCCAACCCACATTGTATCATAACACGCAATTTCATTTCATTCTATTGGTCGAAACAGGGGGTGTTCTATCACACCACTCTTGACATGACAATTTTGCAAAAAGATCCATTGTCCGTTTATTCATTTTATCAACTTCCAGCCAAGGAAATACAAATTTCAAGCTTCCATAATTTGTACGCTTCCTCCATCTCAGTCATGTATCAACTTTTGTGCCCCGATTGTTTCAATGTGCCGCTCACTGAGGAAGTTCAGTTCTCTTTATTCAATTAGTTTCCTCCATGCAACCTTGGCAGACACACAGGGACTCACGAAGGACAGTACACAATTTCTTCCCTTCTACATTTCTACTACGCAATATTAATTTCAAAAGAGGCTCTCAGGCCTTTTCTGCAGAGCAGAAAAATCACACTTCTAGGAAAGACAAATACAAGTGTTATTTATCGTTTATAAAGTCATACTATTAAAACGCCCTATGTGATGCATATTTTCTCGCTTTATCTATGCACATTTTAAAAGATTATTCTTTTGATTCAGTTTAGTGTAAAATAAAACTAGCAGCTTTTAGTCTGTTATTTTCACATGCATTTGCGGCCTACTTCAGCACCTTAACATGCGCTTGCGCAGTTTTCATCTTCTCCCATTAGCCCTTTACTTTTAGTTTGCACATCACTCGATTAGTATTTTCACACAATGGGGGTTCAAACCGAGCAGGCTTTATTTCGCGAAAACCCTGCTCCATCAATCCCCCCTTTGATGGCGACTTAAGCCATCTTAAAAATTCAACCCAAAATACAAATTGTCATCATTTATACTACTTAGAAAGCAGTAGTTCTCTTTTGTTTCAACATAACTCCATCTATAGCCTTTACTATTTCATAATAATCTCCTCTTCTGTCTTCTAGTTCTATTTCTTCTCTCTTTCTCTTTCTTGCTCTATGTTTAGTATCCAATGTTTGGTTCCTACATCTGCAACATTTATATATTAATACCAACATTAGTATCCCTGTAGCCACAGCAACTATTGGTGTTAGTGTTTTCCCTAATAAGCTATTACCAAAGGCAGAAAACCAATTTCCCACTGAGGAGAAACCCTTACCAAGTCTTTCCCAAGCACCGTCAACCTTCAGTTCAGTAAAATCTTCTCGCAAATGTGTAATATTCTTAATATATCCCTCCAGGCTCTTACTTTTGTCAGGGATATAAGTACAGCACTGTTGAATTTTCAACATGCTACACACTCCACCCTCTTTAGCCAATAATACATCAAGGGCAAGTCTATTCTGTAAGACCATAGATCTTATAGCAACCATTTCAGTATCAATCATCAAGAACCCACCAGCAGTGTCTGTTGATAAGCGATCAACCATTGTAGAAATCTTCTAATTTTATGTGAATTTAGAATTACCCCAACTGAAGGTATCAATGCTCTGAAAATATCACCCACAATTTTTGCAACACTAATTACCCTTTTGCTATGAGTTAGTTCACCCTTCTTTTCATTGATTCCATTACTTCTATCCAAATGATACACCTTGGGAAAGACAGTTCCCATATAACAACACCCATACCAATGTGCAGGCAACCTATAATAGGCATTCTTACCACACACATAATATATTCCAGGGAAAACAGGATCAGTTCCTCCTCTTATTCCCCAACCTCCCGTAATTAAGAAAACATGGTCACATTCACTAGAACCAATGAAATAGTTATTGAAGTCATTTTTCTATCTAAGTAATCAAAGCTTTCCCCTATGATGCCATTGCAGCATATGTCTCACCCTTTTATAATCACCTTCTCTAAAAGCCCATGGAGTTACACAGGACTTTTGCTCAGCAGCTTTTTCCTTAAAGCTCTGTCTTCTATCTTCTACTAAATTTATAAATTCAATCTCCTCCTGACCCAACTTGCATGATAAATTATTTCGGTGTGCATATACAGTATCTATTGTTTTAGTCGAATGAAAGAATTCTCCCTGAAATTCAGCATCTCTAGCACTAATTACTCTATTCATATTCCTTCTAATATGAATTTCAGAAAACACTAAATCAAAATTTGAATAATAATACTGTAAATTACCCCTCTCATAAAATAAGCTGGTTAATACACTACATGAAAGACCATATGTTAAAGGTAAGTGATGATAGGTCACTCCCTCAGACACAGACGATGGTAATTGCATGCACACATAACAATCTCTCGCATCCATAGTATCAACATATTCATACAAGAGCTTAGAAAAAACATTTAACGCAAAATCATTAATTGAATTATCCTGATGATATGTATATTCATCTGTTATCTTTTCCATATTAGTCTGTGGTTCTTCTTTAAGATTATCCACCTCTACTTTCTCACTCGTCACACTATTAGTATTATTACTTTTAGTAGGATACATGAAATAAGGCAAAACAACAATTAATGTTAGCCAAACCAACATTAGTAGTAAAACACTTATAAAGCAAGCATTAATACATCTACGTTTAAAACCTCGGTTTTGATATCCATCTGCTTTTGCCATTTTCTTTTGTTAATAAAATAAAAAAAATTCAAAAAGATTAAAAAAACTAAACTACAACTATAAAAAAAAAAAAAAAAAAATTGTAAATAGTGTATCAAAGCACTTCTTTAAGCCTCCTTGCTTCACCCTTTTTTTTTTTAATATCTTCACAGCCTTCAACTCAATTCCAGCTTTAACTTTTCCGCACTCTTCAGTGTGATTTCCCAATTTTCTGCCCACCAATTTTAACACAGTTCATTTAGGGTGGCTCATAACTGTTTGTATGGGCTCATAACTGTTTGTATGCGTCGATTCTGCAACAGTCTTTTCCCCACACTGATCTGTATGTTCAGCAGCTTCAGTCACCACATATGTCCATTCAGGTGCTGTATACTTCTTGTTCGGAACTCTTGCTCTTTTTGTTCTCCGAACTGTATCCTCTTCAGAATCACTTTGTTCAGTCTGGCTCGATACTTCTATTATGGTGTTTGAAACTTTTCACTCCCTTTTGCCATATATCTACTTTTCTGGCTTTCTTCACTTGCACAGTTTCACCAGATTCAAGATCAACTTCACAACTTCTCTTGTTTGTTTCTTTTCTTTGTTGAACTTGCTCTTCATTTAAATCTTCTCCTTCATTGACATTGACAATAGTCTCACGAGACCCAGAAGCTGGTGCCCACTTTATTCGACTCTGTTCAGGATCAGGCTCAGGCTCATGCCCTCCTTGATTCTCGGTCTGTTCTTGTTCTTCCTCTTCTGGTCTTTCAAGTGGACTTGGGACTCTTCTTATGTGACTTGCATGAATCAAATTCTGTAAGCCACCACACTTCATTGCTGTCGTTGTCACCAGTATCACTTGGTATGGCCCATGCCAACGTGGTTCCAGACACAACTTTCTCACATGCTTCTTCACCAGAATCCACTCTCCTGGACTTAGATCATGTGCTTGTTCTTGCTGTGTTGTGGTTGCAACTTCTCCAACCTGATGAGACACAGAACGCACCACATCAGCCAATTCTTTGCAATAATCGAGCACTAGTCCATCAGTTATATTCATCAGTTGATTTGCTGGAACTATAAGCTGTCTCATTGCTCTTCCCATAATCACCTCATGGGTTGACAACCCAGTCTTTTTTTATCAGGAATGCTTCTCAGACTAATCAAAACCAAGGGTAAAGCATCTGGCCATTTCAGTGCTGTGGATGCCCAGACTTTCAAGAGTCTTGATTTAATAGTGCCATTAATCTGCTCAACCCCACCTGAAGCTTCTGGTCGATAGGCACAATGCAATTTCTGCTCAATTTGTAATGCTGGAAATCCAAACCGTGGAATTATCTCTCTTAATAGCAATTTAGCAACTGTTAGACTATCATTTCGTCTTGTTGGATATGCTTCTACCCAACGAGAGAACAAACAAACCACAACCAACACATATTCAGACCATTAAATGGGGGTAACTCGATAAAATCAGCTTGCAGTCTGGTAAATGGTCCTGCTGCTTTTCCAATTCGTCCCCAACTGACAACTGTCTTTTTCCCTGCATTTTGCTGCTGGCAAGTTATACACCTCTGGCAAAGACTTTCTGCAATAAAAAGTCTAATCATAGCGTTTCTCCCTACATGTGTTAAGCCATGATACATCCTTGCTATCTGTGATAGCAGGCTATCTGGCATTATTGGTCTCCCATCCGTGTACACCCACACCTCATCCTCTGCTCTTCGTGTACAACCTGCTTTAATCCATGTTTCTTTTTCCTCCTCACTAGCTTCTTCCTGCAACTGTCTAACTTCTTCCCATGTCTCCACAGAAGAGAACATTAGATGACAATTTGTATCAGATTTTTGCATTTCTTTGTTTATCGAAATTGAATTTTGAGCACAGAATCGTGCAACTTGATCTGCATATCTGTTACCACTCGTCACATAGTCTTTTCCAGATTTATGTGCTGGACACTTGACCACTGCAATCTCTTTGGGCAATTGTAATGCGACTGACAAATCTTTCACATTTTTACTGTTTCTGATTGGGGAACATGAAGAGGTCAAAAATCCACATTGCATCCACAATTGTCCAAAATCATGCACCACCCCAAAACCATATTGACTATCAGTGAATATGTTTATTCTCAGATTTTTGCCAATTATACATGCCCTGGTTAAAGCAACCAGTTCAGAAATGTGTGCTGAATGTATTCCCTTTAAGCATGAAGCTTCAAGAACCATGGCCACTGTACAAACTGCATAGGAAGCATGAAGAGTGCCCTTTTCATCTCTCAAACAAGATCCATCCACAAACATCACACAATCTGACTCTGACAATGGTGTATCTTTTATAACTGGCCTTGTCTTTGTACACAGCTCAGTCACATCCAGACAATCATGATCTGCTTCGTCCACCACTTCCTCACAGTTCGGACTCAGCAACAATGTAGCTGGGTTCAAATTTGTACATCTCGTCACAGTCACATTCTCCGCTCCCAGTATCACTCTTTCATACCTTGTCAGTCGACTACTCATGAGATGCAGTGTCCGAGTTCTTGTCAACAAAATCTCAACAGAATGTGGTACATATAGTCTCACTGGATGTCCCATCACAATCGACTCACTCTGCTCCAAACTTACACAAGTAGCAGCCACCGCTTTTAAACAACCTGGTAATGCTGCAGCCATTGAGTCCAAAGTAGCAGAAAAGTATGCCACTGGACGGCGTGCCATTCCATGTGTTTGCGTTAGGACTGAAAGTGCACATCCATCTTTTTGCAACAGAATAGTGCAAAGCCCTTAGTGTAGTCTGACATTCCTAATGCAGGTGTTCGACAAAGGCTGTCTCACAACTCTACAAATGCCTTCCTGCATTCCTCATCCAATTCAATTGGATCGAGCACATCCTTATGTGTCAATCTCTGTAATGGCTTGGCTGTCAGTGAGAAACCACTGATCCACTGTCTGCAGTATCCAACCATACCCAAGAACATCCAAACTTCTTTCTGTGTTCTGGGAGGACCCATTTGCAAGATCACAGCAATTCAATCTTGTGATATTTTCCTGAATCCTTTTTCAATTTTGTGTCCCAAATATTGTACCTCTTTTTGGCAAAATTGCAATTTAGCTGTTGATACTTTATGCCCACCTACTGCCAAATGGTTCAGTAGAGCAATTGTATCTGTCACACATGCTTCTCTTGTCTTTGATACAACAAGCAAGTCATCTATATACTGCACCAACATTGAGTCTTCTGGCATTACCAATGACTCCAGACATTTTTTCAAAATTTGGTTGAAAATTGAGGGACTCTCTGTATACCCTTGAGGAACTCGGCACCATGCCAAAACACGGTCTCCGAACCGGAATGCAAAAAGATATTGGCTATCCAGATGCAAAGGTATCGAGAAAAACGCTTGACACAAATCAATTACTGTGAAACATTCTCCGTCACAAGGGATTTGATAAAGAATCACTGCCGGGTTTGGCACTATTGGACAACAAGGTATCACAATCTTATTAACTCTTCTCAGGTCCTGAACTATCCTGTAATTCCCACTCGGTTACTTAATCCCCAAAATAGGTGAATTACAAGGACTCCCTAGTATCTCTTTCAAAATGCCTTGTTTAATCGTTTGTTCAATTACAGGCGTCACTCCTGCAATGGTCTCAGGACTCATTTTGTACTGTGGCGTTTTTGGAAATTCTGCTCCCTGTTTGACTGAAATCTGAATGGGATCAACTCCTTTCATCAATCCAATGTCTTTCCCTGAAAAATCCCACACATCAGTCATCACCATGTCTCTGAATTCAACAGGCAAATCTCTGCTGTAAGTAAAGGATGCAAATCATTTTTTTAATTTTTTTATTTTTATATATCAAATTAGTCTCTTCTGTCCCTTGTCTTGCCAACATAACTTTGAACGCAACATCCTCATCTGGCATTTGAAATGCAATGCCATCTGGTGTACAATAGATGGTGCAATTCATTTTACACAACAAGTCTCTACCTAATAGGTTTACCGGACTTGTATCACACACCACAAATCGATGTAAATCCCTAAACTCTCCAATGTGTACCTTTATTGGTTTTGTCACTGGAGTTTTAATCAACTGGTTTGACACACCTACAACTTGGATAGTATTTCCCGAGAGGGGTAGGTTTGGAATTTCCACTGTTCTCACAGTGGAACGGGTAGCACCAGTGTCTACAAGGAATGTAACAACATTACCTTCAACTTCTCCATCCACAAAAGGACCACACTGATCTACCTCTAAGGATGCGCCAAGCACGCACTCCTCCTCCCCCCTTAGACACCGTCATTGAGATGTATCCAAATCACTCTCCTGACACTGTAACCAGTATTGTGAGGCCATCTGTACATTTTGATTATTACCAACTTGTTCTCCCGCATGAAAACCCACATTCACACTGTATCTTTGTTGGCCGCCCGCTGCTGCTGCTGGTAAGATCGCCGCTCCGCTTGTGGCCTCGGTGCCCGCATTTCTTGCTTGTCTCCCCTTTTCCTTCTGTACCCCTCGCTGCCCCATTTGCATTGTGCCCGTATTTGTGTCTGCTTTTCTCTCCCCATTTTCCCTTCTGTGCCCCTCGCTGCCCCATTTGCATTGTGCCCGTATTTGTGTCTGCTTTTCTCTCCCCATTTTCCCTTCTGTACCCCTCGCTGCCCCATTTGCATTGTGCCCGTATTTGTGTCTGCTTTTCTCTCCCCATTTTCCCTTCTGTGCCCCTCGCTGCCCCATTTGCATTGTGCCCGTATTTGTGTCTGCTTTTCTCTCCCCATTTTCCCTTCTGTGCCCCTCGCTGCCCCATTTGCATTGTGCCCGTATTTGTGTCTGCTTTTCTCTCCCCATTTTCCCTTCTGTACCCCTCGCTGCCCCATTTGCATTGTGCCCGTATTTGTGTCTGCTTTTCTCTCCCCATTTTCCCTTCTGTGCCCCTCGCTGCCCCATTTGCATTGTGCCCGTATTTGTGTCTGCTTTTCTCTCCCCATTTTCCCTTCTGTGCCCCTCGCTGCCCCATTTGCATTGTGCCCGTATTTGTGTCTGCTTTCTCTCCCCATTTTCCCTTCTGTACCCCTCGCTGCCCCATTTGCATTGTGCCCGTATTTGTGTCTGCTTTTCTCTCCCCATTTTCCTTTCTGTGCCCCTCGCTGCCCCATTTGCATTGTGCCCGTATTTGTGTCTGCTTTTCTCTCCCCATTTTCCCTTCTGTGCCCCTCGCTGCCCCATTTGCATTGTGCCCGTATTTGTGTCTGCTTTTCTCTCCCCATTTTCCCTTCTGTACCCCTCGCTGCTCCATTTGCATTGTGCCCGTATTTGTGTCTGCTTTTCTCTCCCCATTTTCCCTTCTGTGCCCCTCGCTGCCCCATTTACATTGTGCCCGTATTTGTGTCTGCTTTTCTCTCCCCATTTTCCCTTCTGTGCCCCTCGCTGCCCCATTTGCATTGTGCCCGTATTTGTGTCTGCTTTTCTCTCCCCATTTTCCCTTCTGTGCCCCTCGCTGCCCCATTTGCATTGTGCCCGTATTTGTGTCTGCTTTTCTCTCCCCATTTTCCCTTCTGTGCCCCTCGCTGCCCCATTTGCATTGTGCCCGTATTTGTGTCTGCTTTTCTCTCCCATTTTCCCTTCTGTGCCCCTCGCTGCCCCATTTGCATTGTGCCCGTATTTGTGTCTGCTTTTCTCTCCCCATTTTCCCTTCTGTGCCCTCGCTGCCCCATTTGCATTGTGCCCGTATTTGTGTCTGCTTTTCTCTCCCCATTTTCCCTTCTGTGCCCCTCGCTGCCCCATTTGCATTGTGCCCGTATTCCTGTCCGTTTTCTCTCCCTTTTTTCCTTTTGTGCCCCCGCTGCCTCTCGCCATTCCCCGCCGCTGCGTCCCTGCGGCCCCGCCCTCTGTCTGCCCATTCGCTGACCCTGCCTCCCGCCTCCCAGCTGCTCCTCCCTCCCACCTCCCCATAAATGGCGGCCGCTGTGCGGCCGCGCCGCTGGCGCGCCGAAGGCGCGCCTAAGGCAAGCCCGTCTGCGCCCGTCCGTGCCTGGACCGCGCCCAGCGCCAAACCCCTGGCCCCCGCAGCAGCCAACCCACCCACCGGACTTACGACACCGCCACCCTCAACGCACTCAACACCGGCCGTATCCCCGGCTGCCACCGTGCCACCCCAGGTCGCACCCACGGACCCTTCGGCTGCCAATCCTGCAAGTTCTCCTGCCTCCGGACCTGCACCGCACCCGCCAAGCCGAGCACCAGCAGCAACCACCTGAAGTGCATCCTGCTCAACACCCGCTCCGTCCACAGACACGCCGTGGAACTTTGGAACCTGCTCGACTCCACATCACCAGACGTCGCTTTCCTCACGGAAACATGGATGAACGCCTGCTCAGCGCCCGACATCGCCATCGCCATCCCGGACGGATACAAGATCACCCGAAGGGACCGCGCCAACCAGACCGGGAGGAGGCATCGCCATCGTCCACAAGAACACCATCCGCATCACGACCAACTCCGACGACACCTTCACAGCCGGCGAACACCTGCACTTCCAGATACACACCGACCCCAAGACCACCCTCAGAGGCACCCTCATCTACAGACCCCCAGGACCACGCACACAATTCAGCGAAGACATCGCCGACCTCATCAGCCCGCACGCCCTCCCTCGGCTGACTACATCCTCCTTGGGGACCTCAACTTCCACCTAGAGAACAACAACGATCGCAACACCACCACCCTGCTGGACAACCTCGCCAACCTCGGACTCAAGCAACTGGTGACCACCCCCACACACCACGCCGGCCACACGCTTGACCCCGTCTTCTCCTCCAGCAAGGACATCTCCTTCAGCCACACCACCGGACTCCACTGGACAGACCACAGCTGCGTCCACTTCAGCTTCAGCAGGATCACCACACACCACCACCCACAACAGTTTCCGCGCAGAAGCTGGAACAAGATCACCACCGACCAACTCACCACATCCCTGAGCCAGAACCCTCCCGCCAGCTCAACGAACCCCAACCAAGCCGCCAGCAACCTCACAAGATGGATCACCAACTGCGCAGACGACCTCGCCCCATTGAAGACCCCCAGTCAGACCCGGCAACAAGAAAGCATCCTGGTTCACCGACGAACTCAAGAAATCCAAGAAGAACTGCCGGGCCCTCGAGAAAGCATGGCGCAGAGACCCGACTGCAGACAACATGACCACCCTCAAGCACGCCACCCGAAAACACCACCAGCTGATCCACACCACCAAGAAAACCGCATTCAAGGAACGACTGGACAACAACGCCCACAACAGCAAGGAACTCTTCATCATCGTCAAAGAACTCTCGAACCCCAGCGCCGGAAACAACGACATCACTCCTCGCAAGACCTCTGCAACTCGCTCGCCTCGTTCTTCCACAGCAAGATCGCAGACATACACAACAGTTTCAGCACACAGCCGACGTACCCTACGACCGTTCCAACGTCCCCCACCTCCACCCTCCGAGCCTGGACCCCGATCAACACCGAAGACACTATCCGCACGATGAACTCCATCCACTCCGGATCACCAACCGACCCCTGCCCTCACCACGTCTTCAACAAGGCCGACGCCGTCATCGCACCCCACCTCCGGGACATCATCAACACCTCCCTCGACACCGCCACCTTCCCAGAGAGCTGGAAGCACGCCGAACTCAGCGCCCTACTGAAGAAACCGTCACGGATCCCACCGACCTCAAAAACTACCGCCCCATCTCGCTCCTTCCTTTTCCTGCCAAAGTCATCGAGAAGACCGTCAACAGACAACTGGCCGCCTTCCTTGAGATGAATGGATCCCTCGACCACTCGCAGTCCGGCTTCCGGGCCAACCACAGCACCGAGACCGCCCTCATCGCAGCCACCGACGACATCCGAGCCCTGCTCGACAACGGGGAAACAGCGGCCCTCATCCTCCTGGACCTCTCCGCAGCGTTCAACACAGTCTGCCACCGCACCCTAGTGCAACGCCTGAACAACGTCAGAATCCAAGAGAAGGCACTGGAGTGGATCATCTCCTTCCTCGCCGGAAGAACCCAGAGAGTCCGCCTCCCCCGTTCAGTTCCGAGGCCACCGAGTCATCTGCGGCGTACCACAAGGATCATCACTCAGCCCCACCCTCTTCAACGTCTACATGAGCCCCCTCGCAGCCATCGCACGCCAACACAACCTCAACATCATCTCCTACGCCGACGACACCCAGCTGATCCTCTCCCTCACCAACGACCCCACAACCGCCAGAACCAACCTACATGAAGGGATGAAGGACGTAGCCGAGTGGATGAGGAACAGCTGCCTGAAACTGAACTCAGATAAGACGGAAGTCCTCATCCTAGGATCATCACCCTCCACCTGGGACGACTCCTGGTGGCCCCCTGCCCTGGGCAACGCACCCAAACCAACGGACCACGCAGGCAACCTGGGCTTCATCCTGGACTCCTCCCTCTCAATGACCCGACAAGTCAACGCCGTCTCCTCGTCTTGCTTCAACATCCTACGCATGCTGCGCAAGATCTTCCGGTGGATCCCCACAGAAACCAGGAAGACGGTCACCCAGGCCCTCGTCACCAGCCGACTGGACTACGGCAACTCCCTCTACGCCGGAACCACAGCCAAACTTCAAAAAGACTCCAACGCATCCAGAACGCCTCAACTCGACTCATCCTGGACATCCCCCGACACAGCCACATCGCCGGACACCTGAGAGACCTGCACTGGCTCCCCGTCAGCAAGAGAATCACGTTCCGACTCCTCACCCACGCACACAAAGCTCTCCACAACCAAGGCCCCAGATACCTCAACGACCGTCTGACCTTCTACACTCCCACCCGCCAGCTACGATCGACCAACCACGCCTCGCCGCCGTCCCCCGCATCCAAGAGCCACAACGGGAGGAAGATCCTTCTCCTACCTGGCTGCCAAGACGTGAACTCCCTACCCATCCACCTCCGCCTTACCCAAGACCACCTCTCCTTCAGGAAGCAACTCAAGACCTGGCTGTTCGAACAGTAGCGGACCCCCCCCCAAGCGCCTTGAGACCCTCCGGGTGAGTAGCGCGCTATACAAATGCTTGATTGATTGATTGATTGATCTTTGTCCTTGAGCATTCACATAATCAGGCATTGGAGCTTGTGGAAGTTGTACCTGTGTAACTACCTGTTGTTGCTGCTGCTGTTGTTGATTCATATTCACTTCATTCTGCATTTGCTGATTAAAATTTTGATTCATTCCATTATTTCCTAAAAAAGGTCCCACACTCGTTCTTTCAGTGTCCCAATTTTACGCACACATGACAAGGATATTTCTTTTTCATTTCATCCTTATTACCTTTACCTCTGCCCTTTCCTTGAGTAAGAATACCACCATTCATCATAACACCTCTCATGTTAGAAATCTGGCCATTTTGAACATTCTGATTCTGACCTTTACCTGAAAACCTGCTTGAGAATAATCCACAAAATTCCCACCTTTCTGTGCTGCCTTCATTTGTGCCCAGATCAATTTCTCTTTCAGTTTCTTATGTCTTGATTCAATATCAGCACTACAATATTTTGCATATCGCAGAATCTCGTCCACACTTTTGTTTTGCCAACAAATTAAATGCTGTTGAATCATATTACTAATCTCTGGTTTCAAACCAAACACAGATTTGTATACAAAATGTCCCATATCTTTGTCAGTTATACTTTCAAAACCACTATACTGTTTAAACACCTGTAAAAGCCTCTCATAATAAGCATGTACTGATTCTTTAGTCTCCTGAGTCGTTCTGTCAATTTTAACCCAATCTGTCTCTTTTGGTGAAATCTTACTCTTCTTTTTTATCACTTCATCTGATGGCGCTCCAGTCTTCGCATCTCTAGGATATTCCTCTTTTGGCCAATCTACTGCAATTTTACACTCAGTCCACAAATCAGCTGGAACCACAAGATCAAACAAACCATCCAAATCTTTCAACAAAACCTTTGAAACCATTACAAACCTCTCTACCTGTTTGTACCACTCAACCGATTTTTCTCTCAATCTGGGAAATTCATTAGTAAAAGACAGTATATCTTGTCTTGACCAAGGAAGGTGAACATATCCACCTCCTGGAACTTCTCTCATTGGATATATCATTTCAGTCGTCACTGTTCCTGTCCCTGTCTCCCTCACTGGATACATAGGAGATGCACCTTTGTTTGCAAGCATTTCTTCTTTCTTTTTAGCCCAGCTACCTTTCCAACGTTCCAATTCACCCCATTGTTTCAAGGTATTAATCAACTCCTTAACCTGCAATTGTTTGCCAGAAGCATTCAAACTCACCAAATCTTTGTCACTAAAATCCAATCTATATGTCTTTTGCAAACCCTTTGATTTTTCAATATCCACTCCATATGTTTGTGCAACTTCAGCAAACCTCTCATGCAAACCTTTTGCTCTCATTGTAATGTTTTTACACAAAAGCAACTTTCTTCTGATATTTGCTTAATCTCTCTGGACTAATCGTACCTAAAATCCTTTCTTCCAAATCTGCTTTTAATCTGCTCACGTCCATGTTCGTAATCACTTTATTTGACACCATCCCTCTAATCCATTCATCCAACTCCTCTGGCGATGGTCCTACTGATCCCCCTGAAGTAGGTGTCACTTCTCTCGCATTCTGCACTAATCGTCTAGGTTCTACTTGTACATTTCGCTTTGGGGTTTCCAATAACCTTTCTGCAATATCAATCAATGTTCCCATCTCATTTGCTTCAACACCATTACTACTCCTAGCATTATTAACAGGCACTGTCAAAGCAAGCACTCGTGAAATTTTTTGACCCTCACTATACAATGGGACTATGGGACCAATTGTCACTGGAACTGATAACTCCTCTGCATTTAAATTCATTTGATTAATTCTTTGCGTCAAATCATCTTTTGCCTTATTAATTACTTCTACATTTCTCTCTTGTGAAGACTGAGAAGCTACAATTTGAATCAAAGGAGCATTTGGAGTAATTCTTTCCTGTTCTTCCTGATATGGTGGAGGTCTGTTAAATAACAATTCATCTTGTAATTCATCAACAATTTCATTTGTGTCTGGATCTGTACATTCACATTTTTCTTTTTCTCTTTACATTTCCCTCCAGCCTGATCCTCAACAACAACAACCGGATATAAACATTCACCTCCTGCAATCACATCTCTCCTCCATCTTTTCATCTGAGCATCCCATTTGGCTTCTGAATATCTACTCACAGTATTTCTATATTTATTTGCAGATCTGTCTCTTTCTCTCTTATACGCTTCATGTTCCCATTACTCAAGTGCCTCATACTGCATAGGTCTAGAATTTGGTCTTAATTGATTCATCTGATATCTCAAATTTTCTAAAATCCTCACATTAAAAGTACCATGCTCTGGGAAAGCCATATTTCCATCTCCTTCTGTATATTTCACCCAGTTCTCCAACCATGTACATGTATGATATCCTCGTTCTAATGACATAAATGAAGCAGGCGTACCATCAGGTGGCACAGGAATTCCCTCTCTAATAGCTATAGGCTCATCCTTTCTAAACAAGGTCCTCATCATTCTCAAAACTTCATTCTAATTTTCTTTTTTTTCGCTACACTAAACTTAATAACAAACCAGGAAAACTCTTCCGTAATTCCACTCACGCTATTCGCTCATGCTGCCCAATACCAGCGTGACTCACACTAACCAACCAATGATACCACAACACTCTTTGATGATGTTTTCGCTAACTCGCCAATGCCAGCGCGGCTCTCTGTGACGTCAGTATAACTCCTACTACTGACCCTCCCTTTACAAAAATATCTCGGCAATGGATTACAAAATCCCTTTCAAAGAAAAAAATAAGATTAGAAACAACATAAACTAATCCTGCTTTGTCTGCCCCACTAAAAAAGAAATAGATTCAATCACTCAAAGAAATCCTTTCGCTACTAGCAGAATATCGACCAGCGTTACTCCACTCTCAATCAAGTGGAAGACTCTCAGGACTTCTTCAGCTGCGTTTTCTAAAGGTACCCAAATAAATCTCCACTATTACTAACTTCAGAATTCCCTATGCAATATTAACAACCTCTTTCGTTGCTTAATATCACACCAGCAGACAAAACACATCTCAGTGTGTACTATCCACACTATTCCTCTGCCCATTAGGCTAATACATCCCGGGATCTTAGGCAACTCCTTACCCGTTTCTTCCTGTCAACATATAACAATAGCACAATACATTAGTAACCAAAATCATTAATTCCAACCTATTAATTTGCCAAATTAATTAATTAAACCATCAGTCTGCTACCAAAACTGATCTAGCGCTCAGGCACTAATAAATGTCATCACCTGGACCCAATTCCATACCCTACAAGTACCTTACACGCTGGGTAAGTGTAAACCAAACTTACCAAATTCTCATTACCATATAATCCTTGCATTATCCTTTTGTGGCGATGCAATCTTTATTATGTAATCAGGGTTTGGCAAAGTAATACTTGGATCTAAAAATACCTATTGTACACTCTTTATATAACCCAGTCAATAAGACTAATAAAGACAACCTCATTTATGAGTTAATAATGCTTTATCTATAATAATGTGATTGCTCATCAAGTACAATACAGCTTGAATCATAAATCACCATACAAGAGAAACATCAATGGGAAAATAACATAAGCACATCTCAAATGCAGCGCTCTGAGTGAGTGGAAAGGCGTAGAGACAAAAGAATAGAGAGATAAGTCATTTGCAAAACAGTTATGCAAATTCAGAATATCATACTAACCAAGGTTCAAGAAATTTGGAAAGCTACCCTCTGGCCATGAGAGTAAGCAAGGCCCCTCAAGAAGAGTTAAGGAGCAAAGTTTAAAGTCATGTTTCAGCAGAACAGCAGCCAGCCCATAGAATTTAGGAAACAGCAACACAGCCCTCTCCTCTCGCAAAGTAGGAAAAATCACGCCTAAACCCACCCCCTTTCTACAACTAATTATACCCTAAATTCACGAAAGTCCAACCCACATTGTATCATAACACGCAATTTCATTTCATTCTATTGGTCGAAACAGGGGGTGTTCTATCACACCACTCTTGACATGACAATTTTGCAAAAAATCCATTGTCCGTTTATTCATTTTATCAACCTCCAGCCAAGGAGATACAAATTTCAAGCTTCCATAGTTTGTACGCTTCCTCCATCTCAATCATGTATCAACTTTTGTGCCTCGATTGTTTCAATGTGCCGCTCACTGAGGAAGTTCTGTTCTCTTCATTCAATTCGTTTCCTCCATGCAACCTTGGCAGACACACAGGCACTCGCCAAGGACAGTTCACAATTTCTTCCCTTCTACATTTCTAATACGCCATATTAATTTCAAAAGAGGCTCTCAGGCCTTTTCTGCAGAGCAGAAAAATCACACTTCTAGGAAAGACAAATACAAGTGTTATTTATCGTTTATAAAGTCATACTATTAAAACGCCCTTGGTGATGCATATTTTCTCGCTTTATCTATGTGCATTTTAAAAGATTATTCTTTTGATTCAGTTTAGTGTAAAATAAAACTAGCAGCTTTTAGTCTGTTATTTTCACATGCATTTGCGGCCTACTTCAGCACCTTAACATGCGCTTGCGCAGTTTTCATCTTCTCCCATTAGTTCTTTACTTTTAGTTTGCATATCACTCGATTAGTATTTTCACACAATGGGGGTTCAATCCGAGTAGGTTTTATTTCGCGAAAACCCTGCTCCATCACTTGCGTGGGCGCAACATATTCTTCCTCTCTGATCAGAAGTCTGTTGGCTATAGCAAGAAGTGACTATAGAAAGCAGATTGGAAGAAGAAGCACCCGTGAAGGCTTGACAGAAAGAAAATCCATAGCTGTGCTCAGTACCATCAATAATCACCAGAAGAAAAAACGCCAGTGACGGCTATCTGCTAGAAGAAATTGCAACCATAATCGGTGTTTTTTAAAATTGCTTAACCTTGACAAGGATAAACGCTGTGAACTGAGGTTGGCACTTCATGTGTGTGGGCGGTAAATTGGAGTTTGGGCCAAAGGTGAGCCAGCAACAAACATTTTTGCCGTTGAAGCAGTCAGAAAATAGCAGGTATTGTGGCCTCTGCTAATATGTGCATATGTATCCCCTCCTCTTCAGACCTGGAGGCTTGTGCCATCACACAACACGCTAGCACCGGTTGTCGTCTGGAGTCCGCGGGGCTGGGGCCAAGTCAGTGTGCATACCAACCGGAAAAGCACCACTGTCTGGGCTGGCCTTGTGCAGTGGGAGAGCACTGTGTTTTATCACTTGAAAGTACAGTGCACAACTAAGGTGCAGGTTACACAATAACTGTAACAGACAGAAGGGTGGCTGCATGGCTGGTTTGAAAATTACTACACCTTACCAATTTTAGCGCTGGTGTATTCACAACCTTGGGAAAGTGAAAGGTATTTGCACTCTTCAGCTTTGGGATAGGCTTGTGCGAAGTGTGCGTAATTCGCTTTTGAATAATTACGAGAAAGTTCAGCAAAATGATGCGAAATTATGAGTAATTGCATGAAAGGCTCCACTGAAGGAGTTCGGCAGGGGTGCATTTTAGCTCCTTTTCTTTTCCTTATTTATACAAATTGTTTGGAAGCGTTTTTATTGGGCAAGAAAATCGATTTTCCCCATATTAAAGGTAACCCAGTCCTGTTACTTTCGTATGCGGACGACACTGTACTTATGGCCTTGACGGCCAACAGTCTGCAAACGTCATTGGATGCTTTTACAGATTTTATGTCATCCCTTGACCTGAAGGTCAATTTTTCAAAGTCATATATAATGGCATGTGGCCCAAGAAAGACCAAAACCTGGAGTTTTAACGTAAGGGGCAAGATTATAAAAAAGGTGGAAACCTTTACATATCTGGGGAATATGTTCAATAAGGAGTTGAAATGGGATTCCTTGGTCACGGCAAGGGCTCAGCAAACAAGTAGAGTTGTGGAGGGGCTGTTTAGGTTTGCCTGTAAGTTAGGCCATAAGCCAGTGCCTGAACTTGTTACTTTATACAAAGCAAAAGGCATGTCGGTTGCAACTTACGGGGCAGGGGTGTGGGGCTACCCAAAAAAAATTGTCTGTTACAAGTGGTGGAAAATAAGTTTATAAAACGCTTATTGATGATTCCAAACAGCTCTGCCACTTCTTTCTCTCACCAAGAAGTGGGGGTGGAATATATAGAAGACCGCATAGGCTCTTCCCCCCTGCTCTTATGGTCCAAAATATGGGTGTCTGAAGAGCTACAGTTCTCCTGGGAGATCATTGAAGACTGTATTAATTTGGACAAGTCATTGAAGATCCCCTGGCTCAGTTTTGTGAGGGCTAAGTTACTTGAGATTGGGTTGGGCGAGTATTTTGACACTCCGATGAGTATCCCCACAAATGCCAAGGTTATAATAAAAGAGGCGCATAACACCTGGGCAACCTTGCGTCATTCTCAATTGGAGGCGTCAGGTCATAGCTGCCCTTTTATGCCTAAATTGCAATTTTACCTATCCTTCACCACGAATAGTCAGACACGTTTTTTTTTTTTAACAAGACTCCGCTTAGGCATTTTGCACTTTCTAGTGGCATTTCCCAGGTAATCTGGATGGATGGCCAATCTTACTCCCTGCCCTTGTGACAACATGGCAACCCAGAGCACCCTGCACTTTATTCTATTTTGTGCACTTTATAAGGAACCGAGGAGAAGATTTTTGGTACCCCTATTAAAGAACATTCGTCCATGTACACATGTTGAGGGGTTTAGATACCTGCAATCCCTGACAAGTTCCGTTATTTGCAGTGAAGTGTCAAATTTTATTAAATCTGCAATGGGTATTAGGAAACGCTATGAAGCACAGTAACCGGTTGGGGAATACAAATATCTGGTATAGCTCCATCTTAACAACATGACATTTTATGGTCGATGAGGTGTCCATTTTTAACTATTTTTAATTGTGATTTTATCTTTTAATCAGGACTTTTTAACATCTTAAAAATGTATTGTCTGTTTGCTAAACTTTCCTGGTCTTGGTGCCGAATAAAGTTATTTTGAATTGATACATGAAAGACAAATTCAGCATCTTGTGCCATATTTTAACGTGAAATGAACCCTTGTGTAAATTTTTGATGTGAGAACGCATTCTGCGCATAAAACATTAAATTAAAAAAAAGCACAGCGAACAACACCTGCTCCCCTTCCCAAGTTTTGCTGTAAATTTTTACCAAGAATGGTACATTCCTGCGATTTTTTTTTTACCGCAAATGGCACATAATTACAGGAAAGTGGTCATAATGGTGTAATTTTGTGAATTACACCATTGTAATTCAAGTTTTTCTAGGTCTATTTTTGGCAATGCTTAAATGTGTTACACATTGATCTTGTCAAACCACTTGTAAGAACAGGGGGTTAGCCGACTGGACTGAATAACTAACAGCTCTCTCAAAACTCACCTATGACTTGTATTTTATAACCTTTATGCTCTATGCGGTCCTGAGTAAGGAAATGGCACAGTGGCCTCCATGTGAAAGGAGAAAGCTGCCTCCAAATACTTTGCTGTGTAAGTGTGTCACACAATTCACATGTTCAGGAAAGTTCAGTGCCCTTAGTAGAGCACTGCCTTGGGGTGCCCACTGCTGGGACCATAATCTCCGTATGCCTGGCCAGGATCTCTACATCTGATAGGTTCTCGGCTGGGGGAGCAGAAGTCGTACCCTTTGATGAGCTGCCACAATGGTGGGCCGATTTACCAAGGTTTAAATTAGACTCACTGGGGCATATTTAGAAAAAGCCCCTAGCACCACCGGAGCGTCACTTTTTTTGACGCTCTGATGGCACTGTGTGCTGGCAGATATTTACAAGGCAACGCAAAGCCACGAGCCTTGTAAATACAGCCCCTTTTCATGTATCACTTTGTGTGAAAGGTGCGTGCAATGGATGTTGCTGTGGGCGTTCCACTGCAACACCCATTGCTTTTTGACACTGCCCCAGAATTACAAAGATCTGTAAATGTGAGGCAGCGCCAAAAACTAACGCCATTCAAAAGCAGGCATTAGAGTGGCGCAACGAGAAGGAATACTTTTATTTCTCCTCATTTTTTGGTCGTTTGTATGTGTGCTGCATTCTGCAAAAAAAGTGATGCTCTGGGGGCGCTAGGGGCTTGTAAATATGCCCCAGAGTTTATCTGAGTAAGTTGCTAGGCAAACAAGATGGACTTATTTGAAGTTGAAAAAGGTGTATCTACTTAAGGACATAAAAGCAGAATTTTTGAAATACCTCTGTCTCCAGAATACCTAAGTATATATTCAGCAAGGAAAGAGTTAAACACGATACATTATTTGCACAAAATATTCAGCATTGAAATGTCTGTTTCATGAAGCCACTTCCTGGAGTATGTTATGTCTGCTAGGGCCTTATTATGAGACTATGCAGTAGCATTGAAATTCATTCTCCCAATTTTCTTGGCTGATCCGAAGAAAGGCTGGCATGATAACCTTGTGCTGGCACTCAAACGCTTGAAAGGAAGCAGCTTCCTGCATATCTTAGAGCGATTTCCAGCTGCATCCTTGCCATGTCTCTCAAATGCGTGACCAGTGCCTGACCCTGAGTGCCTGGAATGAAAGACCCCAAAGTCAATGCAAACTTTGTACTTGACTGTTCAGATTTCTTCCCAACACAGCGGTTTTATATCAGAGATAAAGGAACAAGTTGCGCTACATGAGACTGTTGATTGTTCAAAGAGGGAATATTAATATCTGAGCAAACGTTTTAAAGCTGGAATGCGCGGCCTAATTAATTTAATAACTGCGTCTGCGTCTCTTTTCCAGACAGCGAATTGGTGCCAAGATATGATTATGTTTATAGTTTCTAATTCTGACGCAAATATGATTAATAAAAAGTTCATCTGAGAAATAGAGTAGTGCAGATTGTGGTTCTTGCTTAAATTATGAAGTATTTCGGGACAAACAAATATATTTAACATTGTCTAGTTTATGTTTCCTGTAAAAGTGCCAAATAAATACCCTTTTAGACACAGATTTAGTATTAATCACGTGACAAAATCCTCACCACGAGAACAAGCAGGTGCCTGGCAAAGCTCATGAGAATTGGTAGATGGGCACCACGGGCAACAAACATGTAAACAGTTTAGGATGACCAAGCTGGTTTTCGAAACCACTTCTGTGCCAGGTTGAGTGCCAGGACACAGGGGTTATACTTTTAAGAGGCGGACACATACGATAGGCTGGATTAGCATGAGCAAGAAAACATGGCTGGATCAGGTTACAGTTACACGAAATGGTAATTCGCTCGCCGTCTTTCACAACCCATTCTCTGATGGAGGCTGCAGTAGTTAATTTCTTTATTCAGTTTTCACTTTGATTGCTTTCATTAACTGCATTATCTCATGTATGCTGCAAGTTTGGCCCTTGCATGGTGCATTAACATCCACACCAAGTATATTGGTGTGGATAGCAGGTCCCTTAATCCTTCTAATAGCAATGTACAAAATTATGGGGAATAATGTTCACAGAAGTGTTTGAGACCCTTTTGCATTAACAACGGAATGTATGCAATGAGTGCTCTTCTCCAAATGGGCGCAAGTGGTAAATCAGGTACACAATTATTTTGTTTTCCATTTTAACCAGTTCCGGATTACCAAATAGGCAAAGTAGGCACCGGCCTATGGGCCCCACTCCTTTTAGGTGCCCCCACGACAACAGACTAAAATACAACTTAAAGTACATAAACCAGAGACATCAGATTCACATAACAGTTTGTCTCTTAAAAGCTCATCTTCTGGCAGCCTTCAGTTTGTAAAGTGCATTGGGTATTAGGAGATAGTTTGCAAGGGAGGCCCCGAAATTTCGACTGCCTAGGGGCCTTCACAGGGTTTAATACTGAACTGATTATGTCTCCTTGTCTAATTAGTTTCATAAGCCATTATGCACAATCTTTTGCTCGCACACTCTCTGTTTTCCCACCTGTCTCTCTCTCTATCTCTCTTCCCCCCCACTTTCTTTCTCTCCTCCATGTCTGTCAACTCCTCTTAATCTTCTCTCGAATACCAACGCTGCGCTGAACAGTGGTGTTTAGTTGCTACTAAAACACCTTTACTCAACGTACAAACTTTGAATCCCCTGGAGAGACTTCCCCCTCTTTAATTCACTTGAAGGTCTAATGCTAACATGCATGATGGTGACATTTTGGATGTATAATGAGTTACTGTACACATGTGAAGATAAAGATACACTATGTCATACAAGAGGAGCCACAAGTGTGGCCTACACACATCCATCCCAGTGCAACCTCCCATACTTGCAGGCACTCTCCTGAAAGGAAACAGTTGATATTCATAGAAAACCTGGTTGATGATACTGCTTATCTGCCCTGCCACTACAAGACATTGTAGATCCTGCGGGCAATACACCCAGGAACAATACACCTCAGAAAAACTGTGATTAGAATACTAAAAAAGCATTTCCAATGCAATAGGTCTTGCATTTGTGAGAGTTAGAGCTATTGACATTGTAAATGTCAATGTCTTTTACCCATGTGTTTTGGTTTGGAGTGGAGTGAATGTATGTGGTGTGGAGTGGAATTATGTGGGTTGAATTGGTATTGTTAGGTGTGGAATTGTGTGTGGTAGAATTGTGTGGTGTGGATTGGATTTGTATAGTGAAATTATGTGGCATGGTGTGCAGTGCAATTATGTAGATAGTAATTATATGGTATTGAGTGTACTGGAAGTATATGGAGTGAGATTGTGCGCCATGGAGTGTAATTATGTGGAATGGTATTTTGTGTTGTGGAGTGGTATGTCGTGAAGTTTAATTATGTGGTGTGCTGTTGAATTTTGTGGCATGATGTGGAATTCTGTGGTATGGATTGGATGTATGTGGTGTGTCATGTAATTGTGTTGTAGAGTTGAATTATATGGTTTTTGTCAAATTATGTGGTGTGGAATGGAAATGTGAAGAGTTGAATTGTGTGATGTGGAAGTGTGTGGCGTTTAGTGAAATTATGCTGATTCTATAGGGAAAAGATGGGAGGTGGAGCATGTAGAGGTGAGGGAATAATCACTGGAGATAAGAGGGAAAAGGGAAGGGTCAGGGTCGAGCGCTGAGAATTAAAAATTATGCCGATTGCTGAAGGGAGGGGGAGCAAAAAAAACTGAAGAAAGACTGAAGCTGTAAGGAGATGAATAGAGCTGGGGGGGAGTGGGAGAGGCAAAGGTAAGAGAGAAAGGTGGGGGATGGTGGTGAGACCCTGCAGGACGTGGACGTGGGAGGGTGACCGGAGTAGGAGGAGGAAGAGAGGAGAATGGAACTGGCAGACAGAGAAACAACTAAGTCATGTGGAGAAGTCGAGGGCAAAGACCCAGGTGTGAGAATGAGGGAAACTGGAGAATTTGCAGGTGACAGCAGAAGAGTGGAGGTGGGAGAGAACCAGGGAATAAAAGCGGTGCAGAGCAGAGGGAAACTGGGAAAGAGGGGTAACGGCCAGAGCGGAAGTGAGAGCGAACGGTGGAGGTTACCTGTCCATTTCTTTATAGGCGATTTCTTGTCCCTGTTGTCAGTGCACAGAGGCAACCAGATGGGATAAGAGTAAAACACTGAGGAATTTGAATGAGAGGGAACGATAGGGGAGAGCGAGGTGAGGAAGAGAGGGGTAGAGTTAGTGGTGAGAGAGTGAACTGGTGAAGCTGGAGTGGGTGGAAGAATGAGTGGTGCAGGTGGTGGCGAGAGAGAACCAGAGAGATAAGGGTGAGAGAATGAGCGACAGAGATCAGAGCAAACCTGTGAAGGTGGGGGAGGGGAAGTATGAGGGAACAGTGAAAAAGCAACTGGGATGGATGCAGGGAAGAGTGGCACTGGTACAGGTGCATGCAGTGCTTAAATGAAGTGCGGCGCCAAGTACATGTGCATCCCTATTATTTTACCCACTTCTATTTTGTGGTGCCATCTGCATGCTTAAAATAACTGTTCAGGTCTTGCTACCTAGGTCTGATTGGGATCGAGTGTAGTACCTGTGAACCTAAAGCCTGAAATACCCAGTGAAATTAATGTTTAGTCATAGATTAAATGTTTGTTCTTGTGTAGTTCCTACAAATCTATATAGGATCTGCGCATTTAGACAACATAAACTGAGGGATTGATGTCCAGACTGATTCCAGGCACCCCCAAAGGATATGTTAGTCTGTAGACCAGTAGCTCACAGTGCCACTATGAGCCCCTCTTACCAAGGAGCGAATAGTTTCTGGCAACTATCGAACATGACAACGCTGACCCCTCAGGGATCGTGGAAACAGTACAATACTTTTTGATCAGTCATTCATGCTTACTTTGTCTCAGAGAGATACACAGAATAAACAGTGGGGACGTTTTCAATAAGTATTTATTGAACCAGCGTCATTCTAGTATAAGATACGTGTGCTGCAACACCCATTAGACATAAACAGATATATACGGTTATGAGCACCAGTAGAGTAAAAAAAAGGTAGAATTCTACCATAGTGCTAATGCGTACTCCTACGATGCAAACCATAACTAGATGTACCTAAATGTACCTAGCATGTATGTAGGTGTATAGCCAAGAAACCCCTTAGGTTAGAGCCAACCCCATTACCTGATGTGGGAGAGCGAAAGACCCCGTCTTGGTCTTGAGATGGACACCCCTCAAGGGATGTCAGACCACTGCGTGCTGGAGTGTCTGCGTGCAGGGACCTCAGTGTCTCGCATCAGCATGGAAGTCTTTCTCCTCTGGTTTGCCCAGCTAAGATGTAGTGCTTATATACCCAAAAGGTACCCTGAGGGGTTCTACCTAGAAGTGTACTATGGACATGTCGGGCAAGAATGACAACATAGGTGACCCTTATACAGAGTTATTATGCAGAAGATGGTAATCCTGCTGTGATACTGAGAATCCTCATGCATAATACATGAGGCTAGTTTTCAGAGAAAACCACAGGACAGTCATGTAGCACCTAACTAGGTAAAAGGTCAGCGCCAAAACCCGTTATGTAGAACAATGGTAGGACAGATGTAGGTAAAAGGTTGTGTAACTACCTAGGCCTATATTGGGGTACATTTGGGTTCATAACATTCTATAAGTAGATCTGTTTAGAAGATTGCTAGTAAATATGTGTTTTAAAAATATGATTTCATACAATATTTCTTTAAATGCTTTAATAAATGTTTTTACCAATCAGCTAGCCTTGCAGAGCGATGAGATGTATCTATTGTGTGATAAAGTTCAGAAAAGTATATACACTGAGATATTTGGATTGATAATGTATTGCGTGCATACGATTAGGCTGTAAGAGTTCAAGTACGAGCTGAGGCAACAATGTGGATGGATTCCACAAAGTCTGACTACTATCACTAATCATGCTCTACAATTTGCCCCTTCTGCTTTTAACTCACACCCTCATACATTTACTTCTGTTCCCTCATGCACACAGTTTAGATTTGGCATTCTTTATCTTATATTTATCTCTGTCGTTCTCTCATATTCTCTTCCCTCATGTACCCAGCATCCCTAGATCAATATTTCTTTCTCTTTCCTCTTGTCTCTCTTTCTTTTTCTCTCCTCATCTCCTGTTGTCATCCTCTTTCTGTCTTTTTCCACTGTCTCTGCTTCTCTCTCTCTGCCTCACTTTCTTTCTCCCCATACCTGTGAAATCAATAAAAATAATTCCTGTAGTACAGGTGTAGTTGTTTTAGACTGAAGTGTGGCACCTCGGGGAAGACTGTGTGTAACACAGGAGAAGCAGTGCCTGCATTGCTTCATCCTGTATGAGATATGACCTTCCAAGCCTACAGTTCTTAAAACCCCTTAGGTGAAGCGGGGGAGGTTTGATTTGGAGGAAGTTGGAATTTCGATTCTGGGGGTATGCAAAATGCAAAGATCCCACAGGGCTGGTCTACCCCTCCTCACCTGCACACCCAGGGGGCTTTTAGAATAATATGAGAGCTTACAAAAGGCTGGGGAGGTAGAAGCTGAAGTGAGCCAGCCTCAAATCTTTAGTGGCTCACCCACCTCTAGTCTGGGGACAAGGGGATGGACAAAGCTTTTAGTCAGAGGCAAATGTGGAGCACATTGATTTATTTTTTTAAACTATTTATTAGGCCTGGACGGTGAACTCTGCTCCGTTCGTGGAGTCTTTCAGAGTTTTCCGCGCTCCACGGAGCACACGGTTCGCGGAGCAGAGTTTTGTCCTCGCTCGCCAGCGCTAAGTTGGCGAGCGATGAAAATCCAACGCTAGACCATCTCCTAGTGAGATTTCTCAACACGGCAATCGCGGATGGTCACGACCGCTTGCTTTGAGAAACCATCCATTGGCATTGAGGAAGCGGTGGCTCGAATAGAAAATCTACTCGAGCGGCAGAAAGAAGCCGCGCCATCTTGCGCTTCTCATGGTGCTGTTCACACTGATTTTCCAGTGCGGGACAAACACCCGGCGCTAAAAATTAGCGTGAACAGCCCAACTCAACGCACTCTGGCGCTTGTGGAAATCCAAACTCCGCTAAAGTCTACCATTTTTATCCCTGTTTGAAGTCTAGCAGAACAAGACACAGCAATTCAAGAGCTATAGACAAGAGTCTCTGAATCACTGATAAGCTGTGTCTGGTTATTAAGAAAACTAATTGCTGAATGGAAAATAGAGAGATCCTTAGGCAATCTGAAGCCCAGCTCCCCATCACAATTAAGCAATACAGGGCAGATAATATTTCACTGCATTGGTAGAAGTCAGAAGATTCTTTCAGCTAGCATCTCTAGTGTCAAGTTTGCTGACAGCCGGGAGCGAGCATACATCAAATAGATCTAGACTGCAACACGTCATATTACTCCTGGGGCACATTATATCTAAGTCCATTTGAGCAATTGTAATGACTACTGCCTCATGGTAACTGCCCTACATGGATAGTTCATGTAGGACTCCAGATTGCAATGATGGCATTGGTCAAATTGAAGTCAATAGCTGCCAAGTACAGATGTGCGACTTGTCAGGTGCCGTGCAAGGGACAGACATATCTTGTCTTACAGGCTGTCCCTATGCACTAGTGTCCTGCTGGCCAGTACCTAAAAGCGAATCTGGGCACTTTTCCCGATTTGTGCATATGCAAATGAGGCCACTAGCACAGACCAATAGGTAATATCAATGCAATGTTTTCTGAAGGTGCATATGCAGGGGCAATTTGTAATAATAATTAACTGTAGACGCCTCAGTGGCAGCATTCTTTATGATTCAACACTGGTTGGTAGTGAAACGGGGATATCTGTCGTGAGAACTCAACCCACAGTAGGTGTGGATTTTTACATAAGCCTATCAAGGATTTTGTTTGGGTGACTTGCATACTATCCCTGTTGTTTTTAAATGTGTTCACCTCTCCTCCTGTGGCCAGGATTGCAGTGGACCTATCAGAGGGTGCTGACGAGAGCTTTAGCATTCTATGCCTTGCTTTCCTCTACCCCCACCTGTTTCACTCGAGCTAATAATGCATGAATCAGCAGGTGTGGGACCCTGGCTTTAGCTGACAGTTCAAAACCGCATTCTTTGCTATGGATGACCCTTGACCCCTTCCCGTCGTGTTACAATGAAACTAGTATAATGACAAAAGGCCTCCCCCGTACGAACACGCATTTGGAACAAAAAACCTATACGTTTTGCTTCATGCGCAGAAAATACTCTTTGTTGAGCTTGCGGCCCTCTCCCCCGGAAGAGTATAAAAAGCCTGTTGTCTGTCTGTCCGGAATCAAATCCACTGAACGACAGCAGTCACCATGGGAAAGGTAGGATCACGGCTTCTTCTGTGAAGTTCTCTTTTTAACCACTTCTGCCCTTTCATTTTTTATATCTGTATATTTGCACATTAAGAACCGCTGAAAAGTGTAGACAGATGTCAGGTGTGCTCAGATTATTTCGCACAAAATTTCGATATTAATTGGACCACATAAAAAAAAACGCAATCCACGCTCGTCAGCTTCGGCCTCCACTGGAACCTTCTTTGGTTGACAAACACCAGCGCGTGCTACCTTCAATGTGCAGGTAAGGACGAGACATAAATCGTTTTATTACTTTTTTATACAGATTACGATAGAGTGCCCCGCCAAGTATTCAAAGCAGATCCAAATGAAAAATACATAAGTACACTGAATGAGGGATTTAACTGTACAGGTGGAGAGTCATAACATTCTGGAGAAAAGTTAAGGGGTGTTTCAGAGTTTAGGTGTCGTCAAAGGAGACAAGTGTTGACAGGACAGGAGGTGCACGGGCTCTCCATGGCCGACGCCTGTCCTTGTGGTCCAGTCCAAGTGGGCATAGGCTATGCCTGGAACAGGGCTTTCAGTGGGAATATAGAAGTTCAGATACTCACTATCAGAGTACATGTTTGTTACCAAGGAGTGCTGGTACTCGTCCATTAAAAGTATTGCACCAGTACAAGGTAGTGCTGGTGCGCTTCCTTTTAAATTAACGACGTGCAGGCACTCAGTAGTACCAGACAGTACCTGCCAATTTTAAACATTGGCCTGGAATAAAAAGAACTGGGGTAATTGCCTCGAAAGTTAAGGCACTGATATCTGTTTAGTTACTTGTGCTCAGTTTCACTACTGAGTTAAAATGGAGCAGGAGCTTAAGCGACAAAGAAAAGAGGATTCCTGGGCAGCAGTGAAGGAAATGGAGACCAAGAGGTGTTGAGTGGAAGCAAATATCCAAATGAAAACAAAACAGAGGGACATAGGGAACAGGTCTGAAACAGAATAACACATGACAACAGCTGAGTGAGGCTAAAGGATGGAGTGTGTGGGAAGAAGGACAGTTAAACGTCTTATTCAGACTCTCATGAGCTCTCAGCTAGCCGTAGACTAGGGAGCATTGTTGGCATTGTTGTATTGCATGTGTTATCCTGATGTCATCTCAGAAAATGAGACATCTATAGCAACCCTCTGTAAATCAGATAGGCCTGCATTATATGTTGGGTTTTAGTACTGGTTTTGACAGCGACTGGAGTTTCTGCCCAATTTGCAATTACGAGATCCACAGTAATGCTTGGTGCATTACTATATCTTGAGGTATTACTGCATTGGTTTCCATCGACAAATCCTCCAGGTCAACCATGAGCAATTTGCTCCATGAAAAGGTCCAGAATTGCAGGAAAAGATGTATTAATTGGTGCCAAAGGAACAAATTCTGCATGCTATTACCCATTAAAAAGTGGTTTTAGGAGTTACTTTGAATCCCCTGGAAGCAATTGTCTCAGACTACCCTGACCCAGTGATCTCTCTACCTAATTTATCCTAAATCAGGGCATTGTCCCACACACTTTTAAGGAGGTGGTAGTCATCCCAATTCAAAAAAAAGTTGGGGAAGATCCTTCCATCTTGAAAAACTACCGCCCCCATCTTACTCCTCCCTTACATAGCTAAGATACTACAGGCACATATTGCCCAATTCCTATGCATGTTCTTAGAGGACTCCTCCTTTCTTGATCCCCACCAAGCGGGTGGCACAAGGTTTGCAGTTATTGCCCTAAATATATGAAACTCTCTTCCCCCACATATTAGAGTCACAACTTCGTATATGAGCTTTAGGACCTTGCTAAAAACATGGCTCTTTAGACAGGCTTATGGATAAGCTCAGAGTTCCCTTTCGCTCTAGCGCCATAAAACCTTTTTGGTGCACATGCGCTTTATAAATACACTGTAGCATAACAAAACAATAACGCAACTCGCAATTACCGATATTTATTCTGTTGGTAACATCAGCTGTAGTATTACTACTACCCGAAATTACGCAGGAGACATAATTAGGGCCACGGAAAGGATAATGAGAGAGAGTAATATTGTAGCAGTTGCCATACCTCAAGAGTGTGAAGGACAAGGCCCTGATGATACAAACACTATATGTGTTTTAGAATCGTTTTTTAAAATTAATGCACTGCAAATTGCTGTTAGCTTCTATAAATAACCCCACATATTATACATTACATCTTAGACTGTTGAATTCTTTAAAAGCTCGTTAATTCCATGGGAGATTGCCTGTCGAAGTAGAAGCAGAACACTTCAGAACCTGAGATACTTAGGGCTTATTTACAAGCCCCTTGCGCCACCCGTACGTCACTTTTCCCATGTTAAAAGTGGCGCAAAAGTGGCGCAAGGGGCTTGTAAATAAGCCCCTTAGCTTCCAAGCGCTAGGTATTCCACAAGGTTGTAGCCGGCAACCGAAAACACAATTCGTCAATTTTGGCTCAGGAGTGGAAGGAGATTGTCAATAGATCTTGGTCTGAATAGTTGCACTGGCAGCCAGAAGGAGTAAGTACAGAACTGATCCCTCAGGCAAATTTTCTGAACCAGAAAAAACGTTTAAGTTTAATGGGTTCCTTCTCACAAAGGTATTTTTGGCTGTAAACATCGCTTTATAGCAGAAAGACCTTTCTATGCCAACCATGAATTCACAAAGGTAGTTTTCCTGGCGTAAATGCATTTACTAGAGAAGATTTCACCACGATGAGTGCAGAGAAATCCACAGTGGTAAATTGCACTCGAGGGATGTGAAGAGGGCATTCTAGACGTGTCTTGCCTTTTAACTTTTGCAACTCTCACAACCCAGTATTCTCAAACTCCACTTCTACCCCTTTCTACCATGGCAATGGTCAGAGATTTACTTCGGCCAAAAGTTAGATGGGAAGGAGAACTGATCACCCCCATATTATTTGGGATGTAGGAGAAGAGCTTTTCTCCAAAGAGGAAAAAGAAAATTTGCACAGGAGGATCTATTCCCCCCGTGTGCTTCTATGCTAAATAGAAATCTGCACAGTGGTACCAGAAGCCCACGAGAATAGAAACATGACATTTCCACTAGTAAGCCTGGAAATCTGTATCTGACACAGTTTTCTTTGGAAGGTTACTGCTGGGAATATTTGTGAATACCAAAAGAAAAATGTAAAAGAACGTTCAGGCAGAGATCTAAATTTGCACCCATACATTTACTTTTGTTTAAAAAAAAATAAGGCCCAGTGTATTTTTGTGGAGAAAACCAGCGGAGGTATGGCAGGCCAAAAGAAGAAGTGGTTACATTTTCTGAGAACCAGCAGAACTCTTGCCACAGCTTTCTGAAGACATCACAGGGGACAAGGTGTAACTGGGCACATCAAGATAAATGCATTGTCCTTCCTAACCGAGACGGGAAGAAACACCAGCATTAACTGCTGTGACTGGAGCTGAAAGAAAGAGGCCTTGACCACAGTGCCAAGCTGTGGACAGAGGGAAAGGATGGTGTCTGTCATTTTATTAAAAAGTATTAACATTTTGTGTGAGCTTGGTGCTGCCTTAAGTCGCTTCTGAATAACAATTGCAAGACTACTGGGGGGAAATGGTGAAAGAAAGAGGCTGTTATTGTGAAATGGTACAGCGTGAGATAATAAAGTTAAAGTCCAGCATTAGTGTCTAAGGAGTTTAATGTTTTTTCGAACAGCCCTGGTTTCAAAGCTGGCTTAACTGTAGACGTGACCCTCAGTTTTGATCAGCAACATAGGACATTTCAATGAAGCTGGCTCACAACTGACACTTTAATGCCCAAAACGTCTGAGTATTGTATTCAGGAACTACAATGAAAGCTCCTTTGTTGGGCCTACAATATCTGCAAAGTTTAAACCAACATGTACAGGATTTAAATTTCATGGCCTTTTTCCAAAAAGGCTTAGCTCAAAGATTTAGGGAAACAACATTAAAGAATTAAAGGTGAATACAAGTATGTAAAGGTAGGTTGTTTGTAGCCTTATCTTTTATATATAACATTAAGTATGCCACTTGGTTTTGGTAGAGTTGGACCAGTTTTAGAAGAGTGTTTCGAAGACCTATGTACAAAACAAGACACTCATCTATTATGCAAATATTTAAGACATGATATATCATGATTGAGAATTTGTTTTACTAATTCCAATTGCTTGGAAATAGAAATGTTCCTGCACAGATAGTTGGTGTTTTTATGGTCTAGTGGTCTTGGGCATAAATGAACCTTTCTGTTGCAACTGGGTACCAGATACATGTTATTAGGTACTGGTCTTACAAGCCTATCTAGTGTATCTCTGCAATAGAAATGGGGCAAATTGCTTTTCTTAAAACAGTCGTATCCAACATGCAGACAGGAGGTCAGGATCTATGTCATAAATTAAGAATAGTCTCATGAGATAACTGTTTATACAATTTATTTAAAGTTACTCTTTCACATTATCAGTGGTAATCCTAAATCGTTGGCAAGGCCAAGGTCTACATATGACGCTCTAGGCTAAAAGGACCTTAATTTGCACACCAGTTACGGTCAGCCATATTGCCCTTCATCCATCTCAGATTGCGCTGAAACCAAAGTAGCAGGATATTTATACAGGAACCTATGGTCCCTTGCTGCATGTAATCCATATGCATCATTCAACCAAGGCCATGACGTTGGATAATCTCTCCTGATGTCACTGATTTCATGACTTTCTAAATTTTAATAATTCCTTGATCAATGGGTTGATTTGGCTCTGAAAACTCAGCCCTGAAAGGCAGTCTCACTCTCTGGCCACCGGAAAGCTCCTGTAAAAACGGTTTTTGATGTTTGCTTTCAATGGTGGAGAAGTGGGTCAACTAGATCATCCTCACTAGTCTTTTAGGATTACTCTTGTGGAGTAGCAATTTTATCATAGTTTAAAAAAAAAAAAAATTCTGAACGAGTTTCAATTAACTGCATAGCTGGAGAGTGACTGGTGCATATGCAGGTAAGGTACATGCCTTTTAGGGCACCACTTGTCCACAAGTATCCAGATAACATTTACATGACTAAGCGGCTGAGTCTTGATCCTGTCATATATGTAAACTAGTTGCTGGCGGTAGACTGGTGTTTATCTCCTTAAACATAGGACCATGGTACGCTATTGAAATTGTATGAAGTAACTTCCTCTGTGTCGCACGATTCACAGAAAAAAAAAATATGTTCATCGGTAACATTTTAAGAGAAATATTTTTACTTTCTTAAGCCAGCTGTGGTTAGCATGATGACTTCCTATGAGAACAGGTTTGCATGTTTCTTAAAGCATTGTGCTCCTCAGATTCAGAGCGCTTGGCGTAGGTCTGTGACAATTACTGGCCTCGGTGGGGACACCTCTGCACGCGAGTAAACATGTATACAAGGAGACCATTGCACCATGCTGAAAAAGTATGCATACTGTTGCCCTTATGTTATTCTCAATATGGTTAGTGGTATAAACGATGGACCGAATGTTATGTCTTCCCTGCAGATCACCTTCTACGAGGACAGGAACTATGGGGGGCGCTCACACGAGTGCAACTCTGACTGCTCCGACCTGAACTCCTACTTCAGCCGCTGCAATTCCCTCCGCGTCCACAGTGGCTGCTGGATGCTCTATGAGCACCCAAACTACATGGGGCACCAGTACTACCTGCGAAGGGGCGAGTACCCCGATTACCAGCGGTGGAATGGCTACAATGACTCCATCAGGTCCTGTCGGATGATCCCAGAAGTAAGCCCTGTTATATGTTCCCGTTTTAAAAAATCCAGATAATTTTAAAGATGCTTGAGGAATACCTATTTTCTGTTTGCAAATTGGATATATTTAATACAGAGATAAACAAGCATATGCAATGCAATCGGTCCTGCCTTTGGGACCTTATATGTATTTAGCTATGCAGCACATTAGCCTGGGTGCTGAAACATCTACTGTTCTTTAACATGGAGGTAAAGTAAGCACCAAACTGCGTGACACGCCAGGTATGGGAACACATGGAGAGAAATATTGCCTTTCAGCTGGAAATGGTATCGTCCAAAGCTCTTTTTTTATTATAAAATCAGGGCCTTCAGTAGTCATATCACTGAAAATACAAGATTTGAAAAAAATATTATTGTCTACGGGTGCTCGTGGAAGACAATTTCTATGGACTGGAATCTAGAGAATGCTAAAGTGATTCTGGTATTTTACTGACCTCTGCTGGTCGTTTTCTATCAAGAAAGTTAAATAGAGGCAGTTGCCAGAAAAATAAAAAAAAGAAAGTCCCTAAGCAGAAAGCAATTCTGGTATTTTACTGACCTCTGCTGGTCGTTTTCTATCAAGACAGTCAAATAGAGGCAGTTGAACAGAAAAAAAGTCCCTAAGCGGAAGCAGACAAGTCCTAGGGCTGATCTCCAGAGCCCACAAAGTACATATTCATATAAGTATATACTAAAGTATATACAAGAGGTCTCGAATGCTCGACCTAAAAAGGATGCAAAGGAAGCTATGGAAATGCCTCTCTGTAGATCATTTATTTCATTCAGTTGTGATTTTCCCATTCAAGCATAACATGTTGTATTTTGGGTTACACAGCTATGAGAATGGGTAGCTGGCCAACACTGTGCCCATTTGTAAGGGTGTCCCTGGCAGGGAAGCGGGGTGTAGTAAAATAAGATCAATGCATATTACCTGAGCTCCCATGAGAGCCTAAATTCAATTATTCCCACAAATGAGGTGGGCTAAGACAACTGGTGTTCTTGGTATCACTATAGTAATAATGGCCTCACATTGGGCATTTACTCTGCCAGAGGCGTTTTAGGATTCAGAGGGATCAACAATAATAATGCAATAAATTTAAGAGATGAATAGGCTCATGGAAAGGTTACACATCATTTTAAAAAACTAAGGGCATTATTTAAGGCCAAGTCACGCAGCGCAGCAAGTCTACTTGCTGCGCTGCACTGTGTGACAGGTAAAGGGTAGGAATGTGCCATATTTCAGGCAATACGTCACATTCTTGTCCTGTCCCTTGTGCTGGCGCCCTTTTGGCAGTCTAGTGCCAACACAGGCACCCTTGCACCATGGTACCCCTTCTTGCACAAATGCAATCCTGGAATGAATATTCTTCTTTCTATGTGTGCTGCAGAATGCAACACACATAGAAAGAGGAAGAAACGAGGAGAAGTAGAGATATTTCTCCTTGTTACGCCTCCCCTCGGAAGGTTTAAGATTTTGGTTTATCCCCAGGTTTATAAGTTCTTGTAAATCTGGAGATGCATCAAAATCCATGGGAGCTGCGTGGGAACACCCACGCAACGCCCATGGAATGCCTTCCCAGGGCAGAGTAACACAATGCAGCGATTTGGGCTGCGTTGTTTTACCCCATTTTTTGAAGCCACTCAGAGCCACGCAAAATGGCTTTGCATGACTTCAAACATCTGACTTAGAGGTTTGTGTCACGCATGTACCATGGTGCGTGGTGCAAAAGTGACGCAACCCTCACATAAATATGCCCCTAAGTTTCACTAAAAGAGCAGGAATTGAGATATAAAAAAATAGATTTTGGGGGCCTCCATTATGAGGAATTGGCGTAGGGAGGCTCCGCAAGTCTTCTTGCTCTGCTGCCCTATGCCGAAGTGAAAGGATAGGAATGCACCACATTCCTGTCATAGCGCACAATTTGCTGCCTAGCGCGAATGTAGGCACCCTTGCACACATGGAAAGAGGAAGAAACGAGGAGAAATACAACTATTTCTCCTCATTAGGCCTGCTCTGGGGAGACGTAAGGTTTTGCCACTGCCCCAGGTTTATGTGATCTTGTAAAACTTGGGGCAGCGTCAAAATCCTGGGTGCTGCATGGGAAAACCCATGCAATGCCCATGGAACGCCTCCTTGACTCAGAGCAAGGCAAGGCAGCGGCTTGCGCTGCTTTGTCTTACTCCATCTATGAGGCCATGCAAAGGCATGCAGCTTTGTGTCGTCTCATAGATATGGATGAGAGGCATACACCTCCAGAGCATCAAAAAAAGTGACGCTCCGGAGGCGCAAACCTCTGTTAAATAAGCCCCTACAGTTTTATGTAGGGGAATAAATGAAAACAAATGTATAGTATGTAAAGTAGCCTTATTGAGATAAAATATATCTCAATTACTTCTCTAAAGTGTGAAAAAACTAAAAGTTAAACATATCAGAAAGACTAGTCTATAAAATGTCTGTGCCAACCTGATGGCCTAAGCCAGTTAGAAGCTTCTGAAAGACTATAGAGTGGACAAAGGATAGCCAATAAGAGAGGTTGTGATTACTAACTCTTGTCTTGCAGGAAAGCAGCACAGGGCTCCCATGATGATCATAAGGTTAATCGCTACTACCCAGTGTCAGTTGCTGGCAGAACACTCTTTGAAGCTTTTGTTAAGAGGGTAACTATCAAAAGCGAAGCAGATGCAGTGGACCGGGGCCTACTGACCCGTACTTGTGGAAGTATTTTGCTACTCAGCCAGTGGACGGGTCATGAGGGCTATGTAATGTGCTTGCAACAGGGCCCTCGACATTCTAACCATGCTGCTGCCAGTGGCGGTTGGTGGTCCTTGAAAGTAGTGGGGCGTAATACCTTCCAGGCGTTCACCCCATTTGTCTCAAAATTTGCCTCACTCAAAATGAAAGCAAACTTCATTTTAATCTGTAAAAAAGAAATCACTATTTATAACTTTCAAAAAAATCACTGTAAGACTATGATTTAGAAAACAATCCACTGTTTGCTCAAGTGGTTTAGAATAAGCCTTATCTTCCTTTCAGTTATGACACCTACTATTTTTGCCAACGGTATAGTGGAGCCTTCTACATTGTAAATGTACGACTGCAAATGAATGGTTACTTATGACATGCTGAGTATTGCTTATGACACGCTGAGTATTTTACAAACGTTTGTAAGTGTTACTATTTAAGTCTGGAGTGTTATAAATTGGTGGAGTTGGGATTTTCCGAAAAGAAGTCTTCAGCTACTTCCTGAAATGTAGGAATGAACTGTCCAGTCTCAGGCCTACCTACATAGTGCTGCCACCGAGGTGCTCTTTTTCAAGTTGAAATATGGTCAATTATTACTAACACAGGCTAGGCAAATCGCACGGTTTCCAGGAAAGGTTATACTCGATCCCCAGTGAGTATTTAAAATTGCATTTTAAAATCACATGCACAGCACGTGGAAGGTCTGCCTACACGCACACTTTACTTATATCACAATTGTGGCTATACTTACATTGAGAATTTGCTTAAACAACTAAATCGCACAACATTTAGGCAAACATGTATGGGCTAAATCTCACAATTGTACATTTTCTGGAGGAACTGCAAAGAACAGATTGAACTCCTATACTCTGTTTGTAAAGTTCCTCCAGTATTGTTTGTAAATAACAGATTGAGTTTGAAGATCTGGCACACTTCAGAATTCTAATGTAAATTTAGAAATGGATGGATCTAGATGATGGGTTGCAATATCCTGGGGTTACCTCTTCCCTTTCTGAGGGATTTCACCCAGGTCTGCTGGGGCATGAGTATTAAAGTTCCTTTTTCTGTATGATAAAACTGTGTCTCAAGGTTAGGCAAACACCATCAGTATGTAGGAGAAGAAACAAGTAGTGCCAGTCTAGGGCACATTAAGAATGAAATGAAGGCAATGGATGGCACAAGTGAATATGGAACAAAAGCATTGACAAGACCACCCAATAACTTTACTGTGTTTTTTTTTGTATTACTCTGCTAACACAGCACCGAGGATCCTTTAGAATCCGGCTGTATGAGAGAAGCGATTTTGGAGGCCAGATGATGGATTTCACAGATGACTGCCCAAATGTTTATGAACGGTTCAACTTCAATGACATCCACTCCTGCCAAGTGAATGATGGACATTGGGTCTTCTATGAAGAGCCCAACTACACGGGACGTCAGTACTATCTGAGACCCGGAGAGTACAAGCGATATAGTGACTGGGGTGCCTCCAGTCCCAGGGTTGGCTCCTTCAGACGAGTAAATTATATTTAATGTGATAAAAAATAAGCGCCTATTTCAATGTATTATTAGACAACACAATAAAATTCATTGATATAAAAATGAGTCTGTCTATTAAAAAATGGCCAACTTATTAAAAATATATTTACTTTTATTTGGAGCACAAGCAGCATTGGGAAGACACAATTAAGGTCTTAATCTCCTTTCAGCTGCGTTCCTTGGAAGAGTCTGTGGTTGCATGAGATCAGTGTGATTAGTCTGTACTTTTCGAGAAATTCTGGATGTAAGGTGGAATTGTGCCTTTTTCTAAACAAGAAAGTTGTAACTTCATGGCTGCTGATACACTTGGAACAAGTTTATTCATCAGAGCCCAAATCTGAGAGTGCTGTTCTACATAGAAGATAACCTGTGCTCACCCTCTGGTAGCTTGGCACAGAGCAGTCAAGCTTATCTAAAGAGGCAACGTGTAAAATATTTGAGCAACACACACAGTAACACAATGAAAACACCACAAAAATACTGGGTTAGAAAAATAGATTATATTTTTATGAGTAAAACAAGACCAAAACAACAAAAATCTAGAAGTAGAACCGGAGTTATGAATTTTTGAAGATTAAATGGAACTACTAATCCCACCATCCTTTGCCTCAGTAACTGACGACCTGTGCTTCTAAAGTGCACCACAGCCCCACTGCCCTGGTGGCATCTGTGTGTGAAATCGACCTGAAAAGCTGCTGGAGGAGCCAAATGCATGGCTGCGGCTGATGAGGATCTACTAATCCCATAATCCTTTGCCTCTGTAACTGACAGCCTGCGCTTCAAAAGCGCACCACAGCTATGCTTGCACCCAGGTCCGGGCCAAGGGCTGGGCCACCCCCACTTGGTTTAATTCTTTAATGGACATTGAAGGTAGTGTGTTTCCCTGCGTGCTAATATCTATGACTGTTGCCATTTATTTTTCTTGCCCACATTTGCTCTGTATTTCTGTACACCTTAAGTGCATTAGTTTTAGCTATCAAATTCTTCTTGGGTTGATTTTATCGAATTTTAATCATTGTACTCCTTGATATTTTGCTATTGACTGTGTTCACATAACGTTTATTTGTGATTGTCTTTTCTAAGAATGTCTGTGGCTTTGAGGTACTCCCCTTTTTGATCTGTACATCTAAAATGGGGAAACGTAAAGCCTCTGAACTAGTTCAGGGTATTGCTATATATCCTAAGGGCCCTACCAAACCAGGTAACTGCACTTTTAAAGAAATCAACCTCTTACTAGAAGAGCTCAATTCCATTTTAGATGCAGACTCTGTGCCTCAAGGTAATCCTGGGGACATGCCAAAGAAAAAGAAAAAAAAAGAAGCCCAAACTCTCGCTAGTTATTTTAAAGGGCACTCAACCAGGAAATGTACTTCCAAAGCCCATTCAGCTTCTGCTGTTCCAGACCCAGCCGGCTCGAGTGAACCATCAAGCCAATCTCTCCCTGTATACTCCATACCCTGCAGCAATTACTTTTCGCCTTTGGTGGAATTGTCTAGGGAGCAAATAACCCTGGAGACGCTTAGTGACTCAATCTTGCCATCCCCCGTTTCGGGCAATTTGGCCCACCTCACACTGCAAATAAAAGATTTAAGGGAAGAGGTGGGGATCTAAAACTATTGATTTGGGAGAGGATGTGGCCGAACGGGCTAGGGCTGTCGATCTCAAATCTGGGGAACCGGGTTCGAGACTCGGCAATGATGCTCAACATCCTGTGATTCTGGGCAAATCACTTAATCTCCCAGTGCCTACCAAAAATGAATGAATGTGTCCTTGTGTAACGTAACTGGTGTTCATGTAAAGCGCTCTGATACCTGATACCTTCGGGTCAAGTTCGCGCTATATAAAACTCAGGAAAAAAAAATTGTATGTCTATCTAGCATGCTGAACCAACTAATAGTGGATACGGCCTCTCCCCACACTAATAAACAGCAAGTTATATGTACACAGGATCCCCAGCCCTCAGTCCGAGTACCCAGTCCCACTTTTAAATGTTCTTCCATAGGACATCAGAAGCTGCTTGTTCGAATTATGACAAAGATTTTCCTGGGAGGCTCGGGAGGCCAGAACTCCATAGTGACTTAAGGTCTATGAGACCTCTAGGCCCCTCTTTACACTCTAGACAACTCATTAACCGTATTGGCGATGAACCTCGAGGTAATCTGTGTATCAATGGGCTGCTGCAGAGTGCTAGCCACCTGCTTGTAACTTCTTTTTGGAATAGGCCCTCTCTATGTGCTAGCTCTATTTTTATGGTTAATGTCCCCAAACTCCTATTGCACGCACAATATGAAAGGGAGGACATGTTAAAAAACAAAGCTATTCATTGGATTCACCAAGTGAGGGGTTGCCGCTCAGTCATTCGCAAGGATATTCTCTGTACCAGAAGACATTTTTCCAAAAGTTTAAATTTAGATAGCATCGAAATATGCCTCAGAGATGGGGATTTGTTTGATAGTTTGGTGGCTTTTGACATCAGAACATCTTCCTTCTATAACACAAATATTCGGTTTACATACAAGCGGGCGGACGATAGCCGCCCAAGTGATTTGCGTAATCCATTATGTTTAGCAAGTGGACGGTCCCTCCTATGGGAAGCTGACTGACTACTTTCTATTTGCATTAATACATCTATTTTTTCATCACCTATGACCATAGTTGATAGCAGCCCGTCAAAGGACCCTCTAGGCCTTCAGTTTCCAAGAGTCTGTCCTAGTGAGTCTGCTCCCTGTGAGCTTGTTACCTCAATATGTGATCAATCTTACAATGTGCTTCTATGTATTCCAGGTTCTACTTTATGTTCACCTAATCATGACTCCTTGGCTCTTATAAGTCCCCCCACTACTATTACACCAACACCCAATAAATCTTCGTTGACACTTATCTCATGGAATGTGGCTGGCCTTATGCCAAAGGTTGCCCTGCCAGATTGGAATAATTGTATTGAACTATATGATATCTGCCTGTTCCAAGAAACCTAGTGTATTGAGCCAATCTTCAAACCAGGTTACTTAAATGTCCATATCCCAGCAAAATCCAGTTCGACTGGGAGATCTTCTGGAGGGCTAATGATTTGGTTTAGACCACCTTTACAATGTAAAATTCATAAACTTGATATTGATTGCCCGGATATTCTAGCCTTTCAGTTAGCGATAGATGAGTCTCCCAGTATTGAAATGTATAACATCTATGCTAGAGGGGATAAGGGTGGCCTAGCATCAAAGACAGTTCAATGTCTAGAAGATTATCAGGAAAGGAACCAGCGTCAATCCCATCTTATTTTCGCAGGGGACTTTAACACCACCTTTGTGCCCCTTGATATAGATGGTGTCAGCCTATCTCTTGAGGAGGATGAGAAATGGGCCACACCACAGGTGAACTGAAGCCGCATCACAGCTAAAGGCTCTATCTTTAGAATTAGGAGTCAGGGCCACCAATGGACGGACTAAATCTGAAGCAAAGGGAGCTTGTACATTTAATAAACCATTTCATACGAGCCGCATCAACTATATACTAGTATATTTGAGACTTTGGCCATATGTTAATGATATGGTCATAAGAGAAAGAACGGACAGCGACCATAATCCTCTGTTCCTTACTATGACAGCTTTTTGTGCAAGGCTCTTAAATGATCCTCACCCACCTTCCATTACCAAGACTATAGTGCCTGCCAATGACATGCGCTGGCTTAAATGGTGCCACTCAGTTGATCACCCTGACACTCTATTGGCCATTAGTCATGATTTACAAATATTTCTAGCTAAGCTGAGTAGTAGTACTAATTTGGAAATTGTAGTAATGAAGTACAGAGGCAAGGTGAGTTTTTTTCGCTTCATTTATTTCACCGTGGCTGAACCACCTCAGGGCAGAGCTCCAACTGCCACAGCCAGCAACGCTCGACATGGAACCCTCACACAGTGAGATTACAAACCGAGCTCAACATTCAGTGATAACCACTACATGGGTTTCCCCTTTAATAAACAAACAGGACATGTGGAAAACCCAGGCTAAAGGAAAAGGAGTAAAAAAAGGAAAGGAGGCAAATGAGAATAAGAAAACAACACAGTAAACATCCCATAAAATAATCGCAAAGACCCCCAAAACATATTAGTCCCTGAAGCGGAGAGGAACATTCCTCACCCTTGAACTGCGTCTCATGCCCATCTGTTCCATCTCAGTTGGTAACCTTCCACCATCCACACTGTGACCACCACAACTTTCTTCAACATTTCTGGTCTTAACCAACCAGCACTTGTTCCACCACTGGCCATTTACAAGCTTCACCGAATCACCATTAACTTTCACAACCTTGGTGGGTGGCCCAAATTTGGAACCACCCTTCCTCACATGTCCTGTTTTTTTCACACAAACAGAATCTCCTACTACCACCTTAATGTCTTTAACATTTTTCCTTAAGTCAAAATATTTATTTTGCTTTTCGTGTGTCATGCACACACAACTACTCACACTCGCATCTGTCCACTGTCCAAATTTAACCCATTTATTCATCCAGCTGGGGAAAAAACTGGTGGTGGCTCTGCGACCATGCAACAGCTCAAATTGTGACACACCAGTGGTTGCATGAGGAGTAGTGCGATAAAACCAAAGCATGCTTTTCACAGCATTGGCTACCATACAGTTGTTTACAACCACCCACTGAATGCATTCCCCCAACACCCTGTTCATTCGTTCTACTAAATTGTTGGTTTGAGGGTGGTAAGGTGAGCTTTTCAGGTGTTTAATCCCACTGGTTTGTAGAAACTCTTCAGCTTCACTAGACACAAATTGTGTCCCATTGTCTGTCACAAGAGTTTCAGGAAAACCCTCCTTCAGGAACACCTCTTTCAAAAACTCAACAACAGTCCTGGAAGTCACTTCTCTCACAAACTTCACCTCCGGCCATTTTGTATAGTAGTTCATCATGACCAGTGCAAACCTTGAAGAAACGTCAAGCGCATTGAAAGGACCAACTATGTCAAGCCCCAACTTCACCCATGGTGCGGACGGCAACTCTATGGGAGAAAGGGGGGAAGTGTGTAATTTCACAGATTTATCACAGCTAGAACAGATAACACACTCCTTGATAACAACATCAACCTCCCTATCCATAGAGGGCCACCAAAAGGACAGTCTGACCATTTTCTTAGTCATGGTCGCTCCCAAATGTCCCTCATGGGCTTGTAGAATGATGCCAGTTCTCAAACTCACAGGGGGAATCAACTTGTCAGCTCTCATTAACAAACCATCCTCAATGGATAAGTCATCCTCCACTTAAACATATGCGGGTCCGTGTAGGTGGTTCAGCACTCATCGCCACGAAAAATGTAGTAACGAAGTACGGAAGCAAGGTAAGTTTCTTCACTTTGTTTATTTCACTGTGGCTGAACCACCTCAGGGCAGAGCTCAGGCAGCGTTTGACCTCCAACTGTCACAGCCAGCAACGCTCGACATGGAACCCTCACACAGTGAGATTTCAAACCGAGCTCAACATTCAGTGATAACCACTTCAGAAAGGAACTTAAGCACATTTACGGGTCTACCTAATATTTTTTTTACGCACATTTTGTCATTTTTTTTGCCATAGTGTCCTCTACCTAAAAGCGCACTCATAGATCAAACACCTGGTTTAATAAGGAATGCAGACAAATGCGAAGCTCATTGTCTGTGGCCATAAAAACGAAGGACACTGTTCAAATCTCTTCTTTGAAAAAGGTTTACAAGCTGACCTAGGCCAGAGCAAAAAGGGAAAGGGATGACTTCAGGTAGCAAGATTAAAAAACATCTTGCCTTGCACATGATTCTACCAAATTCTGGTTTCTGGTTACCTTGGGTGGTAATGGATCTGCTCCCCCACCTATAAGCTACATATCCCCATCATGTTTTGGTCTGAATATTTTTTTTAATTGTACTCTGAGGGATTTTCTGACTTTACAGAGGTAGAGTCTATTGTCCTAGAATCCCCCAGTCTAGCAGTCCCATTGTTCGATCCAGGTGATATCACTATTTCACTCGATGCCATAACTAGTGGCAGACGTCAGTTTTGCAGAAACCATGTATAGGACGGGACACAGGTGAGCATTGTAAAACAGCTTTTATTTATTAACAATATTCACTATATCAATACATGTGGATTATAGATCCAGTGCTCACAGTTTAGTGAAAAAGAACGTGATGTGGTGAGAGAAGAAGGACTTTAAAAATATACATCGCATTGACAACAAGAGCAAAACTCCTTATAAAATTAATTCTAGAAATTAAGGAGTTTGGTTGTGGAAGGGTCGATGGCGTTTTGATCTCAACAATTTGAGATCTTCATCAGGACAGAATTGTGAGCATGTGGTATCTACAGGGTAAAAACAATACATGTTTCAAAATCATGAAAACGTCCTGAAATAGGTCAATAATTTGCATTTAACATTTGGGTAAACTATATTGGAAATTCAGCTATATAGGCTAGTTATGCCAAAAAGGACAGAGAAAGAATTCTTTGAATTGTAGATGAAGGAATCGTTAGAGACCAAAAGGATATGAGATTGTGGAATTATAAAATTATAGAAAGGAGGGTTTCAGTAGCATGATTAAGTGACTAATAAAAATGACGTGAATCAAATGAGACCAAGAAAAGGGGTCTCAGCGGCGGGATCAGAGTATCGGTTAATCAAGGTGTGGAAACCTAATAAGTGCAAGAATTCAGCGTGAATCATGCAAGGGTAGAAGTGTATATGAGTGAGGGTACCCATGCATCGAGGCTGAATTTACTAATGAGACCCACAAGAAGCGAATCTTGGGTCTTGAAAAAGGCACCTCGGCATGGTGGGCCGATGAATCAGAATGAAGTGAGTCCTGCCAAAGATATTGGAGAATTGAGGACTACAGTGAAAATTGCCAAGGTGCCCATCAGTCACAGTCGGAGTGCGCACACGTAAGTAGAAGGAAACTTACTAGTTGGACCCTGGGGTAGCGAATCTCGGGTCATGAAGGGAGCGCGGCGTCATGGGAAGGTTAATCACAGAGATGGTCCTAACGAGGAAAAATAACCAAGTGTGAAGGTCTGACGATGATGATTGTGGTAATGATGTAACTTATAGGCTGAGATAAGGGGGCGCACTTACTTGTAGATTAGTTAAATGGGGTTCCAGTCAAAAAATCCCAGAGCTCCTGAGCCCAGGAGACTTGAATTGGAGGGGGGACCAAGGTCCCGAGGAGGCGTGGAGCGAGTGATTTGATGCTCCGTCAATTGGCCATGTAGTGAATCTAGGAGGGAGGGAAAAGCGGGGGGCAGTCAATAAACGGACACAGTAGAGGTTGTCAAGTCAGGAACAGAGTAGCTGCACACTTACTTAGGTTAACCGCTTCAGTCGGTGGAAGAAAGGGATGGGCGGCGGCTCCGTCTGTGGATGCGAGGCAACTGTGTCTCGAGGAATGGAGCCGTCATGTTTTTGAACCCGGATGTGCGGTGCGTCGTAGGAAAACTAGAACGCTGAAGACCGTATTCAGAGTGCATGCGCGAGCTTGTATGTGCCTGTTCAGAGTGAATGCCTTGAGCGGCTCGTGGTGTTTGAAGTTGCTTAAGTGAGTCATGCAAATGACTTGTTTGGTGATCGAATAACCCTACTTATATCTTCAAATTCTTTTGCTTGTTACGTGTTAGATAATTGAAAATTAATCATTAAAACCGAACTAGAGAGTTGCCAGTAGAAGAGGAATTTCAAGGAAATGAGATTTACACATATAGAGGAAAAATGAGAAAAAAAGTTGAGGCGCCATAGAGGACGTGCAATAGCTTCATGGGCATAAATATGCATGATACCAAGGAGTTAGTTATCACAATTTTGAAAAAACTGATTGATTCATCCCCCTTCTTTGAAAATATTTATCTTTACTTGGACCTATCGGTCTTGTATGAACCATTGTTTTTTATAAAAACTATCTGAAGCCCCAGGTTCTATTGACAGGTGTCCCCTTGTTATGTAATACATAACTAGTGGCAGAGCCCCTGGACCAGATGGTATACCAGTGGATATATTTATCCGTGATTGAGGTAACTGGTCTAAATACGTTCTTGCCCTAGCTAATGCCATTGCAAAGGGAACCCAGATACTGGACTCATGGAAGGGAGCGGAAGTCATACCTATCTTTAAAAAGGGTGACAGATGTTTACCTGTTAATTTCAGACTGATCAGTCTGATAGACTGCATTCAAAAGATTTTCTGCCATCTATTACTGGATAAAATCCAAGACTGGATCGTTGATAATGATATACTGTCACCTTTTCAAACTGGTTTTCGTAAGAAAGCCAGCACCATTGATCAGGTTTCTCAATTTCTGCTCCTATATTGAAAGACGGCAGTTATTGACAAGGCAGCTTGTATGTTGCCTTTGTCGATCTCAAATCAGCAATCAACTTAGTCCCTCATCCAAAGCTATGGCAGGTTCTTCATGATATGGGCATGCCCCTTGATCTTTTAGCTCTGGTTGTCCGCCTTCATGCGGGCAATTATGCCAGAATTCCATGGGGCAACGAGGGCCAGCTTACTGATTGGAGCAAGTTTTTGTCCTTCAATCAGCACAAAACATTCAAAGAGAGACTATCATTAGGGGGCACGATAATTGAGAGGGTGGACTCATTCAATTATTTGAGCATTAATTTATCCTCGATCATGTCTTGGAAGCTTTATGTGGAACAAAATGACTCTAAAGCATAAGCAGATTACAGGTATTATTTGTAAAGAGCATTGCATGCCTTTTAGTAAACAGATAGCTCCCATTCTCCAGATATATGAAGCCAGAGCTGTGGGCTTTGCCCTATGTGGTTCCGAACTATGGGGCAGATTTACGTTTCCTGGCGCATCCCTGCAAATCAGCAGGGATGTGCCAGGAAAGATGCGTGACTCAAGTTTACCCTTGCGCCACCACAGATGCGCCGCATTTACAATGCGGCGCATCATGGCGCAAAGATAAACAGATGCGTGTCGCATCTGCCGGCGTAAGGTTGGCGCAGTGCTGGAGTTGTGTCGCGGGCGCGACGCAACTCCAGCACTGTTCCAACCTGGCCTATCCTCAACATGGTGCGTCACGCCTTACGCCTGCTTCAAGCAGGCGCAAGGTTTTGACGCAGCGGGGTCGGAAAAGTGACTGAGTGAAATCTTGTAGATTTCACTCAGGCACTTTTCCGAGGCGTTCCTGCACTGGAACGCCCACCCTGCGCCGGATCGCCCACATGAAACCTGACGTAGGTTTCATGTGGCGCAGGGCTTTACAACGTGACGCATCTCCCTAGATGCGTCACGTTGTAAATCCCCCGCAGCATGGCGCTAGCTTCATGCCGCCGCTGCGTCACAGAAGTGACGCAATGGCGGCGCAAAAGTGGCGCACGGGGCTTGTAAATCTGCCCCTTAGTTTTTTTTCTATTGTTCCAGTCTATCGAGATCGGAGAATAGGAGCCTGATTTAGATCTTGGTGGTATGACTGTCGTCACGTGATGGATTGCACTAGGGATTCACAGGTGGGTGGGTCACGTAGCTTTAAATAGAGCGGGTTTAAGCTGGTTGGAGAAACGGATGTTTGACATAGAGATGGAGGTCGTTATGCGGCAGATTTACATCGGGCACGAACGTAAGTTTGATAAGGTTAAACAACGATCAAATTGGGGCTTGTAAAAATGTTGTTTGAAATTGAAAGAGGAGGAGATATGTGGAGACAGTAAAGTTACGAGATTGGGTAGGTTACAATGTCTGGGAGGTTTAGTATGATGTAGGTTCATAGTTTAAGGTGCACAAAAGATTTGTTTGATGATACAAGTTTATATGATGGATTCATTGGGTTTTGACATTGGGGTATAATCAGTAGAGGTACAAGTTTTATGGGGGGATTATAGATTATTTGTTACTTGGGTGGTTTTTTCTTTTTTCATTAAAAGTGGGTTGTTTATTTATCAGTAATTTTGAATCATGTCTAGCGCTAATTAATCAAATAAGTGATTGATACATGTATATTTTTACATCATAGATACCCCTGATGAAGGTTGTTACCGAAATGCATTGGGTGTGATGTTGTCATTGCATAATTTGGAGAACTCGAGATTCGGAAAATGCTCATGTTTAGGCCTGGATGGGCAATCATGAAGCAATTAAATGCATAAGTTTAAAAGAATTTAGCTGCTTTGGTGTGATAATGAAACTTGGATAAAACATGGAATAAAATGGACAAAATTTGAAGTAATCTTGGTTAAAGTGTATTATTGGAATACTAAAGTTCATGCGGCTGTGCAACTCGCTCGATGACCTGCAAGGCGCGGGCTACCTTTTTTCATGACTGTCGTCCCACCTTGGCGGCGCTCCCAAGTACTCCGTCAAGCTGACAGCATTCCGTCCACTGTATTTAGATGTGGCAACAACAGACTGGGTAACCGCCGTTTCTGGGGTCTTTTCTACTAGCTACCAGTACTCTGTCCCTGTTATGCCGGCGAGTTTGCACCAAGCAGATTTAGATGTTCCCATCGTGCTGGTGGTGTCCTGGGGGCGGAGTCCTGATGGAGTGAGGTCATGGTGGTGTAGAGACAGGTAAGAACTACTTATCATTATCTCACTACCCATATGTGTTGTTAAACTGTCAATATATATATATGTAGGTAATGTGTAATGCCCTTTTTTTTACATATTGCTTTGCACACCAACACTGCTGAATGTACACCCACAGGCACTGCGATCACAACACCCACAACCACCACCACCAAATAATTTTTTTAAAGTATCAATGCAAGTGTGTACATTTTACCACGATAAGTGGTAATATGTCTCCTTATGCATGACACATAAAAAATTTCATGTAAGAGCAATGCAAAAATACAAGAGGCTAATGCAAATGTGAACAAACGATTCATAGTGGGACAAGTGTAAAAATGCTTACCTTTGCTCACGGCGACAATGGAGTGGATTGGCGTCATGGCAAAGTTGCAGCAGCAAATGGAGGACCTGGACAATGGGGTTCAAGACGAAACCAGAAGTCGGAAACCGCAAAAATGGTAAGTTTTTATCTTATTTCCTTCGATTCTGCCAACTCGACGTAGGAGATTTTCCAGTCAGATTTTCCACAGCGGAAAGGCTCATGCAGATTAGGTCGGCGGGAATCCTGGCTGGACTCCCTCAGACAGCTGTTTCTGCTTCTGACACTGACGAGTTGGGAGGGATATGCTGGCGGAGTTGGCGAGACTCGGTTGGCCTTTCGTTCATGGACCCGCTAACATCTAAATCGAGCCGGTGGACCATTAAGTAGGCAGGCGGTAATACTGTTAAAAAAGCGATGGCGGGACCAGGTCCACCAACATCTAAATCAGGCCCTAAGTTCCTAAGGAGCCTGGCCTACCTTCCACCTAGTACCCGGTTATATCCTTTGTTGCTTGATATGGGTCAGAAGGCAATAGTTTACAAGGCAGGATTGCATCCTTTATTATTCTGGAGGAGGATATAGTCTCCTCCTGAACTTACCCATTATGCCATTGCCCTGCACGATGCTATGAATGCAGATAGATTCAATAAAGTCAGCTGGCTTTTACACATTAAAAATATGTTGTTTTTATTGGGCATGAAAGAGCTTTGGAAGACTCCGTCTCGTTACTCCATTCCCTCAAAAGACTTGCTGAAAAAGCAGTACTGGCTGGTCAGTGCAGACTGATGCCCTTAAAGCTACCAGTGCTACATTGTCTGGGGCTTTTTTAGATTTTAAATGTTCTAGTGTCCTGGAACAATGCTGGGATATCCTAACTGCCCGATGAACAGGAAACTTTATTTCCAATTTAGGATTGGCACTTTGCCTCCGAGAACTTTCACCTGCAAATGGGCATCTAGTGATTCAGTTTTGTGTCCTGCCTGCCACAATGCTGCTAAAACTATAGCTCACATCTTATTTAAATGTCCAGTTTATGATGGTCCCTGACAGGCATGGACCAAGCCTCTTTGTAAGCAATTGGGCACACGTAGCTATTATACCACTCTCAGAATTTTAAGATCAGATCCTCGCTCACTATACGCATGTTCAGTTGCTAAATTTTGGAATTAATATGGCTCATAAGAAGAAGGCGCGATGTATGCGAGTGACTCTTCACTCGATATCTGATTGCACAGCGTAAATAAGACTAATCACATTATCAAGGTCATAGGAAAACGTACCCAAATTGTCACAATTTTTAAACAATTGTTAAATTGTTCATTTTTACATGTTCTCAAGCCTTTATTTGACTAATCAGCTGGGGGTCGCGTAACTCGTTCATTCATAAGAAGAAGGGCCAGAACTCCTCAGTGATAACTGAGGCTGCATTGTTTATGGGGTAAGCTCTCACTGAGTCTTATGTATTGCTCTCCTTTCTGTATTATGTGATGTTGGCTAATGTAAATGGGGAAATGTTTTACACTGGAATTATTTTTTTATTGATTCTGTGAAAGTTTATCAATTTACTAATTTATATATGTATAATACGCTTTTATTGTATACTTTTATGGCACTAGTTGGTGAAATAAAGTTATTTTTATTGATTGAATTATAGTGCTTGAAGTTATAAAGTGCCAACTGGGGACATCTGGTCGCGCTGGACCGGGGAAAATCCAAAGTTCAGACTGACCGCGATTGGGGGCATGCCGGCTACAGGACTCACGCAGGTCCCGCTGAAAAAGTACCTTGTACGGTAGAAGCGTTGACGTTGAAGACTTGATATGAGGAGCAGAGGAGGGGATCAGTTGTTGTCTATCCAGTGGATGGAGGTGATGCATCAGTTCCGATCATCGCAGCCGATGAAGGCTTAATGGACGAACCCCCTTGCCGATGCAGGCGATGCGTCTAATATCTTATACTCGACTAAAGCATGCAAAAAAGGAAATTAAAATATTATCCTCAATAGACTCGTAGCTCCTACCAACATCAAAAGGGACCTTCAGCGGGGTTGGGAAAAATCAGATTTAGGGATTGCACTAAAAGATTTACCTGCTCACCTTGCGGTGAATGCACAAAATGGTCATAAAAAAAATCTCCCCCAGAGAAACATCCTGTAATATCTGACAGGTCTGTTTACATGGAGGAATATTAATGTCACCCATGATGACAATTGGAGTAAATGAAGCAGAGCTTAGGCAGGGTTCCAAGGGATGTGTCTTCCAATTCTCAATGGCCAAACCCAGAGAAGTAATAATGTCAGAGCTATGTAAGTGGCCATTTGAGTTATAAATGTTAAATATAAGTAGGTTTGATTTTTCAGGAAAAGTGAGCAGGAAGTTGGTTTTCAATTTAACCATGGATCAGTTCAACGATAATGATATTAAAGTGCACACATCTCCTGTAGCACGGCCTGAAGATGAAGGGGTGGCAGGACATAAAAAATGTGCAAAACCATCCAGAAAGAGTGTGGTTCTACCTCACCAAGGGGGATATTCACAAGAACGTGCGCTAAACATCTCCAAAAAATGTTAACGCAACTTTATACATCGCAGTCTATCACGGGAAAATAACCCCGTGTTAACGTGAAATTCACAACACGGCGGTACCATGCGATAGTCTCCCGGAAACGCGGACAATGTCCGCGATACAAAAACCGCGACGGTGATAAAAACCCAAACCCCAACGCAAAAAAACATGCGATGGGCCAAACCGCGATGAGGAAATCAGCGATGAGCAGCGCCAGGCCTGCTATACACACACGGCAGGAGGGAAAATCACTACAAAAGTAGAAAAAACACACAAACACAAAATAACCAACAACGAAGCACCATGGAGGCAGCCGGAGCAGGCGCAGAGGACGAGCGGAACCCCACAAGCACCCCGGTCGACCAGCCTGGGACCTCGGGGACAGGGAAGGGCAAGGACAAGAAGAAGAGGAAGACGAAGTTCAGTTCGCAGGAGAATAGGATCCTGGTCATGGAGGTGATGGAACACCATCAAGAACTGTTCGTCACCTCCAACGTGTCATTGGGCACCAAAAATGGAATATGGCGGTCCATCGTGGACAAGGTGAATGCCGTCGGAGAGCACAAGAGGTCAATGGACGAGGTCAAGAGGCGATGGATTGACATCAAGCACAAAACCAAGGAGAAACTCGCAGGCAACCAGAAGGCAGCAATGCAGACTGGAGGTGGGAGCCCAGCGCCATAGCTGGAGCTGGATGACATGGAGGAGCTGGTGTCGACAGTCATCAGTGTGGAGACCGTGGCAGGAGTCGGGGCACCGGACACTGCTCGACATGACACAACACAACAGCAACAGGGTGAGTAACCACCAGGTACTGGGGGACGGGGGAGATGGCCACAATGGCACACATGCACAATCAAGCAGAGCACAGTGCACACCCACAATGACTCTGGATCATGGCCCTGATCTACAGACTGTCACAATGTACATTGCCATGCTGTCTGAATGTGAACATGTAGCATGCGGCTACATACATGTGGACACATTGTAACACAGCATCTCCCCTTCACATTGCAGGGGCACCGTCAACACCTCCTGCAGAGCAGTCCCAGCCACTCTTCATTGATGACGAGGAGGACACCACCAGCATCGACATCCAAGCCCTCCAAGACATCATTGAACTCATCCGCCAATCACCTCCAGGACCAGGGCAGCCCAGCTGCATCGAGGAGACCCCACCCACTCCACAAACCACCCAGCAGGAGGCACCCACAACCCCGGCTGTCTCCCAAGACCCCCCCGAACAACACATGGCCTTCCAACGCCGTGTGTTGGAGGGCCAGAGGGAGATGGCTGAGCAGGTGCGGGTGGGGTTCGACCTCGTGGCTACCAAACTTGACGCCATCCATGGGTGTCTGAGTCCCATCAGGGACCAACTCCAGTCCCTAACGGACACCCACAGGCCGCTCCATGGTCTCCAACAATCCCTGGCTGACATCGCTGGAGTCATGACTCGGAGACAAGAACACCTGTCAGCTCAGAGTGGCTCTAGCGATCTCAGCCGTGAGCTGGCACACATGCGGAGGCTCATGGAGGACATGGTGCGGATGGAGGCGGAAAGGATGGCAGCCACCGCTGCACATCAGCAAAATGTAGCTGGGATCTACCATGCCCTGCATATCCTCATCATGCCATTGCTGCCACAAGGCGTGGCGCAGATGAATGCTGCTGCTCCTACACCATACACATCTCCGCCCCCTGGTGTGTCAGTGCCTCACAGTGCGGCAGGCATTTCCACTCCGGCACCTGATGTGTCACTGCCACACAGTGCGGCCGACAATCCACCTCCGGCCCCTGATGTGTCAGTGGCACACAGTGCAGCAGCCGGAACTGCACCACCCACAGGTGGGGCAGAGCACACATCCGAGGACGAGGACGTGGATGGGCTTGAGATCAGAAGGAGGCACCAGCATTCATGTCCGCCACCTGGCCTGTTGCTGCTTGGTGCCGCACATGGCCCCATGACCTTCCACTGACCCCCGATACACTCTGCTGCACTCACCTTGTACCGCAACTTGGACTGCCATATCCTGTTTGGTGACCAATGACACGGCGACCAGACTGCGGACTGTACCCTTCCTCTTCCGCTGTACTTGTCATTCCCCGATGGACTCTGGCTGGCCCTCCACGGGCCCATATTGTGAAGTGGAGTTGGCATGGCCCTGTACTGCTCCAGCTCCAAAACTCCACTGGATGTGCAGTAAACATTCAGAAATGCACTGCTGTGTCATGTCTTTCATCATTCATGTATGAATGTGTGGATGAATGTAGGGTCAGTGATTCCCCCTAACGTCAATGATGCTCCTCTAGTGGGATTCGAGTCACAGTTTGCTACATTGCCGATTGCGTTCCGGGTGCCGTAGACACTACAACAGGGACACACGCTGTTAGAAATGGGGGTCTCTAGTTGGCAATGGCTGGCCACTGTCCAAGTAGGGACCCTTCTTCCTAAGTCAGAGTGAGAGGGCTACCCTCTTTAACACCCCTGCTCAACTGGAAAGGGCTGGAGTGGGGCCTTGATCTTCCCCCCACTCTTCCCACTTGCCTGGCAAGTCTCACAGGTCCTGCAATGAGAGTCTGAACTCTTGTGCATCTGGGGCCAATAAAAGTGGGCGGCCAGCCTCTCAAAGGTCTTGGTCTGCCCCAGATGTCCTGCCAATGGAATGTCATGAGCCAACCCCAGTAGGAAGGTTCTGAAGCACTCGGGTACCACCAGCACACGGGCTGACCCTGGCTCAGCAACCTTAGGCTCACTATACAGGAGACTGTTCTCCCAATAAATCAGATGTGAACCAGACATGTCACCTTCTGCCTGGGCTGCAGCCTGTCGCCGCATACCCTCAAGAGAGGGGCAAACTCTCTGCTGCTCACAAAATTCCTCCCTGGTGGGTCCCCCTTCCTGCTGCCAATGGGTCAGCTCAGGCAGGTCCCCCAGTTCGGTGATCTGCTCCCCGGCAGGCTCCAGGGCATCCCCCTCAGGGTCTGCACCTTCCTGGGCAGTGGGAACCAAGGGGGCCGGCTTCCCGCGCCCCCTGCCCCTTCTCTCTAAGGCAGGGATCTGGGCCCTACTCTCAGGCTCCAGATCCTTTTCAACACCCTCCTTGGCTGCCATGGACCGAGTGGTAGCACACGCCTACTCAGGCAGACCCAACATCTCTAAGTGAGCCTTCCTCTCCACCGTAGCCCACGGGGAGTCCTCTAAATCATTGCCCAGCAGACAGTCTACAGGCATGGCGGGCCTCACAGCTACCTGAAGAGTTCCTGAGACCCCCCCACTCAAAGGGAACCTGAGCCACCTCACATTGGCTCTCTGAGTTGTCTGCGGACACTACTGGGTAGAATGCATGGGGGACAACCTGCTCTTTGGACACCAACCGGGAGCTGACAGCAGTTACACTGGCCCCTGTGTCTCTTAGAGCCTCCACCCTATGGCCATTGATGGTCACCCACTGCCTGTATTTTTTAGTGTTAGCAGGCAGTGCAGGCTTGGGGACCATCTCAAAGTCCCCTAATGAGACAAGGGTCAATTCTACGGGATCCCATCCCTCTTGGGCACCCATCTCCTCCTCTCCCAGGGCTACACTAGCAATCTGGCGGGGTGGTGCACGGGGGTGCACTGGCCCCCTTTGGGGGCACTGGGGATCAAAATATCTGTGGCCCACTTGACCACAGTTGTAACACGTGGGGGCCCCCTGGGAACAGGCCTACCTGTTGGGGGCCCGGTCCTCCTTTCTTGGGGGGCTGGGACACCACTGCTTGGTTCCCTGGGGGATTACTTTGGGGCCCTCGGTGGAACTCCCTCTGTTGACCCTTGTCCCCCCACTCCTCTGCTGGGGACCCTGCCCACCTTTGGCGACGTCTCCCACTGGACCCTTGCGGACCCGGGTGCTCACCCAGCGGTCCGCCTCCTCAGCAAGCTTTCTAGGGTTAGTCAGCTTGCAATCAATTAGGTGCTGGCGTAGCTCAGGAAAACAATTACTAGATAAATGCTCCCATGCAATCAAATCATAAAACTGTGCAAAAGTTTCTACTTTGCTACCTTTTACCCAGCGTTCCATGGCTCTGCAAAAAAGGACACATATTCAACCCACGTGGTACCCTCTAGCTTCTTACAGACCCTAAACCTCTGTCTATACATCTCAGGGGTCAAACCATAGCGGGTCATCAACGCTTCCTTCATGTGGGCATAAACCATCCTACTTTCTGGGGGCAGGTCCAACAAGGTATCCCTCCCCTCACTCACAAAGCGTCCCCACAACCCCGCTCCCCAATCCTTCTCAGGGACCCGGTGGGACACCATGGCTAATTCATAAGCGGCAAACCATTGCCCAATATCTTCACTTTTGTGGAAATCTTTAATAACCTCCTTGGGTATATACACCCTACTCTCAGGGTGCACTACAGGTACGCTGCCACCAGAGGGGAGATTTCCATGCTCTTAGCTTTAATCTCCAACTCCCTCAATACTCTCTCATGCTCAAGCTTCATCCTCATAATCTCAATTTCTAACTTCTTGTTCTCTAGGTCCCGGTGACCATACATTTTAAGCTTAGCCATCTCCATATTATGCCGCCTATCTCTCTCCCTGTCCTCCAGCTCTTCTGGGGACAGACCCTTAGCGGACACACTAGAGCCCGGGTTGGAAAGGGCTGGATCTCCTACTAAGTCTACTACATCGCCCTGCTGCTCTCCTCCCTCCACAAGCTCTCCTAGATCCTTAGGGGCATCCCTGGCTTCTAGCCAGGCCTTCAGCGCCTTGTAATACTCCTCCCTTCTAGTGAGACCTGTGATAGGGACTGTGAATTGCTTGCAAAAATATTTGAGCTGCTTGGCATTGTAGGTTTCTATTTTCTCTTCTTCCCAGGAGAGATCTTCTGAGGCATTGGATCTGGGCTTGCCCATTGTAGAACTAACTGGCAATATCAATAAAGGACAGAAGAAAACTTCTCAAAAAATGTAAGCGGGTGAAAAATCACCGGCAATATCAATCACAATATAGGATCCTAAAAACTCTCAGAAATGTGCGTGGGTGAAAAATCACCAGCAATATCAATCACAATAGGGGATCAAAAAACTTTCAATAAATGGGAGCGGGTGAAAAATCACCGGCAATTTCAATCACAATATAGGATCCCAAAAACTCTCAGAAATGTGCGTGGGTGAAAAATCACCAGCAATATCAATCACAATAGGGGATCAAAAAACTTTCAATAAATGGGCGCGGGTGAAAAATCACCGGCAATGTCAATCACAATATAGGATCCCAAAACACTCAGAAAATGTGCGCGGGTGAAAAATCACCGGCAATATCAATCACAATATAGGAGCAAAAAAATTCTCAAAAAAATGTATGCGGTACGTTATGGTCTGCACTCACTAGTAGTGTACACTATAATTACTGTATGCGATCATAAATGCAAGTCCAGATCCCACCGCTGCCACCAATGTTAGAAATGGGGGTCTCTAGTTGGCAATGGCTGGCCACTGTCCAAGTAGGGACCCTTCTTCCTAAGTCAGAGTGAGAGGGCTACCCTCTTTAACACCCCTGCTCAACCCTGTGGTAACGTAGCACGAGCAGGTAGGCTTATCTCAGAGGCAGGGTGTGAAGCATTTATGATCATACACAGTAACACAGTGAGGAACACTGCAAAGGGACACCACACAAGTAGTTATTATAAAAAATAAGTATCTTTATATAAAGGCAGATTTATCACAAGACCAATAACTGTAAAAGCCACAATACTGTCAAAAATAGGATAGCTGTTGAAGGGCTGTCAAAAATAGTTCAAAGGTTGCAAAAATAAGGTTCAAGTTCAAAGCAGTGGTCTCTGCGACCCTTTCTTTCACAAAGTACCTGGGTTTAGTAGCAAAACCAACAAAGTGTCGCAAACAGGCTGTAGCGATGATTCTCGGCACGCGAGGCCGGCGATGCGTTGAAATCCTTGCCGCAAGGGAGGATGATGCGCCGATCTGCGGGATGCGTGCGGAGACGATGCGACAAACTTCTGCACGCTGGACCGCCGATGCGATGACTTTCTTGCCGCGTGGGAGAAGTCGATGCAGTGATCCTGTTGCGCTGTGCGATCGTGTTGCGATGCGAAGACAAGACGCTCCGCGAGGGAGCGACGAAATTCGGTGCGATGCGATCAAAGTGGCGAACGCACGGCGTCCGCACTGCGATGTCTCGAAGCGATGATTTCTTTCAGGGTTGCGAGTGCGCGGCGACAGCAGCGCGATGATCTTTCCAGCGCGTCTCGGCTGCAGCGGCTCGCAAAGGGGCGTCAGCGATGGTTTCGGGTTGCGGGCCCTCGGCGGCAGTAGCGCGATGATTTTCCCAGCGCTCTCGACTGCAGCGGCCCGCAAAGATGTGTTAGCGTCGATTTCTTACCCTCTTTTCTCTGATGCAGACTAGAGGCCCTGGAACTCACAGGAGCCTCCTCAGCAGATAGCAGTCCTCGCAGGGAGGAAGAAGGAGGTTGGTGGTGGAGTCTGATGTGCCTGAGACTCCAGCAGGAGGCTAGCTCTTTTCCTAGCCCTTGGGTGATTGCTGTACAAAAATAAAAGTTCTCTCAAGAGTTCCTTTTCCTCTTCTTCAAGGTCCAGTGGTCACTGCTGCAGGCCAGTGCAAGAAACAACACACAGCACAGGGACAGTCACTTCCTGCAGATTCCTCCAGTGGCACGGACAGAGTTTCCTCTCCAGAACCAAAAGCAATACAAAAATAGGGGGTTTGAGCACAGATATTTATACCCCAAAAACCTTTGATCCTTGAAGCTACCAGTCCCTGAACCTAGCCAGAACCAGTTCTTCTCAGGCCTGGAGCACTTTGTTTACCAGGCTGCATCCTTCCTTTCAGAAAGAGGGGCTCGGCTAGCAGACACACAGTGTGAGGTGGAGCCAGCATTCACCTTGCCAGGCACAGCCCTATTCAGATCAAAGAGCCACCCCTCCCCACACTCTAAATGCAGATCTCTCTATTCCACCCAGGTCTGACTCAGCCTGTCCTGTCCCTCTAAACCCAGACAGCCAATACACATAACGGCAGAGCACACTGGAAGGCTTAGGCAAGAAAATACCTACTTTCTAAAAGTGGTATTTTCAAACACAGAATATAAAAATAAACTTCACTAAAAGATGTATTTTAATATTCTGAGCTCAGGCATACTAAATTCGTTTTTCTACCATGTTCCTGGGGTCAGTTAGGACTATAGAATGTAATAGTCAAACTGCCCATTCTAGCCTATGAGGAACAGGTAGCCTTACAGTAGTGAAAAACGAAATGGGGCATAATTCACTACCAGGACATGCTACACACACCAAGGCATGTCCTGCCTTACACATACAAGGCACCCTACCATAGGGGTGACTTACGGGATGCCAAGGGAAGGTTCAGGGGCTGGGAAGTGAGTGCACTTCACAGCCAAGATGGCAGTTCTGGACTGCACACAGACACTGCAGTGGCAGGTCTGAGACACACTTTACAAGCTGCTTCTGGGGGTGGCACACATCAGTGCTGCAGGCCCACCAGCAGCATTTGGTTTACCAGCCCTGGGCACACATAGGCCACACTACTAGGGACTAACAGGTAAACCAAATAAGCCAATCAGGGGTATACCAATTCACATAGACATATTTACACAGGGAGCATTTGCGCTGTGACACTGAATGGCAGTGGCACAGCGCCCAGAGCATCTAACACCAGTAAAACAGAGGAGACAACAGCGAAAAATGGAAGGGAGACCCACGCCAATGGTGCCAGGTCTAACACATGCATTAGTCACTTCCTTGTCCGGACATGGACTGCACCACGCCCAGAGCCCCCGAGTCATTGTTGCAAGCCCTGCGCTGGTCCGGCGTACGCCAGGCCAGACCACTCCGCTTACGCTCTGAGGGGGGGCCACATAGCTACAAGTCGCAGGTTTACACACTAGTGGTCTGCAGGTCACTGGTCTAGTTGTCAGCATGTCACGGCCACTCCCTGAGGGCAGGTTTGCACACACACCACACCCATCCGGCACAGGCGTCACAGACCATGTGACCCCGCCAATATAAGGGGCCGACAACGTCACATTCCCCACTGCTGATGGTGACTGGATGACGGACGTTCCACGATTCTCAATCATAAAGGGCCCATGAGTTGTTGCGCACAGGGTTAGTGGCACCCGGAGCCATGCAGCCATCACGGGCCTACCACCACGTGGCGCTGACTGGGGTTGCACAGGGTTAGTGGCACCCGGAGCCATGCGGCCGTCACGGGCCTACCACCACGTGGCGCTGACTGGGGTTGCACAGGGTTAGTGGCACCCGAAGCCTTGCGGCCGTCACGGGCCTACCACCACGTGGCGCTGACTGGGGTTGCACAGGGTTAGTGGCACCGAAATTGCTGAGCGGGTGTGCAGCCTGCGATGATGACGTGTGCACTGATGTGGTCTCTGCCATTGATGCCTCAGGACTCTGCGCCATGTGTGGGACCTGCTGGGCCGCGGTGCGGGTCCGCATGATGTGGAGCATGCCATGGTGGCGGGACCTGGGCCTGGAGCTTGCACGGGCACGTGGTGTGCCCACTGGTGGACACACCGTTGGCGGCAGGTGAGCAGTGGGTCCTGGGTGCGCAAGTGCAGACAGCCAGCGCTGGCCGGCAGGAGGGGGTAGGGTGCGGCTGCATGTGTGCGCAGGGACGGACAGGCGTTGTTGCCGTGTGCAGTGAGATGGACTCTGCCATGATTGACTCTGGCCTCGATTACAGATTGCAGACCTGGTGGCTTGCAGTGTATACCGGCACGTGGTTGGAGACACACCGGTGGCAGCAGGTGAGCAGTGGAGCCTGGGTGCGCGGGGGTGGCAGTGTCCCTCCTTCTCTCTCTCTCTCTCCCTTCCTTTCCTTCTCTCTCTCTCTCTCCCTTGCTTTCCTTCTCTCTCTCTCTCTCTCTCCCTTCCTTTCCTTCTCTCTCTCTCCCTTCCTTTCCTTCTCTCTCTCTCTCCCTTCCTTTCTTTCTCTCTCTCTCTCTCTCCCTTCCTTTCCTTCTCTCTCTTTCTCTCTCTGCCTTTCTTTCCTTCTCTGTTTCTTTGTGTCTTGCTCCTTTGATGTGCGCATTACACACTTTCTGATTTTGTGCTTTATTTTCCAGGCTGTGACATCAAGATTGTCCCGGACGGACCCGACAGGAGTCTTCCGCATTGGTGTTTTGTGTTGTATTTCAATAAAGTTTTTGGTTGTTACTTCAATGATAAGTGACTGTTTCTCGTTCTTCTGACCACACATGTGTGTTTCTTGTTGTCATTGTGCAACATCATGCACTTTTTGTGGCTCTTGTGTCGTGCATGGTATGTGTTTGTCTGGGGGGGATACAGGGAGGGGGGTCTGGGAGTGGTGGAGGTGGGCGTTGCGGCCCTCATGGGTCTCCGAGCTGCATGATCATATGCTCCATGGCATCTGTGGGTCTTCAGATGTGGCTCTGGGCTGGGCTCCCTTTCATACTGCAGGTAGTCGTCCTGCTTAACACCAGCAGAAGGCAGGTGTTAAATCCCTGCTGCTACCGCTGCTTATCGCCTGTTTTTGGTTCGCATCGCAGATCTGGCAGTTCGTTGTGAATGTGGGGTAGTGGTGTTTTCGTGTGTTTTTGCACGGGAACGCCTACTCTGCATCTCATTAGGGTTAGTTGGTGGTGTCACCCGTGGAGGTAAATTTTGCAGCAGTTATCGCGGGAATACTGGCGTTGTCTGCAGTTTGCACCCGCTTGTGAATGGGGCGTTAAATCTATCTCCACTTTTGATGCCTTAAGGTGGCGATAACTCGGCGATAAGTCCTTGTGAATATGCCCCCAAGTTTCTTGAACAGCCAAGATGCCAAACTGTTTGATAAAATCTAGCCACTAGTCACTAATCTTCTCCTCAAGCCCTGCAATATTCCAGGACAAGAAATTAAAAGGCTCAGCCATGATGTCCCCTTCAGAAAGGGGAAACCCCCCCCCATGTCCCTAGTGACATTACTTTCTAAGCGGCCAGGGGAGCGTAGTCAATCCACTTCCTCCAATGAAACAAGAGCATCAAATCTGTTAGATAAGGGGAGAGACATGACTTCTACATATGTAGGCCCCAATTGAACCCTATGATGACTGAACTTCCTTGGAGACGGAATAGATCTTAATAAACCTGAGTTAGGGCAGGACCTGATCTGTAAAAGAACCCGAGTGGCTAAACCCCGATACTTTCGTATAAATTAACCTTTTTTTTACAAGAGACAAGGATTCTGCCTGCAACCCGACTGTTACAGAAGTTAACCACAATGCCCCCGTCCCAGCCACATGATTCTGTGAGCCATGGTTATTTGGTCATGAATACTAACATCAAACCGACCCCTGGTATCCAGCCAATGTGTCACTTTGTTCTTCAGCTGGTCAAAGGTTTCACTAACATTTACCTTCAGCGGGGGTACATTTAGCAGAACCACAAGATTTGGAGTGCATTCAGGGGGGAGATCCAAATGGTCAGTATTAGACAAAGGTACACTAGGTACACAAAGAGATTCCCTATGATCAGGGACCCAAAAACCACTACCCCACACTTTTGAAGCGTGGTTAAAAAAAGGTTCCACATTGGCCATCCCCTGGTGTAAGCAGCAAGATCAGACTTCACTGCCCTTACAGCCCCCTGACTTATATGGTTATTGTCAGTGTTGTCTCTAAGAATAAGAGGGGTGTGAGTAGCAACCACGCACCCAGGTCCGGAATGAATGTTTTAGGGAGCCACTATTCTGATGTGTGGGCTGATGTTTTTGAGGTATCTGATGATTACAAGACTTCTGCTACACCATACTTTCAATTAAATCATTTTTGAGTTCTAATAGATTTGAGACCTTCGATTTTAAAGCAGAAATAGCATCCTTCACAAAATTAAGTTCGGTTCTCAAACTTCCCACAATAGCTTTGATAGTGTCTAAACAAGAGGTCTCAAAAGTCAAATTATTGATGGTGGGCTGTTCCTTTCCCCTGTGCAAATCATGCAGAGATATTGAATGAGTAGTAATAGCCTCTATAAGCGTGATGTTGAGCAAAACAGTCATGCTGGCTACCAATGGGGCTCCACACTAATAAAGGGCGGCTGATTAAGCTGTTCGACCCGAAAAGTGATGGGGTCCAAACACTTCCCACCTCTGGGTGCTGTAAATCCTCAGAGGGAAACTGAGAGGCATCAGAACCAGAGTTACTTGATTTCCCCTTAAAAAATTGAGATATCTTTGAAGGGGGCCTTTGAAGACTGCAAATCAGTCAACTGACTTCCTCTGATCAGAATATCCTCCACGATAAGATTGTCAATATCCTGCAGGCTACAGTTATCAACTGCATGTCACCGGGCTGTTTTAGGCTCCTTCCCGGGTCTGGTGGCTCAGTGGACAAATGCGTCCACTGCAGGGGCCTGTGTTCGACCTCATGGTCACAGGTCAAAATCCCGGCGGGTCCACTCTTTCATTCATCTGAGGTCGATAAAATGAGTACCATTGAGTTGGGTAACAATAAACATCTGTTATTCAGCGCCAAGATGCCTCTGGGTGAACGTGCGCTTTACAAATACATATGTTATGTTATGTTCCCCATCCCTAAGGATTCCTTTTATGCCTTTCTTTTGCCCATTATGAGAATGGAGGCAAAATCGTCATACCACAGAATTTAGGGCAGGGTAGGAGTAGCCTGACACACACAGTAACTGAGAGGGCTCACTATGTAAAACCACCCCTGACTTTTAAAAATAAAATAAACAAGGCAAAGTAACCAACAGTACCTGGGTGCAGAGCCAAGGGGGGTGGCCCTGCCCTGCCTCTCCCTGGCATTGACGAGCACAGGACAGGCCTTCTCTTGGCCCGGGCTTTGCCCCGGTTCTGCTCGAATGCCTCCAATGCAGCGGGAAGAGTCAATGCGCTATATAGCGCTCAAAATAATTGCAGGTGCTGGTGAAACTGAGGGAGCCCTCCTCGCCCTCAAGGAAGCCTGGGACACATAATCCCGTACACCGGTTGTGATGTGGTCCTGCTCAGCGGAAGGAGTCAACATGCTATGTAATGCTCCAAGTGGAGAGGTTCTTGAAGGAGACACTGCTCCCTGCTCTGGGAATCACCACGGCTTCCAACACATTGTTGGCCCACTGTTCAGGCAGCTCCAGAGCCATATCAGACTCCAGAATCAGATCATCTTCCTCCTCAGGAATTTCCTGCTCCTCCTCTAGATTGTCATCACCTGCAACCTGGGTCTCTGCCCAGGCTCTGAAGGCTTTCTGCATCTCCAACTCTGGGTGAAGCCTTATGTAGAAACTTGAAAATCCTTGCAAAACTCTCTCAGCTGAGGCACAGTGTAGACCTCTAACATGTCCGCCTCAAAATCAATTCCTGCAGGTGTTGCTTCTCCAGAGGGAGACATATTTTAGCTGAAAAAATCAAAAGGCCCATCAGGAAGAATTGAAAAAGTTCAAATTGGTCTTAGTAGAGAGTTGTAGTGAACAATGAGTTACTATATGGTATTACACAAGTACAAGTCCCATCCTCATCACTGATCACCAATGTTAGAACTGGGGTTTCTGGTTGGCAGAGGTATGCACCCTGTCCAAGCAGGAACCACCACTGTAGTCAGGGTAAGCTAGTTACACACTAAAAGATAACCTGTGCTCACCCTCTCGTAGCATGGCACAGAGCAGTCAGGCTTATCTAAAGAGGCAATGTGTAAAATATTTCTGCAGCACACACACACACAGTAACACAATGAGAACACCCCAAAAATGCCCCACACAGGGCTAGAAAGAAAGATGATATTTTTTTGAGTAAAACAAGACCAAATCCAATAGGTAGAACCGAAGTTATGCATTTTTAAAGATTAAATGGATTTATAGTGCTTAGAGTCATAAAGTGCCAAATGGGGAGATCTGGTCACATTGGACCGGGGAAAATCCAAAGTTCAGGCTGACCGCAATGGAGGGCAGGCTGGCTTCAGGACTCATGCAGGTCCCGCTGAAAAAGTACCTCGGATGAAGAAAGCATCGACGTTAAAGATGCAAGGAGCAGGGGAGGCGATGCATTGTTGTTGATCCGGTGGATGGAGGCACTGTGTAGTTTCCGATCCATGTAGTTGATGAAGGCTTCATCGACGAATCATCTTGGCGATGCAGGCGATGCATTGTTGTTGAGCCGTGCAGTCCGTTGTCATCGAGTCGAGCAGTCCATCGAAGCGATGCCATCGATCAGCAACTGTGTCGATGTTGAAGGGCAATGCGTCAGTTCTGATTGGTGCAAAGTCGTCGATGCATTGGTTTTGTTGGATCAGCACAGCAGAAGATCACTTTCAAGGGCCCAGGACTGAATTGGCATCATTTGGCAGGGCAGGACTTACAGATGGCAGAGTCCAGGTGCTGTTGCAGGGTTGAAGGATGTCTTTGATGGCCCTGAGACTTCAGGACAGAGGACAAGCCAGTAAGCACTTGGAGTCACTCTGGGTTCAAAGAAATGGGTCCAGTTCCTGTCCTTAGCAGGGCAGAGATCAGCAGGCATCAGGGCAGCCGAGCAATGCAGAAAAGCAGTTCTTCTAGAGCAGCAGTCAAGCAGAGTGGCAATCTTTGTAGCACAGCAGTCTTTAACCCTGCAAGAGTTCTTCGCAGGTCCAGTAATGTACTGTCTTGGTAGGGTCAGAGGCCCAGTACTTATACCCAGTTGTGCCTTTGAAGTAGGGGTAACTTCATAGCGGGCCCTTGAAGTGCACAGATCCCCCTATCTTCCCAGCCCTGGCTCCAGACTCTCAGTAGGGGGTAATCAGCCCTTTGTGTGGGAAACAGGACACTGCCTATTCAGGTGTAAATGTCAGCTCCCCCTCTCTTCCTGGCCAGGAAGAGTTATCAGAATGCACAGGACTAAAAAAAAAGTGTTTACATTTTCTATAAATACTAGAAACCTCACCAAATATACCCTATAAAGACAAACTCAGTTTAAAGGGATGTTTATTTTGGAATTTTACACATGTCAGACAGTCAGTATATATTAAGGACATTATGTATGCATTTGCTTTTGTTTCAAAATAATTTTTATTGGTTTCAGTTTTGCAAAACATACAAAACATACAGCAGTGGGAGGCACCAGCCTATCTTACAGATCAAGAAATATAAGAAACTCCAATGACATGTTCATCTTGTGTACCAGGACTCGACCTGAGATAACTACAAGCTTTATGTACCTCATCTGGATGCAGGAGAAGTTGACCAGTAAGATATTGGGGCATATTATCAAGAACGGCGTTAAAAATTATCGCCGGTTTATCGGCAGAAAACTCTTGTTGCCCAACATTGGGCGCGTAGACTGTTGCGACAGTGCATGATCTACCCCTCAGCTCACCCCTGACCATCAGGAATCTCCCAGCTTTGTCTGATTTGGAATCCTGAATGAGAAACGGAACAGAGGAGTGGAAGAGGATAGCCACCCCATTATGTTTCGTGCATGCGGATGAATGAAAAATCTGTGGGAAGGCTCTGTGTTTCAGCCACTGTTCATCTTTTTTTGGTAGGTGGGTTTCTTGCAGGGCAGCAATTTTTACGTTATGGTTTAGTAAAAACTTCCACATGCTATGCCTCTTATTAGGGGAGTTAAGGCCCCTCACATTCCAAGATAAACAGTTAACCGACATTGTTCATGCAGAGATCCTCCCTGCTGCCCCACAGAGTTTGCCCATGAAAGCCAGAGACGCCTCCCCCCTCCGAAGCCCCCCCATCCTGACCCCGACCATATAGTCCGATCGAAGAGTTCCGTGATACCAAAACATATTCAACAACAACATGTGTGAACTAAAACTTTGAGCTCCGAGGTGCTCTATCTCAGAAGAGAACCTCAACTTGAGCATCGCCAGGGGCGGACCCATTTCTGAAGACTAAAAGCTATAACTTATCTCCCTTTTACAAGCACAACCCCCCAAGCTTCCGTGGAAACTGAGTGACTCAGTGTCATCTTCAAATGGTGTCAGACCCCCTTGGATTCTGAGCGCCACAGTAATTCACTAGACTGCCTCTATAGTTCAGAATTGTTACCGGACCAAGGAGACTCTTCATGAATCATCCCGACGTTTTCTTGCCGCCTCTTCTCTGTTGCAACCATGGACCTCTGTCGCGTCTTTCCATTTGTGAGTCTGTTCCTGAGCCTCCTGCTCCCTTCGATTGCTTCTGAGTGGAGATTTCAATGCCCAGGATGGATGCTGCTTCCTCGATTTCCGTGCAATGGACGCTTCTGCTGTCCAATGAGAAGGCCAGGCCAAAGGGATACGTCCAGCGGTATTTTATTTTGCGCTCCCTCAGGATGTCTGTGATCGGCCGGAACTGCTGGTGACAAGCAAGTGTTGCTTGGGCCACATCTTGAAAAAACCAGCAGGAAGAATTTTGAAATGTTATTTTTTCCAGAGCACGTGCCTTCTGAAGAATCAGTTCTTTGATTTTGAAGGAGCTGAATTTTGCCAGAACATCTCTGGGTTTTCTGGAGTCCCCTGGTGGTCGTGGCTCAACCCTGTGGACCTTCTCGAGCCACACCTCCAGGCCATTTTCTTCCAGCACTGTTGCAAACATCCTCACCATGAATGCTTCCAGATCAGGGCCCTCACAGCCTTCCTCCAGGCCCCTCACACGGATGTTGTCACGTCTAGAGCGATTCTCAAGGTCTTCGCACTTAAGTAACATCACAAGCCTTGCCCGTGCACAATACTATTGTGACTGAGGAGTCCTCTACAGTGGCACATGATGATTTAGTGATTGTTAATCTGTCAGACTATACACCAACTAAGGAAGAATGTACTGTTTTACAAAGAGGCTTGGGTTTCTGTCCAACTCAAAGTAGTGATATTGTTGATGTCATTGTTGATTTGCATAAATTTGTTTGTGTCTTAAAATTAAAACACTATTTCCATGCAAACTCAAGATGTCTCACCTCTGATATTAGTAACCACATTACCCCAACACAAACTGTGGGGGACTTAGAGAATATTCAACTTCTACTCTCCCTTACTGACGATGAAACCGTACCACTTGACCAACTTACTGAGGAATTGGGTATTAGAGCCAAACCTGACATCAATAGTGGTTTAAAGGAGAAATCAAAATTTAACCCACAACTCACGCACCCCAAAATTGACCTGTTTAAAACCAAAGTCTCGGATGATCTACACAAGGTGCTTAATGGCCGTACACATAGAACTTTGGGTACCCACAATCTATCCCCCCTTGAAAGACTGGCGCTGAAAACACTTAGAGATAATGATCAAATCATTATAAGGGAAGCCGACAAGGGTGGGAATGTGGTGCTAATGCGGAAGGAGGATTACATGGGGGAAATCCAGAGACAGTTGGATGATACCAACTGTTACGAATCCATTACTACGAACCCCATGACAGAACTTACAACATACATAACCATGAGACTCAGCGATTGGAGGGAAAGCGGGTTACTCACTGAGGAGGAGGCCAGATACTTGACTGTTCAGAAACCAAGCTACCCTTGCATTTACATCCTCCCCAAAGTACATAAGGGGGGGGGGCTTTCCACCGGGTAGGCCTATAATAGCAGGGATTGACTCTCCGACCGAACGTCTGTCGAAGTATGTTGATACATTCTTGCAGCCGTTGGTAGCAAATCTCCCAGCTTTTATATTGGAATGTAAAGACATCCTCAATAAACTTGAGGATGTCCCTTGGACTGAAGGACTCTGTTTCGTCACATTCGACGTTACCAGTTTATATACTTGTATCAAAAAAGATTTTGGTCTCCATGCCCTTTCGCATTTTCTAAAGACACGAACAGCAGATTGGTATGCACATAATGAGATGCTTATCGAAATGACCGATCTCATCTTAACCAAGAACTTTTTCCTCCATGACGGGCACTGGTACCACCAGCTCCAGGGAACCGCGATGGGTTCAAAATTCGCGCCATCGTACGCGGGACTCTTCATGGGCTAGTGGGAACAGACACATGCCTGGGGTCGATATGCCTCCCCCTGATTAGAGAACATCATTTTCTGGGGGAGGTATATTGATGATGTCATTGTCATTTGGAATGGTACCATGGAACAACTAGGAGCGTACCATTCCTTTTTGAATGACAATCCACATAACGTGACTTTGACAATGACCATTGGACAGGACAAGATCGATTTTTTGGACATTTCATTCTACGTCAAGGGGGGCACATTCAGAGCTCCCTGTACCGCAAACCCACTGCCAGTAATAGCACCTTACAAGCCACCAGAGCTCATCCTAAAACAACCATTAACAGCATCCCGTATGGGGAGATGATCCGGGTTCGCAGGACCTGTAGCGAAAACGAAATCTACCAGACCAATTTAGAGGCAACTAAAGATCGTTTTAGGAAGAGGGGCTACAAGGAGAGAGTCTTGTTACAAGCGCAACGTAAGGTTAACCAAAAAAAAGGGCTGATACTCTAAAGCAAAACCAAATCTCTCTTAATACACAATCCAAGGCTTCTAATATTCAGTTCATCACACGGTACACCCAGGACAGTCAGAACATCTATAAGACCCTTGCCAAACACTGGCCCATATTATTGGAAGTCCCAGGTCTTAGAGATACCATCACGGCAAAACCTAAGATAACATACCGGCGTGGCAACACACTCAGGGACAAACTATGTCCCAGTTACATTGCGCCCAATAGACCAGGGATGAGTTGGCTCACCAACAAGACACCGGGCTTTTTTGTCTGTATGGAGTGCAACATTTGCCAATATGGCAAGAACAAATTAAGAACCTTTCAGTACAACACGAAACGAACATACACCATCCGCCATACCATCACCTGCAAATCAACATTCGTAACATATGTCATTGGCTGTGGGTGCAATATTATATATGTTGGTAGCACTATAAGGGCACTCAAATTGAGAATCCAAGAGCACGTACGCGCCATCAAGACTCATGATACCAGATATCCCATGACAGCCCATATGACAGAACATCACGGAGGAAAAGCGGACATTTGGTTTCATGCAATTGACCATGTCTCACCACGGGCTAGGGGAGGTAACAGAGAACTGGTTCTTAGAAGAAATGAGGCGGGTTGGATTTGTCGCTTACGATGTGTAACACTTGGCCACAATACAGATGATGAACTACATTACTTTCTATAGAGAATAAGCACTTGAAATGTATTACTTTTCACATGTGGTTCTCTTTGTTTGTTTACCTCATCTGTTACCGTTACCCATTTATCAGGTTTGGAATTGCCAATGCCCATAGTACCCTTGTATCTCTTTTGCATATCAATCAATCCTTCATTATCGACTATATCCCCTTAGATGTTGGATCTAAATTATTGTCACACCACTTGATTTGACTCCAATGGCCTAAATTGCCAACATGGAGATTATATGTACCAATCTCCTCATGTTTAAAGACCATCTACTGGACGTTATGATGACAAAGAAATCCAGTGTTAAGGCCAACACAGCTTTGATTTTTCGCTGCCCCTTTGTCCCCTTTTAGTATTTCTAGTTTCCCATCCTCCTCCCTTTCTCTCCTTTTTTTCTTTTTACTTTCTTCAATTCTTATGTTTTCATCTTATCTTATCTTATTTTATTTCATTTCATTTTCTAATTATTTAACATTAGATACCCATCTTTGATTGAGTATTCTGCCATCTTGGGGACTGCACGATCTTTATGGCCAACAGATGCCTATGCGGTTTGTAGTCCACAATTGTGGCATCAAATATGCACCACCTTTTTTGAAAAACCTATAAGGCACTGATACTAATGCCTTGACTAGGAATCTACGTTCTTGGGGCTCGTGTAACTCCCATGGCCCACGATCGTCTTTGCTGCATGTAGTCCACTAATATGGTAAACTAACTCTTGTGGCTTGTTTTAGATAAAACTATATGGCACTTTAGTTTTTACATTTTGGCCCTGTTTCGAAAATATCATTTGGTGATAACCCTTTTGGGTACATCCCGCTTTCACTGAGTTCTTTTTCTTTTTAGACACTCCCTTACTAGACACGCGGATATTCTTGCGTGATCACGCTTGTGTTATTTAAACCGGGCGCGTTTGGCGCTCGTTTTCTCAGTCTGCATCTGTTCGCTGAAGACTGCGGGGGTCCCGGATACCAGCGGCCCAGGTAGGAATCTTGACCTACGTGACCACTACACATTACGGTCACTATCTTCGGTCATGGCTTCATGCCGCGTTATTTAAATGCCCCTATTTCTACCAAGCATTAATTTACGGCTTGACTTGGAACTCCTGACACGGGTTCCCTCTATACTTTTCCCGCCTCTGTTTTATTTACACTTTGGAAACGCGGAAACTGTGTTTTCCCATGTTCTTGTTATATTATTACTTTTGCCGTACATAGTGGACTTCTGGTTTTTTATATTTTTTACGTTTTTTGTGATTCTGTTGCCTTGGCTTCGGGCCTTGGTAACCCTGGCATCATGCGGGTAACGGGAGATTTCTTCATCTACTTGGTTGGGGCTTATTTATCCCCTATTTTTGAATTTTTGAATTATTTTATCTCTTTTTATTACTGCTTACGCAACCATTTATTATTACTTTGTGAGCTGTTTACCTGCTTACTGTCCCTCAGTACAAGAGGGTAATTATACTTCTTCTATACAAATAAGGGTGGGTCGTATTTGGGCCATCGCCCCACGATTTAACTTGTTTCTGTTTGCACTATTTATTGCAGGCACACAAGCCTTTTATCTACTGACTGACTCCGGATATATGAGGGTCCAGTGGGAATTTTACGTATATTTGATTGTTACTTCAACCTATAATCTACATTACTACCTTATTGGACAGTAAATTCACCTTTTGGAAGGTAGGCATTTTTGATTTACCAAATAACGCTGGGCCTGTTGGTGCTCATACTTTTTAAGATGGCATTTAATTGGATCTTTCTGATTATTCACATATCTATTTTGTTCTAGGTTTCGCACTTGTCTATCTTACATCTCCTTTACACCCTCTACCTATCCTACTCACCTCTGATTCTTTGATGTCAATTTGACAGACATTGCTCATAAGATAATGCCTTACCATGGGCAACAAACTTTCGTTATGTTATCAAGTTCCTATTAAAGCACTATGGTACCACAATATGCCATTCAATATAGATGTTATGCATCATGTTTTTTCTGACATTGCTAATGAATCAATAATACTACTGTGTCCTAGAAATGTGGCGGGTATACCGCTTAAGACTTATGATTGACTTATGTTAGTGAGATCATTTTTAAATGTATTGTTCACTGTTTGATATGTATTGTCTTGGTCTTTGTCCATTCGTGATTTTCTATGTTGTATTATACACTTTATGTTTTTGTATACATTGCAGCCCTGATGAAGTCCATGAATTGGACGAAACGCGTCGGCTGTCTGGCTGCTGTTTTTTAACCATAAAAAGAAGAATAAAGGAAATACTTGTTTTGATACTCTTTGGATGGACATTTAATTGGTGGTGCACTCCACATTGGTGTTACATTTGACTTTGGTCTCGTTAGACCGCTCCTTGGAAACAGCAGGAGTGGTGGATGTGCACACTCTCTGAGTGATTGGACTCAGAACATTGGACTTTCTGATTGGGTAACATTTTGGGGGAGGTGCGTCACATGCACACTTGTGTGTATGGTTTAGGTTTGTTGTTTCAATTTTGGATGTATTCATTTGAGGCCTGATCGCACTCCCTCTTCCCATTATTTGTGTTATATTACTATTGATCTCCCAATGTCTAGATTTAAAGATAGGAGGGAGGAATTTGCGCTGAATCTTTTTGCAACAGAGCAACAACAGGGTAATCCAACACAAAATCTAGGCACAGTAGAAGGACTTAAGAGTAAGTTCCAAAAACTAGAGAGTCTTAAAAAACAAGAGCTGGCGAGGTGGTGGGATGGTGCAACCCTGAAACAGTACTTGGATAATGATAGAGTACCGAGGGGCCTGAGAATCCTTATATTCCCCACTTTCGAGGGCTTAGATGAAGATCTTTTAAAGGAGTGGGAGGGTAATCTTTCGGCTTCCTCAATAACTATGATGAAGATACTCATTAGACACGCAGAGAGAAAGGCAACATCACTATTGGTTGAAATTGAGAAACTAGAAAAGGAGATAGAAGAAAGTCCCCTTAAAGAAGCAATAAAGAAAAATTATGATATCTTGGAGAAAATAATAGAAGATTACCAAGTGTACCAACGGGACAAAAAGGCCCGCAAGATTAAAAGGGACGCTACAGACTATAGACAAGGTAGAGTTTACACCTTCGCCAAGAAGTACGATAAAATCAAAAGTACTGAAACATCAAAAAGGGACAGGGATGAGACTCTGGAGTTAGACTCAGTTGGTGGTAGCTCGGCTACATCTACAGAAAGTTTACAGACTGAGGCAAGTAGCAGTAGCACCACAAACCCTCCAATACAGAATTCTTTTTTATTGGAAATGGAAAGAGTACGTATAAACAGTCAACACACAAGAAAAGATCTAAAATCAGGAGGGGTGGTAGAAGGTGGTCAAAAAGGAAAAAAAGTGACACCAGGTTTAACAATGAAATTACGACCTACCAACATGAAATAACATCACAAGCCTTGCCCGTGCACAATACTATTATGACTGAGGAGTCCTCTACAGTGGCACATGATGATTTAGTGATTGTTAATCTGTCAGACTATACACCAACTAAGGAAGAATGTACTGTTTTACAAAGAGGCTTGGGTTTCTGTCCAACTCAAAGTAGTGATATTGTTGATGTCATTGTTGATTTGCATAAATTTGTTTGTGTCTTAAAATTAAAACACTATTTCCATGCAAACTCAAGATGTCTCACCTCTGATATTAGTAACCACATTACCCCAACACAAACTGTGGAGGACTTAGAGAATATTCAACTTCTACTCTCCCTTACTGACAATGAAACCGTACCACTTGACCAACTTACTGAGGAATTGGGTATTAGAGCCAAACCTGACATCAATAGTGGTTTAAAGGAGAAATCAAAATTTAACCCACAACTCACGCACCCCAAAATTCACCTGTTTAAAACCAAAGTCTCGGACGATCTACACAAGGTGCTTAATGGCCGTACACATAGAACTTTGGGTACCCACAATCTATCCCCCCTTGAAAGACTGGCGCTGAAAACACTTAGAGATAATGATCAAATCATTATAAGGGAAGCCGACAAGGGTGGGAATGTGGTGCTAATGCGGAAGGAGGATTACATGGGGGAAATCCAGAGACAGTTGGATGATACCAACTGTTACGAATCCATTACTACGAACCCCATGATAGAACTTACAACATACATAACCATGAGACTCAGCGATTGGAGGGAAAGCGGGTTACTCACTGAGGAGGAGGCCAGATACTTGACTGTTCAGAAACCAAGCTACCCTTGCATTTACATCCTCCCCAAAGTACATAAGGGGGGGGCTTTCCACCGGGTAGGCCTATAATAGCCGGGATTGACTCTCCGACCGAACGTCTGTCGGAGTATGTTGATACATTCTTGCAGCCGTTGGTAGCAATACTCCGGGGCTTTTATATTGGACAGTAAAGACATCCTCAATAAACCTGAGGATGTCCCTTGGACTGAAGGACTCTGTTTCGTCACATTCGACGTTACCAGTTTATATACTAGTATCAAAAAACATTTTGGTCTCCATGCCCTTTCGCATTTTCTAAAGACACGAACAGCAGATTGGTATGCACATAATGAGATGCTTATCGAAATGACCGATCTCATCTTAACCAAGAACTTTTTCCTCCATGACGGGCACTGGTACCACCAGCTCCAGGGAACCGCGATGGGACTTATGATTGACTTATGTTAGTGAGATCAATTTTAAATGTATTGTTCACTGTTTGATATGTATTGTCTTGGTCTTTGTCCATTCGTGATTTTCTATGTTGTATTATACACTTTATGTTTTTGTATACATTGCAGCCCTGATGAAGTCCATGAATTGGACGAAACGCGTCGGCTGTCTGGCTGCTGTTTTTTAACCATAAAAAGAAGAATAAAGGAAATACTTGTTTTGATACTCTTTGGATGGACATAATTCTTTTCTCCCATTTAATTGGTGGTGCACTCCACATTGGTGTTACATTAGACTTTGGTCTCGTTAGACCGCTCCTTGGAAACAGCAGGAGTGGTGGATGTGCACACTCTCTGAGTGATTGGACTCAAAACATTGGACTTTCTGATTGGGTAAAATTTTGGGGGAGGTGCGTCACATGCACACTTGTGTGTATGGTTTAGGTTTGTTGTTTCAATTTTGGATGCAACCCTGTGGACCTTCTCGAGCCACACCTCCAGGCCATTTTCTTCCAGCACTGTTGCAAACATCCTCACCATGAATGCTTCCAGATCAGGGCCCTCACAGCCTTCCTCCAGGCCCCTCACACGGATGTTGTCACGTCTAGAGCGATTCTCAAGGTCTTCGCACTTAAGTAACGTGGCCTTAAGCTGATTGCGTAGGTCAGCAGAACCTTCTGCAAGAGGCAGAACACGATCCGACAGTTCCTGGCACTTTGCCTCTAGGTCTAACGTGCGAGCCCCAATCGAGTCTACATCCACCTGCAGGGCCATCAATGTTCCTTCTCATCTCTGCTTTAAAAGCAACGAGCGAGTCCCCCATATCCGCTTTAATGTTCTCTCGGAGCTCCTTTTTGAACTCCCTCAGTGACGCCATTAGGTCCTCTCTTGTAAGCGCGATGTCGCCGCCGGTAGGGGCCCTTCCTTCCTTGTCCGTGCCTGAGGTGGCTGGGGTGAAGTAGTTGGAAACTTTAGTGTTCTGCGCTTTCTTTGGCGGCATATGGACCGGAGCATGGTGTCAGCCAGAGGCCCCCTTGTAGTGAGGTCATGAAAGAGCAGTGCGGAAATGCAGTCGGAAGGCGCGGGGATCCTGCTACGCAGCGCCGATGCCTAGGCCTCTGTCTCACAGCGGTCGGGGGCGCCCCAAGACCCTTCCGCTCCCCCCGGTCTCGCACTGGGCGCCTCTCGGGGCTTTGGGTGGTACCCTCAGGTGAGTACCGGTGCTGTAGTTTTAAGCCTGAAGCCACCTGACCCATGCCATGTTAGGACCAGGCAGCTCAGCTCCAAGGCTCTTCTGTAGGTGCAGGTAGATCAGGGGCCCTCTCCGCTCTCCCGGGTGCATTGCGCTAAATGTTGAGTCTCCTGGGGCCCTCCACCTTAATTTGTAGGCCCCCACTTCTCACCTCGGGGATCATGCAGGAGATTTTGTATGCTTGGATGGGCTGCGGCGGTGAAAAATCGTGCTTGCATCTCGGGGCGGGTCTGTGCGTCGGGACCCGATCTCGGGCGTAGGATGGCTCCCCAGGTTAAAATGGATGCGGCCAAACAAGGGGCCCAGACCAAGGACCAGCCATGAGGTCGTCCTGCTAAGCCTGAGGCCGCCTGACCCCCCGCCATATTAGGGTCAGGCAACCCAGTTCCAGGGCTCTGCAGCAAAGGTAGAGGCAGGCTGGTCAGGGGCCCCCCACTCGCTCCCGGGTGCAAAGAGGTGGGGAGTGCAATGCTAGGGGACCTCCACCTCACTTCATGGGCCCCTGCTCCTCACCTCGGGGGCCATGTGGGGGATCCGCCATGTTAGGCTGGGCTGCAGTGGTGAAAGCTCGCAATCAGCTCCTCATGCAGAGCCGCGCGTCAGGCCCCGTCCGTTATCGCAACTCGCGGACACGACCGCCGCCTCCAGCAGGTGGTCATACTCCACAAGGGGGAAATGCCGCCGCCGATCTCCACTCAGGAACGGGCCGCCATCTTGGATTGAGCCCCGCGGCTCCGGTCTCACCGCCAGGCCCTGCTGATGGCGTCTAACACATTTTCATTGCCTCTAAGAGGGTCCCCCGTTGTCCAACAGCATGGGGGACCCGGTTGTGGGCATTTGCAGGAGGTAGGATGCCTCCGATCAAGCTAAACTCATCAGGCCTGGCGCGGAGCCGAGCGGAGTTACGTCCGTTCGGCCATGATGATTGGCCACGCCCCCCATGCATTTGTTTTTGATGTGTTGGAGAGTGCCAAATTTCATCTTGCTGACTTGACTTTAGGGTGCTCGCCACCAGGAAGGTGATAAGACTTAGGGAATTGGACCGAATGGTTAATTGTTCAATAATTGTTTGGGCCCGGTCCCTCACATAGGTTGAGACTTTCCTCCAATCAGGTGAGCTACAGAGTGTTGACCATCTCTCAGTTTCCTATCTCTGCAAGCTGTACACTCTAAAGAACAGACAAAACTACCAGTATTATGCATCACATGAAACTGAATATTTCCTATTATATATAGGAAGACATAATGAATGACAGACCCAGTCCATCCAAGTTTTCCTTTAGGCTGCTCTGGTGGCTGAAAGGAATGCTGGGCTAGGGATCTGACTGTGCATAGTCGGGTATAATGAACAAGCCTCTTCTTAGTCATTAAACCTTACAAACTATGTTCTATAGAGAGCTTTTTACATGGGATGTTGAGTCTCAGAAATAAAGGATGCCTCAGTCGGTAGGATCCTTTGAAGCTAAGCTCTGGGCCTGAGACTAGCTTGCAGATTTAGAACCGTGGGAGTTGTTGAATTGCTGTGCACTTCTGCCTACACTGAAACCAGTGCTTAATTTGTAAAACAATAATTGTCAGGTCTCCTGTCTGGAGGCCACTGTAGCTTGCACCACACACTGCTCATGCAATGCTGCCAATGATAGCAAAAACACAACTACAAACCATCACACTCCTACAAGTATAACACTTCAAACTATTTCACCCCCCCAAAGCTATAAGAATGGCTTGGCCGGCAGGTAATAGTAATTTTTAATGGTTATTGAATTAATAATTAACTGTTGTTGCGGTCATCTCTAAATTACCCAGACAGCGTTACCTTGTGGCAGACTGTCACAAGTGCCGGTGTTGACAATTAAGAGCCGGTGCCGAGCACCGGAAACCAGCAGCTCAAATTAAGCACTGACTGTAACTCTCTGACATTATTTGCATAGTCCTTCCCTACATACCATCCATTCCTTATTCTGTAGTTGCCTTGTAATGAAAAACAGAGCAGTACAAGGCAACTTAGGGACTTAAACACTGCTTACTGATCGGCCAGTTTGTGGTGATCTTGACTGAGACCATACGGTAAGCTAGCAAATGAGTAAGTGTGTGGTTGAGCGATTTTAGTGACTAAGGGATTCCTTACCAATGGGTGAATGGGACTTTTATTTGCTGGGTAGCATAATGTCTGTAGTGGCTACGTATGTAAGTGAGTGAGTGCACAGTGTGTCAGGCATTTAAAATTACAAGTAGACTGATAGCAGTCCATTCTTCCAGCTAGGCGTTACTTGTTTACATCTCAAGCCTAAATTATAGACCTTAACCCGCAACAATATGTGGTAATGAGTGTTTTGCTAAATAAACATTGACAAAGCCAACAGGTGTGACTTTTTGTAGGAGAAGTGTTTGGCAATAGTAGGGTGACTTTGTGTATGTCGCCCCTAGCTGTCCTAAGAACATCTTGGTCTACAACAATATGGAAGAGGGAAGTACAGGCACTTTCCTGAGCAGACTGCTTTGGCAGATTTAAGCTACACCTTCAAAGAAGAGTGTTATAAAAAATAGTCAGACGATGAAAGACGTTTATCCAGGCCATGATTTTATCTAGGTTGGACTATGGGAATGTTCTTCATCTGGGGGCTGGCAAGTCCACTATCAAATGCCTACAAATGATTCAAAATTCTGCTGCCAGGCTTCTATTTCATCTTCCAAAGAGCTCCTCAGTCTTCGCAATCTCCACTGACTCCTGGTGGACAAACGTTTAAAGCCCTATACTATATGCATAAAGCTAGGTCAAATGTTGGCCCACTTTATTCAGCTTGTGGAACACTACCGCCCAAATTGCTCACTTCATTCAAGCAACTACCGCCTCAGTAAGGTCCCCAAAGTCAAAAAAGCCCAAATGAATGGGCGCTCGTTCTCTTACATGGGCGCAAAGATTTGGAACTCACTGCCTGATTCACTGAGAAGCTGCAAATCTCTAACCAACTTCTGCAAAAACATCAAAACCTGTTTGTTCTGAGTCTCTCTTCTTTCTCTGAATGGTTACTTACATTTGCCTAGCACTGGGAAACCCTTTTGGGTAGCTATGCACTATATAATATATATGATATATGATTCATTGGCCGGGCAAGATGGCCGGGTGGACGTGATCCACCTCGGCTCCCGGTCCGCGTCTGCGTCCTGAGCCCATAAGCGCCCTTAAAACCTGCCAAACCGGCTACAGAGGCTGCGAAACTGCGACCGTTTCAGTTGAGGCTGAGCGAGTGCCGTCCACATTAGGAAAAATCCCCCTTTTGTGACTCGCCGGGGCTCCGTGATAGCAGCTGCAGTGTGAGACAAAATGTTGGCCGCCGTGTCCGTAGGACGGAGGAGCCGGCTGACGCCCAGGCGCCTTACTGGAGCAGAGGAGAAGGACTTGTGGCGTTCGCGCTCTCACCGTGATCTCTGAAGGAGCTGTGTGCGGGAGGTTTCGCATCGCAACCGGAGCAGCAGCTGACCGTGACCGGAGGTGCTCGTGGAGGGTCCTTGCTGCACACATGTGACCCCTTCGGAGGGCGTCGTCTGTGCAACCGGTGAGGCGGGGACGCACTGCTTCGGCGTGATGGGAGCAAGGGGCAGCGGGAGCATTTTCAGGGACGGTCAGCCCGCCTCAGGCTAGCAACGGCAGCAAAACAGATCCACGCCTGGCCGTGTCTGACCCCAAAATGGTGGCCGACACGCTGCCGAGGATCTTCTAATTGAAGGGGGTGCCGCATTAAAGTGCCTCAGCGGCATCTAGCTCCGCAGTGCAGCATGCAGGATTTAAAGAAGGAGGGGATTGTTGCCTTCCCCATAGGCCATCAAACACTGATAGCCCTCAGCATTGGGCTACCGCTTTTGGGAGCGAGCCCCCTGAGGACTGATAACTGTCTCTTCCACCTCTCCTCTCATGGGGCTAGTGGGAGGACGAGGCAGAGGGCGTTTCCCAGTTACACCGGGACCGATGCCTTCGATTGAACTATGATGATGCCCCATGGGCGAAAACCAAACCTGTTTGTACTTACCGCGGAACCCGAGTACCATTGGCCGTTGCCCGGTGGAGCTGTCCTATGCAGCTATAGAGGAGTCTGGCTCTGGTTCACCCCCTCGGCCGTCACCTACCCAGCCGGACATCGGACATTGTTTTTAACGGTTCTTCACGGTTTTGTCTGTCTTTCACTTTGACTGCTTTGTTACCCCTGAAGTCCCTTCCCCCTTCTGGTCTGCCTGACGCTATCTGCATTCCTTTCCCCTGTTTACCTTTCCCCCTCTACCTTCCATTCCCCATAAGACGTGTGGCTTTGCTATGCAACGTGCCAATAACTTATGTTATTGTGTAATCTCATGTTTTTCTCCTATGCCTATACTTGTAACTGTAACTGAGTTAATTTTTGTAACCGGTAACTCACTGATCCTCATGTAAAGCGCTCTGATACCTCCGGGTCTAGCCAGCGCTATATAAAACTCTGCAAATAAATAAGACTTTATAATAATAATAATGAAGTTTCCTTTGTAAGTGGTAACATTTTAAAAACAACACGGGGAAATATTGATTAATAAGTACTTTTGGCAAAGGGCCATCTTTAAGCAAACCTAGGCTTCAGGTCTTTACTTTGTAATGAAAAAAGCTGTAAATCCAATAACATCTTAACTTGACAGCAAAGTGAACCGAATGAACATGCAAGGGCGATTAGTGAATAGCACTCAGTGTTTATTACAGTTCAATGCATCCAAACAGCAAGCACTTCTTAAGCAGAAAAGCAACAACGATTTAATCTAATACTCTTCTACTGATTGGTGAATTTGAAGATTTGGACCAATTTCCAAACCTCCTTTATACTGGAGTCTTTGCTTTGTCCCTCAGCTCTTTTGATTTCAGATTGGTTCCCTGTGACTACTGTTTCCCGGTAGAGATTCCTGATTATTACATTGTTGTAAGTGCTGCTCTTGGCACGTCATACTTGAAATGGTGATGGTGATATTTTAAAGTGATGAGGCATAATACTTGTCCTGAATTGGATTGAGCCAGAAAAACAAGTGAGCACAACACCCTCAAATGTAGTTTGATGAGGTTCTTTCCCAAGAACGCTTTGAAATACTGATGCTAAATAGTGTATTTTGGAGCAAATATTTTACATTAATTTGCTTTAAAAGCCATAAAGTTTAAAATGGCATTCATAAGACATTCTAGTAATTTCATGGTTTACCCTTACCTGCAGCGTTGAGGGTCATCTGTTATAAGGTAAATGTGAGAATATGGTGGTGAAGTGGGGCACAATGTTCCCAAAAATGTAAAAGCCAGTTCAAGAAATTTAATTTTGTATGCTCTGTCAGTTACTGTAATATTTATCTAAAATTCTAAATCTCACGTCCTTACATTTTTCAATCGAGTCCCTTCTAACAATTTTTAATTATCACAGAAATATCTGCTTTATATGAATATTTGAAAATTGATTTTTATAGTTCCATGTAGCATGTCAGTTTATCAAAATAGGCACATTTTACAATCAATTACATACTTTTCATTTTATCAAAATATAATCTGCGTTTCCTGAAACAAAAAGTTCATAATTTTCATGAAAAAACAAATGTTTTGGCCACCAAATGCCAGATTTTCATTTTAAAAAAATGCACGTTTGGTGCCCAAACATAAATGTATAATTTACATCAAGTAATCAACATGTAGTACTGCCACACATAGCTATATGAAGCCTTGCATGCCCATGTATCCCAGTCTCATACCGTAGAATCCCACACGATTTATCAATATGCCAAGTGCTTTGTGGCTACTTATTGGTGTATGCAGCACTTTAAAAATCACAGTAAGCCACGAATTACATACATTAAGCCAGTTCCAGCATTACACTAATTATGGGCAATAGATGCCCACCTTATGCCAGGTATTCCCAATATTATGCTAGGGCAGCATACCAAGGGAGGGCACCTACATGCCATGATTACTCCCAATATGCCAATAATTAGCCCTTATAGACTATGGCCAATATTTTGCTATAGGTGGTCACCATTATGATATCGAAACCCCCATGAGCCAAGAATTTGACCCAATATTGCACAGTCACCATTGGGCTCTATCGTACCATAGAATATCTTCATATGCTAAGAATTGTCACTAATATTATAGGGTCAGGAATTGTGCCATGTGTTGGTACCCATATGCCAAAACCCACCACAAATACGCCAGGACCAGCATGGGGTGGGCGCAATGATCCCATGGATGCCCCTGTATGTCAAAAACTACCAACAATATGCTAGGGTCAATATTGTGCCAGGTGTGAGCAACAAGCCACGGATGCTTTCATATGCCAATAATTGCCACCTATATGCCAGAGCCACCATTGTACTTTCGGTGGGGCCCATCATGCACGAATACTCAGTGTAAGAATAATCACCAATAGAAGAGCATTTTGCCACTAAGTACCACCGTGGCATGGATTCCTCATCTGCCAAGAATCACCTCCAATGTGCCAGGGAAAACATTTTCCTAGAGGTGAGTAGCAGTTGGTGGGGAACTGCCCCAAAGGCCCTGTCGATGATCTGATTCACTATACTATTTCTACATGATTTTCTTCACTGGGATAAGGCACTCCTGCTGGGGTGCAGATTGTGGCACTCTCTCTTTACCTATGTGACAGTTGTCCATCCTCTCCTCTCTTTTATAGTGTTCGTCTTGATTGGAAACTGTTTCTTTAGAGAGAAAGGTGTGGCGCAGTGGCCAGAGAGGCAGACTCCATGAGCGCGGGAACCATGGTTCGATCCCCAGTGGCAGCTCAGCTCAGCATCATGTGACTCTGGGCAATAGCTCACTTAATCTACCCGATGGCCCCCAGGGCCTTAAGGGGTGATATGTTTGCGCTTTACAAATACGGATTTATTTATTAATCCTGATTCACAGGCGCTGCCTAGGGCAAAGCGATGATAGTCTGGCAGACTCCTCTACTTCCCTCACATCAACCCTGAACAGCCCCCATGTGTTTTCCTGTTCCTGTCAGTAGTATATTATTTACTACTCTGGATTCAACGAATCGTTCTCAACCTGAGGTTGAAATCTCATCATCAAAGTCTGTAAATGTGTCTTGGCAAGTTCTCCACTCTGTGCATTTGTAGCAGTAGATCTGCTCTAAAACACATATTTAACCTCTTAATGATTGCACCACAGATGGGACATACAATAAAAGGCTGCTTGCTTACCCTACTAAGGGTGGCAGCTGCACGTGCTGAGCAGGGAAGGGAAGGAACTGAAAGGGCCATTAAAATATGTGAATGGACTTGCAGCAGGTACATTTCCACGTTTTCTTCAGGTCTCTCAAACATATATAGAGATATTTTACATGCAGTGTAGAGGGTAATGAACTGTAGTTAGAAAAAACAGCAATTGAGATATAATAGATGTGTAATTAATGAACACTAAATGATCTATAAAGGCACCTGAGCTCACTGCTGCGATTTGCCTAGAGCTCTATCCAGAGAAACGACAATAGCAGACAAATATGACTGTTATAATTAGACATTGATGTAGTCATTATGGGGCATATTTATGGGAGGCAAACGTAACGTTTGCACCACGCAAAGTGATATATGTGTGACGGAATCCTCTAAGTCAGATTTATGAAGCCACGCAAGGCCACTTTGTGTGGCTTTGAATGGCTTAAAAATCTGGAGTAAGGCAATGCAGCGCAAATCGCTGCGTTGCCTTACTCTGCGAAAGGGAGGCGTTCCATGGGCGTTGCGGTGGGTGTTCCCACTCAACTCCCATGGTTTGTGATGCACTCCCAGATTTGTAAACCTGGAAATGCTTCCAAAGCGTATGCCTCCCTAGGTGTGGAGTAACGAGGAGAAATATCCTTATTTCTCCTCGTTTTTTCCTCTTTCTATGTGTGCTGTATTCTGCAGCACGCATATAAAGAGGAAAAAACCTCCAAGATTGTTTTTGTGCAGGAACGTACCCCTTCCTGTGCAAAAACAATCCTGCATGCAACAGAGGCACCCTGGCACCATAGTGCAAGGATGCCTGCATTGTTGCTAGGCTGCCAAAACGATGCCTGCGCAAGGTTAAAGGACAAGAATGCATCATATTGGATAAATACGACGCATTCCTGCCCTTTCCCAGTGATGCAGGGCAGTGCAGCAAGGTCACTTGCTGCGCTGCCCTGCGCCACTAGTTTCATAAATATGCCCCTTAATTCTTGCCTGATGAGCAAAAGGATATGTGACAATTAAATCAGTGTGATAGAGGAGGAGTTATAAGTGTTGGTTTTTAGATGGTTGTATTAGAATAAACAGCACACTGTTTTTTAGGTACTTTCTAATTGCATTGAAAACTACTGTAAAGAGAAATCCTACTTGGGCTCTTGGGAATTATGCACTGGAGTATGCTCCATTAGTAACACTACTTGCCATCTAGAGCCATATTCAGCTGGCAGATTGGAGGCATCCTCTTCTCCAAATAGAAAACTGGCTCTGTACATTTCAAACCTGAAAGCAAAATCAGTACATTCCAGAATACGCTCCAGACATCCAATGCCTCAAACACTGCCTGCACCTCATCCAAACCTGGATGTCCAGTGCCCTCTTGAAGCTCAACCGAGCCAAGACAGAGTTCCTGTTGTTTGCCAAGAACAACAAGCAAGAAATTGCACAAACCTGGCTCACTGACATGAAGCCCGATGGCTTCGAACTCCTACTTCACCGAATCCCAGTCACCTGATTTAATCTTAGACACCAAACTCACCCTCAAGAAACATATTGTGAAAAACACAAAGGCGGCATTGTACCAGCTCTCTTTAACAAAGAACATGAAGCTATTTCTTCCGGAAAGCAGTGTCAGAAATCCTGCTCATTGGGCTCCCAGAATACCTTTTGGCCCCCTTAAGGGCGTCCCACTTTCCACAACACATCACATCACATCCAGAGTCTGAAGAAAAATGGTCACATCATTCCCAACCTGATGGAACTCCATTGGCTTCCGGCCAGGCACCATCTTTATAACCAGCTGCATAATTTACAAAAAGCCATAACAATCAGCACCTCCGCTTATCTTCATAACAAGCTTATATCTGCAGCCAAGAAACCATCAAAGTGGAAACTAAGAAGCGTAAAAAAGATTAAAACAAGGCAGCAGGCCATTTTCATCTACGCATCCAGGATTACATTTTTTCTTTTTTTGCAATTATATGTAGCATAAACTAAGCCCAAGGGCTCTGGAGCACTTGACTTGAGCACTAATTTACATTACACAAGGTCAGAGTCATTTATTTATTTTTAGGCACAGGGAGATTAAGTGATTCGCCCAGATTCAGAGGCTGTCAAGTCGATGACGAAACTCGAACCTGGTTCCCCAGTTACAAAGTTGGCAACCCTGACCTTTAGGTCACACCAGCCCTGATCCATGATCTGGAACAACATCCCTGTATCCCAAAGCTCCTCCAATTTAAGAAAGAGTTGAAGAGGCACCTCTTTAAAGAACACTACACCATAATGTAGTCCCAGGCCTCACTCTCCCGTGAGTTGATACTCCCAGTGGTGCTTCAGATGAAGACCCATGCAGCGGACAAGAGCCAGGGGCGGGGTCGAGAAGTCAGCAATAACAACTGTAACCAAATCCGGCACCCAGTATGAAGTTGAGAGACTTTATTTATTGATATGGTCATGTGTTTGTTTTGTTTGGTTTTCTTGATCAAAAGATGGGAGAAATGTAGAGAGCCATCCGGCCTCGCCCTCCTCAATGTATCCACTTCACCCTTGTGGACGGGCTCGGCCATGAGGGTATAAATAAAAGGTTCTGGGTTCGCTCGTGACCGCAGACTGAACTGTACAGCACGTGTGCCTGTGTTCCTTTCACCGAGCAAGTCAGGGCCTCACATCCATGCCTGACTCTGCTTACCACAGGCCCGACTAGTCCCGATGCGAGCCCCTCTATAGATTGCAGTCCCGACCTGCAATTCAAGATAGCAGTAAGCTGAGCTGAGAGCATGGCAGAGAGCAGTGCATGGAAAGATCTGAAGGGGGGGGGGGCCTGCGGACGGGGGACGCAGTGGGTTTAGGTCCCGCTGCATTTTGGTAGAGCCTTGGTACCGCGGAAGCAGTCCGACTAGGTGCGGGTGCGGCTTGCGGTCTGGGTTTTGCTCCCCTATCTGTGCCCCACCCCGGAACAAATCGCATCTACAGTCCGACCCCGACTGTTTGTTTCTCGCGTGTTTCCCGTAAGTCTAAGTCTGCTCATTCACTTGCCACCTCCAAATCACCTTTTGGAGGTTGTCAGCCGAGCACAAGACAAAAGATACAAAAAAACAAAGACATACCGGGCAGTGGTGTATTTGAGCAAACATTGTCTTTGCACTGTGCAACTATAGATTTAGACCAGCAGGTTTAAGGCCAAAAGGAAGGCTAGTCTCCAATAACCAACAAGAGAGCTTTATCTTCTAACAACCTTATGCAAGCTGCTCGTGCCCCTCTCCTTCAATGTATTGGTTGTGCTATAAAATAGGGGAGGGGGGGCAGAGGTGGCGCTGGTGGAAGGAACTGAACCTAACTGAAACTGAGAAAGTGTAATAGCAAAAGTAAGAGTAATAGTGTTGAAAATTTCTCATAGGTTTGCAGCTTCATTAAGCAAGTTATGCAGTTTCATTGGGGCTCCCAGTAATTCTCCAACGTGGCTGTTACCTGGCCAGTATCTGCTTGCTGAGAGGGTCTAGGCTACAGGCCAAAGGTCCCCAGATGTTGCGGAGGTGGCCAGCACAATGCTGGTGCAGCTTGCCACTCTGGGGCAACCACAGCCTGTGTGTAAACTGCTCTACTTTATTCTTGGCCTCATAAACAAACTTTGTAAATTACTTTACATGGCACTTTTGTGTATAAATCCTGGCCAGAGTGGTGTGGCCTAATTTAACCTTAACATAGCTGCAATTGCCTGCTTCTAGTTTTGACTCTCCTCAACTACAATGTGCTCAGGGAAATCTGAGGGCAGGTCATCATACTGTCAATAAGAAGGGGGGTGGCAAAAGCCAGCCAAGAAGTCTGGTAAGAAACACATGTCAACCTCCACTGATGACTTGGTAGGTGATACTACGAAATTATCAGTACCATTATCTGGCTTTTTGTATGCCTCCATTTCGCTCTCGCAGCCACCTTACCCAAGCGCTCTAATATTATGGATTTTCTAAATCCAAATAATTCCAGCACTAATAATGGGGCTTCAAGTCTTGTTCAGCATGCCTCTTGGCCTCCAGTCAGTGACTGCCTTGTACCCCTAAGTGATGAACGAGGTTTTGTCTCTCCTGGTTCTCATGGTAATCCAGGCACACACCACATAATACTAGCTATTTCTGTCCAGGTTCACGCTCCGGCCATAGAACATCGGGAGGGTAATTTAGCATTTTTGCAGACAGCATATGATCATTCTACTTATTTTTCGGAAGCAGATACCGCGAATGTGGGAGGAGTCAAATGGGGCAAACTATCAAATGTTGCAGCTAGTCCAGTATGTCAGGCGACTAGCCCAATATTGCAAAAGTCATGCGGCCAACTAATAGATTGGACCAACACTGCAAGCAATTTTGCATGTCATCTGGTCACTTCTACCCCATTAAGCCCTATTAAGTTCAACCTACTGTCTACAAAACCTCTGACTACTAGTCCAGTCAAGGGAATGTCCAGCCATATTCCCATAGATGAGGGTCATGGGACTCACTGTTTTGTTTCTTCAAGAGACTCTGACCTAATGTCCCTATGAGAAGAATGTAATATACAACACAAATCTTTCAGTCGCTGAACTAAAGGGACACTTCCGCACAACTCAAGTGCCAGCATTTGGAATGCCTTACTTAACAATTTGGAGGCTGTTTCAGCCTCCCTATCTTATCATTCAGACAAACTTGATATGCAAGTGGAAATTTTAAGTGCCCTAGCAGCCCACATTGTGGCAAATGATACAAATATTTCAGCTTTGAACAACATGAATACAAGGGTCCAGTCAGATCCAGCTACTGCATATTACTCCTGCCCTTGCCCTAGTACGATCAACTCCCTTGTAAAGATACCTCAAATACTGGACATTATCCTTGATTTTTTTCAACATCTGTCCAACAGACTGACATAATTTCAAATCAACAGGAGAAGATGGAACCTAGACGCCCTCTGCATTATCTAATGGCACTTCTTAACATCCACTGCTCGTAGGCTTACCCTGCCGTCTCATTAGTCCTAATGCTGCTGAAGCATCTGAGAAACCAGCAACTGAGTAACTGATTACCTCAGAATATTTACTGTCTGGTAATATAGTGGTAGAGAGGGCATCTACGGAGCTTTTTCTCTCAACTCCGAAAACAACAATACCAGCTTAATCGCTGATGGGGCAGAACGAAACCATACACAAAAAAGGAGCGTAAAAGGATTCAGAAAGCAAGACATAAGCGAAGTGCCAGCTACATCCTGCATCCTTGTGCAGCTCCTGGGCAGTCGGCCTCTCCCGACAACGAGGTTCCAGTAGGTAACCCAGTCACTACTCCGTCCCCAGGCAAAAAGCTTCCCAGCGAAATAAAACACATATTCGCTGTTTCAACGCAATCCAGTATGAAAGCTCAATCATAGCATGGACATTGCCATGGGTGGGAAAACTCCACTTTTGTATAATTAGCATGTAGTCAGAGTCTTGGCACCACCATTGCTTGATACAAATTCATAAATATTAAATCTGCATCCTGGTATCACATACTCCGAGAACCCTAGTACTGCTATTGCTGGACTTAATATGCTTGTTATGTTGAAGGAAGACCCTATAGTTCCCCGTTCCCAATTATTAACGGATCTGCCAATTCAATCAATGGTAATGTCAGAACCCGTTTATCAGCCTCTTGTGTCTAATGTTGACTTTGCGCTTTTCTATCATTGTATAGATCATCAAAGGTCCAATGCTCCAACAGTCCACCTCTCTTCCTTTGCCAGGATTTCACTAGACCCACAAAGTAACTTGGGAAATAACATTGAGGCAGTTGAAGCGGTAAAACAGAAGTCTGCATGTATTTCCAACTTTCCAAAAATAAGCTTGAGTTTATTCAACACTATGTCTCTAGGTGTAAACATGACATCCTTAACCAGAGCACAACTTTGAAACTGCTTGGGACAGTGTTGAGCACCATACAGATTAATCCCACATATCTGGAGTCAATAGAGTTTTGGGAAAATCCAGTCTTGAGAGGGAGAGACACTACCTTTACTACTTTGTCTTTCACAGACCTAGCCAACCTTGTTTGGCAGCTCAAGGACAAATTTTCCATGTGGGGAATTAAGCTGTTAGAAGTGCTACCACCTCGTTATCCCAGTCTATTGTCCCCAAGTCCCTAGTCAAGTTTAATCGCACTTTCTTCGAAGTAGGCCGATTAGGCTCGTATAAAGACAGTGTGTCTCAATTTCTGAGAGGCAGCATCAGGGGTTCTATGTAGAGGAATACATGACGGCCCGATAAGAAAAGTGGATGGTTTGATGTAGCATGCTCCAGATCTCACAAAGAGTTAATGGCCTCTCTTCACAAGCAACCTAGGTCTGCCCTCGAGGTTGCTTGTTGTAGGAAGACCCATAAAAACTAATTGCAGAAAGGAAAAATGCCCTCAGATTAAAATCCTGGGAAGATCTTCAAGAAGCATGCTTTAAGAATGATCAGAAGGGTTTCTGGACAATTATAAATCAACTGTTCCTTAAAAATTACGAAGAACCTAGGATTGAATCTGCTATATCCGGCCATGAGTCGGCTACTTTTTTTGCGGATGTTTATTCCATTAGTGATGAAACAGGTAATGCCAGTGATTCTCCTATTGCAGTAAAGGATTGTTTTCTCCCTAAGTACTGTCCTTCATTGGAAGATGTGAAAGCGGCTTTTATATCTAGCACTAGTGGAAAAGCCCCTGGCCTGGAAGGGGGTCCCTTTAGACCTATTCAAGAGTAATTTAGATCTGAGGTCCCCCTTGATAGCTAACGCCTTAAGAGAAGCCTGTTCTCCTGGGACCTACTGAGAAGGGTCTGGGTCGTGTTTTACTCTCCCGCCTGGTGGCTTGGGCAGAAGAGAGTGGTACCTTCTAGGATATCCAGTATGGGTTCAGGAGAGGGATGGGGACAGAAGACCAATGCATCAACCTTTGCCCTTGCGTGGATAAATACACAAATGCTAAGCGCGGTGCACTGCACTTGGGTTTCATGGATCTGTCCAGCGCCTTTGATTGTGATTGTGTTTCCCACACTAAATTGTGGGGCATAATGGAAGACCTGGGCATTGACAGATTCTTTAATAATACCATCAGACACATTTATTGTGACTCAAATGCTGTAGTAAGGTTTGGGCTGAGGGAAAAGTGCCCTGAGACACTCAGGATCTCCAGGGGTGTTAGGCAAGGGTGTGTCCTTACGCCTTGTATATTCTCCCTCTATGTTAACCATCTGGAGAGGGAGTTAGCATAAGGTGCGGGGACATCCCCAGATTGGAAAGCTTCCAATGCCAGCTTAATACGCTGATGATGCCCTCACCATGGGCCACACACCTGTCATACTGCAGCGGCTCTTGGATGCCTTTGCCTCCTTTATGGAGGGGCTGGATATGAGGATTAATACCAATAAGTCCTTTGTAATGTCCTGTGGATACAGGAAGGACCTGAAACTAACCTTCAAGCTTCATGCTACTACCATTAAACAAATGGATAATTTTAGTTCCCTATGGGTAACTTTTAATTGTAGAGGATCCTGGCAGCCACAGCTAGAAATCAGAAACAACCAACTAGCAAGGAGTATTAATGTTGTTTTCTCCTGTGCTACTACACTAGGTAAAAGACTGATTATTCATATGATGTCCATTTGTCACACAAAATGTGTTGGTATGGCAACTTATAGGTCAGGGGTCTGGAGCATACAGGTGGCATTGCCCTTACATGTCCTAGAAAATAAATGTACCCCTCATTTACTGGCGCTCCCACCATCCACTGCCTCCTTTATCAGTCATATGGAGCTAGGGCTTCTAAATTTTTTAGATATCTTAAGGACACGACCAATAATGGTGTGGCGAAGGGTCTGGGTAAATGAAGCCCTCTCCCTAAAAGAATGATAATTGAAGATTGTTTGCCCATGTCTCAAGGCTTAGAGTTTCCCTTGCTGAAGGGTATTAGGGTCATGGCCGTGGCCCTAGGCAGGCGGGACTTGTTTGAAGACCCTTCACGAACCTTGTCTATAGTGGATAAAAAAACACTCAGGGCCATGTGCTATACCCATTGAGAGGAAGGGAAATGGGCAAGGGTATCTAAATTCTCTTCTGTTGCTTCATAGGAAGAGGTGTGGCGCAGCGGCCAGGACGACTGACTCCGGAACCTGGGGCTCACGGTTCGATCACCGGCGGCAGATCAGCCCAGCACCATGTGACTCTGGGCAATAGCTCGCTTAATCTTCCCGACGGCCCCCAGCGCCGGGACACCTCTCCGGAGGTAGCTGTTGCTTTACAAATACTGGACATATATGCAGCTCAAGCCACTTAGGAACATTCAACCATTTTTGTTGTATGATGCACAGCACTGCCAGCACTTAACGACACTCAGGTTTTGACCTGTTTCATTGAATAGTTACCTTTAACCGGTGCAATGATTGACCACAAGATCTTCCACCTTGTTCATGTGATCAGAAATCAGCACAGAGCACTTTACATGTGATGTTTTTCTGTACTAAATATTCTTATCATGAACTATTCTTTGCGTCATTGCACGGTAGCAATCCACTTTTTACAATCCTTGGGCTCAGAGGAGATTGTGTTTACCATATATACGTTTTTGAAGCTGGTGCTCAAGGCGAGGAAATTGCTTAGGTAGTTCCCTATCTGGCTGTATGCCTCCTTTGCATGCTTCAGTTTTAGATGCATTTTTTTTTATTATTCTTGTTACTTAAATTTGTTTTGCATTATTGTTGTGACGCACTGTATTGTAATTTTAGTTCAAAGATGAAATATCTTTTATGTTCTAATTGCAACACTATCGTGAGATGCAACATGTTACTTATGACCACTTGTTTTGTGGCTTGTCCGTTTCTTATAAAAGGTTGTAGGTAGGCCTTTAAATTGATATTATCATAGTCGATGCACTTTGTGATTGTGTTTTACCTGCATTTTGGCTTTTGTCTCCTCTGAAGGATCTTAATATGAATGTGTGCTGTTTTATTGTGCTGTGTTGCACATGACTTTATTTTACTGTTGTGGTCTATATTGATATGACCGAATAAAGTTGAATTGATTGATTGATTGAGCTCTGGAAAATGGAATTCTCTGGTATATGACCACATTTCCACTCAACATCTGTTTTAGGACAATATAGGTTAGGCTTCTCTTCCTTCATGCTATGCTTTTGTCAATAAATGGTGCAACCTAAGATGTGTGTGGTTTTACATAAAGACCGGGATTCCATTAGTTGTCTGGCTTAAACTGTAGCACTCTAAGAGCCGAAGGACTTTCTCAGCGTTTTCCAGGCAGCTCCATAAATCTGAGTAGTTACCTAAAAATGTGTGATCAGTGGAAATGAAGCTGGAACATGAAATACTATCTCGACACATTTGTCAAACATTGACAGGCAGGCTAACAAAGTGAATGCAGGGAATTTCACTGCAAGATGTATAGACTGTATGTCACTGATGTTGTTTCATTTTGAATAAGCAAAACAAATATCATTTTCGATGTAAATCCGATATAATTAAGAAAGACATGAAAAATGACATTGGAAACTATGACTGATTTTACTTTTCAATTACATTGCATTGGCCAAAATTATTTATTATGTATTATGACAGAGCTATTGCTTCAGGGTCATTATTTTGTCAATGTACAATAACACTAATGTTAAACCACTTCCCTGTAATGTTATTGAACAGATTGCTTTCTCGCATTGCGTCATTATGCTAAATAGGGGAATGCCTCACCACAGTGCACAATTCAAGGTGGTATTGCAATTGTGAATTTCCACCAGCAAGATGGTAATGAAGATGCGATGCACAACCACTGGGAAAAGGCGCTGGTTCAACACATTAGGGTTTGCTACGGGCTTACATCCGGTTGTGTCCTGTGTTTATGTGTATCAGGCCTCTAATGGTCCTCCGCAGACTCCTTACAAGTGTTACATAATCTGGTGGGTGTGTCTGGGTGTTTTTAATAAAGTTTTTGATGCAGTGTTTTCGGTTAAGGTTTGAATGCTGAAGAATATAGACATGCAAAGCAGAGCTCTGTGTGTGGTGTGATCTGTTGCTAGCTCCCGGGCTGGGGAGGATGCTATATGTCCCAGCAGCTAAGCAAACTTCTGCCATTGGTAAACATTTAAAGTCGACTGTGAAAAAATGCTGCATTCACGAAATTAGTTTGATGGTAAGACTGGGTTTCTGGGTCCCTTGTCTTTGGTTACTACATCTTTATTATTAGCTGTTACATAATTTTTGTGTCCTTTTTAAGATTAACGTAAGGTTGACCTCATTTTTGATTGGCACCATTTTTGAATGCCAGATCTTATGTAATGTGAATAACCAAAACAAATGCAAATGCTTCCATAGGATATATATTTACTGCTGCTAGATGTGCATTACTTTCGGGGATAATCCAACATAACTGAATTTACAGTGTTATGGTACTTGTCACTTCTAGCTCCATGGATCCCAGGGGAGGTAAAATACAGATGAATGTTGATCACCTGCCACATCTTAAGTGAGGATGAAGGCGGGAGGGAGAATACCAAGATTATGGACAAATGCTGCTTTCACTTGGTGGTGGAAACCTACATGGGTTACCTGGGGAAAGATCAAAGCCTTGATCAAAAGGATGGGCTGAATTCAAGAAGCACCCAGAGACACTACTTGTCAGCATGTGAAGTAAGACATTATAGATTTAGCTCCAGGACTAGAAGAACATTCCATGTGGTGCCCTAAGAAACCTGACAAACCGGTGGCCCACAGATCCTACGCACAAACCGAAAGATCTCAGAAATGCAGTGAGCATTTCTCCAGACAACATTGAAGGGGACGCTGGAAGTAATTTTCTCAAAAACACAGATGAAGCATGGAGAGGATTGACCAACCTGGCCAAGAGTTGCTCTACAGTTCACAAGTCATGAATAGTTTTCTTTGTATGTAAAATTCTGGGACCTAGGCATGGACGAAGGTGGGACACTCATAATGGATTGAATGCTTCCAGCTTAATATATTCCAGGGATCAACCCCAATTTAATGTTTTAAAGAGAGAGAATAACTATCAGGAAAACACCCTTCCATCAGATGGAGACTGGTTTACAGCCTAAGGTTTGACTCTCCTGACCAGACAGAACCGATGAGACCAGAGGCACTCTAGTCTAGGTGGTCTAGAACTGGCATACTAGACATGTGCTCAGTGTCATGCGCCTTGGATCTCTTTACCTGAAGTCTAGATCCAAAATTCTGCATGCGGTAAAATAGGCAATACATCACTTCTAAACTGACCAAGCCAGGGTCTATCTGTGCTATACGCATGGTTTCCTCAAGTAGTACATTACTGGTGGAAATTTAAAACTGCATGGGTGGTCTTGAAACCACCTCCAGCAGCCTTTCGGCTAAGTTTGCACTATATAAGTACCACAGACATACATATATACAAACACTATTGGTAATGAAAGCGCAGATATCTAGCGAATAAACTTTCCCTTAAAGGTGGGAAGTGAGGATATTTCTTTTCTCTGGACCTACATGTGATTAGAATAGTTTTTCTTTTGACTTCAAGACTTTCAAAGAAATCATTTTTCTCTAATATTTGCACAGACCTTTGAAACCACCCGGGCAAGTGACCCGTCAAGGAATAAAGGCAAAATAATGACCATGCAGTTAAATTGCCTGTTTTTCTCAAAGAAGAAGCGCATCAAAATATGTAAAGGCACAATACATAACAGCATTCAGTGTTCAAGAACGTTTGTAGTTATAACAATTTAACAGTCATTGGCAGGCAACGAGTTTCATCTGATGACCTAGGCTGATTCCAAAGCACCGCAGATTGACAGTGTACCTTTGAAAATACCTCTGCAGTGCACCATAGTAAGTAGAATCAGCATTGGCTCCTGATTTAACATTTTTGGCCAAGTGAACTGTATTTCACTGCTTCTTTAGAGAATTTGAGACTTACACAAACGTTCAGAATGAACAAATATGTACGCATATTTCTTATAAGTGCCTGAAGCTTCCATGCATCGCCCATAGACCCTACTTAACTCCTCAGTTTGTGGAAATAGACATGGTTTGCCAGAGCCTTACACATGATTTTGGAAGTTCATCAGTGTTGTATCAGCTTCTCACTGGCGCATTTGCGCTCCTTAAAATAAAAGAATATATTGAAAGCCTTTCAGATGTTTTTGGAAAGAATTTGCTGTAGGAAAAGGCACGCTCTCCCTTGGGCCATGTGAGGTTTGGCATATCATCTACAAAAACAGAATTTTCGTGCATATTATGTGTGTTGTTTAACATTTTATGTGTTAAGGGCAATTGGAAAAGAATCGGGAATATTTTCGAAATCTAAACCAGAAGAAAGTAATGTTTTTAAAGTTTAGAGTGCAGACTTTCTAAACAATAAACTCATATTTTAGTGCTCATACCAGACCGAGCAAATTGGCAATTTTAAAAATAAACAGAACCGCAGCGCTGTAGGAAGATGGGGAGTTCTCTCCATCTTGATCTCTGTCCCTGTTGCTAATGTTTGCACAGTTTAGCAGAGTCTTCACTAGAGCATTTAATATTGTCTGTTTTTATCATTCTTAAAAGATGGGAATATTGGCTGTGATCAGTGGCGTAACTAAACGCCTCCCTGCAAAGTACCTTGATGCCAACCACCTCCCCACCGCCCACCGCCCTCCACTTTGGCCCCAGACCCAGTGTACTGTGAACCTCCCATAAATTCCTCCTTCGCTCAAACCCCTTCCTGTTTATGTCAAGCCCTAAGCGAGAGCTGATGAAGGAATGGAGTGGGATGGGGGGGGGGTTGTAAATAATGGGACTAGTAAGGAAGAATCAGAGTAATGAGGAGTACTGCTGAGTAGTCCATGCATTACCTCTTCTTTCATCCTCGTTCCATTCCTTACTATTGGAGGTATGCTAAAGCAATGAACTCTTCATCAGCCCAAAAAGACCACTTCCAACATGTAAATCTTAGGGGAGAATTTTATTGTCATTCAACCCCTTTGCTCATCTTAACCAGGCTTGTGCTTTCATCTCTCCTTTACACAATGCCAACATATAGAAACACAGGCAAAAAGAAAAAATACAGTCAGCCAGAACTAAAGGGAAATATAGGATTCCTAAGTGGTCATTTGTCCTAGAATTAGCTGAGAACCAAAGGATAACTCAGAACCTTGAATAACATTAAGTCTGTAGTATGTGCATACTCTTCCCACTTAGCCACTTACCAGTGTCTGAGATTAATTCAAGCATTTCATCCATCACTTTTTTGTATACCTCAGTATGACGCCCTATGTTGGACAGATGTGCCCAGACGTGGATCCTATGTACACTAAGCTACTGGAACAAAGCTATACCCGACTGATGAGCCCTAATTTGGGTAAAACCATTCTTGAGCTGCTTGTGTTCGATTCAGGGAGGACCTAGCCTGGCTGTTTGTGCTGGACCATTCCGCAGAGTTACATGAAAGCTCAAGGAGATTCGGCAGAGCTCTGCAAACGGGCAGAAATTGGCAAGTTGCACTGATTTTTAGTGCTGGGAGCTTGCGCGAGAGGGCACTGCTTCCTTGCTACTGCTCGAGTAGATTTTCTACTTGAGCGGCAACCGCGAACCGCGAACGGTTGTGACTGCCCATGTTGAGAAAATCTTGCCGGGTGCCCTCCTAGCACTCGAAAATCGCACGAGGGGATGCCATTTTGAGCACGCACTCACCAACCTACTGTTGGTGGGCCCCGTGCGAGAAAAACTCCACCACACGGTGGTTGATGGAGTTTGGTCAGAACTCCATGCTACAAGCATAACCCGGAGTTGGCAAAACTCAGCAAACTCCGCCGGCAGAGGGGAATTTTTTGCTCACCCCTAAATATAACGGTGAACTACGATGCGGCCCAAGTAATTACCAAAGGCTGAGATTAATTCAAGCATTCCAGCCATCACTTTTTTGTATATTTCAATGCAGATGAAGTGAGAGGTGCCCATGCTGCCGCTAAAGAACAATAATAAGCGGCCCAGCGAGGACGGTAGTTCCGACGCTCACCATCATGCTATAAATCAAAACCTTGGAAAGCGGCACCAAAGCAGCCCAGCATTCCAAAGGCAGTTAAACATGTGCAGTACCATTTTCCTCAACAAAAGCGCTAGAATAAATCAAACCATACTCCTGGAACCCTGCTCTGGAAGAATTAAATTACTGATAAAAAAATTTGTAAGATCTGCAGAAATGACGAGTAGGATGCCAAGTGGAAACTTCACAAGGTTTATTTTGAAGTTGAACACAACATAAAGACCCCATCCATTAACTGCCAGACCCCAGCTTCACCGCACTTTGTCCTTCCTTGCTCTCACCTCAAAACACTCTCGCTCCAGCTGACTCCTAACATTCCAGAATACCACACAATGCCTACCTGAATAGGCATACAGAGGTTCTACAGGGAAGTGCATAGCGCCCCCCCCCCCTACAGCCCTAACAGCATACGGGGCACAAAAATAACAACAAGAAGGGATTTGGGTGAAGGTGGGATTTACGGGAGGTATGGGATGTCCTTTGACAGCTAATAGAGTGAAAATAGCTTAACAGTGGTAGAACTGTAGAGTGAATGGGCACCTTCACTCCAACAGTAAGGCATGGGACGAGGATGGAAGATGTGGAGGTATATACTTCTATTCTAAGGGCAAGTTAGTGTGTTTCACCTTTCTCTTTTCGCCAATTGTGGTACTGGTAAAAGGGAGATTGTGGTTCTGTGCTCAGCTGGAGCCTCTTGAGCGACTCATACCGGGACCATAGGCTTTTAAGTTGTGGGACTCTGGGGCATATTCTCCTGGGATACCCCTGGAACACACAGTGAGATGGCCCCTTCTTGTGACCCCTGAACCGGCAGTGATTATTGCGTGAGGGGACTCGGAGATGATGTCAGGAATATGGGGAGTCAAAAGCGCTCCATGACTCTAAAACTGGGTAAGGTTTTCTTATACCCTGTTGTTTAGTGTGTGAAGATCAAGCTTTGGGATCTCTCTTGGTACTGGTTTGCTCCTTTTGTACATGCAGTCCATGATTTGCGCACCCCTCAGTGTTGACTGTAGTGTCACACTACAGTCAATACTGAGGGGAGCACAAATCATGGACTACTCAACACTAAGGGGAGCGCAAATCATGGACTGCATGTACCATGATGCAAAGGAGCAAACTTTTCTGGGATATGATGTAGTGTCCGGCCACACTATTTTCCCTGCCCAAACTGATTTTCATGACCTTCTCTACCAATTTCTACACGTTCCTAATGTTCCTTTTTTGTAAAAAATTGTATTATGGCCCGTGATTACACTTCATCCGGCCTGAGCCGGAGAGTACGGCTGGAGCCGGAGAGTATGGCCCGGGTGCGGAGAGTACGGCCCGGGCGCGGTGATTCTGGCCCGACTGCGGACGTAAAGATACGACGCATAAATGACTTCTGTGAATACCAAAAGTAGTAAAGTTAGACTTTTGTCTCAGATTGCCTTTGTGAATCGGGCCCAATACGTTTGCATCCTTCTCTTGGATGTAATGTCTACAACTCCCTCAACCCCCAAGATGGCAAATAGTGGCTCTTAAGTAGAATATTGACATCCAAGGTTTATTAATTTCCACTAAAATGGCCATGCTCATGTAGGCGGTCTCTTTTAGTGGTAGTACGTTCATTATTGACTAAGAGATGTACTTTCCTAAGATAAAACCTCAGTTGCACCAACTCCATTGACCAGTGGCCACTAGTGAGAAAGCGAGCCACATAGGCGTTGTTTCCAACCTCACTGTGATATATGACCATATTGTACAGCAGAGGTGTATTGAAGTATATATGGAGAGTGTGTGCGTTGTGCTGTGTGTAGTGCGAGTTTTCGCCTGTGTGGCCCTGTGACTTGTGCCTTCTTTTCTCTGGAGAATGTTCCATTGACTCCTTTTATGAAACTCTAGTGTGGAATCCTATTGCACTCTACTAAAGGCAATTGGTTTTAGGAAAGGAGCCCCACTGGATATGTAATGCCATTTGTTCACAATAAAACACATTCACCAAAATGTCAGGAGTAGGGGAAGTCAAACACACAACGTGTGATTGCAGGAATTCTTGGAACTCGTCTAACAAGTGACATTCGCTCGCGGTAGTATTCCAACCCATTGGTTTTTTGCCCACCTTTCCACCTCAGACTAGACCCAGCTATATGCAAATCAGCCTTGGTCCTGCTCCAAAAGGAACAGTTCAGCATGAACTGGCAATCAAGGTCCTCTCTGATCCAGAACACAAGCAACTCAATACTAGTTGCAGCCTACTTGGGCTTCTTCAGTCAAGTGCTGCTTGGCTCCAGTGGCACTGTGAACATGGGGCCCACCTCTGGGCATGTGCTTGGAGGAATGCTTGCATATAGTCTAACCACTTGTAGTGGAAGTGCTATCATGCGCACTTTGACCTCCACCATTGACAGTACAGGACCTGTAGCCTCATAACATCTCAGGAATGATCATAGAGCCTTTGCTCTTGTTGACATGGCTGAAAGTGACATTACTCAAGCAAAATTATAACCAACAACCTGGTGGAAATTAAAGAAATGACAAAAAATATACTAAAGCAGGTAAAAGTGTATTTCAGTTACCACATATATGCCTCATGTGCAGCTATCACATACCCAGGTACATTCATTTTGCTCTAAAGTGCAACCTCAAATGCTCAGCTTCAAATCCCAAATTGTGGCCTCATATGCTTAAGCATATAAATGATGTGCTTTTGCATAGCTTTAAATCTTCAGGCAGAGCCTCGAGTGCATTGGGACAGCCTGAAGTGCCTAGATAAAACTTTAATTTTCTTAGGCACAGCTTCATGTACCCAGACAGAGGGTCAAATGCCCAGGAAGAAGCAACATAAGTACAGGTGTACTTTTAAATGCCAGTGTGCTTTGGGATCAACGCAGACATCTCATTTCCCTTTAGATAACAGAACTACCTTTGTAAGTTGTATAATTTGCATAGTTCATTAATTTTTAAACTATAGTCAACAGATGTACCCCTCAGGTCACACCGATTCTTCTATGTGAGGCTTTAGAGAGCAGAATGATATCCAAAGTTAAGCAGATCGAAAAGTTTTAAACTTCAAATAAAAGTGGTAGAATATAGTTTGAACAGATGTGTGAGGTTAAAATCGCCCTATATTAAAACGGTCAGGGCATGAGGTGATCCAGTCTTTGGATATCACTCACCATCTCTCACTAAATTGATCGATACTCAGGAGGTCCTAAAAACGTTCACCCCATTTAGAAATGTTAAGACTGATGCCATTCCTACCATCTTTATAGACTATGAAAACATTCGCTCACTCTCCTCCTCTCCCCATCTCTTCATTATCACGTGTGCAACCATTGGGGAGTGAAACCAGTCAGCATAATGTCAGCATAAATCAAGGTAGTCTGGACCGTACTCGGGAACAAAACTGGCCCAATGCTCCCCACTCCCAACCCCAGTAGACACCACTGCTCCTCGATATAGACTCACTCTGTCAACAGACCTCCAAGTCTAGTCCAGCTACACTAAAACAAAACGTCATAAACAGACCCTGCTTAGAAAGACTCGACCACTCGAGAGCATGATTCACATCAGTGGTACAAAAACACGCCTCATATTTAATTACAGCCACATACTGCTGACCTAAGAACAAATCTCCTACCCATTCCCCAAAATGAACTGCTTGACATTGAACTAAGGTTGGATCACATGCATGATATGAAGCAAAGTCTGCAAACAGCACTATCCGTCTTTTTTCGTCCCAAAGCACTTTCCTTTCAGGGACTGCTCACCTACCTTCCCGAGTTATATGTCATTTAAGAAACCTAGTCATAGAAAGCCCAACACGCACACCAACCCCAATACTTTGATGTGTTTGTTTGCACACATTAACTTTAATAAAACCCAGACTTGCGTGCTCTACGATCACAGATCCCTTAATACCACAATCTCCAGAGCTTAATATCTTAAACACAAAGATCAGTTTGCCCAAGCAATCTCAGACGAATCACCTACTCTCAATCCAGTTACCCACACACATCTCACCAAGGTTGCTATCCTGAATTGGAGACCTGGGACCTCTAAAGCAATTTCCATATCTGTCCTCAACTAAGAAGGCACGTACTAGTTACCAGTACAATATAACTTCATCCTCCATGTTAGGATAGAAAGCTGGTGTGTGGGTGCCTTTATCCACAAGCAGTCACTTGAATGTTAACTGTGTACCCCAATAACCACCAACTTGCTCCAGTAGCACCCTGTGGAAATTCAAGAATGCTGTGCATTTCAGTTTCATAATTAAAATTATGCCCAGGCTTAAACCACTTGTGATGCATTCTGTATTATATTTGATGAAGGCAGGCTGCTATTGGGTTGTGATCACCAAGCCTTCATCATGGGTAACATGTAGCTGTTGTCATCTGCACACATCTGGAAACTGATGTTATAATTTACAGTCATGCAAGCCAGTGGGACCATATATACATTACACAAAATTTATGAGAGGGTGGAACCTTTAAGTACACTAGACCTGATGCAGGTGAAGTCAAAACTGAAAGGATGCATTTTGACTTGGTCAGCATGTTTCTCCAAGAAAGAGGTGACCCAAGGAAGGGAAATGTCTTCCATACTTACAGCCTTTGCTAACCGGTAAAATAATATTGTATGGTGAATGGCATCAAAGGCTGTTGATAGGTCCTATAGTCTGAGTGCTCATGCATTTTATTTGTCACTGGTCGTCAAAAGTTCTTTTCTTATGATTAAGATGTGTTTTCAGTCCCAAATCACATGCCAAAGCTAGGCTGCAAATTATTTAGTATGATTTTTTTTTGTCTACGTGTAATGATATGGGAGAGAAAACCACTGTTTCCAGTGCTTTGCCAATGTATAAGAGCATGCAATTACATACTGTCTCATTTCAGGATTAGCTTTTTAGGAGAGGGGTAATGACAGCATGTTTAAATTTACCAGGAACAACCGTGGTTCCATGTTTTAGGACAAGCAGGTCGGGAGGGAACAGGATGATTCCTGGTTTAATTATTTTGCCTTTAGTTTGAATATTTTCTCACTGAAGAAGGCTTCCAGGGTTTTCCAGAGCTGTTGCAAAAGAACTGAAGCTATCATTGTTGAGTGACCACCATTTCTTTGTAGCTCTTGAAGAGCGAGTCATCAGCTTTTGAGATGTTTGATTGGCACTGGCTCAATAATCAGTAAAATTACTCAGCACCCAAAAGAATTTCAAGTCAGGAAATTGGCTCAGGAAATCGAGCAGAATCAGATGATAAAGTTCACCTGAAGTACATGTGAAGAGAGCAATTTGATAAAACAAAAGTCCCAGCTACAACAGAAGATCAACAAATCTGCAAAAAACCCAGCCATACATCATCTAAAAAGACACCATTTTGCGAACTACCAAACACGGGCTTATACATATGAACATGACTACATAGGGTTCCCGAAATCTTAAAATGCATGCCTACAAAACACACACACCCACACCCAAACACACACAAACAGACGTACACACACACACACACACCCTCACACACCCTCCTGCCCGCCACGTACAGCAGCAAAGAAGTGATGGATAGCAATGTTAGAATCAATCTGAACTGCTGGAAATTGCTCTGGGCACAGTCCATTCAATTGTTGTAAGGGTATTCACCTTAATATTGGAGCAGCACAATTCTGGCTCCCTTTTAACACGTCACAAATACGTATATATATTAGCACTACATACTTGTGTGTCCTAACCTTATAAATGTAAAGTGTTGCACTTTAATTCTGTACTGATGTGCATTCACTGTAGAACTAGGAATCACATATACTGTGTGCCTTAACTTCATCAAACCTAATATACTCCTTACAATTTTGATAAAAACCATCCTCACACTATTAAAATGTATTTACACTAGAAACGAGAATGAATTATGTAAACGTATGCACTAATGTTTTTGCATTGGTATTCATAATGTAATTTTTAGTCACACTTGTATCCGTGCATTCAAAGTTATTTCACATTTACTGAAATGTAACATGAATCTAATTTTGACTCTAGAGTACTCACATGTGTTATTTATTTGTAAGTTGTATGTGGACATGTATATTAAATGTGCACCATTGAGTTAATACGTTAAGTTAGCATGAATGGGCCTGTATTTCTTTCTGCATAAAATACTGTTTTTCATTTCTGCTTGTGTGACTTTTTACTTGCAGGTACATTCACATCGTTTGTTAGTTTGAGAATAGATATAACTCTGTACTAGTGATAGAGAGCCAGAGAAGAATTCCTTGACAAGGAACATGGAGAGCCAGAGTATTAATTGATTTTATAAATGTATCGAGGAGTCCTAGCTACTCGAGGACAATGTCTTCCTCAGGACTGGCCTGGGAGAGTGTGCTAATGTATCAGCTTACAACGTGAGAATGGAAAGGACAATGGAGCCCCTGATGATGTGATCAATGGATGTTACCCAAAGATTTGTGTGGTATTAACTAGTGTTCTCACAGATTGATCTTGGCCACTTTTTCCGCGGACTTTGAGAGGTACAGACCTCCATACCTACCCCTTTGATTCTTTGCTGACGGGTGGTTTCAGGCTAACACTCATTTCCCTATCCCTAGAAGATTCTTGACCGAGCTTTTGTAATGCTGACACCTTCCTACAATTTACCACGTTTTTCTATTTTTCTGGATTTTCCCAACTTTTTGAGATCCTTTTAGATTTAACCATCCTCATTAGTTTTAGAGTCTAAATTAGATGACTTTCGATATTACTCATGTTTAGGAGAGAAGATCAAAAACACTTCTCTGAGCATCAGATTCTACTGTTAATTCTTTGTATTGCTGTGACTGAACTTCTTGTTTGTCTTATACTGATGAGCCTAAACTTCTTCAGGAGGCTTAGCTATCCAGTTGTTATTCCGTACCTTTACAGCATGATATTGAGATTGATTTACATTAACCTGACTGTTAACTTGTAATAACTTTATCTACTGATTTCTGATCCTTATTGTGTAGCCAAATGGGCTGCACTGTTAATTGCATGTGTTTGCCAAAGTGCTAACTCCCATCACCTCTCAGTCACACAAAATGATTAATCGGATAACCAAAAGTAAAAGGGTCGGCCCAGTGCTGAATAGACTTTGACTCAAAAAGGTTGTGCTACCAGAATATCGTGGACAAAATATAGAGAACCAAAATATTGACAAAGTATGTCTAAATAGATAAGTATAAGTTTACTTTACTTAACTCCACATATTGTGCATTGACAATATATACTTATCTTATCAATATTTTGGCCACAAACCTTTGCTGGCATGACATTTCTGTAGTCAATATTTGACATACAACTGTTGTTCGCTCATCTCTGCAATTGCAGTAGGGGACCGACTACATGCGCATCTTTGGCTTGTCACAAAAAAGACAGAACATCAATTCCTTGTAGTTACAGGGTTGCCCCTGAGCTCAAAGACTTTAGTTTCCCAGAACTTGCTCAGCAGGTCATAGGATATTATCCTGTAGGATCGATTGTTGGCACTTTTTATGGTTAGAAATGAGATGGTATCTGATTGGAATATAGGACGTATTTTCGCATGCGTTTACAACGCATGCCATAACAACGCGGTCGATACAACGACCGCGTTGCTATTTCGCATACCCTTACAACGCAAGTTGGAACAACGACTTGCTTTTAGGGGGCGCTGGATGTTGGAATAGTATAATTCACTATTCCAACTCCAGTCTGTTCGGACACTAGGGAAGGTGTTGGATTTTAAATCCAACACCTTCTGCCCCCTAACACAACGACTTGCGTTGTAACGGTATGCTAAATAACAACGCGGTCGTTGTAACGACCGCATTGTTATGGCATGCGTTGTTTAGCATGCGAACTAAACGCTGTTTACCTTTTGATTGCCTTCAAACCTCTGAATTATGTTCTTGATTAATGATAACATTTTGCCATATCCTTTTGTTTTGGCCCTCCTGCACCAATCCATGTATTTCATCCCCAACAGAAACAATACAAATGTCCCCGGCTGTCTCTCTTAATCACAACTCCAGTTCTGAAAAACAACAAAATAGAACTGTTGCCAAATTCCATTGTTCTTAGCTGAAGTATTCAGGTGAGCAGCCTACTTTAAACTCTCTAGTTGTTTGAGAGTGAGCATGTTGGACACCACAGACACTCAGTCAAGAGCATCAAGGAGGTGGAAAGAGGCAGGGGTTGTGACAGGCAGTAGCTCGCCTTTTGGCAGGCTACCAGCATGTTGCGAAGATCTAACTACAAGCTTTTTATTTGCAGCAACTTTAAAATAAACATGTGAATCTAGAAGTACTGAGGTTGCTGGCACCAAAAATGCCATTCAATGGGTCGCCATTAAAGCATTTAAAATGTACAATTTCCACTTACAGGATCTGGAAATAGACCTACATTGTTATCTTTCATCTCTATCTCCTCGAGTCAGGAGTGGGTTATTTGTATGCTTGCTGTCTTCCTTGAATGTGGTAGTCATTTTTTTTATGATATGTGGCTCACCTTACATGAGTTAGAGAGCGCAAGAGAACCATACTCCAAACTTGCTTACTCTGAAAGAATTCAAACGAAATAAACGCTGGAGTTAGTCGCAAAATGTCTGAGCATTTGAACACGAGCTACATTTCCCATAGTTCCACTGAAATCTCATTTTGTTTGGAAATGGTGGCGGAGATTTTTATGGTATATAGGGCTCCTTTTTATGGCATACTTGCTAGGCTGGGTTGGCTGGACAATTATATGGACACTGGAGGCACAGCCTACACCACAATGATGGATGGGAGCGAGAATCCGTGGCTTCGACCCAACCTGCCTGACAGGGAGATACCCGATGGCTCTTATCCAAATGGTAAACTTTAGGCAAAACAATTCCCATATAACAACACCCATACCAATGTGCAGGCAACCTATAGTAGGCATTCTTACCACACACATAATCAACCTGGAGGGGCGATATGTCATCCTTCTAAGCCTCCTAGATGGAGCGGTGGTCCACATAGGCAGGATCTATGCCTCAAACGTGGGATAGGGGGATTTTCATGATTTTTTGCCTGCAGAACTAGTCCATTATGTTGGTTCCCCATTAATTTTGAGCAAGGCTTATAATGATGTAGAAGACACCAATATTGACAGGTCTCATTTGCCTCTGACCTCGGCTCCCCAACAAGAACATCCAGAGCTCTCAGAGCTTGGCGAGAACATTGGGGCCTATCAGATACCTGGTGCCATAGATATCCAGAACTCCGTTTACTCTCCCGTTAAAGATTTATAGCAGTGATTCACTACTACCCAAGATCTCTAGCATTGAATAATTGGGACAGACATATTCCAACCAAAATCCCTTACTCATGCACGTAACATGGAGACGCTGCTGCCCTTAATTTCCATCTGGAAACTCTAACCTGTTGCATTGGAGAATCTGGTATACAGGTGTACAATAAACACTCACATAGTCCACTATTTCAGGGAAAAGGAGTGTTCGGCAGAGATGCCAATAAATGAATGGGATGCTTTCAGAACAGCTATACGTGGTGCATGTATCCAATCCATTATATATATACAGCAAAGGAGGCTAAATTGCAACTATTGGTCCAATTGTTTCCAAAAATGGACAGTGATAGTGACCACGATACACAGTTGGCCTCGCAACATGCTGAACTCCATCAATTACAATGTCAGGACTACGTGGCCTAGTCGACCACTTGTCACGCAGAAGGAGACAATTCTAGAAGACTCCTGGCTCATTCACTCTGATCAGAGGGGGGCCCGATAATGTCACTTGTGTGGCAGATGGCTATTATGGACATCTCTATGCCAGTCCACTCAACCCACCACCGGACGCTGTCAAGTAGTACCTTGGCACACCAGACCTGCAAGTCTGACGGCTAAGCAGAGTGTGGAGGTTGGCAGTCCCATGAACATGTTGGACATACAGGTAGCCATAATATCCTGATCCACAGGAAAAACCCCAGGCTCAGATGGGCTGCCTGCTGAATTTTATAAGATATACTCGGCGAGGCTGGCCAGCAAGCTCTTGAGCCTTTACACTGCAGCGTATGAACTAGGGTGACTTCCGGCTTCCTTAAGAGAGGCCAAAACTTTTGTACCCTTAATTGGGCCTTCTTGTTTGCAGTGATGAAACACATGAATCTCCCTGCCTTTATAATCAAATGGACTTGGATCCTATACACTGACCCAGTCGCCAGTGAAAAAATGCATAACCCCTCTTTCTTTTGCCCTAGGTATGGGATCCTTGGCATCTAGATTCTGGGCAGAGAGCAATACCTCAGGTATCGGGGCAGGCAGAACGTGCCATACAATCTTATCATAAGCAGACAACATTTTAATCTATTTGGGGAATTCAAGCCAGAGTTTATCTCGTGCAAGAGAACTCCTAAATGAGTTTGGGCACTTATCTTGGCCCTAGGTCAATTGGACTAAGTCCTGTGCTTTGCTGATTGAATCAGATGACAGATGTGTCTCCAAGATCTTTTATTTATTTATTTATTTATTCAGTGTTTTCTATAGCACGAACCAGACCCAGAGTTTGGGTGTCAGTGCGCTTTACATTTCAACCAACTTCGATATCAGCAGATATCCAATTTTTTCCCGTCAAGAACATGTCTATTTGTTCCGCTAACATTGGCATATATTTATCCATATACAAAACAAATATAATGAGGAATAATAGAAATCATTAGATTACATTCAAGATTGTCTTGTCGTACTTAATTTTAAGATAAGACCCCTCCTGAGATCTTCTATATCCAAGCTGGTTATAGTATTGTTCGGTTAATCACATATATCTATGTATTGGTGTATAGGTATCGGTCCATAGACGGCATCAATGTTGGTGGACGAGGGGATTAACTGTGTCCACCCTAGTTGAGGCTAGCCATTCGAGCTCAGTCAATGACAGTAGCTTGATTCGGGAGGTGAACAGTTTCTTTGTTCTGTGACTAGCAGGGTAGTAGTCCTGCTCACAATAGCTTACTTGAACATCTGAGTTAGGATCGCCGCGTTGATAGCACATTTCCATAAAGACTTAGACGTCCCTGTTGTTCGTTATGGGAGAAATTTACCCATTAGAAAGGACTTAGTCTCCTTTTTGAATCATGGAGCATAGGTGATTCTTCTGATATTCGGTGGGAGCGAATTCCAAATCCTTGGTGGTGCTCCCGTGAACGCTCTATCGTAAGTTTTTTTCTTACGGAAGAATGCTGGTTTCAGTAAAAAATCCTCCGATCCCCTTGAGGGTCTAGTGCCTCCGGATAGCGTAATTTTATGGGCTAGGTAATGTGGAGTTTTGTGGTGTATTGCCTTGTGTGTGAAACATGCAATTTTTAGCTCTATTCTTGCCTCGTATGGTAGACAGTTGAGCGCTTTTAGCTGAGGAGTGATGTGGTCGTATTTTTTTGTTCCTGTTATAAGTCTAGTTGCTGCATTGAGACAAGCTTTTAGGGGAGCTATTGAGATATTAGGGAGTCCTGATAGAGTTGCGCATCCATATTCAATTCTTGATATGACCAGTGCCTGGACTGCCATTTTCAGATCCCCGGGATCGATGAGTGGCTTCAATTTTCTGAGGTAATTCAGATGAAAATGAGCGTTTTTTGCCATTGTGTTGATGTGTGCTCGCATGTTTAGATCTTTATGCAGTGTGATACCAAGGGATTTGGTTGAGTCAACTATAGTCGGGGTACTGTTTAGTGCTGTGATCATCTTGGTCCATTCTTTAATCTTGGCTGAACTTTTAGGAGGGGAGATCAGAAGGAATTCGGCTTTTTATGAGTTGAGCTTAAGATGATTGTCAGCTAGCCATTCAACGGTTTTCTTGAGTGCTTGGTTCATAGTGTTGATCTCTCCCGGAGATGATATCTTCATATACAGCTGGGTGTCGTCAGCATACATGTGAAAGGAAATGTTAGCCCTGATGCAGTACTTCAGTTAATGGTTTGATGTATAGGTTAAATAGTGAAGGGGATAGAGTTGATCCTTGTGGAACCCCAATTTGAATCAGAGATGGTGGGGATAGCTTGTTGTCTACCAGGAATCTTTGCAATCTGTTCTCTAGGAAGGAGTAGAACCATTTCAGTACAGTTCCCGATAAGCCCATCCTATTTTCCAGGCGATCTAATAATTTGGGATGGTTTACTGTGTCAAATGTAGACGATAGGTCCAGAAGGATCAGGAGACAGGTTTCATTACGGTCGAGGGCTAGCAGAGCGTCATCTACTATGTGTAGGATTGCTGTTTCCGTACTGTGGTTTGGTCTGAACCCTGATTGGTAGTCATTTAGTAGTTCAAATTCAGTAATGTGTTGACTTAATTGATTGTGCGCACATTTTTCTAGTACTTTGGCTAGTAGGGGAATGGTTGTTACCGGACGAAAGTTGTTAGGGTCCGATGGGTTCTCCTTAGGTTTCTTTAGGAGAGGGATAACCTGGCCTGTTTTTAGGCAGTACGGAATTGATCCTTGAGCAAGCGATTCATTAATTATCTTAGTCCAGTAAGGGATGACCATGTGGTTGCAGGAGGGCCAGCATTTTGACGGCAGAGGGTCATTGTAATGATTATTTGGTTTCAGAGATAGTAATATTTTGGTAATGTCATGCTGATCATATAGTTTGAAGGTTGACCAATGGGCACTATTTTTGGGCATTGCTTGTGACGGTAGGGCAGGGTTCCTCCCTTGTTCACTCCTTAGGTTTGAGGCTTTTTCAGCGTTATTCTTGAGTTCTCTCTCGAATGAGCTGGCTTTATCAGTAAAGAATGTTGAAAAATCTTCGCAGTTCTGATCTGATTTATATGTTAATAGGGAAGATTTGGCTAATTTGTTCGATTGATCTTTTAGTAGATCAAAGAGTTTCCTCGGTCTGTTCTTTGCGTTTTCAAGTTCATTTCTAAAAAAATTCTTTTTTTGATTTAAGTACGCTTTTATTGTAGGTTTTTCTGGTCATTCTTAGTTGTTTTATGTGGGGGGATGATGGAGTTTGTCTCCATTTTCGTTCTGTTATTCTGAGTTTAAGTCTTTCTTCATTAAGTGATCCGTTGAACCATGGATTTTTATCTTTGATCTGTATTCTTTTAAGTTTTAGAGGGGCAATGTTGTCAATTATTTTAGATATCGTATGATTGTAGTGATCTGTAAGCTCGCTGACGTCCGTTAGTTCAGAAGGGGGTTGAAGTTCTTTCTCGCCTTGTATTGTTAGAATCCTCGAGTTCAGATCTCTAGTGTCTCTCACCCAATGTTTGGGTTTAATTGGTTGCGAGATTGTTTTCTTTTTTTTTGGCTGGTATTTGGAAGGTGATGTAGTGGTGATCAGACCAGTCACAAGGAACGATTGAGATTGCTTGGATCGCATTTTCTTTGGAGATGATCCAGTCTAATGTAGCTCCTTTGGAGTGGGTTGGTAGGGCACATGCTTGTACTAGTGAGTGGTCGGCTAGGAATTCTTTAAGAATGTTGACCTGATTATCTTGGATGTCGTTCCAGTGAAGATTGAAGTCTCCTAGGAAAATATCATTGGAGTGAGGTTCTGAGTTAGTTGTAATCATTTCCATTAGATGGTCTATGAAAGTTAGGGTTTTGCCTGGGGGGTCATAGAATGCGTGTAGTTTGTACACTTGGTTGTCTGTGAATCGTGCTGTGAGCCTCAGGTATTCACATGAGTCTATAGGGTCTGAGAGAATTTTTGAGATGGTGATGTTTGATCTGTGGATACAGGCCACTCCTCCCGCTTTGTTTATCCTATCTAGTCTTACAATGTTATAGTTAGGTGGCACCAGCAGGTCTAGGCATGGGGAGGATGATTCAGATAGCCACGTTTCAGTTAGGATAGCCACGTCAGTATCTTGATTCATGATTAGGTCGGCAATGTCAGAGGCATGTTTAATTGCTGAGCGGCAGTTGATAAGTAGGCATGAGATCTTTTTTGTAGTGTTTTCTAGGTCAGAGTTGGAGTGGGCCCCTCTGGGCTTCGCGTTATTTCTTTCAGGTTATTAGAGTTAGGTTTTCTGTGATTTGTATGTGTTATTCTGTTGACATTAATTGGGACCACCTGAATCTTCTGGTCTCTTATTTTATCGGGGAGGTTGGAAGTTGTATCGTAAGAAAGTAGTAGATTTTGGGTTTCAGTGTCCGACAGATATCTAAGGAAGATACATGGACGGTAAATCCTATTGGAAAGAGGCAGTGGGGTTGTGTTGAGCTTATTGTGGAGATTGTGTGCCGATTTTTGACTTTGGATAATTTTGGAGAGATAACTTTCTGAGAGCAGTAGAGTATTCTTCATGTTCCTAATAGCGTTTCGCATGTCTGTAGCTATCTTATCTGTCTGGGCCATGAGCATTTCTAATTCCTTTCCTGATGGTGGTGAGAGTTGGTGTTTTTGCAACGGGACTGCCGACATGTGGATCTTTAAGTTGGAAGGTTCATCTTCCGGCTGTTTGTATATATCGTTCGTTCCTTCATTAATTATTTGCTCTGAAGGGCAGGCCCTGTGTTGATATCAGTCGTGTATTTTTGTCGTCCCAGGGCACTGATTGTTGGGTGCTGTGTCCGATAGATCAGTGATTTGTAAGGTTGTGAATCCTAACTTTACTACTACTAAATGCCTTTTGTGAATACCAAAAGTCGTACAGTTAGGATTTTGTCTCAGTTTAGTAGTAGTAAAGTTAGGAGTCCTAACTTTACTACTACTAAATGCCTTCTGTGAATACCAAAAGTAGTAAGTTCAGGATTTTTTCTCAGATTAGTTCTGTGAATCGGCCCCTAAGTCTTTGAATACAGCTTTACGTAGCCAGTTGTTATGGCCTATTATTTCTTTTAGCTATCCTGTTCTTGGTGTTAGTATTTTTCAAGGTGAACAGCTCCATTGAGCCCCCCTCCTTTAAATATGTGTGCATTCAGATCCTACACAATCCGCAGAATGTTATTGAGGCTAATATTGGGAAGGTTGGGTGAGTTCTCATAGAAGCAGCAGGGAAATTTGGAAGAAACTCCCTTTAGGTATGATGGCAGAATTGCCATTACCAAGACTGCTTAATTATTATAACCTTCCCCATAAAATACCCCCCGCACCCCCAAATGTTTCAGGAGCTTGACTCCTTAGTGACCTCGCAGATATGGAACAATCTGTCATATGATACATTCCGATGGGAGATAGGTGAGAGTTGCTGGTTGAACTTGGGGTAAAGCTGGACACAGAAGGACACTGCAGCAACTGGAGCCCGGGCTTGGTCTCGTGCCCAAGGTAGGCATTTGGGCCGAAGCAGTAAGCCTGACTGGGACCCAGCAGAGCCTCCCATGTTGCCACACCTCCAGAGATAAGTTCTGGGTTCTTTGAGGACAGTGAGGGTCAGTGCCTGGAGCAAAGGAATATGCCTGGGAAGGCCTAATGGGACTCTGACTGGAGCAAGGATGCCATCGTCTGGACTGTGGAAGTGTGTCACAGGCACTTTGGAAGTTATCATCAGTGGGCACCTCAAGCCATGGTCCAGGGCCTAGGTCTGCTGGAGATCTGACTGAGACCTGTCAGAGTTTTCAACCCTGTAGAAGCTGGGGAGCCCTCTCTGAGACTGTTGAACCCCATCCTGGGTTGACACTTGGGAGTCCTCTCCAGGCCTACAGAACCCCTTCCTGGTCACCTTTTTCACACCATGGGCTGGTGAGTGGGGTCCTCGGTCTGGGTATGCCTCAGGGCTCAGTGTGACTGGATCAGAGCTTTCACCCTGAAGGTGCATCTCCATGTTTGTGGAATACCATTTCGGACACTTTGTAACACCACAGGCTTGTGAATGGATTCCATGGGCCCATACCCTAAGCCAGACTAGAAGTCTGATAAACACCTGTCAGAGCTTTCAAACAAGCAACAGGTGGGAGCCCTCTCCAATGCTGTGGAACCCTTTCCTGGGCACTTTTGACACTATGGGCTGGTGAATGAAGACCTTGTGCTAGGCTTGCTCTCTGTCGCAACTCTGATTCAGACCAGTCCAAACATTTAACCAAGAAGGAACAAGGGATCCCTCTCCACGCATATGGAGCCCCTTGCTGGGCCCTTTGTGTTATGCCAGGCTGGCTAATGAAGCCCAGGACCAAGGACCCGTACCCTGGGCCACACCAGATCTCTGTCTGGCACCTCTCCAAGCCTTGAAACCTGAATAAGCTGGAGAGCCTTCTCTCGACCTACAAAACTCCATCCTCTGCACATTTTTATACCATGTGCAAGCCAATGGAGCCCAAGCAGAGTGATCCAGCCCCCAGGTTCGACAGCTATTCTGGCTGGGACCTGTTAGAGCTTGCTACCTTCCATGATCTGTAGAGCCCTCTCTCCCTAGGCTTGTGAGGTCCCATCCTGGGCATTCTGTGACACCACAACCACAGGTTGGCAATGGAGCCTTGGCCCAGGGTAATGTACCCAGACTAGAACTCTGACCTCAGCCTGTCAGAGCATTCAACCCTGGAGGAGCTGTTAAGTCCTCTTCTGGCCAGCAGAACCCCATTCTGGGCTCTTTTTGACACCACAGGTTGGCGAATAGGGCCCAGGAGACTGCACCAGTAGACAGACCTGAGCTCTGACTGGGACCTGGTCAGAGCTTTCTACCCTGCCAGAGGAGGGAAAGCTTTGCTCATTCTGCAACTTCGGTGCCCTGCATAGCTTGGAACACCAACAGTCGGTGCATAGAGACCAGGGGTAGGGCCCGTGTCCAAAGCCTTACACAGCTCTGACCGGGTCACAGTTTTAGCCCTGCCAAAGAAGAAAAGCCCACTGTGTGCCTTTGGAACCTCATTCTGGGGGCTTTGGGACACCAAGGGACAGCGAAAGCTGTCCAAGCTATGGTTCACCCCCTTTCATGCCAAATCTCTGACTGGTTCCTCGTCAGAGATTTCAGCCTTGAAGGAGTATGGCAGCCCTTGCTTGGCCTGCACAAGTGTGTCCTGGCAACCTTGGGGCAGCAAGGGTTAGTACCGGGAACCCAAGGCCCAAGGCCTAGCCTCCGGGTCTGCCAAAGCTCTGACCAGGATCTGTCTGAACCTTTAAACCATCAGGAGCTGGGGAACTCTCCTTGGGTCTGCAGAACTCTGTCCTGAGCATTTTGGGGCACCACAAGCTGGGAAAGGAAGCCTATATAAAGGGGCTTGTGTTCAGGCCAGACCTGAGTTTTCACTAGGACCTATTAGATCCTTCAACCCTGTAGAAGCTGGGGAGCCCTACCATGCTGCAGAACCCTCTCCCACAGGATAGGAAATGGAACCGTAGGTTCAGATGACTGCACCCCAGGGCAGCCAGGAGCTCTATCTGGGTTCTGATCAGAAATTGCCAAAGTAGACGAGGATGGGAAGGCTCCCAGACCTGCAGAAGTGTATCCTGCACAAATTGTGGCACTAACAGTCAGTGCCTGGTGTAGCTCTGCCAGGGACCTATCAAAGCTTTCAATCTTGCAGAAGCCAGGAGCCTTCGCTGAGTCTGCAGAACCCAATCTTGGGGATGGAAGGATGCCTGTGGGTAGTTGGTGAGGTTGCAGTCCCCATGGAGCCCCAATTTAGCAATGTTTCCCAAAACAAATGCATTCAATCTACAATGATAAATGAACATAAGTCCCAATAAAAAAACATTAACGTAGCATAATATAATACAGAACCTAATTCAGCCTTGTCACTGGTAGCAGTATCTGGTTGGTGTGATGGAAACCTCTATCCCCCAACAAAAACTATCTGTTGGAAGATGGCTAGGCTTTCATGTAATCTGGCTACCCACGGTGACAGAAGTGGGCTTCTAAGTGGAGGCATCCGACCTCATGATGCCCTGGTTGTCAGAAAATGTAATCATTGTAAGCGCACAAGAATATAGATGCAACATGTCTGTGTGTGACTGGAGAACTGGCGCAGCTTCTCAGAATCTGTGCTGAACTGGAAAACTCACCACTTACCTCTGAGAAAATACTAGATGAGCTACCAGACCAGGAAGGGAATTCTGTCATAAAAGAATAGAGGAGATGCAATATGACACTGAACCCCCTTTGCTGGAAGTAAGCCATGGTGACATCTATGGCAGAACTAAAACTAGAACAAACCTATGCTGAACAACCCAGAAAGGGAAAATGGAAACCTGACCATGTTGGATCCCTGTTCAAAGCAAAGCCCTTAGTAGAATCGGAGATTTAGCATTTGGATTAAGACATTTAGGGGCATATTAACAATAGAAGTGGCGGAGCGCGGCGTCAGCCTCCTTGGCTTAACGCCTCGGTCCACCACTTCTGAAACCCAGGGCTGCTCCATATTTAGAACAATATGGGGCAGCCCTGCATTTCTCCCTGCGCTGACTCTAAATTTAGCTGCCTAGCCCCAACGTAGGCACCCTTGCATCAAAGTGCAAGGGTGTCTGCGTTGCAGGGGAAGATTGTTTATGTTTGCAAAACTTCATTTTTTTAATGATTGTTTATGTGCAGGAAGAGGCACCTTCTTGCCCATAAACAATCAATGACGTTTTGCTGTTTCCATGTTTGCTGCACAACGCAGCACACATGGAAACAGCAAAAACGAGGAGAAAGTAAACATTTCTCCTCGTTGCGCCAGAGCAAAACCAGGTTTTCCCTGGTCTTAATTTTGGTGCTGCCCCATATTTACACCACCCTTGTAAATATGGGGCAGTGTCAAAATCAATGGGTGTTGCGGTGGAACGCCCACCGCAACACCCATTGCCCTCCCCTTTCATGCTAAGTATAGCGTGAAAGGGTGCCTTATTTACAAGGCAGCATTAAGCCACGTTAAGTGACTTAACGCTGCCCTGTAAATAAGGTGAAGCCCGTATCGCCACCACAACGTCGTGAAAAGTGACATTGTGGTGGCGACAGGGGCTTGTAAATATGCCCCTTAATGTTTCTCTCAGCCATATATGAAAGCATCCAGAGAGGCGGAAAAGAACACAATCTGGGTTTACTTAATTTGCAGATTTTAACACATGAAAAGGAAATGTCCATGCTTCTCAAATCATCAAGCAGAAAACTAATGGAGCAAATTTCCATTGGATATCCAGTCACAGTGAAGCCTGATCCCCAAACCATGCTAATAACATCAAGGAATAAGGCCATCAAAGATCTTCAGAGCTACTACTCCTTCAGCAAAGGAAAAGTTGATAAAATGTTAAATCAGGAGTGTGAAGAAAGGGGAAACAGCATTTACAAGGCTGTCAACACAACGCGCTTCCATTACAACGCGGTCGTTAAAACGACCGCGTTGTTTCTAAGCGATCCATTACATCGCAAGTCGTATCAACGACTTGCTGTAGGGGGCGTGCAACACCAGGAAATGTGTTGGATTTTAAATCCAACACCTTCCCTGCTGTTGCGCAAACTGGAGTAGGAATAGTAATTAATACTATTCCTAAGTCCAGCGCGCCCCCTACAGCAAGTCGTTGAAACGACTTGCGATGTAATGGATCGCGTAGAAAAAACGCGGTCGTTGTAACGACCGCGTTGTAACTGAATGCGTAGTGAAAGCATTCGTTGTAAAGGGCCATATTCGAAGAAAGAGGCATGGTCTTTAAACAGCAGGGCTAGAGTATGATTGTGAGAGAGTCTGTGGGGTTTAGTGTCCTAAGGATAGGCACTATTTGTCTAGGAGAGGCGAAGAAGGAGAGAGGGCTTGAAAGGTATCGGCCAACATTGCAGGGAATGACTGTTTATGTGCAGAAGGTGTCCCTTCCTGCACATAAACAATCACTAATGTCGATTTGTTACGTCTATCTGTGAATAGAATACATTTTGCTCTGCAGCAACCATAGAAAAAGCAAACACGAGGAGAAATAAAAGTATTTCTCCTCATTTTGCCATTCTAACGCCTGCTCTTGCATGGCATTAGTTTTTGGGGCTGCCTCAGACTTACACCTCCTTGTAAATCTGGGGCAGCGTCAAAAGCAATGGGTGTTGCAGTGGAACGCCCACAGAAACACCCATTGCATGCCCCTTTCACACTAAGTGATGCATGTAAAGGGGCCTTATTTACAAGGCGGCATTAAGTGACAAAAAGTGGCTCAATACCGCTTTGTAATTATGGGGAAGGTCATATCGCCACAAGAACATCGCTAAAAGTGATGTTCTGGTGGCGATAGCCCCTTGTAAATATGCCCCCTGGTGTTTTTTTACCTCACCACCAAAAAACGCGAGTCATAGGTGACTAGATTTAGGGGCATATTTACAAGCCCCTAACGCCACTGGTCGTCCCTTTTTCTGACTCTCCCGGTGGCGTTGCGCCATTCCCCATATTTACAAGGTGGCGCTAAGCCACTTAACGTGGCTTAACGCCACCTTGTAAATATGCCCCTTACCTCCACAGTTTGCTGTGGCAAAGGGGCGGGCAATGTTTGTTGCTGTGGATGTTCCACCGCAACACCCATTGCTTTTTGATGCTGCCCCAGATTTACAAGGCTGAGGCAGTGCCAAAAACGAAGGCCAGGGAATACCTTGCCTTAGAATGGCAATACAAGGAGAAATTATTAATTTCTCCTCTTTTTTTGCTCTTTCTATGTGTGCTGCATTCTGCAGCAAAACATAGAAAGAGCAAATCGCCATGAATAATTGTTCATGTGCAGGAAGGTGTCCCTTCCTGCACATAAGCAATCGCCCCTGCAGCGCAGGCACCCTTGCAACAGGGCACAAGGCTGCCTACGCTGGCTCTAAGCAGCTTTTCTAGCGCCAGCGCTAGGGGAAGTGCAGGGGTGCGTCGTATTTTTGTAAAGGGAGCACGGCGTTGCCAAATTTGGCATAACACCGTGCTCCAGCGTTTTCTTGTAAATATTCCCCTATGTTTACAATATTAAATGTTAGATTTCGAAGTACTTTTGCGCGCTCTTAAACTTTTATGTTGAAGAATGCTTGCATTCTGATGAACCAAACGGCTGACGCCATAAAACATTAAAATATCAGACTTGACTTGATGTTCATTGTGCCAGTGTCCACCAATTAAAGCAGCTGAAGACAAATTCCAACAAATTGCAACTCGCTAATCTTGAAGGTAGTCATGTTCCACCAAATGATTTGGGAATGTAAAAAGAATAAAACACATTACGACTGATCATCTTGTCAATATTTTTAAAGGCTATCTACAGCAATATGCTTATCCTTTTCTGATAGAAGTCCGCTCTTTTCAAGTATTTAACGGGTGGTGGGGAGAGTGGGGAGGATAAAAAGTATGCCACTGTGGTCTGCTTTTAATGAATGCAGTTTTAAATACATGTGCTGCATACGTGAACAGTCCTCCACCCAGTGCTTAATTTGTCAAATATTAAGTGCCAGGGCTATGACCAGGAGGCCACTGCAGCTTGCACCACCCATCGCCCTTGTCATTGCTGCCAAAACAACTACTAACCATCTCTCTCGAATGTAAATGCGACAGTTCTGATTATTCCAGGTCCCAAAAAGCTAAAGGAATGGCTGGGGAGGCAGGTATTAGCAATTTTTTTAATGTATATTGTTTTCCTAAACAACAGTTATACTGCTCATCTCTAAATTACATGAGCAGCGCCACCTTGTGGCAGACTGCCCTAAGTGTGGTGTTGACAATTAGGTGCCGGTGCCGAGCACCGGACACCAATTAAGTGCCGGTGCTCAGCACCGGAAAGCACTGGCTCAAATTAAGCACTACCTCCACCCTGTGTACCGCAGTGCTCGTGAGGTCAGGGATTTCAAATGTAACATTCAGCTAGATTCAATCTGTAAATGAAGTGCAGATCGTTGCAGGTGACTGTTAAACCTTAAGGTGTCGACGCGGCATTCAAGAAGCAGTTACTTACCTGTGCACTGCTGCACTTCTCAAGCAAGGGCTTGTAAAATGTGTGTGATGTATGTACTTGCATCCCTCATGGCCATGACTGACTTCTGGCAGGCATCCAACGTCAGGTCTTCGACAAACCTGCTGGCCCAGAAGATCTGCCATTCAAATTATAGTTCTATTTAAACATAAGATATCAGTGTTTTCATGGAACCCTAAAGACACTGAGACAATCCGGTAATGCCAAAGGTGAGAGCCCAGGTGCTAACAGGGCACCGTCTACTTGGAATGTTGCCCCCCACCCTCCTTGGTCTCCAGGTTGCTGTGGGTGAGCAGTCCTCATAGGAGGAGGGCAAATTCAAACTGGATGGTAGTACAACAGTGATAAGATTTGCAATGATGCTTGAGCGTTAAGTCAGGATTGTGAGTTTAGTTTTATAAATATATAACAAGATATATAGCTATATAGGAATAAGTATAGTTAAAATGGTGATGTATTTGTGAATATCACACAAAAAAGGTAGGAAAAAGTGGTAAAATAAGTGGTAAAATAAGGGCCCTGAACTATGTATAGTACAGTTGTTTCTCAGCCACTAAATGATCATTACTGCCAGGCTACTCCTTCTAATGCTGTGCAGTCACCGTATCAAAACAATTGATGGTTCACTACTACAGATACTCTGTTCACAACAATATACCATGCACAATCACTAATTGCTTGCAAAGGCCATGCAGTAAAATGCCGAATCGCAAAATCCTCCCATCAAAACCTCGGTCACCTTGAATCTGGAAACAACCTTGCGATTAAGAGTAGCAGAGACACGGGGAAAAATGTGGTGATCTCTAGACACTACAGTACATGTAGGGATCAATCAGTTCCTTTTCGGGGTCTAGTGATCTGTCAAGCTCACATGGCAGCTCGAGGGAACAAGAGTAATAACTGCTTGCTATGGAAGGTCCTGTGCTTATCGGGCACAGTCAACACAGCTCCCCTGCACTTCGTAGATGGTGATATAGTCCTCCGCTGCTCTCTTGCGAGGGAAAATGAGTGCTTCTTAATGCTGGGTCCATATCTATGGGCTCCTTGGGCTGCTGGGGGCTTTCACACAAGTAAGGTCATCACCAGCTAAAGCTCTTTCCATCATAACCTTTGTAGAACCTTCATGCCTTTTCCTAGCTGTAAGGAAATGGCAGTTCTGCGCTGCATGTTCCGGAAGCATCACAACAGGGTCCACTCAGGTCTGCACTGATGTCAGTATGCAACAAGCTGGAGTTCAGCCCCAGCTTATAGCTGCATTCCTAGGCAGTGGGTCAGCAATTCACTTCCACTCAGTGCCCCAGCATTGCCAAAGATCATAACCTACAGCAACCAAGTTGGGCCTGATTTTCCACCCTATGGCGGTTTCTGAGAAGGGCAGGGCCTAGAGTCAAAGCAATCAGCACCAGAAAAAGTGGTGAATGAGACTGACCTTGTTGTTTCTCTGTAGACAGCAGCCACCCTCCATCTTGCACTCAGGTCCACTCTAGCTATATTGTGGGTCCAGGTTCCAATGTATTTAATTATAATATTTGAAAAATTCACGCATTTCATGTTCATAAACAATAACATTGTGCAAAATAGTAATACGTACAAAGGGGACCGATTTGCCGCTGATCACTTGGCTTAATTTCTATGATGAATCCAGAATTTATCATCCCTCGGTCCACTGACTATACCCTAACAGGCTATAAATGCTGCAAGGACCTGGGTTAAAGGGTTGAACGGAGTTGACAAGGATACAGAATGGGAGACAAGACCAATTCATTTTCACCCCAATATTAGGGAACGCCAAGTGTGCATTTAAAGGGACACCAAACCTGCAATTTGAATACTTTCATGGGTTCAGGGGTCCCACAAACTTTGCCAAGAAAGGTAAAAATTCAGAGAGGCTATAGTGTTATGTTCCATATAGGTACCCTAATATAGGCCTGGGTAACATCATACCCCTTCACCTACATTACCTCCCCTACACTACACTGTAACGGGCCTTTTAGGATTGAACCCTTACCTAGTTCTAGTCCTGGGTGCAGAAGGAGGGTTTCTCCTAACAATAGAGTCCTATAACTCCATCAATAGACTCACACAGTATGAATGAATATTCATAAGGGTTCTTAGAAACCAGGCTGGGGCTACACCACCTTCCTCCCCATATCTACGTACACGGTTCATCCCATACGTCATCCTCACATCCAACAATGGCTAAAACAAGCAACAAGGGACAAAGGAACCCTAGATACTTTCTGTATAAATACAGCACATCTTGCTAGTGTTAGTTAGAGGGAACCGAGACTTCCAGGCCGACACACTGACCAGAGACGCTGAGGCTCCTGCATGCAGACGCCCCAGCTGACAGTGGTCTGAACATCCCTCGCGGGGTGTCCAGCTCCAGACCAAGAAGGGCTCCTACATTCTCACTTCAGGTAATTGTGTTGGACTAAATCCTAGAGGGATTCTTGGCTTCACACCTACTCACATGCTAGGTACACTTAGGTACATCTAGATAGGCATCGTAGGAGTACGCGCTTTCTTTTATCAATGCATTTTATATTCATGTATTTATTCATGCGTATTGCAAGATGGTAGAACTGTACTATCCATTTTTATTCATTGTACTGCTAATCATATATCCCTGCTACTGTCTAATGGTTGTTGCAGCTCATATATTCTACAAAAGAATAACGACTGTTCAATAAACCCTTATTGAAACGCCCAGGCTGTTTATTCTGTGTATCTCTGAGACAAGATAAGTGAGCACGAGTTACTGAGCGAAAAGTAGTACATTGTTTCCACGATCCTGAGGGATCAGGGTTGTCATGTTGTGAGGTTGCCAGAAACTATTCTCTCCCCAATAAGAGGAGACACTAGTGGCACTGTGAGCTAGCTAATGCAAACAGGCTAACATTTCTCGGTGGGGGTGCTCAGAGTCAGTCTGCCACCAAACCCACAGTTTATGTTATCCGAACGCGCAGGTCCTGTATGGGTAATATAGGAACTACACGACATGGCGCCACCAACGTTGGTTGGGTACTTATTTAACAGTAGAATCTGAGTAGTTCAGTCGTGCAATTCTCAGAGACCCCTACTCACAAAACGCCAGAGACGGCTGCAGTGGGTGGGCACAAACTCCGCCACAGCTGAGTAGGCGAGAAATCCTATTTATTGGCTGTTGGTTAATCAAGCTTGAAGGACATTTTGTTCCTAAAATTGTGCATAACACCTTATCTTGGTTCCCTTGAACAAACTTCTCCTTTACAAAATGACTGAGGGCGAAGATAATCCGGTGGTTGCTAGATGCCTCTCAATAGGAGAAGAAGAGGTGGAAGGAATTCTCATTGCACCTAAATTCAGACGTACTATCACCCTGAAACTATTAGAAAATGGTTAACAAGCTAGGGGTGGCATAGTAGCTTTCGTGATTGAGGCACACGAATCAAACAAAACAGAGGTATTTTATTCGTGGGTTACATTCCCAGCAGCAGATGCAAGAACACAGACATTTCACTACTATGTAGAAGGAGATGCACCACAGGAATATGGTCCGTTCGAGGACATAGAAGTTCCACTCACGTACCAGGACCACCAATACTGGTTTAAAGGTGCCCTGCCCCATATAAGACACAGAGTAAGATTAGGCCCGCTCGGAGGAGACAGGGCAACATGGCCAATATTAGCGGCCTACACGCCACATCCTGACATTGACACAATGCCGCAACCAGATTTACTCTTACAACACAAGGATTTAATTAAAATCTACAGAAACCTGACACAGTTTGTCATGAGGACTTTCACAGTCCAACCAACAACAGTTGCAACAAATGGAACTCAATGCCAGAGTACAACAACTAAAATCACACCACAAACATTACACGCAGTAATGGGCAAGATGCCCACGAAACGTGAACAAATGCCATTCTGGGTAGCTCAGAAAATAACTCAGCTCGAGGCAGTATTCCCGAATACTACCCCGTTTGAAAAACACAGAATGCTAACAATCTGCTTGCCCATGGGGATAAAACCACAAGTAGAGGATTGCACCTCTTGGGGTACAGTCTTTGCTGCCAGATATACCAGAACACATGGTATTCCTTCATTAGCAGTAATACCAGACGTATTGAGACAAATACAAAACGAGTACGGAGCAGAACCTGCCCTGAACTTAGGGATGAAGTTATTAAATAACTATGACCAGGTATCAGCCATAATACTAGCTAATATTAAAGGGGAAGCAGCTTCAGTGGCAATCCGCCAACGCCTAAGGGAGTTCAGCCCGTTAGAACAACAACACGAACAGCCCAAAATAATAGAAACTGCGTATGCAGAATTAGGCAGAGACAGTTTGGGTGGGAAAGCATTAAAACCACAACTGATGGGTAGTCTGAAAAGGACACTACCAAGCAGACACCTGCTTCTTCTAAAAAGAAGCGGGATAATAAAAAACAACAAAACTTCAAAAACAGATCTCAATCCCGAGGCAGATCTCCTCCACAGGAGCCCTCTGAAAAGAGATACAATCTTAGGAATAGGGATAATATTAGGAAACCTGACAGGTATCAGGATACTGATACACGTTCCACTCGTTCCTTTCAGGGCTCGACGAAAAACTCAGAGAGAGAAGGACGGTCAGAACACAAAGAGGAGCGTACAAGGTCCAGAGACAAGCAGCACGCTCAAGACTATACTTCCAAAAAAGAAGAAAAGCCAAAATCAAATCCTCAGTTTAAGAAGAAGAAAGTTGCAGGCATAAAGATCAGACATGCCCAGAATTCTGAGGACGCAACTTCTGAACGGGGAATGGGCTCTGACGATGCTAGACAGTGTGGCAGAAGTAACAATAGCTCGCCAGAACCTGATGGAATTTCTGGTGACAGCGGACTTGAATGATTACATCACGGTGGAAACACCAGACACAAGGGTGAGCGTCCCACATAAGTTACACAAAATAACACTCCAAATGGAGGGGGACAAGCCCAGGAAAGTTAAAGGTCTCTTTTGGGAAAATCTGTCATCTGGTTATGACATCCTGTTAGCAGAACAAGATTGGCCGCCAGCATTTGTTATGGAGTGCCCTAGGGGAGAAACAGTAATTTTTCCAGCATTCTCTGACCTCGTTCCCATACATCTTAAACATGCATATGCACAGGAGTGGCCAGTTGCCCTAGCTCCAGCACTATACAAAAATCATGCCGGTTGGGATGAGGATTCAACCCACCACGTGATCCCGTTAAAGGTTTCACCAAATGCTCAGAGGCAATACCCAATAAAGCAAGAAGCTAAAAAACAGGTCAGGGAGTTCTTAGATCAACTTGAATACCAAGGGGTAATTGAAACATGCACCTCACCAATGAACAACCCTTTGTTTTCCGTATCAAAACCTGACAATACATATCGTCTAGTTTTAGATTACAGACATATAAACTCATGCACAAAGACATTCGCTGTCCAAAACGCACACAGTGCCGCATTAATGAATAACATTGTGCGGAAAAAGTACAAAACTACACTAGATATCTCAAATGGATTCTTCTGCCAAAATATAGCGCCTGAAAGCAGGTATTTGACCGCATTCTCAGCGTTGGGGTTTTGTTGCCTCCCCCAGGGGTATAAGAACAGCCGGGGGGTATTTTCAGCAAGAGTAACTGAGTTACTTCAAAATTTTGATGACGAAGCATTATCCTATGTGGATGATATTTATCTGACGGACAATGACTTAAAAAGGCACTTGACCAGGGTGAGCACCATTATCATGGGATTCACCTCTGAGGGCTACAAATGTAATTTTAAGAAATCAAAAATAGCCCACCTCAATGTCCTGTTTTTAGGATACGAGCTTTCAAGTGAAGGGAAAAGCCTGGCAGCTAACTTTTTAGAAAAGTGTGCGCTGCTCCAGCCTCCAAAATCATTGAAAAATATACAATCAATACTGGGATTCCTAAATTTTGGCAGAACATACATTTTAGATTACGCAGAAAGAGTAAAACCTTTCTACGACTTAATCAAACCTGACTTTTCAGTCAGACAATGGACACAGGAACACACAAACATCCTACGTTCACTACAAGAAGATATGATAGCTTCAAAACACTTACAGACACGCGTAAATGTACGCAACCTAGTATCCGTGTAATAGCGGGTCAATGCGGGTACACTTACTTAACCTTTAATGAAGGCGAAACAGTACCAATCGCATATAAATCACACCTGTACACAAGCGCAGAAATGCGTTTCACTTCAACAGAAAAAATCCTGACAGTAGATCAGACCGCTGTAGCAAGAGAAGGAGCCCTGGCTCAGGGGAAACGCATAATAGTCGTGACCCCAGTACCAGCTTTAGAAGCTGTTACAAAGGCTAGCATTCCAAATGCTAAAGCCTTACATCCGAGATGGATACAATGGGCTAATTCTTTTACTGCAACGGATGTTGAATACAGATTTGACCCAAATCTAAAAACACAAGCATTTCTGCAATACGAACAAGAATATCCTCCACCTAATGAAATATTGCTTCTCGATCAGTATGAATATATTATTTACACTGACGGATCTGCTCAACCGGCCATAGGGAGTAAGCAACAATACAGCGCAGCATGTGCAATCGTTAAAGGTCGCATGCGAGATGGAAAGTTCCATCCAAGTTGCACCAAAACGCAATCTCTAGGAGACTGCACGGTTCAGTTGGCAGAGTTAAAAGCACTGATACTGGCACTTGTAAATACGGATCACGAATTCCCCACAATAATTGTGTGTGATTTCTTTTTCCTGTGTGCAGTCATACAATGAATACTTGTATCATTGGGAACAAAACGGGTTTAAAGATGCAAAAGGTGGCACAATTAAGCATAAAATGCTATGGGAACAGGTAGTTGAGTTAAAGAACGAACTACCAAGGGCTCACATGATTCATACACTGAGTCATCAGCGTGATGGCGTTCATGTTGAAGGGAATTAATTGGCTGATAAAGCCGCAAAGGGGGCTGTACGCACAGCGTCCGTAGCTACAATCACTCGTTCAAAAACGAGAATAGACGGTGAAATTATGGTCGCTGTCATTGCTTCAAGCAAAAACAGCGGAGCAGTACCAAAGAAATTTCCACTCAAGTACTCCTACAAGTTAGATGCAAACAACATTCCATATGCTCAGATTCCTGGAGTGGGGGACAGAGTAACACCAAATATAGATCGTAGGCAAGGTTTAATACTAGCAGCACACAAGGGTTTGGGCTCTTCACATACAGGCGTTACAGCGACTATTTCATTGTTGAAACAGCGCTATTGGTGGCCCGGTCTAACAAAGCAAACTAAAGACTATGTCTTGAAATGCGACATCTGCCAACAGATGAAAGGCTCCACCAGAACACGCCCGGCGCAGACACCATTACTAATATCTGACAAACCTCTCGCAAGTGTATATCTGGACCACTGCGGCCCCTTACAATCTGATGGGGCTTACAAGTATATCATGGTTGCAGTGGATTCCTGCTCAAGATTCCTATGGGTTTGGCCTCAACGCTCGGCTGACGCTCGAACTGTTATAAAAGATTTGCGAGTCTTTATCGGGACATACGCAGTTGGCACGTTACATTCTGACCGTGGCCCGGCGTTTAGCTCTCGGGCTTACAAAGAGGCCATGAAAAGCATGGGCGTTGCACTGCGATACTCCTCTCCGTACCATCCTGAGGAAAATTTGGCTGTGGAGAGGAAAAACCGGGACGTAAAGCAATCTTTAACAGCTAGGGTATTAGGTAAGGACGGTAGTTGGGTCAACCACCTTTATGGGGTACAAAGAGCACTCAATAACCAGCCAAGAAGTTCTCTAGGGGGTCTCACTCCATATGAGGTCCTATTTGGGACGAGAATGTGGGTACCTGATCTTGATTATGAAGGCGCAGTGGCGGATGAGAAACCATTTGATATCCATGATCGTTTGGCTGTTTTACAGGATCTAAATGAATCCAGGACACAACAAAGCAACGTTGTCCAGAAACAGACCGCCACTGGGGAAGTCAAGGCAAACACGGCAAGACCTGTTTGGATCCCAAAAATCGGGGATCTGGTCAGAGAGAAAATAGCGGACAAAAAAGAATTCAGACCATAATACAGAAAGCCTGTACCTGTCCTAGCAATTCAAGGAACACGAATTGTTCTTTTGCCGCCTCTTGCCGGGAAAAAGGAGAAAAGATTTGTCTCAATCGACTTAATCAAACCACACTATGTGGCCGATACTGAATAGTAGGCCTCGTGGACTCCACAGGAGCAGACGCCCTTCTCTAGCTACAATCCAAGAAGTTCAAACAGAAAGACTCATCACGTTTGAAGAGCCTCCTGTGCGGAATGAAGCCTAAGCAACAATGCTATGGAACTCGTTCCCCTTGAACCCGAAGTTCATCTACAAAATGAAAATCAGAACAAAACACAAATTGTAATCAGAACAAATACAGACGTCTACGTCAACATGCCTCGAAGAGAGCGAAATGAGATTTCAGCAAATCCCGATGCAATTCCTACAATTGATCGAACTGCTTCTCGCTACTTCATGAACTTTGATACGTTTTCTTTGGATCCAAGTGAACCGGAAACGACGCCAGCCCAAAAATCACGCTAACAGCAAGTTAAAGACTTTTTAAACTTTCTCAAAAAGACTTACCTGGTATCGCCTTGGTTAGAACTTTGGGTAATTACTGGGATTCTATTTTTTCTTTTCTGGCTAGGCTTAGTTATAACTTTTAGCATGCTTAATAATGGACGATAACTACAACAAAGCTCTACAGCCCAAAAGGCTAATTTGATTTTAAAACCACATCAATCTTCACATCGTGAACAAAGAAACTTGTCAACAGTGAACATCACAGCAGTTCCTATACCGGATGGTATAGTCTGGGACAAAGTTGATTTTGATATCTTCGGTCCGACTGAACTTTTAAAACTTGCACATGTATTTAAAATTTCATTAAGTGATATCATTACCTCCAGTACATTTTCTGATGATTGGGACTCTGAAACAGTTAATAACATGTTGTCTGATCTAGAAAAACGGCCGCATTTCCGAACACTGAAATGTTAGAAGGTAATTCAGACTATGACACATTGTACTGTTACCAACAATATGGTCATCATTTCCTACACAAATCTATTTCACCTAGAAATGTTTTTGAGTACCACCAGTGGGAGCATTGCCCTACACCACCAAAAGGTAGTTCCCATACATTTGCACAGACATTTTAATATTTTTCAGGTTTTAACACCACTGACCCGACCTCATATTATTATAAGGTTACACCGACATCAGCACTGAAAATTATGTTGACTAACACCAAACAGATATACTCTGCTTCCTTCATTGCCCAATTGTCTGAACAGGGTTTTGACCTATGGAAGGACACAATAGACTTGAAATCAGTCTGGGGTTCTAGGGACTGGCAAGTCCAGGGAACAGAAGCGCTATTTAGAGCATGCCTCATTCCACAGCAGATGATATTTCTAAATAACACTGTGCAACAGACATCCTGTCTTGGACTAGCCAAGAACAAGGACCTGAACACACCTCGATTTCCAACACCATCTCAGATGGAGGGGTGGCAAAATTCGACTTCAAAAGAAGGGGCAACAATAGATGATGTTTTTCAGTAGAATAGAACAGACCCTGATTGGAAAAAATGGTTGGTTTGGCCCTTAGACACGAACGAATGTCAGAAACGATTCTTGGGTATTACCGAAGGGTACAGTATCCACAGGCCAGACCCACGTTATGTACAAAGAGAACATCCAGGGGTAGTGACATACTACAGTGTTGGGAAGTTGTGCCTTGATTGGCTAGAAACCTCAACACTCACAGAAGTGAAACAACACTTAGCCTTACTCTCACAAGACATGGATCTTAGGGATTTTTTACTAGGTCCCCGGAAACCTCGTCAGAAACGTTTCATATATGCTGGCATTTATGCTGCCTATAATGAGAACTGGAAAATATCCCAACAAGACGCCGCGGAGAGAATACGGGAAATAGACCGTATTAACTTGGAGAAATCTCTAGCAGTGGTAGACAACGGGTTAACAACTTTGACCTCCAGGATATATTCCTTAGACAACATTGTATCTTCTGCGATAGACATACTGGAACAAGATTTAGCCATATTACAACACGGGCAATCTCAATTACGTTCTGTTATGTTATTGAGCTGGACACTGTTCAGAAGAGGAGTGGGTGTTATGTTCCATACAGGTACCCTAATATAGGCCCGGGTAACATCATACCCCTTCACCTACATTACCTCCCCTACACTACACTGCAACAGGCCTTTTAGGATTGAACCCTTACCTAGTTCTAGTCCTGGGTGCAGAAGGATGGTTTCTCCTACAATAGAGTCCTATGACTCCATCAATAGACTCACACAGTATGAAGGAATATTCATAAGGGTTCTTAGAAACCAGGCTGGGGCTACACCACCTTCCTCCCCATATCTACGTACACGGTTCATCCCATACGTCATCCTCACATCCAACAATGGCTAATACAAGCAACAAGGGACAAAGGAAACCTAGATACTTTCTGTATAAATACAGCACATCTTGTTAGTGTTAGTTAGAGGGAACCGAGACTTCCAGGCCGACACACTGACCAGAGACGCTGAGGCTCCTACATGCAGACGCCCCAGCTGACAGTGGTCTGAACATCCCTCGCGGGGTGTCCAGCTCGAGACCAAGAAGGGCTCCTACATTCTCACTTCAGGTAATGGGGTTGGACTAAATCCTAGAGGGATTCTTGGCTTCACACCTACTCACATGCTAGGTACACTTAGGGACATCTAGATAGGCATCGTAGGAGTACGTGCTTTCTTTTATCAATGCATTTTATATTCATGTATTTATTCATGCATATTGCAAGATGATAGAACTGTACTATCCATTTATATTCATTGTACTGCTAATCATATATCTCTGCTACTGTCTAATGGTTGTTGCAGCTCATATATTCTACAGAAGAATAACGACTGTTCAATAAACCCTTATTGAAACGCCCAGGCTGTTTATTCTGTGTAGCTCTGAGACAAGATACGTGAGCACGAGTGACTGAGCGAAAAGTAGTACATTGTTTCCACGATCCTGAGGGATCAGGGTTGTCATGTTGTGAGGTTGCCAGAAACTATTCTCTCCCCAATAAGAGGAGACACTAGTGGCACTGTGAGCTAGCTAATGCAAACAGGCTAACATTTCTCGGTGGGGGTGCTCAGAGTCAGTCTGCCACCAAACCCACAGTTTATGTTATCCGAATGCGCAGGTCCTGCATGGGTAATATAGGAACTACACGACAATAGGAATGAAGGAAAAATTACAGAGATTGTACATCTGCACAGATTGTTATGGACCCTCATCTCTACAGAAGAATAGAGAATAATTACTTAAGGAACTAGGAGAGATTCATGTTCTATGGTACAAGTATTGGCAACTTACTAAGCATGGCAGTGAGAGAATCTAAGTAACATTAACCAAAGTTATTTATCCAGTGACAGATGACCTTTTCTGCTCCTCAGGTACAGGAATATAATAATTGAGTCAAACAAAAATGCAGACATTAAATAGTGTATAGATTAGCACATAGTTACACCAATGCTTTAGGTTATTTTTGAGTTTTTTTGCATAGGGAAGTTGGTGCAATGACAGCAGTGGAATTAAATAATATTATCTGAGGAAAAGATCATGCTAAGGTAGGTATTGACAGGAGCTTGCGGGTAGACCTCCTTGAACCCCTGTTAATATCTGTCTGTGCCTCTCTTCCCACTCAATACTGGAAGAAGTAGACCATCTTCACACAGCGGCATTCAGAAAGCTATTTAATCTTCCAAAAACAACTCTGTGAGCACTGTTCTGGCTAGAATTTAACATTGCAACGATGGACATCGAATGTAAAAAAGACTTGGTCAAATATTGCCCCCATGTGACTAATGCGGAACCTGGATCAATGAGGGAAGCACTAACAGTGATATTTCAGGATAGTTAAAGTAGCCAGGCAATGTTCCTGATTAGCACCAGTGAAACACTTAGCCTGCCTTTAGAAATCATAACTGACTTATTGCCAACAAAGGACAGCTTAAAAAGATTGCTAAATGAACAAGGCAAGCGCATTTCAAGGGAGCAGGACATTAAACAGATTAGAAACACCCCGGGTGCAGAGGGTCTTGCCCATTCACATGAAGCCATCACGCGCCAACCATATCTGAAAGCAGCACTGGGAAGGCAAGCCCTACAGAATATTCTGAGGACCAGGCTCTTAACCCTTCGAATATGGGATTAAAGGGGTCACTGGAAAGAAATCCTGTCAGCAAAAAAGGAATGCAGCTTGTGCCAATATCACACAGAATTAGCTGTGCACATTATCTGCTGCTGTTCTGCATTGTTACATCAGAGACGTCGGTACCTCAGAACAATGGTTTTGCAAAATGGCATGAGAACTTGCAAAGAAGCGCTAACATATATCTATACAACCGATGTGCCCATGGATTTTGCATGCATTGACAAGTTCTATGCGGAAGCAGGAAGGCTCCTGCAAACCTTGCATGAGCTGAGGGTAGAAAACAACCAGCACACACTGAGGAGCTCGATGCGAAGCCTTTTCATGGTCTGACCTGAGACTGAAGATCCATGTTGCAAATCCAGCCACATACAGGCACCCATGTGAATGGAGATTCAATATCATGTGATGCTAAATTGCGGCATCCTGCATTTTAGGATCTGGAAGCACTCAGCTTGTCGCCTGCATTACGCACTTTAGGTTCTGGAAGTATTTGGTTTTACGCATGTATTTTTGGAACTTTATGGTTTCATGCATTACTCTGATCTGGCACTCCATGGCCCATGCACAATCTCCATTTTATGACCAAAATACTCTGCTGGGGGTGGGGGCCATTTGACCTCACATTTACGGATTTATGCACACACTTTTGTGCTTTAGGATCTGGAAGCACAGAGGTTTATGCATCTTGCACTTTATGGTTTCATTCATGACCTGATCTTGCACACCATGGTCTATGCACGATCTTGCACTTATGGCTACAAGCACGCCTGGTTATGGCAAGCCTGAAATGCTGGGCTTATAAAGGCCTCATGCATGCCCTGCAATGGCAAGCGTAAAATGTTGGGCTTAAAATGCCTGGCCCCAAAATGGAATACTTGAAGCTACATAATCTACACCAGCGAAACTGTGTATCATTGGCTCTGCTCGCGCAATATTTAGTACATGATTCCCACTTGCACATAGCACGCCTTTGCACGTACATAAGCAGCTAATTTTAATAGGACCTTAAACGTCATGATCTTTTAAATTGTCTTAAACTGATTTTACAAATAGCTCTTGCATGGGTTTTAATTAACTGGTTTTAATATCATAATACCTGAATTTTGTTTTTATGTTGCATTATAGATGTCCCTTCTTGTAAATGAATTTAAGTAATTGCACACTAAAAAAAGCATACCAATACCACTCAATATTGCAGATGTTTTTGAGAGCTCCTACCCCAGAAAGCCATTGGTAAGAAGTAACACCGGCAATAGAGGAAGTAGTGTATGATTAGAAACACTGCCTCTACACTGAGACAATATGCCCTACTCACAGTTCACACCTTCAGACACACTCAAACTGCTTTAACCTGTGTCTGAGAGAAAGAGCTAAACATTACCATAATTACAGTGATATTTCCTTCTGGTAAACCTCCATGAGGGGAGGAAGGGGAACCTCTAGCGAGTATTGCCTGGTTGACCCTCAATCAGCATTAAGCATTTTGATCTTAAGTGTTATTGAAAATAGCTGTCATTAGTTACAATTAGTTCACATATATATGCTAGTAGTTAGTACTGAATAAACTGCCACCTAGGTGATTATATGTTTTCTTAGTTACGCAACTCAATTCATTGACCACAGAAGTCTGACAGGGTGAGTTGGCTTTCAGTGATTTGAGATTGCTTACAGGTTACTCTAGTGAATGCATTTGTTAACTGAGCTATCTTTCTCAGCTGAGCATAAATCAGTGAGTCAAAAATGGTATAGAGTCTAGGTTCTTGCACTGAAGGAAGGCAGAGAGAGAAGTGTTCGATGGGAGGTGGAGTGAGCAGCTCAATGAGGAGGTGTAGTTTAGAGAATGAAATATGGAGAATGACAGAAATGAATGTATCACTTGATTGAACACTGTACAGAATTACAAAGAGTAATGTACTCTAAGCCACATATCTCAAGGATACTAAACTGAACACACAGGACCTGGATGTTGGTGGACATTTGTATACTTTTCTGGTGTACACCATATCCTTTGAACGCCTTTTAAAAGCCTTGGTACCACACAACTATGAACCTTTGAGATCCCTTGCAATACATTTATAGTTTAATTGTATGCTAACCCCCAATGTTACATTATCCCACCTTGCGGAATTTAACTATATATTGATTTATATTACCCAAGACTGGCTGTCTTAATGTTTGATACACTAAATATATTCAAGGCGGGCTTCTAATATTTGTAACTCAGTAAAGCCTGCAGTGCTTTGGCTTTGATACGGCTCTGCTCTCCATCTTATACTGACCATTCCATACATATGTCACCAGACTTGTTTCTCTATCTCCACACATATCTTCCATGCTGGCGTGGCACCACAATGTCTTTGTCAAAATATTGTCTGACATAAATTCCTTGTTCTAAATATTGTTTACAACAATATTGCCCCATTGCAGTTTATAAAAGAAAATATAAGCCCATTGAGATAATATTTTTGTAAATAATATTTAGGTTGCAATATTTGTGTCAGTTTATATTTCTGCATACAAAATCCTGACATGCAACCCGTATGATCTCACTTACTGTTTCTGCTATGTTCTGTAAAGCGCTCTCAAGTCATTGGGCGCTTTCTGCCGTATGTAAAACAGAAAAATAAATATAATACATCTTATCCTATAGATAATTTGTGTCATTGTAGGGCAATCCTCTTCACATTATGGCTTTTCTATTCTGAATTGATTGTGAACTCATACATTTCCAAGGGTATCTAATTGACTAGATGACTCTATCACTGGCTGAAGAACGCAAATATTTTGTGAGCTGGACAGTTTTGTTCTAATATAAACCACAAGCCTGCAAAGTTATCAGCACTGAACACAATTTGAGATCACATTATTTTTTGATCTGCCCTAGAGACAGATGTAGTTTTAATCCAACCTAATGCAATGCAAAAAACTCATAAATAAAAAAATACATAAATATATACACCCAGAGAACCTTTGGGTCACCTCGTAATCAATGTATCTGTCCATCCGCCATCATCTTCTGCTTCTGCCCACTACAGCATACACCCTGGGCAGTAGGGGCCCGTGGAGGGAGTTCCGTGGGGCGGTGAGGCGGGGCGGGGGAGGGGCAGGGTGGCGGGTAGTAAACACCGGAATATGGATGAACGGAGGTAAGTAAACATTTAAATAAATAAAATGAATTTCGTTGCGCGCGCTGCAAAGCATTTTGCAATGCAGCGCACGCAACGAAATTCGTTTTATTTATTTAAATGTTTACTTACCTCCGTTCATCCATATTCCGGTGTTTACTACCTCCCACCCTGTCCCTCCCCCGCCCTGCCTCACCACCCCACGGAACTCCCTCCACGGGCCGCTACTGAGCCTGGGGCAATGAGTCAGACCACTTCTGCCATTGGCACTCTTATGCTGTTAGAGACTGCATTTTTCCTGGCCACATGTGCACATCTGCCTGAAAATAAGTGCACAACAGTGCATGGGCTAGTGGGCTAATACTCTACATTGCCAATGGTTTTTGTTTTCATTCTTTACCTTTTTTATTTTATAGTCATCTTTGTGTGTTTAAACTATGTTTTCAGCTCAGTTATTCAAAGTCAGTAATAACTTCTCTGCGTGCCAATAAAGGTTTCCTTTGTGAATTAAAAGAAAACAGGGTAAAATTAGTGTTCTAAGAACAGCTGCCTGCAAGGACACCCCTGTTTTATTAAACATACATGATGTATAATTTATTTTTACATTTCCAAATTTTATTGCGTGCATACGGCTGCCAGCCAGCATGTTTTCTTTCTCTCTATTTTTGTGGCATATGATTGCAATAAAAAAACATTGTAATCATTGCACCATGTTGCCAAAACCAGACCTATTATCTTTGTATGTATATCAATGCATGGATATATATCTATATGGTATTCCTTTAGAGCGAACCTAGCCAAAGGGCAGGGGAACGCTGTACAGGGTCAAAGACCAGCATAAGGTCAACGAGTGATAGTGGAGGTTGCTGGGTGTGGAAGGTTAATGCATTGTGATGCGGTGTTCTTTAAAGAGGTGAGTCTTCAACTCTTTCTAAAATATGTTTGCCAATGCTTGTTTCTCTCTGTTATTGCACTTGGCTTTGTGAATGAACTTATTCTGTTATCCTGAATGAGAAAGTAAAATGTGACATCAGATTATGTTGCACTGTACTTGAAACCGTTTATCAGAACATGACTGTGAGCAAGAATAATATGGAATTGTTATGCACAACAGCTATTTGTATGAACCAAGTATGGCCCTGGAACAGGATCAAACAAAAAACAAAGCCAAACCACATGCTTAATCAAAGAGGAGAGTATTTTAGGCAATGGCATTGGAGTGTGGACGAGCGTGCAATCCCCCTTGTGTGGTTCAGTTTCACAGAATGAACACAGACCACTGAAAAGTTGACTTTTAGGATATAAGAAATACCCTGAACAAAGTGACTGCATAAATGTGCTACCTTAAATTGGGAACCCAGGATTGCAATCTCAAATGACAAAGCAAATATTTTTGATACATGTGTTCAAGGGGTCAGAATGCATATACTGCCCAGATGCTCCTAATTCGCACTGATATAACGTTAGAAGGGTTTCTAAATTTAAAAACATTTATCATTATTATTGTAAGCAAATGCTGCCTCGTTTAGGCTGCATGTTTTTTTTTAATTTCATGGAATAACCTTACAATAATAAAAACTTAAAATGTATTTCCTTTCCAAGGCCAGACCTAGAACTAAAATGAGTATTTTTCCATTTGTTTTATTGCTGCACTGTTGAATGCATTTAATTTACCAAATAAAAGTGTAATGGACACCCTTTACCTTTGGTTCTTTCCATTACTGTTTCAACAATGGCGGTGTTAGAGGGAAGGGGCAAGGCTACAGATCTCAGCAGTGACCCCTGGTGACACCTAAATGACCTCAATGGTAGGAGAGTTCCATGTGGTAGGTGGGGTAGAGTCGGAGCTGGTGAGACTGGAATGAACACCAGGAAGTGAGGGAGAATGATCTGCAGGTATGACTGGACTGCCTTTCCATGTCACCTATACAACAAATAGAGCTACAAAAGAGGGCTCAGAATCGCAGGTACTTAACCAAGAATCAAGCATTCAGAAATTAAATTTGGAAATAAATCATGTTTGATATCATTGGGGCTCTCACAAGAAAATCCCTTGGTCTCTAAGGCCAATCATTGCTTGTCCTGTAATTTGTTCACAATACATGTCAAGAATGAACTCTGTGGAGACTTTGGAGTCCATGACTAACAACATATTTTAAATCTTCTGTACTACACAATCTTAAAATATAGTCTTGCAGCTAAAACATTACTTTGTTTATTAACTGTATAGGCAGTGATTAGCTCTATGTGTCGAGAATGAAGTAGATCAGAGATTGGAAACTAAAATCATCTCATTAAAAAAAGAAAAACAAACGTTACAAAGAAGCAAGGGATCATAAGGACCAGAGTGAGCACCATCTCCTAGTGCAAAGACTAGGTGCCGTCCTTGGAAGGTGACGAGCGGGGCTTTCTATACCTTAATAGTTGGGTGTGGTCATTAAATTACCTCCACCACTGGTCGGATGGGCCTTTGATTGTCAACAAAGAGAAATAATGAGCGATCATCTACATAAATACATAGCAACAATTATTAGAGCTTACGTTCAGTCAATAAAGTGAATTAGTGTGAGTTGAAAGGGTTTTATTTTCAATTATTTTTGTTTTTCATCATTTATTGTTTAAGTAATAATCTTTATATCGCAGCATTAGAAGTTAATATAACCCATTAATCAATATTTGATTATAAAATAGAATACAATGTTGGTTAAAATTACAGTTTATTTTGTAATAATAAAGCAAGCGTGTTCCATAAAGAAAAATTCCTGAATCTAAATTAGTTTGGAATAATGAGAGAAAAAGGTGTCAGTTCAGATGCCCATACAGAGTTCTGATGAGCGAATCAATATGCCAGCATACAGCCTTTGCATAATAAGCTGGAAAGTATTCTCAGCTCGAATCAGCAGACTATCAATGAAAATAAGTAAGACAACCTCTCATGAAGAGAAGTATCAGAAATTCGAAGATGAGTCTCCAGACGGAGTCAGTGAAGGAATCTGAAATCTCCTGCTACTCTAGGAACACAATATTCTATGCGGCAACATTATTTTCTTTCGTCTCTTGAATCCTCCAATAGGAATTCAGTAACTCCTGGAAATAGGCAAACTCCCCATTTTCACATACTGGCACAATAGACTTTCAGACATTAGACATTAGACCTTGGAAAGTTACATGGTTGATATCTTGTGGGCCAGACTGTGCTTCTCATGACTCATTCTTCCTGTCACCTGCTCTCCTCCCAGTGAGAACTTGCTATCAGTTGTCTAATACAAAACAAGTGCCTATTCACTAGCTAGCAGAAGTTTTCTGTAAAAGTTCAACATCTGTAACAGAGAGAAAAACATTGTGCACAAAATGTTCAATATGAAAACAGGCCTTTCAGAGTTAATGCATTATTTTTCAGTTAAAATGGCATCAGCAGTTAGGCTAATCTAAGTCAGCACTTTTATTTATTTTTGCAGGCCTATAACATTTAAGTATAATTACCTCAAGTGTTGCACATAAAATGTTTTCCTTAAAACTTAAGCTTTGCACATTATTAATGCAACAATTTTGTTAGTGAATAAAAATCACTTCAAGATAGGTAAGAAGGTAGGGGGGCGTTCTCTGTGACTGTGCTACAAGTAAACCTACCAGACAACAGCATGGAAACCTAGATAGAAACCCCAAGCACAACCCTTCGTAGGTGAACCAACTCTCAGTGAAAATTTCAAACTAATGTCTAACATTCAAAGGAAATTAAGGAACGCTTAAGCCATAAATACAAATGGCATTTCTATGATTATGGGATATCCAATCAGCCAGCTGAAACAGTTTATTATAATGGTTGTTAACTTTTGGAGGTGGAATCATAACATTGGAGGACAGTTCTACCACCAAATGTAAACATCTAGAAGCCGAAAAAATAAGGCAGTGGTGTTATTAAGAGCAAGGACTTCACGTTTTAAAATAGGGAAAGGTGCTCAAGCTTTAAATTCCTAAGCATTCCAGGTGACAAGAGCATACTCACAGATAATTCATATTGGTGATGTTTTAAGAAAGTGAGACAAAAGACTTAGATTTTGGAATTGTGGTACACCCGCTTGGAGCAGAAAGGGCAAATATTAAACCTCTAATAGTCTTGTTTTTCCTTCAAAACTATTTACTGACGCAAAAGATACATTAAAAACTGTTCCTGCAATACCTTTGTCTTACTGAGTAGTAAATCTTTACTAGGCAGATTGAAGCTTTGGATAGGTGGTGGCAGCTCATGAATTACTTACTAAAAATACAGAACCCTTGTGCAAGAGAGTTGTTTCTCGATCCAGTGAAGCTGAGAATTGTATTAGATGCAAGTACATTTTCTGTAGTCCCAATGAGGAAGCAGAAGCTTTGCCCCTTAATGTTTCTACTACTAAAGGGTGAATAGATTTTGAACTTGTGTGGGAGTTCCATCTTCTTACTGTGTTCTCTTTTTAAAATTATTTTTGGACCCTAAACATTGAAAGTGTGACTGCTAATCAACTCTGAGATAAATGTTTCTGCCCACAAAATATTATATATTTTTGTGTTTCAATTGCAATTTTTGACATTTTGCTAAAGGCGCCATTTAGGGAAGAGAAAAAACAGTTCTCTTTACCCAGCTCTGCATCACGAACAAGCACCAGCAATAAGCTTTCCAGAATGTTCTATTTTTTTATGATGTCTATTTGCGTTATGAGGTGTATTGTGGCATTATTCACCAGGGCCCGTATTATGCAAATGGCGCATTTTCATTATTTGCACCGGGCACACCTCTAAATGGTGCACCCAGCGCAAACAAAGAAAATGCGCTGCATTATGGTGAATGCACTGCCCCCAGGGCAGCCGCAAACTCATGCAACCCTGGGGCAGCGCATTCCTGTGAAAAACGGAGCGGTTCTCAGCAATACAGTCCTCAAACAACTTCCAGAGCCCCCTACCCCTAAATCGGGGAACTCAGGATTCACTGTGCTGTATCCACGGGAACCAAATATTCTGGTATTCCATCAGGCAGCCTCTGGCCTTACAGACTGCATTCTCCGCCCATGCACATTTGTTCATGCCTCCTTTCTATCTGCCGAGGGTTGGAGGAGCAGTGTTCTGTCATTTCTTCACTATGTCCCGTTTGGCAATCAAATATCCGGGTCCAACCAGAAAACATGCACTCCAACCACCCTCCCAACATCCATGATCCCCACCAAAGTCACCCTACAGTCTAGTAGAAAGTCATGCCCTAGTACCCTCTCCTAGTGTGTGTGTGTATTGTGCTCCAAAATGAGACAATAACAGGACATTCATATATAACATGTAGAAAGGTGCACTCTATATAGTTACAGTGCCCTCATGAAGCAGATGGAGCTCTGCCCATCCATCACAGCCTAGCAGGCCAGAAATGTACACTGTGTAGGTACTTGAACTTTATGAGGTGGAGTCTAGCTTAGATCACCTGAAACCTGGGGGCGATTTTGGCTTTGGCCCAGCTGTCATCATTTAAGGCACCCAGATCTTTTCCCCACATATCTCAGAGATGCTTGAAAAGATTGGGGGAGTTGACCACCGGTGACCTATAGATTCATGATATCCCTTTCTGTCCGAGCGGTGTCATGGTGACCTTGGCCTCTGAGGTCTGGCAGTGCCTGCAACTCAGTAACATATATATCAAGGGCATGTTGGAGCTACAAGTACCTAAAAAATAGGCTCTTGTGAAGTGCAAATTCAGTGGCCACTGGAACAAAGGATTTCATGCAGTTAGTGATCCACACATCACCAGTTGCTGAGAGGCCTATAACGTTCCATGCCTGGAATGCCTTTAGGTTGGTCACATGCCCGAAGTGCGTGCCGTGCCAGAGTGGGGTTTCTACAGTCAATTTACCCTGCCAGTCAATGTGCTTGATCACTGTTTTGTAGCACTCTAGTGTGGTTTTAGTAATCATGGGCAGAATATGTGGAGTTCGGATATCATATACTATGGAGTATAAGTCATAGGGTAGTAGTATGAGTAATTAAATATGGACCGCTGCATCCTCTCTACCACAGAAGAGCCAGACATTCAACGGAATAAGTTGGGATGTCCAATAATAGAGTTATAGGTTGTGGATCCTAAACCCCCCATCGTATGTCATCTACTTTTGGCAAAGGAAACCTGTGGGGTCCCACCAGCCCATAAGAAAAATGTGAGAGAGTGAAGCAAGTATTGGAGGAAGGTTTAAAAAAGGCACCAGACCCATAACAGTAAGCAGTAGTTTGGACCAGCTGTCAATGTGCCTCTAGATACCAGCTTGCAATCGGCTGAAGTTAAGGTTCCAGCTCAGGTGTAAGTCATTCATGAACGTCATGCCCAAATATCTGAAGTGTGTTAAAGCCACCATTAATTTTGATATGTAAGCATCCTGTGGTGGATTGCCCATTAACGGGAACTAAATCGACTTCCCCTAATTCACCCGGAGTCTGGAGGCATCACCAAAGGCTTGCAACATGTAGAAAACTCTTGGGATTGTTGTTTCAGGGTGCTGGATAAAGAGGAGAAGGTCATCCGCATAGAGGGAGATTCGATCCTCAGGGCACTCAGGCAACCGAAATCCCCAGAAGATCGCATCACACCTGATCCACTCTGCCAAAGGTTTGATGACTAAGTTGAAAAGGGGAGGGGACGCCCTAGGTGAGAGCCACAGCAAAGGCGGAAACGGGGTGACAGGCACCATTCACACAAACATGAGCCCATGGAGTGAAGCAGAGGCCCTAACAAATCCAAGAAAACGCCAGCCAAACCCCTTCTTTTCTAGAACTGCTAGTATAAAGGCCAGTGTAGTGTGTCAAATGCTTTCCAGAAATCAACTGAAAGCTGGGCAGTGTCATCATGCAATCTGTTAGTCTGGGTTAGAGCCACCTGTAACCTGCACAAGCAGGCCCAGGAACTATGCCCTGGCATAAAGCTGCTTAGGTCTGTTCTAACGATGGTGCTGGTCTTCTGGAGCAGTCGTGTTGCAAGGAGTTTTGCCAGGATTTTTGATTCAGTATTAATGAGAGAGATGGTCTCACAGAGGTGCAAAGGTGCTCCAGGCCTGGGACTAACCATGACAGTGGCCCAACTCAGGTTGTATGGCAACCTGCCGGTGTCCCATATAATTGGCATGCTGCTTGGAGATGTGGGGCTAAACGTGAGGAATAGTTTTTTATTAGTCAATATCTTTATTTTGGCCAAAAAGGCCATAAAAGAGCAACATGAATACATAAATACAAAATATATACAAGCAATTAAAAATAGAGAGTATATAAAAGAGAGAAAGAAGATCTGAATAACATATTACAGTAAAACCAGGATAAAATATGCTAAAACGTTAAGTAAACTGCATCATTAGGGAGACACCTTTTTCCGTCTTAACCTCCACACAGACATCAGATACCTTGATACTGCAAAGACAATGGACTGACTTGTATTACTTCTGAGTATTCTAAGGGTGATGCTGTAATTCCTCAGACCCAAACTACGACAGAGTAGCAAAATCCACTTTTTCCTTGGACCATGATACGCTGGACAAAATAGAATTACATGTTCAACCACTTCGAACACACCAGGGCAGTAAGGGCATGTTTTGTCAGACTCAGAGTTCCCAGACCTCTTTTGCTTTGGTAAAGGCTCGAATTGGGAGGATTCCTAAATGGAACATTAAGTACAGAGTTCTGGCACAGGGGGGTTTCACCTCTTCCAAAAATGATTCAAAGCAGTAGTCAATTTTGAACTCCAAGAAAGAAGCAGTGAGGTAGCCTACCCTAGAGGTACTTGCAGTATTTTGGTCCACATATTGCCAATAGGCTCTTTTCAATGCCTGTTTGGAGACTAGTGCAAGATCAATTGGTGTTGACCAGAGATTGCCAAAACAAATCTGTCTCAACCGATCCCCGACCACCCTAAACCAGGAATCTTACTGGACCCCAACTGCCCCATTTCGTCTTCCAAGGCTCCTCGGAGAAATGTAAGTTCCAGGGCTGACCATAGTCTTCACTAATACATTAAATATTTCAGCCTCACTATGTCATTAACTCTCTTTAATCCATGATTAAAGTTATAAAGGATAAAGGGGGTACTTGCTGGGAGTTTGTTCAAGCCCCTCAGAAAAATAATTCTGCTATTTCAAGGGGCCTAGCATCACAAACGCCCCATTATTCAGCACTGTATAGTGTGGCCCTCAGTGATTGACATCTATAGATCTCTACGGCTGGGGTAATTGTTCGGTATGCGGATGTGCTCTGGGCCATCAGTTTTTAATTAAATTCAAGGGGACTATCATTAGGCCCCAGTGTCTCTCGGAGGGCATTGTGGACATATCTTTATTTCAATTGCAGTGAGTGACAAGTCCAATTACTCAGAATCAGTAATGGGGAGCACCTGTATCAGAAGGTCTGAGGGGATGAGCAGTCCAATTCTCTCTGAGGAGGCACCTGGTGTGCATATATGTTTTCGTACTACCTTGCAAAGGTCTGTGTGATTTGAGCAGCTTGCCGAACCGGCTGTCCCTTGGTATCCCAGACATTGGTATAATTCTGGCATTGGTATCCTGTTTTGCCAAGCATTCACAAATCCTATGTTGTCCATTCACGTATCCTATGTTGGGAAGAGAGCTAAAAGTATGTAGATGTGTCTAACAAGTGAGAATGGAGGGTGTCTTTAGCTGTTACTATCTTAGCTGTATTTTAGCTTCTTCGGCGTCTAGACTTCAAAGTTGTTCCTCAAGGTCTGCTGTCTCTCGTCCCCTCTATCATTCCCTACCTCTACAGTAAGAGAGGGCTTCACCCCAATGACCATCTTAAAGGCCTCCCATAAAGTCACAAATGATGGGACTGTGTTCCGAGTTGAGTTTGAAAAGCTCAACAACACCCTCACTAAGCAGATCTGTGAGGTAGGGGTCTTGGAGACACCAAGCATTCTGCCTCCATACTCCCTTATACCCACCCACCTGGTTCCGAAGTGTAATCTTGACAGGGGAGTGATCTGAAAGCCCTCTAGGGAGAATGCGGCACCTGTGATGAAGATAGTGTCATTGGGCAGCACGAAGATGTAGTTTATTCTGGAAAGTGAGGGATGAGCACTTTAGAATTATGTAAATTGTTTGCCATGTTTGTGGAATTTGCGCTAAGTGCCTATCAGCCCCAGGGAAGAGGCTCAGTCTGCTAAATAGCTCCTTCAACGGGATGAAACCTTGGCATGTGTGTCCATTACTGAGTCCATAATATGATTGAAGTCTCCCATGCACCACTATTGTTCCCAAGTGAGTGTCCAGGACCTTATCAAAAATCATATCGGAGGAGTGGATCTGTGTGTACCACGAGGGAATGTTTTCCTTAGTATTGTGGCCACTCCCCAGGATCCCCTGGCAAAACCAACGTGGCACACTCGAGTGTTCCCGTATAAACCTAGGAATTTGCACTGCCTCCACAAAAAATGAGTCTCCTGTAAGATGAGAACATCAGGTGCATATTTTTTGCACTAAGAAGGGCCGCCCCTCATTTAATTTTGTGAAGTAATCCAGTCCCATGCTTCAGCGGGGAGTTAAAAAAAAACATGATTTGCCATTGAAGTTGACTCGCAACCTTGCTGGGAACAGCAAAGCATCAGAGAGTCCCATTGATTTCAGTTTTTGTTTCACCTCGGTGAATGAGCGACGCTGTTGCTGTACCACCCGCCTATAGTCTTCCATTTTCTAAATAAACTGTGCCAACAGCCCTGGTGGCACTCAAAGTCGCAAATCTGTCTTCCTGACTAAGTAGACAAGCTATGATGGGCCTAGGAGAGGCCCCTGGAGGAGTTTGCTGAAGTAAGACTAGATGCACTCGTTCGACAATGAAGCATGGGGAGAGGGTGTTCTGGGGAATCCAGGAGCAAAGCCGGGACGCAAGAAAAGTCTTTAGATCCATGCCCTCCACCTCTCCAGCAAGCCCACCAGTTGTACATTGTGGCACCTTGCCATCAACGTCCTTTTCTCAGTCTTCCAGCTGCTTGGAAACGGCCGATAGATGGGTCAAGGCTCCATGCATTTAGCTGGTTTGATCATCTACGTATAACAAGGGAGTCTCCACCTTGCCCACTCATTCAACAGTATTGCAAAGATCTTGGTGAAGCAGGGTCACATCAATCCAAATCTCCACCAGCTTGCCTTCAAAAGCAGACCTTCTGTCCCTAATCACCTGCAGTATAGTGTCCGTGTCCTTTGCGGTTGTGACCGCCACATCTTGTTGCGCACCAGTGTGCGATTCAAGCACTCTGCTCCGCACTGCCATGGCATATTTATTCATTTTTATTTGGGCTGGGTTGTTTGGTTTGTCTTTCACCATTGTGGCAGGTAGAGTAGGTCCGCCATTAATTGGTTTGGAAAAAGTAACGAGAGCTGTGGCCTGAAGACGGGTGAAGAAAAAGCTCCAGTCCGTGATATGGCTGGGCGGTACGACCATGCTGTGAATTATGGCGGTTTAAGCTAGGCCTAAAGAGAATGACTTGTTTGTATTAGTACCTCAGTTCTGGTATGAATCTGGGACTTTCTCTCAATCACCCCCATCTCGGGAGATACTGGCCCCAGATCTGGTCACTTATGGCAGTAATGGTAAGGGAGGATGAAGGGGGAAGCAAGCACCAGATCTCTTTAAACCTTTAGCTAAGGTGGATAAGGGGTACACCCTTTGAGGCCCATAACTCTAGGGGCAATCTCTAAGTGGCTCGGTATGCAGGGTGGCCCATTAGAGCTGCATTTTGCTCAGTCTCCCACGCTTAGCAGGCCCAGGGTGCCCCTCCTTCATCAGCAACGGCATTGGTTGTGGGCTCGAAATCATTCAAGAGAGGGGCCTGGAGCTCCGGGAATAAAACTTAAGAGCAACCCAGCCTAGACTACCCGCTTTCAGGTCATAACCAGGCACCAAGATCCCCTCTTAGGCCCTCTCAGCCCAACTGCAAACACGGGCCCAAACCCAGAGTCACCACTCTGTATACCCGGCCGACACGTTGATGTCTCTCCTCGTGCAGGGCCCCACATGATGTTCTGATCGTTTGGGTCTGCAGTCACCCAATGGTCAGGGGCCCACCTCCAGCAACTGCTCTCAACTACAAGTTTTGCGCGATCCCCACAGCCGGTGGTCTTTCACCTCCCCCACTCCAGTTTATGTCTGAGAAGTTCCCCCCTTCTAGATAAGAGCAAAAAGAGCAAATGATGGATGGAATGCTGAACAAATCAAACATTCACCCCCAGTCACAGATCTGAGTTTAATCCATCATGTTTTTTGCTCACCACGCCAACCCAGTTTGGACCCAGCCATATGCAAATCAGTCTTGACCCTGCTCCCCATGGGAACAGTTTGCCCAAACTGCCAGACCAGGTCTTCCTTGGACTAGAAACAAGCATCCTGGGACCAGTTTCGGGGTATCACCCCCTCATCAGCCAGGATACTTTAAATCCAGTGGCACAGTGAGCACGGGGCTCACGTCTGGGCATACCCTTCTCACTTAGCGTGACAAAAGCAAAAAGAACAAATGATGGACGGAATGCTTAACACATCAAACATTCACCCCCAGTCGCAGATCTGGGTTTAATCCATTGTTTTTTTGCTCACCATGCCTCCCCAGTTTGGACCCAGCCATATGCAAATCAGTCTAGACCCTACTCCCCATAGGAACAGTCCAGCCCGAACTGCCAGGTCTGGTCCACTTTGACCCGGAAACCAGCATCCTGGAACCAGTTTCAGGGTATCACCCCTCATCAGCCAGGATAGCTTGAATCCAGTGGCACAGTGAGCATAGGGCCCAAGTCTGGGTATACCCATTCCACTTAGGGAGAAAAATGCTGCGTAAACGAATGATGGATGGAATGCTGCTCACATATCAAACATTCATACCCAGTCAAGAGATCTGGGTTCTTTTGCTCACCATGCCACCCCAGTTTGCTCACACTCACATTCACTCACTCACACTTATTATCTCACTCACACTCACTCATTCATTCTTACACTCTCTTACATCCCCTTACACTCATTCTTATTCATTCTCACTCACTCACTTGCATGCACTCTTAATCTTACTTATTCTCACTCATTCATACTTAATGACCCTCAGACCAGATTTACTAATGCTTTGCACCACGTTTGTGACAATTTATGAAGCACATTTGGCACAAAGCGTTAGAATGGGATTTACTATCCAACACAAATAAGGATTTGCATTTGATTGTATCACAAAGTTACGCTATGCGCTGTTTTGTGTTATTTTGCATCAAGAGGGCATCCCATGGGTGGTGCATAGGCGTTCCCTTGCAAACACTCATGGGTTTTGACACAAATTCCTAGCTACAAACATTGGTAGACATTAATTTGTGCCAAAATATTATACCTCCTCGAGGCAGGCGAACAAGAAGAAACTCTTTAATTTCTCCTCGTTATTCCAACTTTGCATGCGTGCTGCATTCTACAGCACACATACAATGCAGCAAAAGTCTTAAAGCATAATTTTTGTACTGGAAAGGACTCCTTCTAATACAAAACCTACGCTTCTGAAAATGCACACACCCTTGCACCATTGCACTAGGATGTGCGTGTTGGCGTATGTCTACCAAAAGTGCGCCAGCGCTCAGGGAGAGAGAAAACACACCATATCTTAGTAGATATGGCACATTTTTTCTTTCTCCATTTGACATAGAGCTTTGTAGCAACTTTGGTGCAGAGTTGCCCTGTGTGAAAGAATAGTAAATCTGGGCCTCGATCTCACACAACCTCACTCACTACCTGTCTCTGACTTTCACTCACAAACATACATAGTCATACAGACGAGCTTGCTCACAGATACATGTGCTGTCTCTCACTTAAACACATTCTCACCCACAAGCATGCACACAAATTAAACGTAGACGTTTGTGCTCACCACAGCTGCCACCATAGGTCCAGTTCCAGATTTAAATGTACTACATTTTTTATTACACTAATAGTGCATAATAGAATATCATTCACTATCAGTATAATGAAAAACGGACAGAAAATGAGGAATGCTTATACTGTATATGTATTCTTGGCATAGATTTTGCCACCTCTGAGGTCAAGGTCACAAAGGCAGTGCCAAGGGTCGCAGAGGCAAGCTAGGGTCACATATGTGACCCCTAAATGATGTCCATGGTTAAGCTGTCTGTCCTCCTTCTCCAAAGTGTTTCAGTCTGCAGCACTACAGTGTGAGGGACCTATTCACAAAGCTATTTGGAGTACATAAATAAGTACTCCCGTAGTTAACTCTTTCATGTTTTCTTACATGCCTTTGTGAACTGGCCCCAACCCAGATCTACAAGAGGAACTGTAGTACACAAGTAGTATAAATAGAAAAGACTGTGCTCTTACCAAGAGGAAGTTGAATGTTTCAATTCATTCTGCAATTCATGTTAGACTGTATAAAAGTGAGCTCCTCTAGTCCTACTTCATGTACTCATAAATGGTTTTGTGAATCCCCCCTAGTGTTCTCTGAGCGAACACTTCCTAGCCTGAAGTCTATTTGCAGACTATTATGTGATGTATTCCGTGACTCATTGTGTTCTGGTTTATGCAGGTGTCCTGCTCCCAGTATTGTATTATTGCTTAATTTCATCAGGGAGAGAAAACTGCAACCACTCAGGGTGCAATATGTAGAGTTTTCTGTAATTGATTTAAAGTGCTCTTTGCAGTTATTTGGGAACTTACTGTAGCTGAACTTAAGGAGGTCCTATTTCATTCATTCAAAAGGTTTAGGCTTCATCAAATGATGGATATAAAAACCACTGGTTTTAGTCTATAGCATGATGCTGCATAGGCAGCCGACCACCAAAGAAAACTTCAAGAGTTTCAACTCCCAAGGAAAATAACTATTTCCACCACCCACCCCACCCCACCCCCTTCCATGCCTGGGCAAGGCACAAACAGTTTTTAAAGGATGTCCTAGACCCCATGACCAACAGCTCATTTTTACTTGGATTAAGAGTAATCCATCTACTCTGCATCCACTTTTTACTTACATTGATGTCACCAGATAGCAACAACAAATCCTTTTTAAAATTCCCACAGCAGCATCTGGGTATAATTTGCTGAAATAGGAAACCCTGTCTCCGGTGCTGTCAGCAAGTCAGGGAAAGGTTTCATATTCAGTGGCGTATCACGGATGCGATGGGCGTGGGTGCAAACATGGCAAATAGGCCCCTTTACTTCTGGACGGCTAACATACAACAAGAAGCAGCGTTCAGTGGGCCCCTAAGACCTCTGGGCTTCGATGTCACTGCACCTGCTGCACCACTGGTAGCTACACCCCTGTTCATATAAACATAAAAAGAAGGGGAGATGGGGGGGGATCCCTGTAGCCCACCAGAATATAATGATTAGGGAGACGCACACATGCCATCCTTAACAACCTGGTAAGACTTGTCCCCATGAAATGAGTCAAACTATCTACGAGCATCCGCCGTCGATTGTAATCGCGTCATGAAGATGCCATGGTTGATAGTATCAAAGGTAGCAGAAAGGTCGAGCTGTACCAACATAGCACTAACCTCTCACCCACGGTCACAGGAAGTGGATCCCTGATGTCAAATAAGGCCGCCTCAATGCAGATGAAGTCAGAACCAGAACCCACATTACATGTCTCTCAATAATTCATTGGTTTCTAGGTGTGATGAAAGTTGTTCCATTACTGCCTTTTCTAGGATTTTGGCAAGACAAGGCGTCTATGGAAGAGGCCTGTAACTTGTGTTTGGCCATCAGTTGGTACTTTTTGCAAGCCACATTTTTATTTACTTAGTTTGTCTAGGTGAAGGTTCATTGACAGCTTAAAATCCTTCCTTAAAATAAGGGGCAAATTAAACTTATAGATCTTCTATATAATACAATAATAAACCACACAGTTTTGTTCTTGTAAGTTCTTATTAGGTGTGCAAGAAACTGGTTATATTTTCCATCTGTAACGAACATAATTCCCAGAAGAGTTACAGGTTTTACACATATTACTCTTGGGCATTCATCTGCATGAAAATTGTATGGTTTGCATGTATGTATGGTTTGCATACAAAAGGCACAGGAGTTACCTGCCCATCTTCTTTTCGGTACAGTTTGTAAAGTCATGCAGTGAATGTTGCTGGTGCAGTACTTGACTCTGCAGCATACATCCAGTTTTACAGTGACTGTAAGACATTTTCTGCTCAAACTTGGTCTCCTGTAGAATGCGATCATCATTAGAAAAACTGAAATTTCATGTTATACACATAGCCCAATAATTGTGGTTTAATTTAGATTTCTCCTGTGAAAAATGTTTTTACTTACACCGCTAACTCTTGCGAGTAAAAGGCACAAACAAGCCTTTTAGTTGCTGCCATTGCCAGCCTTGAAGTAGACGCATACTTATAGTCAGTCGCAATATTGTGGATTCTTCTTCGTTTTATCAGAGAAGAATATCCTGAGATGAAAGTAAATGTGCCTCTTACAGAGAACCAGTTCTGGATCAACTTATTATATAAAATATAGTATCAATACCATTTATTGTCTATGTCTTTAAACATTTTCTATTACTTTATGTGCCCAAACATGCTAAAATTCAGGGCCATGGTTGTTTTTTACAACATTTTTAATACATTTTAGGATCTCGTGTCACTTCCCGCTGTCCTCTTCTTATCTCAAACAAACCCAGTATTTGTGCCACCTTCAGGAAATCTCACTCCTTCAATTACTGTTGGTACTAGACTTTCGGACTAACCATCCGTTCCCAACGTCACCCTCCTCTGTGTACCACATCCAAGTGCCTTATATTATCTAAACCATCAAACATCATAATTCTAAACTTAATTAGTTCAAGAATGTGATGACTATAGCAAGCTGTAAGAAGCATTATTGTTAAGCTATGGATGACAGATGATGGTGTTTTAAGAGATATAGCTGAGCTCCCACAGAGTCAACACAATCTAACTCCCATGAGATAAAATAGTTTATATAGAGGGATAACTGGCTCATAATGTAACACATGCAGTAAAGCGATCTTCACAAAAACAGCATGTGGTACATGTACAACAGCACCAAAATAGATTTATAGTACAACAATTGTTGCTTGTGACTTTACCGTTGGTCCTGGCATCCTGAAGATAATTATTGCCTTATACAGATACTCAGGGCAAAATGCTGATGCTGGCGTACTTGCAGTAATTCTTAGCACAACAGACACTTGTGATGCAATTTTGTCAATGGCACACTGGGGATATATCTTGGCATGAAGGGCACCAATTGTAAAATACTGGTACTGTCATACTAGCTGTAGTTCATGGCATATAGGGCACCCGTAGAAAAATACTGCTGTATTTGAGGAAAATCTTGGCATGTGGACACCAGTGGCAGAATGCTGTACTAGCACAATGAAGGTAATTCTTGGCATAAAGGTGGATAACCTGACATATGGAAGTGTGGCAACCATGACAGAATGCTGGCCCTAACATTCTTAGGTAATTTTTGACATAAGGGTTACCTATGTTATGTAAACCACATAAATTGCAAACTTCTGGCACTGGCATATTTTATGTTATTTTTAATATCAGGGGGCACCCATGACAGGCTGCTGGCCCTGCAAAACTGAGGTATTTTTTTACTCATGGGGGCACCCATACTACATTTTGAAAAAAATGGTGCAACTCCTGGGGAACATTACATTACATTGGATTGGCTCATCATGAAAGGATTTGAATGTTTAATGAGTACCCTATCCACGCCAATGGCATTTTTTCAAATTTAGGTAAAAGATTATGCTCAAAATGCACAATCTCCCACATTCTTTTTATATTTTTCTTGTGGGGAGAGACCCCCTAGAAGAGGTCTTGCTTACTTGATTTCCTCGCTCAGAACTTTCAAAGATCAAGTCAGCACAATAATATAGGTGGCATCTAAAATAGACATTTGTCTGTGTTATGCTGTTATACTAATCACGTAGTTATTATGCAATGTCAATTATTGTGATGTTAGGGTCATGTGTCATGCCTTCCTGGGAAAAATCAATCAGGGTCAAGGATCATATAATTTCACATACTGTGATGTCATTAAGGTGAAATGGCATGTGACTTCCTCTACCCCAGGCATATTGGTGAATAGACCACCCATAAGCTTAACGGCAGGGTGAAAGCTAAGGACTCAGAAGACTTAAAAGCTTGGCTTAGAATGATGAATGTACATTAGTAATGTCCATTGTGAGATGCTAAGATCCAGAATGACAGTATTTTTATAGGTAGCTCGAACACCACCTCTTGGACGTAGTTTTAGTAGTCTGAGTACGAAAACTACACAGACCAGCATTATCCATTCTTGCTATTTTATTAAAAATAGATTGTGAATTTTAAACGATTCTGACATCAATCAGCCATTTTTACAAAGATCAGAATGGAGAAATATAGAGCTGGGGAGTAAAACAGGCGGAAAGAAGGTCTCCAAGATCTCCATACGAGACTTGTAGAATCATGACACACCATCACACATGGTGGTGATGCAATTCCACTGCTAACAAAATCCCAAACACAAATTCTTTTACTTACTTTTTACTCTTTCGTTTGATACTAGGTAGAAATGAAATAAAAGTGAAATCTATGTCTCCCCTTTCTTCGTATTAGGAACGCCTGATTTGTGCGTAGCAGCACCTGTCTGACTGTTCTTGTGCATGCTACAATTTTCAACACTAAATAGATCCTAAATAGAGGAAAAATATTTTTCAGGAAACAAAGCAACCACATGAAAGAAAATATATTCAGTAGCTCACACAGAGAAAGATTATTCACTGGTAATGTCAACACAGCATATTAAACCAATGTAGACCATGCATTCAGATTATAGGCTTCTGTAGTTATTATTTGGTGTGGCGTGCCTACAAGATATAAACACACTCTTAATCACAACTGTTAAACTTGGCATCTTTGGCGTGGTTTCCCTGACATTTTGCCTCTACTGCCTGCATTTCTGATGCTGTGCTGGATTTCGTTTTTGCTGGCTTAGATGCTTTGGGCACTTTGCCACTGCAGATCAGTATCAAAGTGCAAGTGCTACCTGTGTAAATTCTTATGATAATTGGTTCTCCCTGATTGGCATATTTGATTTACTGGTAAGTCTCTAGTAAAGTGCACTGAGTGTGCCAGGGCCTGTAAATGAAATGGTACTAGTGGGCCTGCAGCACTGATTGTGCCACCCACATGAGTAGTCCTGCAGAGGTATCTCAGACCTGCCACTGCAGTGTCTGTGCACAGTTTTAAACTGTGATGTCGACTTGGCAAGTGCACCTACTTGCCAGGCCCTAACCGTCCCTTTTCTTACATGTTAAGCACTCCTATGGTAGGTCCAAGGTACTCCCATGGGCAGGGTGCAGTGTATGTGAAAGGTAGAACATGTACTGGTGTGTGACAAGTCCTGATAGTGAAATACATTGTATTTCATTTTTTCACTGTTGAAAGGCTATCTTCCCCATAGGATAACATGGGAGATACTTTGTAACATCTTACAAGTATAACTTTCTATTTGGACAAGCTAGAGAAATAAAGTTTAGGCTCTCTGAACTCAGAATTTAATAACACACCTTTTAGTAAAGAGGGTTTTTAAATTGTGTGTTGGAAAATGCCACTTTTAGGAAGTATCAAAGAAATGTCTAATGCGTCGTCACGACCCAGTTTCAGGGCGCACTACCAGTCAATTTGTCTCAATAAACCATTCCAAGGGCCTGTGTGTGCTGGCCTCCTGTTCTGAAGTCTCAGGGACACAAAGACGTCACCCCAGCTCCCCTGAACTCTATTGCTGAGAGTTCTGACCTGTCAGGAGGTGCCTGTTCCAGTATTGGGCCTGGTTGTTCCTGCTGTTGGTAGCTGGAAGCAACTTGAAACAAGCACGAAAAGCAATCTCTGATGCCATCAGTGCCTCCGCAAATGACACTGCAACCTGCACCGAGGCAAGGGGCACCGCTCGTGAATTGCACAACACACCGCCCGGCCTGCATTGCAGCTCTGTCGCCCTTCGATGCCCTTCAAAGCCTGCAGTTATCAGCATTCCTGACGCCAGCGCTCGCACCAATTCCATCACTGCCAGTGCCTGCATCCGATTATCGTGGTGCCGATAACCACGGAGGGTGACTCCACGAACTCGCCAACTTCGCAACGTCACCGGACACTACGCCTCGCCTCCCCCGTGGCAGCCAGGGAGCCAGTCTCGACCTCGGCACCAACGCCTCACAATCACAACGCCATGCATCGTCATAGACTTCGTTATCCAAAGCCCCAGGTGGAGCTATTTGTTTTCTACAAGCTTTCTTTTGGAAATAACTGTTTTTAAGTGCTATTTTACTACCTAAATGTTGAATTTTGGTCGTTTTGGTCTTGTTGAGTTTAGATAAAGATACTTTATTTTTCTAAACTGGTGTGGTGTCCATTTGTGGTGTTATCACTGTATTACTGTGTGTTTTGAGTACAAAATACTTTACACATTGCCTTTGGGATAAGCCTGTCTGCTCGTGCCAAGCTACCAAGGGGGGTAAGCAGGGGTTATCTAAACTGTGTATCCCCCTTACCCTGACTAGAAGCAAGGGTCTCTATTTGGACAAAGGTGCATACCTCTGCCAACTAGAGACCCCCAAGTTCTAACAAGAACGTATATGAAACTGCTCATCAAGACACTTTTACTGACTCTGTAAGAGAGGACATCGACTTCACTCCACTTTACATGGACCACAAGATCTTCTATAGTCAACGCTTAGCTATTCTTCAAATCAGCTTCTAAAGAATGACACACAACCAATCACAAGGTATGATGCCCCACTGACCATTTACATATAGTACTGAGCAAAGTGTTCAGAAGATATCTCATTTAAGTTGAACTCTCGAAGCTGACATATGCTGAGATCTTCAGTTCACAAATTTGCATTCTGGCATTGTTAACTCACCTGTTTGAGTTTGATACATTCTGAGTAAAAGGCAGAAGTGTGCTATGAAGGACTATATTGAAAACAAATTTTTATCATTCTTCAGTGCGCAAATATGGACTTCCCTTCAGATTATCAGAACAAAACAAAAAATCAATCTGCATTCTGCAAATCCTCTTAAATGTTTATCTTTCTCAAACCCTGGGCACAGGGTCTGAGCCTTTACAGCCTGAAGAAGCAAGGCAGTTCAGTATAAGTGCCCAGATTGTTTCAATGTCATGAAATATATTTCACTGGGAAGTAATCAGATCTATTTGGCTTTAAGGTCTAATATGCCTTTATGTGAACTGTTGTAGTTTGGAATGTCTATACAATTCAGAGAATATTGAGAACCCTAGCTGCTTGTCAGGTGTGTATGGAAAGTTGACTGAAAGACATATATCAGTTTGAAAGTGATATACGTGCTTAACATCTCTGAAGTCAGTTTTCCACCCAAAAAGAATATATATATATATATATATATATATATACATATATATATATATATATATATATATATATATATATATATATATATATATATCCAAAGTTTCCGAGTAAGTAAGTTTGTGTGAACAAGACAATTCTGTCGAAACGCGTAACGGTTCAATAAACTTATGATAAATATCTTGGACCTCTGTGAGTGCGCTTTACTTACTCGGAAACTTTGGATTATCACAACCGGCGTGGATTCGCCGGTAATACAGCGCACCTCCTGTCTACGGGAGTGATCTCAGAAGGACCCGTTGTGGAGTGGAATATATATATATATATATATATATATATATATATATATATATATATATATATATATATATAGGAACAGGGGTGGGAGCACACCGCTTCACCCCCCAGCAAGGTTCGCCCCTGGCATTCTGGTAGATGCAGTCTCATGTTGCTTGCTTTGCTAAAGTGTTCCAAGTGTTTCGCCAGAGTTGGCGCAGATAGTGCTGATATCTAGACACGTGTTTCTGGTTCTTTAACCGTCATCAGTAGAGATTACAGACTTCAAATTTGGGGTTTGCTGAGTAGGCTGCCAAACATTACATCAGGTCAAATACCTCTCACTGGCGCGTGGGTGCTTCTTCCACGAGCTCGTCAGCTCAATGACTCACGGGAGTACTTTTAAACAGGAACAGGGGTGGGAGCACACCGCTTCAACCCCCAGCAAGGTTCGCCCCTGGCATTCTGGTAGATGCAGTCTCATGTTGCTTGCTTTGCTAAAGTGTTCCAAATGTTTCGCCAGAGTGGGCGTAGATAGTGCTGATCTCTAGACACGTGTTTCTGGTTCTTTAACCGTCATCAGTAGAGATTACAGACTTCAAATTTGGGGTTTGCTGAGTAGGCTGCCAAACATTACATCAGGTCAAATACCTCTCACTGGCGCGCGGGTGCTTCTTCCACGAGCTCGTCAGCTCAATGACTCACGGGAGTACTTTTAAACAGGAACAGGGGTGGGAGCACACCGCTTCAACCCCCAGCAAGGTTCGCCCCTGGCATTCTGGTAGATGCAGTCTCATGTTGCTTGCTTTGCTAAAGTGTTCCAAGTGTTTCGCCAGAGTTGGCGCAGATAGTGCTGATATCTAGACACGTGTTTCTGGTTCTTTAACCGTCATCAGTAGAGATTACAGACTTCAAATTTGGGGTTTGCTGAGTAGGTTGCCAAACATTGCATCAGGTCAAATACCTCTCACTGGCGCGCGGGTGCTTCTTCCACGAGCTCGTCAGCTCAATGACTCAAGGGAGTGGCAGTGTGTTCCCACCCCTTCCTGTTTGAAAAGGCTCCCTTGAGCCATTGAGCTGACGAGCTGACGAGCTTGTGGAGATGCACCTGTGCGCCTGTGAGAGGTACTGAGACCTGTAAGAATTGTGGCAGCCTGCTCAGCAACCCCAGATGAAAATCGTTTTTTGATCTCTACTGATGACGGATAAAATCCAGAAACACGTGTCTAGAGATTTACAGCACTAACCTGCACCAACGTTGGTGGAACACTCCAGCAAAATACCAAGTAAGCATGCACTACAAACTGCATTTACCATAATGCTAAGGGGCGAACTGTGCTGGGAGGTCAGCAGTGTGCTCCCACCCCTTCCTGTTTGAAAAGGCTCCCTTGAGCCATTGAGCTGACGAGCGTGTGGAGATGCAACTGTGCGCCTGTGAGAGGTACTGAGACCTGTAAGAATTGTGGCAGCCGGCTCAGCAACCCCGGATGAAAATCGCTTTTTGATCTCTACTGATGACGGATAAATCCAGAAACACATGTGTCTAGAGATTTACAGAACTAACCTGCATCAACTTTGGTGGAACACTCCAGCAAAATACCAAGTAAGCATGCACTACAAACTGCATTTACCATAATGCTAAGGGGCGAAATGTGCTGGGAGGTCAGCAGTGTGCTCCCACCCCTTCCTGTTTGAAAAGGCTCCCTTGAGCCATTGAGCTGACGAGCTTGTGGAGATGCACCCATGCGCCTGCGAGAGGTACTGAGACCCTGTAAGAATTGTGGCAGCCTGCTCAGCAACCCCAGATGAAAATCGTTTTTTGATCTCTACTGATGACGGATAAAATCCAGAAACACATGTGTCTAGAGATTTACAGCACTAACCTGCACCAACGTTGGTGGAACACTCCAGTAAAATACCAAGTAAGCATGCACTACAAACTGCATTTACCATAATGCTAAGGGGCGAACTGTGCTGGGAGGTCAGCAGTGTGCTCCCACCCTTCCTGTTTGAAAAGGCTCCCTTGAGCCATTGAGCTGACGAGCTTGTGGAGATGCACCTGTGCGCCTGTGAGAGGTACTGAGATCTGTAACAATTGTGGCAGCCTGCTCAGCAACCCCAGATGAAAATCGTTTTTTGATCTCTAATTATGACGGATAAAATCCAGAAACACATGTGTCTAGAGATTTACAGCACTAACCTGCACCAACTTTGGTGGAACACTCCAGCAAAATACCAAGTAAGCATGCACTACAAACTGCATTTACCATAATGCTAAGGGGCGAACTGTGCTGGGAGGTCAGCAGTGTGCTCCCACCCCTTCCTGTTTGAAAAGGCTCCCTTGAGCCATTGAGCTGACGAGCTTGTGGAGATGCACCTGTGCGCCTGTGAGAGGTACTGAGACCTGTAAGAATTGTGGCAGCCTGCTCAGCAACCCAGATGAAAATCGTTTTTGATCTCTACTGATGACGGATAAAATCCAGAAACACATGTGTCTAGAGATTTACAGCACTAACCTGCACCAACTTTGGTGGAACACTCCAGCAAAATACCAAATAAGCATGCACTACAAACTGCATTTACCATAATGCTAAGGGGCGAACTGTGCTGGGAGGTCAGCAGTGTGCTCCCACCCCTTCCTGTTTGAAAAGGCTCCCTTGAGCCATTGAGCTGACGAGCTTGTGGAGATGCACCTGTGCGCCTGTGAGAGGTACTGAGACCTGTAAGAATGTTGGCAGCCTGCTCAGCAACCCCAGATGAAAATCGTTTTTTGATCTCTACTGATGACGGATAAAATCCAGAAACACATGTGTCTAGAGATTTACAGCACTAACCTGCATCAACTTTGGTGGAACACTCCAGCAAAATACCAAGTAAGCATGCACTACAAACTGCATTTACCATAATGCTAAGGGGCAAACTGTGCTGGGAGGTCAGCAGTGTGCTCCCACTCCTTCCTGTTTGAAAAGGCTCCTTGAGCCATTGAGCTGACGAGCTTGTGAAGATGCGCCTGTGAGAGGTACTGAGACCTGTAAGAATTGTGGCAGCCTGCTCAGCAACCCCAGATGAAAATCGTTTTTTGATCTCTACTGATGACGGATAAAATCCAGAAACACATGTGTCTAGAGATTTACAGCACTAACCTGCACCAACTTTGGTGGAACACGCCAGCAAAATACCAAGTAAGCATGCACTACAAACTGCATTTACCATAATGCTAAGGGGCGAACTGTGCTGGGAGGTCAGCAGTGTGCTCCCACCCCTTCCTGTTTGAAAAGGCGTCCTTGAGCCATTGAGCTGACGAGCTTGTGGAGATGCACCTGTGCGCCTGTGAGAGGTACTGAGACCTGTAAGAATTGTGGCAGCCTGCTCAGCAACCCCAGATGAAAATCGTTTTTTGATCTCTACTGATGACGGATAAAATCCAGAAACACATGTGTCTAGAGATTTACAGCACTAACCTGCACCAACTTTGGTGGAACACTCCAGCAAAATACCAAGTAAGCATGCACTACAAACTGCATTTACCATAATGCTAAGGGGCGAACTGTGCTGGGAGGTCAGCAGTGTGCTCCCAACCCTTCCTGTTTGAAAAGGCTCCCTTGAGCCATTGAGCTGACGAGCTTGTGGAGATGCACCTGTGCGCCTGTGAGAGGTACTGAGACCTGTAAGAATTGTGGCAGCCTGCTCAGCAACCCCAGATGAAAATCGTGTTTTGATCTCTACTGATGACGGATAAAATCCAGAAACACATGTGTCTAGAGATTTACAGCACTAACCTGCACCAACTTTGGTGGAACACTCCAGCAAAATACCAAATAAGCATGCACTACAAACTGCATTTACCATAATGCTAAGGGGCGAACTGTGCTGGGAGGTCAGCAGTGTGCTCCCACCCCTTCCTGTTTGAAAAGGCTCCCTTGAGCCATTGAGCTGACGAGCTTGTGAAGATGCGCCTGTGAGAGGTACTGAGACCTGTAAGAATTGTGGCAGCCTGCTCAGCAACAGCAGATGAAAATCGTTTTTTGATCTCTACTGATGACGGATAAAATCCAGAAACACATGTGTCTAGAGATTTACAGCACTAACCTGCACCAACTTTGGTGGAACACTCCAGTAAAATACCAAGTAAGCATGCACTATAAACTGCATTTACCATAATGCTAAGGGGCGAACTGTGCTGGGAGGTCAGCAGTGTGCTCCCACCCCTTCCTGTTTGAAAAGGCTCCCTTGAGCCATTGAGCTGACGAGCTTGTGGAGATGCACCTGTGCGCCTGTGAGAGGTACTGAGACCTGTAAGAATTGTGGCAGCCTGCTCAGCAACCCCAGATGAAAATCGTTTTTTGATCTCTACTGATGACGGATAAAATCCAGAAACACATGTGTCTAGAGATTTACAGCACTAACCTGCACCAACTTTGGTGGAACACTCCAGCAAAATACCAAGTAAGCATGCACTACAAACTGCATTTACCATAATGCTAAGGGGCGAACTGTGCTGGGAGGTCAGCAGTGTGCTCCCACCCCTTCCTGGTTGTAAAGGCTCCCTTGAGCCATTGAGCTGACGAGCTTGTGGAGATGCACCTGTGCGCCTGTGAGAGGTACTGAGACCTGTAAGAATTGTGGCAGCCTGCTCAGCAACCCCAGATGAAAATCGTTTTTTGATCTCTACTGATGACGGATAAAATCCAGAAACACATGTGTCTAGAGATTTACACCACTAAACTGCACCAACTTTGGTGGAACACTCCAGCAAAATACCAAGTAAGCATGCACTACAAACTGCATTTACCATAATTCTAAGGGGCGAACTGTGCTAGGAGGTCAGCAGTGTGCTCCCACCCCTTCCTGTTTGAAAAGGCTCCCTTGAGCCATTGAGCTGACGAGCTTGTGGAGATGCACCTGTGCGCCTGTGAGAGGTACTGAGACCTGTAAGAATTGTGGCAGCCTGCTCAGCAACCCCAGATGAAAATCGTTTTTTGATCTCTACTGATGACGGATAAAATCCAGAAACACATGTGTCTAGAGATTTACAGCACTAACCTGCACCAACTTTGGTGGAACACTCCAGCAAAATACCAAGTAAGCATGCACTACAAACTGCATTTACCATAATGCTAAGGGGCGAACTGTGCTGGGAGGTCAGCAGTGTGCTCCCACTCCTTCCTGTTTGAAAAGGCTCCCTTGAGCCATTGAGCTGACGAGCTTGTGGAGATGCACCTGTGCGCCTGTGAGAGGTACTGAGACCTGTAAGAATTGTGGCAGCCTGCTCAGCAACCCAGATGAAAATCGTTTTTTGATCTCTACTGATGACGGATAAAATCCAGAAACACATGTGTCTAGAGATTTACAGCACTAACCTGCACCAACTTTGGTGGAACACTCCAGCAAAATACCAAATAAGCATGCACTACAAACTGCATTTACCATAATGCTAAGGGGCGAACTGTGCTGGGAGGTCAGCAGTGTGCTCCCACCCCTTCCTGTTTGAAAAGGCTCCCTTGAGCCATTGAGCTGACGAGCTTGTGGAGATGCACCTGTGCGCCTGTGAGAGGTACTGAGACCTGTAAGAATGTTGGCAGCCTGCTCAGCAACCCCAGATGAAAATCGTTTTTTGATCTCTACTGATGACGGATAAAATCCAGAAACACATGTGTCTAGAGATTTACAGCACTAACCTGCATCAACTTTGGTGGAACACTCCAGCAAAATACCAAGTAAGCATGCACTACAAACTGCATTTACCATAATGCTAAGGGGCAAACTGTGCTGGGAGGTCAGCAGTGTGCTCCCACTCCTTCCTGTTTGAAAAGGCTCCCTTGAGCCATTGAGCTGACGAGCTTGTGAAGATGCGCCTGTGAGAGGTACTGAGACCTGTAAGAATTGTGGCAGCCTGCTCAGCAACCCCAGATGAAAATCGTTTTTTGATCTCTACTGATGACGGATAAAATCCAGAAACACATGTGTCTAGAGATTTACAGCACTAACCTGCACCAACTTTGGTGGAACACTCCAGTAAAATACCAAGTAAGCATGCACTACAAACTGCATTTACCATAATGCTAAGGGGCGAAATGTGCTGGGAGGTCAGCAGTGTGCTCCCACCCCTTCCTGTTTGAAAAGGCTCCCTTGAGCCATTGAGCTGACGAGCTTGTGGAGATGCACCTATGCGCCTGCGAGAGGTACTGAGACCTGTAAGAATTGTGGCAGCCTGCTCAGCAACCCCAGATGAAAATCGTTTTTTGATCTCTACTGATGACGGATAAAATCCAGAAACACATGTGTCTAGAGATTTACAGCACTAACCTGCACCAACGTTGGTGGAACACTCCAGTAAAATACCAAGTAAGCATGCACTACAAACTGCATTTACCATAATGCTAAGGGGCGAACTGTGCTGGGAGGTCAGCAGTGTGCTCCCACCCCTTCCTGTTTGAAAAGGCTCCCTTGAGCCATTGAGCTGACGAGCTTGTGGAGATGCACCTGTGCGCCTGTGAGAGGTACTGAGATCTGTAACAATTGTGGCAGCCTGCTCAGCAACCCCAGATGAAAATCGTTTTTTGATCTCTAATTATGACGGATAAAATCCAGAAACACATGTGTCTAGAGATTTACAGCACTAACCTGCACCAACTTTGGTGGAACACTCCAGCAAAATACCAAGTAAGCATGCACTACAAACTGCATTTACCATAATGCTAAGGGGCGAACTGTGCTGGGAGGTCAGCAGTGTGCTCCCACCCCTTCCTGTTTGAAAAGGCTCCCTTGAGCCATTGAGCTGACGAGCTTGTGGAGATGCACCTGTGCGCCTGTGAGAGGTACTGAGACCTGTAAGAATTGTGGCAGCCTGCTCAGCAACCCCAGATGAAAATCGTTTTTTGATCTCTACTGATGACGGATAAAATCCAGAAACACATGTGTCTAGAGATTTACAGCACTAACCTGCACCAACTTTGGTGGAACACGCCAGCAAAATACCAAGTAAGCATACATTACAAACTGCATTTACCATAATGCTAAGGGGCGAACTGTGCTGGGAGGTCAGCAGTGTGCTCCCACCCCTTCCTGTTTGAAAAGGCTCCCTTGAGCCATTGAGCTGACGAGCTTGTGGAGATGCACCTGTGCGCCTGTGAGAGGTACTGAGACCTGTAAGAATTGTGGCAGCCTGCTCAGCAACCCCAGATGAAAATCGTTTTTTGATCTCTACTGATGACGGATAAAATCCAGAAACACATGTGTCTAGAGATTTACAGCACTAACCTGCACCAACTTTGGTGGAACACTCCAGCAAAATACCAAGTAAGCATGCACTACAAACTGCATTTACCATAATGCTAAGGGGCGAACTGTGCTGGGAGGTCAGCAGTGTGCTCCCACCCCTTCCTGTTTGAAAAGGCTCCCTTGAGCCATTGAGCTGACGAGCTTGTGGAGATGCACCTGTGCGCCTGTGAGAGGTACTGAGACCTGTAAGAATTGTGGCAGCCTGCTCAGCAACCCCAGATGAAAATCGTTTTTTGATCTCTACTGATGACGGATAAAATCCAGAAACACATGTGTCTAGAGATTTACAGCACTAACCTGCACCAACTTTGGTGGAACACTCCAGCAAAATACCAAGTAAGCATGCACTACAAACTGCATTTACCATAATGCTAAGGGGCGAACTGTGCTGGGAGGTCAGCAGTGTGCTCCCACCCCTTCCTGTTTGAAAAGGCTCCCTTGAGCCATTGAGCTGACGAGCTTGTGGAGATGCACCTGTGCGCCTGTGAGAGGTACTGAGACCTGTAAGAATTGTGGCAGCCTGCTCAGCAACCCCAGATGAAAATCGTTTTTTGATCTCTACTGATGACGGATAAAATCCAGAAACACATGTGTCTAGAGATTTACAGCACTAACCTGCACCAACTTTGGTGGAACACTCCAGCAAAATACCAAATAAGCATGCACTACAAACTGCATTTACCATAATGCTAAGGGGCTGAACTGTGCTGGGAGGTCAGCAGTGTGCTCCCACCCCTTCCTGTTTGAAAAGGCTCCCTTGAGCCATTGAGCTGACGAGCTTGTGAAGATGCGCCTGTGAGAGGTACTGAGACCTGTAAGAATTGTGGCAGCCTGCTCAGCAACCGCAGATGAAAATCGTTTTTTGATCTCTACTGATGACGGATAAAATCCAGAAACACATGTGTCTAGAGATTTACAGCACTAACCTGCACCAACTTTGGTGGAACACTCCAGCAAAATACCAAGTAAGCATGCACTACAAACTGCATTTACCATAATGCTAAGGGGCGAACTGTGCAGGGAGGTCAGCAGTGTGCTCCCACCCCTTCCTGTTTGAAAAGGCTCCCTTGAGCCATTGAGCTGACGAGCTTGTGGAGATGCACCTGTGCACCTGTGCGCCTGTGGGAGGTACTGAGACCTGTAAGAATTGTGGCAGCCTGCTCAGCAACCCCAGATGAAAATCGTTTTTTGATCTCTACTGATGACGGATAAAATCCAGAAACACATGTGTCTAGAGATGTACAGCACTAACCTGCACCAACTTTGGTGGAACACTCCAGCAAAATACCAAGTAAGCATGCACTACAAACTGCATTTACCATAATGCTAAGGGACGAACTGTGCTGGGAGGTCAGCAGTGTGCTCCCACCCCTTCCTGTTTGAAAAGGCTCCCTTGAGCCATTGAGCTGACGAGCTTTTAGATGCACCTGTGCGCCTGTGAGAGGTACTGAGACCTGTAAGAATTGTGGCAGCCTGCTCAGCAACCCAGATGAAAATCGTTTTTTGATCTCTACTGATGACGGATAAAATCCAGAAACACATGTGTCTAGAGATTTACAGCACTAACCTGCACCAACTTTGGTGGAACACTCCAGCAAAATACCAAATAAGCATGCACTACAAACTGCATTTACCATAATGCTAAGGGGCGTAACTGTGCTGGGAGGTCAGCAGTGTGCTCCCACCCCTTCCTGTTTGAAAAGGCTCCCTTGAGCCATTGAGCTGACGAGCTTGTGGAGATGCACCTGTGCGCCTGTGAGAGGTACTGAGACCTGTAAGAATTGTGGCAGCCTGCTCAGCAACCCCAGATGAAAATCGTTTTTTGATCTCTACTGATGACGGATAAAATCCAGAAACACATGTGTCTAGCGATTTACAGCACTAATCTGCACCAACTTTGGTGGAACACTCCAGCAAAATACCAAGTAAGCATGCACTACAAACTGCATTTTCCATAATTCTAAGGGGCGAACTGTGCTAGGAGGTCAGCAGTGTGCTCCCACCCCTTCCTGTTTGAAAAGGCGTCCTTGAGCCATTGAGCTGACGAGCTTGTGGAGATGCACCTGTGCGCCTGTGAGAGGTACTGAGACCTGTAAGAATTGTGGCAGCCTGATCAGCAACCCCAGATGAAAATCGTTTTTTGATCTCTACTGATGACGGATAAAATCCAGAAACACATGTGTCTAGAGATTTACAGCACTAACCTGCATCAACTTTGGTGGAACACTCCAGCAAAATACCAAGTAAGCATGCACTACAAACTGCATTTACCATAATGATAAGGGGCGAACTGTGCTGGGAGGTCAGCAGTGTGCTCCCATCCCTTCCTGTTTGAAAAGGCTCCCTTGAGCTGACGAGCTTGTGGAGATGCACCTGTGCGTCTGTGAGAGGTACTGAGACCTGTAAGAATTGAGGCAGCCTGCTCAGCAACCCCAGATGAAAATCGTTTTTTGATCTCTACTGATGACGGATTAAATCCAGAAACACATGTGTCTAGAGATTTACAGCACTAACCTGCACCAACTTTGGTGGAACACTCCAGCAAAATACCAAGTAAGCGTGCACTACAAACTGCATTTACCATAATGCTAAGGGGCGAACTGTGCTGGGAGGTCAGCAGTGTGCTCCCACCCCTTCCTGTTTGAAAAGGCTCACTTGAGCCATTGAGCTGACGAGCTTGTGGAGATGCACCTGTGCGCCTGTGAGAGGTACTGAGACCTGTAAGAATTGTGGCAGCCTGCTCAGCAACCCCAGATGAAAATCGTTTTTTGATCTCTACTGATGACGGATAAAATCCAGAAACACATGTGTCTAGAGATGTACAGCACTAACCTGCACCAACTTTGGTGGAACACTCCAGAAAAATACCAAGTAAGCATGCACTACAAACTGCATTTACCATAATGTTAAGGGGCGAACTGTGCTGGGAGGTCAGCAGTGTGCTCCCACCCTTTCCTCTTTGAAAAGGCTCCCTTGAGCCATTGAGCTGACGAGCTTGTGGAGATGCGCCTGTGGGAGGTACTGAGACCTGTGAGAATTGTGGCAGCCTGCTCAGCAACCCCAGATGAAAATCGTTTTTTGATCTCTACTGATGACGGATAAAATCCAGAAACACATGTGTCTAGAGACTTACAGCACTAACCTGCACCAACGTTGGTGGAACACTCCAGTAAAATACCAAGTAAGCATGCACTACAAACTGCATTTACCATAATGCTAAGGAGCGAACTGTGCTGGGAGGTCAGCAGTGAGCTCCCACCCCTTCCTGTTTGAAAAGGCTCCCTTGAGCCATTGAGCTGACGAGCTTGTGGAGATGCACCTGTGCGCCTGTGAGAGGTACTGAGACCTGTAAGAATTGTGGCAGCCTGCTCAGCAACCCCAGATGAAAATCGTTTTTTGATCTCTACTGATGACGGATAAAATCCAGAAACACGTGTCTAGAGATTTACAGCACTAACCTGCACCAACTTTGGTGGAACACTCCAGCAAAATACCAAGTAAGCATGCACTACAAACTGCATTTACCATAATGCTAAGGGGCTGAACTGTGCTGGGAGGTCAGCAGTGTGCTCCCACCCCTTCCTGTTTGAAAAGGCTCCCTTGAGCCATTGAGCTGACGAGCTTGTGGAGATGCACCTGTGCGCCTGTGAGATGTACTGAGACCTGTAAGAATTGTGGCAGCCTGCTCAGCAACCCCAGATGAAAATCGTTTTTTGATCTCTACTGATGACGGATAAAATCCAGAAACACATGTGTCTAGAGATTTACAGCACTAACCTGCACCAACTTTGGTGGAACACTCCAGCAAAATACCAAGTAAGCATGCACTACAAACTGCATTTACCATAATGCTAAGGGGCGAACTGTGCTGGAAGGTCAGCAGTGTGCTCCCACCCCTTCCTGTTTGAAAAGGCTCCCTTGAGCCATTGAGCTGACGAGCTTGTGGAGATGCACCTGTGCGCCTGTGAGAGGTACTGAGACCTGTAAGAATTGTGGCAGCCTGCTCAGCAACCCCAGATGAAAATAGTTTTTTGATCTCTACTGATGACGGATAAAATCCAGAAACACATGTGTCTAGAGATTTACAGCACTAGCCTGCACCAACTTTGGTGGAACACTCCAGCACAATACCAAGTAAGCATGCACTACAAACTGCATTTACCATAATGCTAAGGGGCGAACTGTGCTGGGAGGTCAGCAGTGTGCTCCCACCCCTTCCTGTTTGTAAAGGCTCCCTTGAGCCATTGAGCTGACGAGCTTGTGGAGATGCACCTGTGCGCCTGTGAGAGGTACTGAGACCTGTAAGAATTGTGGAAGCCTGCTCAGCAACCCCAGATGAAAATCGTTTTTTGATCTCTACTGATGACGGATAAAATCCAGAAACACATGTGTCTAGAGATTTACAGCACTAACCTGCACCAACTTTGGTGGAACACTCCAGCAAAATACCAAGTAAGCATGCACTACAAACTGCATTTACCATAATTCTAAGGGGCGAACTGTGCTAGGAGGTCAGCAGTGTGCTCCCACCCCTTCCTGTTTGAAAAGGCTCCCTTGAGCCATTGAGCTGACGAGCTTGTGGAGATGCACCTGTGCGTCTGTGAGAGGTACTGAGACCTGTAAGAATTGTGGCAGCCTGCTCAGCAACCCCAGATGAAAATCGTTTTTAGATGTCTACTGATGACGGATTAAATCCAGAAACACATGTGTCTAGAGATTTACAGCACTAACCTGCACCAACTTTGGTGGAACACTCCAGCAAAATACCAAGTAAGCATGCACTACAAACTGCATTTACCATAATGCTAAGGGGCGAACTGTGCTGGGAGGTCAGCAGTGTGCTCCCACCCCTTCCTGTTTGAAAAGGCTCACTTGAGCCATTGAGCTGACGAGCTTGTGGAGATGTACCTGTGCGCCTGTGAGAGGTACTGAGACCTGTAAGAATTGTGGCAGCCTGCTCAGCAACCCCAGATGAAAATCGTTTTTTGATCTCTACTGATGACGGATAAAATCCAGAAACACATGTGTCTAGAAATTTACAGCACTAACCTGCACCAACTTTGGTGGAACACTCCAGCAAAATACCAAGTAAGCATGCACTACAAACTGCATTTACCATAATGCTAAGGGGCGAACTGTGCTGGGAGGTCAGCAGTGTGCTCCCACCCCTTCCTGTTTGAAAAGGCTCCCTTGAGCCATTGAGCTGACGAGCTTGTGGAGATGCGCCTGTGGGAGGTACTGAGACCTGTGAGAATTGTGGCAGCCTGCTCAGCAATCCCAGATGAAAATCGTTTTTTGATCTCTACTGATGACGGATAAAATCCAGAAACACATGTGTCTAGAGATGTACAGCACTAACCTGCACCAACTTTGGTGGAACACTCCAGCAAAATACCAAGTAAGCATGCACTACAAACTGCATTTACCATAATGCTAAGGGGCAAACTGTGCTGGGAGGTCAGCAGTGTGCTCCCACCCCTTCCTGTTTGAAAAGGCTCCCTTGAGCCATTGAGCAGACGAGCTTGTGGAGATGCACCTGTGCGCCTGTGAGAGGTACTGAGACCTGTATGAATTGTGGCAGCCTGCTCAGCAACCCCAGATGAAAATCGTTTTTTGATCTCTATTGATGACGGATAAAATCCAGAAACACATGTGTCTAGAGATTTACAGCACTAACCTGCACCAACTTTGGTGGAACACTCCAGCAAAATACCAAGTAAGCATGCACTACAAACTGCATTTACCATAATGCTAAGGGGCGAACTGTGCTGGGAGGTCAGCAGTGTGCTCCCACCCCTTCCTGTTTGAAAAGGCTCCCTTGAGCCATTGAGCAGACGAGCTTGTGGAGATGCACCTGTGCGCCTGTGAGAGGTACTGAGACCTGTAAGAATTGTGGCAGCCTGCTCAGCCACCCCAGATGAAAATCGTTTTTTGATCTCTAATGATGACGGATAAAATCCAGAAACACATGTGTCTAGAGATTTACAGCACTAACCAGCACCAACTTTGGTGGAACACTCCAGCAAAATACCAAGTAAGCATGCACTACAAACTGCATTTACCATAATGCTAAGGGGCGAACTGTGCTGGGAGGTCAGCAGTGTGCTCCCACCCCTTTCTGTTTGAAAAGGCTCCCTTGAGCCATTGAGCTGACGAGCTTGTGGAGATGCACCTGTGCGCCTGTGAGAGGTACTGAGACCTGTAAGAATTGTGGCACCCTGCTCAGCAACCCCAGATGAAAATCGTTTTTTGATCTCTACTGATGACGGATAAAATCCAGAAACACATGTGTCTAGAGATTTACAGCACTAACCTGCACCAACTTTGGTGGAACACTCCAGCAAAATACCAAGTAAGCATGCACTACAAACTGCATTTACCATAATGCTAAGGGGCGAACTGTGCTGGGAGGTCAGCAGTGTGCTCCCACCCTTCCTGGTTGTAAAGGCTCCCTTGAGCCATTGAGCTGACGAGCTTGTGGAGATGCACCTGTGCGCCTGTGAGAGGTACTGAGACCTGTAAGAATTGTGGCAGCCTGCTCAGCAACCCCAGATGAAAATCGTTTTTTGATCTCTACTGATGACGGATAAAATCCAGAAACACATGTGTCTAGAGATTTACACCACTAAACTGCACCAACTTTGGTGGAACACTCCAGCAAAATGCCAAGTAAGCATGCACTACAAACTGCATTTACCATAATTCTAAGGGGCGAACAGTGCTAGGAGGTCAGCAGTGTGCTCCCACCCCTTCCTGTTTGAAAAGGCTCCTTGAGCCATTGAGCTGACGAGCTTGTGGAGATGCACCTGTGCGCCTGTGAGAGGTACTGAGACCTGTAAGAATTGTGGCAGCCTGCTCAGCAACCCCAGATGAAAATCGTTTTTTGATCTCTACTGATGACGGATAAAATCCAGAAACACATGTGTCTAGAGATTTACAGCACTAACCTGCACCAACTTTGGTGGAACACTCCAGCAAAATACCAAGTAAGCATGCACTACAAACTGCATTTACCATAATGCTAAGGGGCGAACTGTGCTGGGAGGTCAGCAGTGTGCTCCCACCCCTTCCTGTTTGAATAGGCTCCCTTGAGCCATTGAGCTGACGAGCTGGTGGAGATGCACCTGTGCGCCTGTGAGAGGTACTGAGACCTGTAAGAATTGTGGCAGCCTGCTCAGCAACCCCAGATGAAAATCGTTTTTTGATCTCTACTGATGACGGATAAAATCCAGAAACACATGTGTCTAGAGATTTACAGCACTAACCTGCACCAACTTTGGTGGAACACTCCATCAAAATACCAAGTAAGCATGCACTACAAACTGCATTTACCATAATGCTAAGGGGCGAACTGTGCTGGGAGGTCAGCAGTGTGCTCCCACCCCTTTATATATATATATATATATATATATATATATATATTTTTTTTTTCCAATGGTCCGAGCCTTAGGAGTCACTCGACAGCTTTCCCATCTCCTCTACATTACGAGAATCGTTTTGGTAGCCCTACGCGTTTCGAGGCCGATTTGCCTCTCATCAGGGGCTGGCTGCTGTTCTCTCTGGCACACGGAAGTCTCTTATGGGCGTGCATAGTCAATTAATTGCACCCTGGTGTGCCGCGCTAAGCGCGCTGTAGAAGTAGATGCACGCTGGGACATGTGGAATAATATGCTTTTAATTCTGGCGCCTGGAGCACACTAATGGCGGAAAGTACTTCTCTAAAGACCACATGTCCCAGCGTGCATCTACTTCTACAGCGCGCTTAGCGCGGCACACCAGGGTGCAATTAATTGACTATGCACGCCCATAAGAGACTTCCGTGCACCAGAGAGAACAGCAGCCAGCCCCTGATGAGAGGCAAATCGGCCTCGAAACGCGTAGGGCTACCAAAACGATTCTCGTAATGTAGAGGAGATGGGAAAGCTGTCCAGTGACTCCTAAGGCTCGGACCATTGGAAAAAATGTTGAACACGCCTGTCCCGGCGTGAGGAGAGCACCATTGCTAATAAAGACAAGGCTGAAGGTTGGGACTATGCCCAGCCCGAACAGCACAGCAGACCCAGTACCTACCAAGGAATGCCTCCACATCGCGATCCTACCAAGGAATAATATGCTTTTAATTCTGGCGCCTGGAGCCCACTAATGGCGGAAAGTAATTCTCTAAAGACCACATGTCCCAGCGTGCATCTACTTCTACAGCGCGCTTAGCGCAGCACACCAGGGTGCAATTAATTGACTATGCACGCCCATAAGAGACTTCCGTGCGCCAGAGAGAACAGCAGCCAGCCCCTGATGAGAGGCAAATCGGCCTCAAAACGCGTAGGGCTACCAAAACGATTCTCGTAATGTAGAGGAGATGGGAAAGCTGTCGAGTGACTCCTAAGGAGGCTCGGACCATGGGAAAAAATGTTGAACACGCCTGTCCCGGCGTGAGGAGAGCACCATTGCTAATAAAGACATGGCTGAAGGTTGGGACTATGCCCAGCCCGAACAGCACAGCAGACCCAGTACCTACCAAGGAATGCCTCCACATCGCGATCCTACCAAGGAATAATATGCTTTTAATTCTGGTGCCTGGAGCCCACTAATGGCGGAAAGTAATTCTCTAAAGACCACATGTCCCAGCGTGCATCTACTTCTACAGCGCGCTTAGCGCGGCACACCAGGGTGCAATTAATTGACTATGCACGCCCATAAGAGACTTCCGTGCACCAGAGAGAACAGCAGCCAGCCCCTGATGAGAGGCAAATCGGCCTCAAAACGCGTAGGGCTACCAAAACGATTCTCGTAATGTAGAGGAGATGGGAAAGCTGTCAAGTGACTCCTAAGGCTCGGACCATTGGAAAAAAAAAATATATATATATATATATCTTCGTATTCTCGTTGTATAGCCTTGGGATATCAGATGATCAGATGGAAGCATAAGTGTTGAGATGTCCGCTACAACCTATCGCTTTTATTATACAGTTAATTAAAACCGTAACATACAAACATCATATTGATACTTAATAAAATGTAAGAATTAAAAATTGTATACACATTTATAAAATCTGGCAATACAAAATAAATGTTAATTCCAAAAGCAGCATTTCAGGTTGATGGCAATATATCGTAATTAGCCGTTTAGTCCAAAGGGAAGTGTATTTTGTGAAAGACAATGACAAAAGTATCACAATGCTTATTACTAATAGTTAACTTTCATCAACGTTCATTTGTGCAATAAGAATGGAACTTGTCTATTTCTTAGTGCTGGGCATTATGCAGTGCAGTTAAAATAATGTTAACAAACTTCCCAGCCCTTGCTAGAACTTGGGCTGAATTATTACTGAAGCACAAATCAGATGCTTCCCTACAATGTCTCAGTAACTTTTCCCGATAGACTGGGATCAATAGACGTCGGCGATCGTTGGCAAGATGAGGGCAACAACATAGCAGATGTAACCAGGACTCATGTGGATAATTGCAGAGCCTACAAGTTAGCTGATCGTTCCTCCGAGCCCAGAGTGGGTTAAAATCATGAATTGGAAGGGCTAACAGCCTCATATAAATAATTTTATTACGAGTCTGTGATTGGAGAGAGTAATTAAAATATGGTTGAAGTTTCCCCTTAATATACGAGGCATCCAGAGCTGTAAGGAGTGTTTTTTTTTTGGGAAGCCGAGCAATGTCTCTCTCGAATGACACTAAAGTAATTTGGCTTTTTATCGTTTTTTTCCACGTTAACAGGGGAATTATTGGATTAGAGAAGTTTATAATTTCAATCTTCAATGTGGAAATGGCCAAGTGCAGCTGTCTGTACCAAGGAGAGAGTTCGTCCGTGAACACTGATTGCAATTGTTCTTTCATGGATTGAGCTGGTGCACACAGAGTGTAGATGTAGAATTTAATTAAGTCTCCTAGACAGTGAAGATCTGCACTTGCCAGGCCCAGCTCAAGTCTCAGCCTCGCCCTCCTTGCATGCTGAGGAGCCGAAAATATTTTCTTATAGGCCATTATTTGATAATTCACTAGAAATGAATCCATTTTACCAGGGAAAGCTAGATGACCATAAGACACTGCCGAGAGCAGTTTGGCACGTAGGACCCTTAAGATTGACTCGGCTGTGGGGCTGTGCAAATGCCGATTCAATCGCCTCAGACTATATATAACCCCTGCTCCCTTGGGCCGAAGATGTTTGAGATGGGCTACTTGATTTGCTCTTTCGTTAACCAACCTCCTAAATAATTATAGCTAGTGCAGGTCGCTATATGTAAATCACCTGCTCGCCAAGACAGGATTTTCTTTTTTTGATGTTTCCCAAAAATCATAACTTTAGTTTTTGACTCATTCATCAAAAGATTGTTTTTTATATTGTATGTGTTAAGGGCAGTGAGCGCTCTTTGTAGACCTGTTTTTGTATGGTCCATAATAATAATGTCATCAGCGTATTGCATAATCTGGAGTCGTATGCCACCCAGTTTTGGGGCGACCAAAGTTGCACCTGCCAATTCTTTAGGCAAGTCGGCGGTATAAAGATTAAAAAGTAGTGGGGCTAATACGCAGCCTTCTTGCTTTAGACCATTTTTTGTTGCAATTTTTGCAGATACTGTTGTGGCACTTGTTTTAATCCTCACCCAGGTTTTCTGATGCAGTGACATCAGTGCAGAAAGAAGTGCGGATGGTATCCCCCAGGAATTTAGTTTGTTCCATAACGTCCCTCGATTGACTCTATCGAATGCTGCACTGAAGTCCACAAAACAGCAGAATAGAGGTAGATGATTGGCCAAAGTAGCTCTCCACGACAGGTAGGACAGCGCTATTATATTATCTGTCGTGGAGCAGCCTGATCTAAAGCCTGACTGAGTACGGGGGAGGATGCTGTTTTCTGTAACCCAGTTTTCGAGTTCTGCCAGCAAGACACGAGCATAGGCCTTAGCTTCGATGTCCAATAAAGCTATTAGCCTATAATTGGCCGGATTTGAGCGATTACCCTTTTTGTAAAGTGGATGTAATATTGAGCCCTGCCAGGTGAACGGAATTGTAGCTGTAAGAAAGGCTTGTTTAAAGAGCGGTGTAAGGAGCTCTGCCCAAAAGGATCGATTTGATTTAAAAACTGTAGCGGGTATTCCATTTGGCCCTGGCGCACCATCATTCCTCATGCGACTAATGATCTTGATTACTTCGGCTTTGGAGATGCCTGGAGCCTGGATGTTTTCATGATTTGGTGCTTGAGGCGAGTAGAGGGCTGACATCTCCCCTGTCCCACTGCTGTAGAGCTGATTGATATGATTCACCCAGACATTCTCGGGTACCCCATTCTCCTTAGACTGACCACTATTACTAACTTGGTTAATATATTTCCAAAATGGAGCTGGATTTTTATCCTTAAGAAGAGAGAAAATTTTAAGCCAGGCATCCTCTATTCGTTTAGTACGTTGCTCCCATGCGCGTTTTTTATAAACAGCTCGAAGTGACCCAATTACGGCGCCCTGCAACGCTTTTTTCCCTCTTTGTTTTACATTTGGGGGATTTTGACGCTTCCATTTGCTTTCCAGCATTTCCTTATTTGGGTGCTGGTTTAGATCGTTAGGCCCCTGTTTTTGTTGAGTGTCCAATGTTCCCCCCAGCGCCCGATGCAGGTCCATCAGGAGAATGGGCCAGTAATCTAAGAGGAATCTAAGAGGAAGCATAAGTGTTGAGATGTCCGCTACAACCTATCACACCACTTGATTTATCTTCACCAATTATTCTGGAAAAATATAGCCATGATATTTCAGTAAGAAAGTTGTATAGATGCCCCTTCAGATATTTGCAGTATGTAACTGTTATGTCAAGGTGAATTTGGGGGTTAACCAAGAAATAGACAAGATTGGCTTCAAGGGTTTTATTAATGAAATGAAATGAAAACAGCATTTGTTGAGCGCGTAGCTACCCAGGGGCATCCCAGCGCTATGGCAGTAACATAGAAGGACCGAGGAGCACACTTAACGGAAGAGCCAGGTCTTCAAAGATTTCCGGAAGGCTAGATGGCTGGTTTCCCTCCGTAGACCGAGGGGAAGGGTGTTCCACAACTTAGCAGCATGAATAGGCGGCCGCCACTTCTGGCCCTCTTAATCCTGGGAACAGCAGCCAGATGTAAATTATCAGAGTGCAGCCGACGATTCGCCACATATGGCTGGACCATGGAGTGGATGATCGTGGAACCACTCCCTGTTAGCATCTTGTGGACAATGCTCAAGGCCTTAAAGCTAACTCTCTCTCGTATGGGGAGCCAGTGGAGGGACTTCAGTGCGGGTTTTGCGGATTGTGGGTTCGAGATCCCCACCAGCATCCTTGCTGCGCAATTTTGCACTGTTTGAAGCTTTGTGAGGGTCGATACTGGAGCTCCGAGGTAAAGGGCGTTCCCGTAGTCCAGGCGGGAAAGAATAAGTGCCTGTACCATGAGCTTTCTCGCGTGGAAGGGGAGAAGTGGAAGCACTTTACGGAGCATCCTAAGGATGCCGTCACAAGAGGCCGCAACCTTCCGTGCTTGGACCATAAAGCTGAGATCCTGATCCAGCCAAATGCCTAGACTCTTCATCTGGGACTTAGGAACAGGGACGGGGCCCATACAGGCTGGCCAGAGAGCATCTGCCTTGAAGAGGGATGGATTGCCAAGGAGCATAAGCTCGGTCTTATCACCATTTAGTTTTAAGTAGGATTTATTCATCCATTTGACTACCTCTTCTAGGCAGGGACAGAGGCCGATAGAGGCCTTGTCAGAGTGGTTTAGTGCTACGACCAGTTGGGTGTCGTCAGCGTACGTTACTATATGAACCCCAAATGGGAGCACGATCTCTGCAAGTGGGGTCATATAGACATTAAAAAGGGACGGACTAAGGGATGATCCCTGGGGGACTCCGCACTGGAGAGGCAGAGGTTTTGATGGATTTTAATCATCAATGTGTGGCACAACAGTTCACTGAACTGAATCTTAGTGCAAGTATTGTTATTTTGAGATGCCTTACTAGCTGATGTGGAGAGTGATTGGGTCCATTGCAAGATGTCATCCCCTTATTCATTAGAAATGAGAGATGAATGAACGCGCGATTAATGATTCATGTGTGTATGATAATTATTGGTTACATATGTGTATTGTCAGAGTAAATAAATGAACTTTTCGACATAAACGTAAACAATATATTCCATAGTAGACATGATTGTACTACATTTCACAATGAACATTATTTCGATTATTGCATTACATGTTAGTGTTCAATGTATGTTGTTTCAATATGGATCATTTCAAGACGAAATCCTCCCTGCAATTGAACATTATCTGATATTTTGGTTGTTCTAAATTATAGTTTTGTTGTATCTTTAGTTATAGGAGGATGAGAATAGATTAAGGTGCTTGATATAAACAGCGCGGACCTGATACACACATCTTTATGGACTAATTGAGACTATATTTCTTTGAAGGTGCAATTATTATTTAGTATCAATATTGTTTATGATTGACATAAGAATTCAAGGTGTTATTTAAAACATAATTACATGTATGCTATAATATCTATATAAGACAAGGAAAGATAGAAGACATTTCTGTGGAGAAAATTAATGTCTCCTGTATGTACCGCATATTTTATGTAGTGTAACTTCAAGTGAACAATTATGCCAGTAAGGACCATGTATTATTAACATAATTATTTCTTGTTGCATAGTATAAATGCGGGAAATACACATAGATTTTTGCGGTATGTGAAATAACCTACCAAGCTATCTTACCAGCTGTAGGAAGCTGGCTCTGTGTATACTATGCCAAAATGAGGTATACTGTGCACAGAGTCCAGTGGAACCCCAAAGGTATGCAGAGGTAAAAGTAGATAGCACATTAGTCTCTATTTGTGGTAGTGTGGGCGAGCAGTAAGGCTTTATCAGAGGGTAGTGTTAAGCATTTGTTGTTCACACTCAGGCAAGAAATGACATCACACACTCAAAGACTGAACTCAGACCAATTTGATTGTATAAAAATATTATTTAGATATATTTATTTTCTAGAACCAAGCAAGCCTGGCACAGGTAAGTGTAAATGCTACTTTCCAAGGCAGGTTGAACAATACAAGCAAGCTGAATGAAAATGACTTTGTTACAGGTTTGTAAATACTTTGAATACAGTGGAAATTACTGTTAGATTACTTTTCAGATTACTTTATGGATTACTTTTTCTACTCAGTGTGATATGCCTAGATATCACACTTGGACATTTCCTAGAGAAAAGGTAACTAAAGCAGTTTTTAGATATTTGCATTTTTCAAGTTCTCATACAAAACCAACTCCACACACAACAATTTTCACCAGAAAGCAGTCAATGCAGTCCTAGGGGAAGAAATTAGATTTCAAGGTAAGTACTTGGGTTTGGGAGTTGGTTTTCTGGGGTTAGCACCAAGGTAACCCCCAGGGTCAAGGATGCACTCTCAAAGCACCCTCTGCGGCACAAGGGCGGCCGGGTGCAGAGTGCTGAGGCCTAATGTTATCCAATGGGGGATAAGGGGCCTCCGGTTGGTGGCTGCTCATAAGCAGGCCACAAGGTTGTGGGAGCAAAGCTCCTGGTGTTAGGCTCGGGGAAAAGGGGGATCCGAGTTAGCATCCAAAGTCCACCCGCAGCGGCGCAGGGCGGCTGGGTGCAGGGTGCTGTTTTGGCATCGGATGCCCTGTTATTTTCAATGGGGATTCTCCAGTTGCAACAAAGACTGCAGGCCCGGGGACGAAGATCTTCACGAGGTGACCACCAGTTGGAGAGGTAAGTTGGGATGCCTGAGGATGCTGGGACACCATTGGTTGGGCCACCCAAGGCCGTGGGGCGTCAGGTGCAGGGGTGTCTTTAGGCGTCGGGTTTTCTTACCAGCTTCCGTCCCGGTTGGGGGATCCTCCAGAAAGAGGCTGCAGGCGTTGATTGGAGATTCGAGGCAGGTTAGAGATCACCAGATCTCAGGTCAAGATCGCCGGGGAGACCTCCTCGTGGTGTTGGGCCACTCGAACTTGGGGCTGTGGGCATCGGGTGCAGAGTGGTGCAGACTCACGGTTTTGGCTGGGGCCAGAGTCTGTTGGTGAGCAAATCCAGTGCTCACGGAAGACAAAGTCTTGGGTTTGGAAAGCAGGGCAGTTCCTTCAGGTGCTTGAGGGCTGCTGGCTTCAGGACACACCAGGATTTCGCTGGAGCAGATTCGAGATGCGGACCGGCCGGTAGGGCTGGGGCCAAGTCAATGGGCGTCCTCCTCTTCTTAGTTCAGCACGGCTTCTTCGGTCCTTCTTCTTCTCTTCTTCTGGTCGGTTCTTGTCTGAGGAGGCAAGGTTTGGGGTTGCCCCTAAATACTAGATTTAGGGGCATTACAGGTCAGTAAAGGTCGGGAGCAATGGGTCCTTCCTTGGGGTGGGTACACCCCCTATTATGCCACCTTCCAGTGGGAGGGGGCATATGCCTCTCGCTGGATGGCTGGGTCCCCCTATCTGCAAGATGGCAGGGACTGAGAGTTGTGCTTCACCTCGCCTCCCCCACCTGAGGGGTGAGGTTGGCAAAGGTGGGCACACCTCCCTTCCTCACTTGGTTTTCCCGCCGATTCTCCCGCCCAAAGTGGGGGTCAGAACCGGTGGGGGCCAGTTGCTGAAAGCAGCAAATGGCTGGGGTAGCTAACAAAGGCGGCAAGCCTTTGAAGCTTCCCCTTCGTGAACCCAGCCCATCCTGGGGGAGGAGGCTTGGCACCTCGTCCCAGGATGTACATTGTTTGAGGACCCCGAGAGCAGCAGGCTATTGATCCAGGGGTCCAGAAACATGTCTGGTGATGGCAGCTGGTGAGCAGCCACTCAGCCAGGACACTAGACTTCGGTCATTTTTCTGGGGGCATCTCTAAGATGCCCTCTGAGTGCATTTTTCATTTTTCATTAAATCCCACACTGGCATCAGTGTGGGTTTAATGTGCTGACAAGTTTGATACCAAATTTCCCAGTTTTCAGTAAAGCCATTATGGGTGCTGTGGAGTTTGTAATGACAAACTCCCAGCACCATGTACTCTTAATGGCATTACTGCATGTATAATGTCTAAGAATTGGCTTAGATACCATAGGGGTACAGGGCTCATGCACCTGTACCCTCACTCCTGGTATAGTGCACCCAGCTAGAGGGGTGGCTGACCTATGCCAAGGCAGTGGGTTGTAAGCATGGCACACAGGGATGTGTGCCAGTTGACTCTTCACTTTGTTCTGCACCGAAATACGCAGCCTGCAATGTAAGTGTGTGTGTGTGTGTAAAGGTACAGGGCCTCTAAGGGTGGCACAGTAAGTGCTGCAGCCCTTAGAGGCCTTCCCTGGCCACAGTGACCTTGGTACCTATGGTACCATTTACAAGGGACTGACCTGCGGCCAAAGAGTGCCAATTGGGTTTTGTCTTAATGCCGCTTTAAGGAAAGAACATAGGCCCTGGGTACCTGTTTGGCAGGAACCCAGGGCACACTCAGTCAAAGTACATCAGCAGTTTGGCAAAAAGTGGGGGCAACCATGCAAAAAGAGGGCACTTTCTTACTCCCGCTGATAAACATGTCCAGCAGGTATCGTCATTTAGATACCTCCATGGATTATTTTCATAAAATGTTCATGTGCAAATCTGCTGCTACTTCAAGGTGAAAGGTTAAATGGAGCTGTAGCAAAGACAGCATTTCTAATGTTGATTCAGCAAGTACCACTGAGTTGGGTAATAACAGATAATATTCACGGCATACTTTATCTCAGGACTGTGGCAGCAAATGACAAATTAAATAAAACAAGAGCTAATTTGTTTTGTATGCATCTACATAAGTATGTGATGTCTGTAAAAATGATTTCTGGAATACAACTTATTACTTTTGGACATTGTCCGTGCTGCTGAAAGTCAGAATTTCATTTTAAATATAGCAATAAAAATAGCAAATAATCCCAGGCTCTGGACACCTCCTAGCAATACTAGACGCAGAAGCAGAATTGTGGGAGTGGTGCTGGAGAGGGCACCAGCCTATGGAGCCTTTTGATAAGTCTTTTTTGCCTTTAATTCCCCTCTTATCAGATAGTCACTTGTAAGAAGGATGCAAGCATTGGATGAATGAGTCTGGAGCGACAGCAGAAGGTAATCTGTCAATTAAGAGATGATCACATAGATTGCACTGCTGCAGTAATATGCTTGCAGCAACCAAGCCAAGTAAAGTGCCCTTTGTGTAGTCTGTAACCATAAGACAAGGAACTTATATTCCTGTTTGCTCTTTCTGTTTTTTTGAGTTTGCAAGGCTTACTTTCTACACTTGCTTTTGTAATTTCAACCCGATAAAATCATCATCGTTGTTGCAATGGAATTATTAAACGTGCCACAACCTGATTTCTACTAGGGTTGGGCGATAAATTCCTCTCCGACAGCCGAGTTCGCAGAGTTTTGACCACTCTGTATAACGCTTGTAACGCGGAGTTCCAGCCAAACCCTGCCAACCACTGCGCGTCTCACACATGGCTCGCCAACAGTAAGTTGGTGAGTGAGAGCAAGAATTGGCATCCCCATGCGTTATTTTTGGGCACTACTAGCAGGGCACCCGGCAAGATTTTCTCTACTTAAGTGACAGCAAAGAAACAATGCACTCTGCCGCACTGCATGGTGCCTTTCGTGCTGATTTTGCATCGAGGAACAAGCTCCCAGTGCTAAAAATCAGCTTGAACAGCACGACGCACTGATTTCCACCTGTACGCGGAATTCCACAGAATCTCGGGGAGTTTTCATGTACCTCCGCAGAATTCCTCAGAATGAAACTCCTCAAGTTCTGCCCTCCCCTAATTTCTACTATATTCCACAACTGGGCACTGGAGTACATTGGTGCTGTGTAATCGGCATGTGTACAGTTGTTGAAACATGCAGTGTGATTTGGGCACCTCACAGGCCAGACACTACCCAGTTTTGATTAATGCCTATCTCCGGTATTTACTGAAAATAGCGTGGTCAATTATCAGGAAAGTGTGAAAATTGAGGAAAAGTGATGCAATGTTGCTTCTGATTCACAATGGACATAGTGTAATGGAAAATTGAAATTACTGAAAACATTGTAACAAAATACATTCCTACGTTCGCCAAAGCAGGCAATTATAACGTTCTTGAAATCATTACACAATAAAAACCTTCAAGACATCAGTCATGATCCAGCTTGTACGAAACTCTGTGACAAATCGTTTGCATGTTAAATAGAATCTCGTTGTCCAAGAATCAAAGCTTTCTGCTACTCAGAAATATAAATTTGAGTAAATGAAGCTCTTTATAGATCACGACAAGTTCGTCAAACCTACTGCCAAATTTGCTCTATGGCATTTTTTTTTATCTTATCCGTCAAAGACCTCGAGGCCTCCATGTAGTTGCCAAAAGATCTTACATTTTTCAGATAAAGCTGTGCGCATGAGAAATCCCTTGGAAGTAAAGTGGCGTCATTCTGCAATTTTTCCCGCCTTGGCTTCCTCTGGGTAATTAGGTGCTGCTTGCAGCAGAGGCAGAAACACTCCTTTACGATTATGTAGCGAAACTCTGGGCCTCCACATCTGTTATCTATTTTTGTGTTTATAAAGATTATTTTCAGGGATATTTTAATGTCATCATTTTGTTACATCTGATACAGCAAATATGTCAAAAAAGTCTGCTTTGCTACATTAGTCGAAAGGAAGAACACCATATTGCACGCATTAGTACCCTTTATGTGACTAGCAAAGGACGTATAAATAAGGTAACAGCACATTACAGAGCATACTTCAATGAAGATGGCTAAAATGTGTTCCTTAGGCCAAAAACCGGGCCTTGCTTACTATTCCTGGTCGCCATTATTCCAAAGATATTATGGGTACCACAACGAAAGAGACACAGCACATGCTCAGAGAGATGACAATAGTTTTTCACACAGTCTCGCTGCTCTTGTTATCCAGTGAAAAGAGACTGAAGTATTAGACAGAGATACATTGCTGACTTGGAGAGAGCGGGTCAGGCTGAGAACCTGACCAACAAAGTCATAATGAAGTCATACCCGAGAGTGTAGAGACGTGGACATCACTGCAGCAACAGGATGAGTTTAGATTGTGAGCTGTGTCCAAACTTAGCCATGATCCATGAGTTTGTCCTGGGCACAGAAATAGATTGAACACTAGCCAGGATACCTTGAACTCATTCCCATGTCCAGGCCCACGCTGTTATGCCTGGCTACAGCAAGCAGCCATTGCATCTCTCACCTGGACCTGCTGTTTGGCAAATCTAGTGCCTGCTGGAAAGCATCATGGTTAGCATAAGAGGTAAATTGGGATTCACAGCCTTGACATCCTATGTGCTCTTGTGAAAGCCATGCTCATCTCTGATGAGGCTTACCCATTCATTCTCCAAAAGCAGCATATATACAGGATGCAGCAGTTAGAAGCATAAAGTATTCCAACATTCGTCTCCAAGGGTGTAGCTTCGGGGGTGAATGAGGTGTTTGGGCTGTTACACCCCCCTAATAAATGTATTTTCTGATGAATAGTTGGGTACAGGTGCTTTCAGTCGGGTATGGTGAGGTGTCTGTCAGACTTTACCTTGGGTTTTTGCATGCACACATGTCAAAACACACACACACACTCTTTCTCACCTCTGTTTTGAAAGTCCTAAAATAATTGTGATTATTTTACAAAATATTGTGTTTCTCTCACATAGCATTCATATCAGACTGCATTTCCCTCCCTTTCCACTGCCCCATAAGTCCCTCTCATGTACCCTGCCTGTCGTATAATGTATTTTAACATTATATTCTCACAAATTGAGAGGTACCCTATTAAACGTAGGGGACAGGGTAAACTACAATTTCAACAAGGAAGTATCCCCTACTGTGCAAGGTCTAATTCTAATCACTACCATTCATCAACTCTTGTGGACACTCATTCACTCACTATTCTTAACATACTGAACTCATATATATGCACAAATAGTTCAAAGTTTATTATCTTGATTCACAATACATGTACAAAAAATACTTAAAAACAGTTAAAAAGGATAAATGCTATACCATCAATGCACATATTCTCATCTTGTCACTTTCTTTTACATTAAAATGCTGAATCAGTATAACCTGAGATACATAAACCAGGTATGCTGCGTTATAATAAGAATGTTGGTCACCATAAAGTGCAGGTAAGCATGAAGAAACAAACACAATTGCATCCAGTTATTTACAGATACTGTCAAAATTTGCATAAAAAGATGTGCAGTAAAAAGTTGTCAACACAGCGTTTCGGTGGACGAAAATGAATATACCACCTTCTTCAGGACTCTTACTTATTGACAACAATTATCTATAAAAAAATATACATAAAACATAATTACATATCACATGTATCTCAATGACATATTTACATATACAGAGTTCAGTCAACTACTTCACCACTCTCACAGGTGTACACTCACATTATGTCCATGCCACTATGTTTAATTAATGAGCAATTCTCATTAAATTCCATCATGAAACTATTTCATTAAACACTATTATTAAAAATAATTTTTTTTAAAATTTTTTTTTTTAAAGATGTTTTTTTTAAACTAGTTTTTTAACTAAAACTCTTTTCTTAAAAAACTTATTTTCCAAAAGGACAAAACTGCAAAAATTCCAATTCTTTACATAAACGGGCATAGATTACCGTTTATTATAATTGTTCAGGTTCAGCATTTCACACTTTTCATGCTCCTTAATAGTTGTTAAATCTATAAAGGAAAACCACATCTTAGTATTCTATATTTTATATATAATGTGTAAACTTCCATAATTTCTTACATGTATGGTTTTTGTCTTACCCTTTAGTTAGTCTTTCTAATATGAACCTCAGGTGTATATATAAAGGAGGACAAATCCCTCTGAAATCAGTAGGGCCTGTAAGGTTTAAAATAAAATAATTCAGAAATTGGGCTTCCCCTTACTAATCGGATACTCCTCTTTTTTCCTCAATGTAGTGCTCACCTCAGGTAAAAAAATTCCTTTCCCACTTATTTCATTGTGGTATACACGTCAAAATCTAATCATAAGGGGCGCATTTGCGTTGCACAACCGCCAGATTTCTCACTTGTCTTGGTCAGTTTACACCCTTCAGATATCTAAAAAGATGAAAAAGAGGTCTTAATTTCAAATTTGAATGGGGCTCCATATATGTAACAGTATTAACATCCATACTATTTAAAGTATCCATTTCTTCGTGGTAAGACGAGGCATATTTACCAATTAATCCTGCTTGTACTATGAGTAGACCAAAACCAATAATTCGACCCTCTGTGATTGACATTCACATCCCAATATTCATGATGTAATTTAATGAGAATTGCTCATTAATTAAACATAGTGGTATGGACATAATGTGAGTGTACACCTGTGAGAGTGGTGAAGTAGTTGACTGAACTCGGTATATGTAAATATGTCATTGAGATACATGTGATATGTAATTATGTTTTATGTATATTTTTTATAGATAATTGTTGTCAATAAGTAAGAGTCCTGAAGAAGGTGGTATATTGATTTTCGTCCACCGAAACGCCGCGTAGACAACTTTTTTACTGCACATCTTTATGCAAGTTTTGACAGTATCTGTAAATAACTGGATGCAATTGTGTTCTTTTCTTCATGCTTACCTGCTCTTTGTGGTGATCAACATTCTTATTATAACGCAGCATACCTGGTTTATGTCTCTCAGGTTATACTGATTCAGCATTGTAATGTAAAAGAAAGTGACAAGATGAGAATATGTGCATTGATGGTATAGCATTTATACTTTTTAACTGTTTATAAGTATTTTTGTACATGTATTGTGAATCAAGATAATAAACTTTGGACTATTTTTGCATATATATGAGTTCAGTATGTTAAGAATAGTGAGTGAATGAGTGTCCACAAGAGTTGATGAATGGTAGTGATTAGAATTAGACCTTGCACAGTAGGGGATACTTCCTTGTTGAAAGTTTAACATTATATGCCAGCATGATTGTCGGGAAATCTGAAGCTCATGCCCCCCCGGACCCCTACCAATCTTAATGCCCAGGGTACGCCCCTGTTCATCTCATAGAAGCTGCATTGCCACCCTCCCATGACTGGATAGGTCATAGGCAAAATCCTGCCTTGCCATATGAGCCTCATCCACAGTATAGTTGTGGGCAGGATTTTCTATTGAGGCTGGCCCTCCCAGTGGCACACGGTCAGGCAAGGCCGGACTTGATCGCAAGCCAGCCCTGGCAATTACCTCCCGACCGGCCCCTTGGGGATGAATACACTGCTGCTGTGCTTTTGTTACAAGGGGACACTACTGCAAAACCGTCCCCCTTTAACAAAAACGGCCCTCACAAGTCCAAAACCGCCCCCCACCCTTCCGGCCCACTGTGGAAACACTGGTGCCTGCTACGGCCAGTCCGGCCCTGTGGTCAGGCTAATTCAGCCTTGGAAAGTTGCACAAGCTCTGTAGGTCAGCTCAACTTAATGCACTAAGCGACAACAAAAAGGCCTCGCTGGAGCCCGCATGGCCATTGATGTACAGGTCTTTTATCAAAATCATTTAATTGAGATTTGAGAGGGCACGTTTTCACCTTGTGTCCTAGCAAGAGGCTTTGTTTGATAAATAAAGGCGAGATTGCCTTGAGCACCCAGCCTTCTCTATAATGCTGCTGTGATGTCTCTCAGTTAACACTCTGGCAGTTTTATCCTGAATTGCTCAGTGTCGTGGATGTAGCAGTAATATGGACTGTCTCAACCCTCCAATGCCCTCTGATTTCGTTCAGTGAGTAAATAGCTAACCACAGAGATTTAAACATTGTATAGACATTGTCAAGGAGAAGACAAACTATTTGCTTCTTGCTTGTTCATACGCCAGTATAACAAGAGACAGAAGAAATTGCTGAAGGGGCGTTATATCTAGTTTTCTGTGCAGGAAAGTAAATTATTATAACCTATGAACACACAGTAAACGACGTAGTGTGTGCGTAGGTGGATAATTATGCTTATAGTGACTATGCAGATAGCACAAAAACATATGATTTCTTGGTGCTTAAAAATAGTTGTCGATTAGAGCCAAAATGAATTGTGTTTATTTTAAAACCATCAAAAGAATGGAAGCTTGAACTGGTGCTGATAAGATTCAAAACACACAAGATGATGGATGGAATGCTGCACATTGGCAAACATTCACCCCCAGTTACAGATCTGGGTTTAATCCATCGTTATTTTGCTTCACCACGCCACCCCAGTTCAGACATAGCCATATGCAAATCAGTCTTGACCCTGTGCCTCATGGGAACAGTCCAGACCGAACTGCCAAGCCATGTCTTCCCTGGACCGGAATCAAGCATCCTAGGACCGGTTTCAGGCTATCAGCCTTCATCAGCCAGGATAGCTTGACTCCAGTGGCGTAGTGAGAACGGGACCCACGTCTGGGCATACCCTTCCCACTTAGGGCGAAATGCAAAACACACAAGATGATGGACGGAATGCTGCACATTGGCAAACATTCACCCCCAGTCACAGATCTGGGTTTAATCCATCGTTATTATGCTTCACCACGCCACCCCAGTTCAGACATAGCCATATGCAAATCAGTCTTGACCCTGTGCCTCATGGGAACAGTCCAGACCGAACTGCCAAGCCATGTCTTCCCTGGACCGGAATCAAGCATCCTAGGACCGGTTTCAGGCTATCAGCCTTCATCAGCCAGGATAGCTTGACTCCAGTGGCGTAGTGAGCACGGGACCCACGTCTGGGCATACCCTTCCCACTTAGGGCGAAATGCAAAACACACAAGATGATGGACGGAATGCTGCACATTGGCAAACATTCACCCCCAGTCACAGATCTGGGTTTAATCCATCGTTGTTTTGCTTCACCACGCCACCCCAGTTCAGACATAGCCATATGCAAATCAGTCTTGACCCTGTGCCTCATGGGAACAGTCCAGACCGAACTGCCAAGCCATGTCTTCCCTGGACCGGAATCAAGCATCCTAGGACCGGTTTCAGGCTATCAGCCTTCATCAGCCAGGATAGCTTGACTCCAGTGGCGTAGTGAGCACGGGACCCACGTCTGGGCATACCCTTCCCACTTAGGGCGAAATGCAAAACACACAAGATGATGGACGGAATGCTGCACATTGGCAAACATTCACCCCCAGTCACAGATCTGGGTTTAATCCATCGTTATTTTGCTTCACCATGCCACCCCAGTTCAGACATAGCCATATGCAAATCAGTCTTGACCCTGTGCCTCATGGGAACAGTCCAGACCGAACTGCCAAGCCATGTCTTCCCTGGACCGGAATCAAGTATCCTAGGACCGGTTTCAGGCTATCAGCCTTCATCAGCCAGGATAGCTTGACTCCAGTGGCGTAGTGAGCACGGGACCCACGTCTGGGCATACCCTTCCCACTTAGGGCGAAATGCAAAACACACAAGATGATGGACGGAATTTACTCATTAACACACCATTTATAAGAATTGTTGCAAAGGAAGTTTTATTCAGGGGTTTTATGATTTTGATTAGATTCTGGCTTAATCTAAAAGATTTTAAAATTTCCCAAAGGCATACCTAGTTACCTTGTCAAAGGTCTTGGCTGCATTTAAGGTAGCTCCTGCTAATGGTGTGCTATAGGTCACTGGTATTTATATTGCACATCTCAAATTGTGAGTCAGTGCATTAATTTGTCTACTTGGTATAAAGCATTTTTGTTCAGATGTATAATTGAGGGGATGATGTCCAGAAATCTTTTGGCTATAATGCTTGTAATTACTTAATAGTTGCAATCTAATATGGACACGGGTCTGTAGGAATCAATTTTCCTAGGGTCTTTATTTGGTCAATCAATGTAATGGTGGCTTCATTACAAGAAGGTGGATCTTTTTCATTATTATAGTATGTGAGGTTGAACATTATTTTCCGCATTGTTACCAACTTGACTACTCTTATAAAACTCACCTATCCAGTGATGTTGCTTTTCCATTCCTTAATTTATTTATTTGTCTTATTATTTCCTCTTCTGTAATTTCATTTGCTTAGGCTGCGGATTGAGTGGCTGCTAGTACCAACAGTTTTTTCTCTGTCAACCACTTTCTAATCTTATTTGGATCCTGATTTTAGAAATTCCTTGTATAATGTGCTGAAGATTTTAAGCATCTCCATTTCTATGTCTCGCTGGAAGTTTATCTCTTTTTTGGTTTCATTCCATATTAACGTGTTTATAAAAGTTCTGTTCTCATCAGTTTTGGTTTACCATGTTAGTAGCATCTTGCTAGCTCTAACGGTCTTGCATTTTTTTTCCAGTTTTACTTTAAACTCATTCTGGATGTTTTCTAACTCTAGCCGCAGATTTGACTTTACCACGTGCAACTAAACTTTGTTGTTATCTCTCCCTTTTTGTTGTGCGATCCGATCCTCGAACTTCTTACCTTCCTCTTCAGGCTTCATGTTATGATTGTGTGCTATTATGCTAATAACCCTCTAATATAGGCCTTATGTGCATCCTAAACTATACTGCAACTATACTGCAAGAAGCTGTTGCCCATGTTATTGGTAAAATATTCCTTGATTTTTTCTACTAACTCTTATATAATCTTTGTTGCCGGTAGCAGTGCTGTTTTCAATGTCCATCAAGTTTGTGTGTTTATTGCCTGAAAATCTAAACCTAAGACAACTGCAAAATGGTCAGAGATATGTTCTAGGGCACGTGTTACCTTTTTAACTACTTTAATCAAAGCTTGGCCAGGCAAAAAGCAATATATTCTGGAGTGATGGCCATACTTTTGCTTTCATACATATATCCTTTCTGATTACCAGGTTTCTTGTGCCAAATTTTGCATAGACCCAATCATATGTTTTGATTTGCGGCAGACTTTCAGGGTGGATACTTATTTACTTTTAGAAGATTTGTCTAGATCTGTTTCTAGGATGGTATTAAAATTTCCTCCCACCAGATAGGAGGAAGGAGCATTAATTAGGTGGGACTCCAAGCAGTTCAAAAATGCAGAATTCTCACAATTTGGGCCATAAAATCCCACACATGTACATATTGTTTGTCTGATCCCTATTGTAGAGAGAATCCATCTCGTTAGCAGTAGTAGTTTATCATTCTAATTTTGAAGTTCTGTTTTTATGATTATTGCCACCCCTCTCGTGCTGCCCATCTGGTCAGTGCAGATGATTTCTTGGACCCATTTGCATTTTCTGAATAATGCCCTGCATTCTAATCTTTGTAAACTAGTTTCTTGAAGTATGATGATTTGTGCATTAAGGTCCGTTATATATTGCATAATTATATTTTGTGTCTTCCTAGAACGTAATCCATTTATATTCCAAGTGCCAATATCAATCGATTTTCTCATAACCTATTTTCGCAGTTGCTCCCATCATATTCCATCATTCTCTCTGTTCTAGATTCTGCCTCAGACGTGTATTTACTTCAAAATTTTGTTTGGCCTCCTTTTTTGTTTTTTCTACACTCGGTATGCTCCCCACCCAGTGCTGCCCATGAGGAAACTTCTCTTCATTCTGTGGCATCATCGTCAGTCAATTCAGGGTCTCCCTACGTGGATGACGAATCAATGTGGATTTATAATGTACATTCGGTCGCTCCCTCTTATTAACCAATTTTATGTTGTAGACTTTATTTTCCTTGTCACTTCATCCACTGCTTCTCCTATTTTGAAACTGAACACTTCATTCTCCCACATTATTTTTTAACATAGCCGGAAATTTTATTTAGACATTTGCTCCCAGTTTTTGTATGTTTTCTATTCTGCTTCCCATCTCCCATTGGGGATGCACAGCCATTCTGCTAATATCCGATCTTATTATGTAGGTTATCCTGTGTCATAGCTTTTGAATTCATTGCGCTCCCCAATATCTGCTCTTTTAAGGTGAAAGTTACAAATATTTCCTGGGAGTTTTACATCTAGGGTTATAATCAACATTATTTATTGGGACTCCCTCTTGAAAGATCTTTATTATAAACCCTCTGCTTCCTCAGGTACATTCAAAAGCCCTAGGTTGTTTCGTCGAGAGTGATTCTATACTCTCTTGCTGGCTGTCAGATATCTATTTGGTAGTTTCCATATTTTTTTGTAATATTTTAGTTCTCTTTGACAAATCATCTAATTTACACTCTAAGACATGGAATGATCCTTGAATTCCCCTCTTGTTACTTTCTGACATCTCAAATGTTGTCTGTATTTCTGCTTTTAGGTTCAAAAGAATGGATCCTGGGGAGAGAGTGCCTGATTTCATGTTTGGAGATGGGCCCCCTTCCTTGGACCCCTCCTCGATCCCCGATGTATGATTGTGTGTTCCGCTCTGGTTTTGGAGGCTGGGATTACTGCTCCTCTGATCTTTGCTACATCTAAAACCTGTTTATCATAGGAATATTTGAGACCACATGAAGCTCACTCTCTAGGGGCTTCCGAAGTGTGGCTTCACACCCTCGGCATTGCTTGCATTCTGATATTGCTTTCTGTGTTCCTAAGAGTTTCTATCCTGTTGCTGTTGTAGTGTGGCTGCGTCCTTTCACAGCCAATATATTATTATTGAAGAGTATATCCAAATGTAGTCATACATATACTGATGAAAATGGCAGTCAAGTCTCCAAAAAGAGAAACCTACTAGGCGTAAATTCATTTACAGCTTCATATTTGTATGCCTCAAGTGCATATAATTCTGCAGTATTAGATCTGATTCAAGAGGGGCAGGAGTGGGAGCCTCGAGGTGTGCCTTGCCTTCTGTTTTTGTCATTGTCCACAATACTGGAAAGTCTGTCAGCTTGTCAGCATTCAGAACTTCTTCCTAACCTTTTCCCACACCTAAAGTGATCAGAGGTTTGCCAGTGCAAAGTTCTGGAGTAAATCCTATTCCAGGATGGGAAGGAGCAGAATGTCAATAGGGTTGTAGGGGAAGGGCTTTCTCCAATGGGATTTTTTTTTTAAATGTGGACAAATATGAAATAAAAGATATTAAAATGCAAAATTGTAGTCTGCCTACTATTCTGGATTAGGGAAATATCATTGTTTAAAAATGTCACATGGTATTCCCAGTAGGAGTGTGTTCGGAAACCCAAGCCTGGCATGCATTTCCAAGCATGTAACTGACAATGTTTGTAAATTGCAAAAAGTAGTAAGGGTCATATTTACAAAGAATTAGCGTAGGGCGGCACCCCAAGTCATTTTGCTGCGCTGCTGCATGTCAATTCGAAAGGGCAGGAATGCACCACATTTACAAGATATGGTGCATTCCTGTCCTTTCAGCCAGCGCTGGTGCACAATTAGCAGCCGTGCACCAACGCAAGCACCCTTACACCATGGTGGAATGGTGTCTGTGTTGTTGGGATGATTGTTTTTGTGCAGGAAGGGATCACTAGCGTAATGAAACTTGAGTGGGGCCCCCTGAAAACTACATGGAGGGGCCCCCCTCCAGACTCAGACAGGAGCTCTCAGGCAGGGATACTATGCTGCGGGGGCCCCCTGCAGCTCGGGGGGCCCCCACACTGAGGGGGCTGTGGGGGCCTATGTTACCCACTGGAAGGAATACCTTCCTACACAAAAACAATCATGAGAGGCGTTTTTCTCATTCTATGTGTGATGCAGAATGCAGCACATGTGGAAAGAGGATTTAACGAGGAGAAATGTAAACATTTCTCCTCGTTACGCCTGCTCTGAGGAGGCACAAGGTTTTGGCACTGCCCCAGGTTTATGAGACATTGTAAATCTGGGGCAGCATCAAAGTCAATGGGTGTTGTGGGGGAACACCCACCACAACACCCATGGAGTTCCCCCACAACACCCATGGAACGCCCCTTTAAAGCAGAGTATGGCAAGGCAGCAACTTGTGCTGCTTTGCCTTACTCCATATCTACAAGGCTATGAAAAGCCACTCAGAATGGCTTTATATGTCCTTGTATGTATGACAAAGCCCTGTGCGCCACCGGAACGGCACTAAAAGTGACCTTCCTGAGGCACATAGGGCTTGTAAATAAACCCCTAAGTGTGCAACTGTTCGTGGGACAAGTGCACGTTTACATAATTTTCTGTTAATGAGGACATAAGTGTAAAAATGCAAAATCTGACTAGCAATTGGATTAATTATTAAGAAAAAAATCAACATTTAAAAGTAGCGAACCTCATTAAACTCTGAAATATTTTATAGGCTGTGCAGAAGGACAGAACATGTGAAGAAGGGTAAGGCAGAAGGTAACATACATGATTACTGCTGGCCTAGTGTGGAGCTGGTGGGGCTGGCCTGGGGGCAGAGAGATTGAAGTTCTGCAGTCTGCTGATATTTGCTTCCTGGTAAGGAGTGAAGAATTATGTAGCTACCTTGTCATTGTACTATCGTTAATTACCATTTTAGAAGCATGCAGGGTTCCAACAGGTTAAGGGTGTTATATGTTAAATATATACATGTTTTGTTTGTTCTTTTAAGTAACACTGTCTTATAAGATTATATATATTGGTTTTTTTTCTAACAAACAAAACACATGAACTTATGCGGCTCTAAAAATTGACCAGCACCATCAACCCCGTGCACTCTTCATTCCATCACATGCTGCACACCCTCAGCCATACTTGGCATGTCCTGCTTTGTGAACTGTACCTCGTGCCATCACACTTTGACCCACTTTGGCTGCTCCATTCATCCTCGTTTGCCCCACCCCTGAACTAACCAAGCAATGTCGTGCAATTTGTAAATGTGAGCCGCTTTTTTTTGGTGTTGGGTAAAAGATTGATAGCAATCTGAAAGAGCCACTTTTTTGGTGTTGGAGAAAACGTAGATCCCAATCTGAAAGAGACACTTTTTTTTGGTGTTGGAGAAAATGTAGATCCCACTCTGAGCCTGCACTCTTCACAGGGAGTGCCAGTGACAATAGTTTCCTAGCACCGACATTTACCGATGCTTTTGCACTGACTGCAGCTTTGATGCCTGATTTGAATATGGGGGCTTATTTACAAGTCCCTCCTACTCCCACCAGTCCAGGAGCAGCAAGCCACTATTGGTGAGTGACTGTCACCAGACCTCTTTTGTCTCCACCAGCAAACATCTACTCCCATTCCCTTCCTTGCTACATTTATTTATTTCACTGCCCTGGAGCAGCATAATTTTGATCCCATCCTGAGATACTGTAGGAGTGCTTCATGATTATGTGTAGTAAGCACTTGAATATATTCTGTGTGATTAATGTTACTAAGAAAAGATGGGGTATTGCATATTTAAAGTACTCCACGTGAAAACTAATGAGATTTGTCAATTGTGAGCATAGAAGTGTGGCTAATAAAGGTCTTTGCAACGTTTACACATTAACATTCTAGAAAAAATTTAAGTTTAGATGTGTCTCATTGTGAAGCTAATGAATTAATGAGTATGTGTAGACTAATGTTTAACCATTTATACGTGTAACAAGAAATTATATTCATGTTGATGTATATGAAATGACATTTTTTGTAACCTTTGCAATTTATTCATACATTAAGAAACTGGATTTGCTATATGTGTAGAAAGTGCACATATTTGTAACCCTGTGCACTATTATGATGAGTGTGTTGCAACTGATTCCACAGGGGTGCTCATACTGCTACTGCCCCCTTGGTAATGACAGAATCCATGGCGTCCTTCCTGCGGACCCTGCCTCTTCGACTTGACTGTCTGATGGCCCCCATAACACTATCTGTCCCTTTCTGTTCCTCCTCATGCCATTGACCCCTCCCATTCAAAACTAGGAGAAGTGACCTCTTCAATGGTGTGAGAAAGGCTTTGGGCTGTGGGTATCTCTGTGGTGTGGCAAAACATGGGGAAAGACAAATTCACTAACCTGTATGCTGAACTCCACCCCTCCCCCCAAGGAAATTGGTGGCTGTGACAACACTAAGGCACGGTTGTATGACGGAACAACGAAATCCCTAACCCCGCTTGCCTAAACAACGCAGTCTGAATAAAAACCCCGTCTTAACCACTCATTGCTTTACCACGCATGCCTTTACCACAAATTTTCACGGTAAAGGCATGCATGGTAAAGGGGTATGCGTGGCTAAGGTTGCCACGCCCTCCCCATCGCCCTAAGACACAAACTCCCTCCGCCCCTTCCCGCCCTGAGGTGCACAAACCCCAACCCTCTCCCTACCCCCATGCTGTGCCCTCCCCTGCCCTAACACCTAAAACCTTGTCCCTTAGCCCTGTCCCTTAACCTGACCCTGGCCAGCCCTGACCCACTCCTAAAAACTGCCCCGCCCTCCCCTAAGCCCTAAAAACTACCCGACTACCCATTCCCGTTCCCCTGCCCTGAGGCCTAATACCTTAAACCCTAATTAAAAAAACTACCCCAACACTCCCCCAGCCCTGAAAACTACCCCTGACCCCCCACTTACCTCACCGCGGAGCTCTCCTGCTTCCGTCCTACTGTGCATTGCCTTAACCACGCATATGCGTGGTGAGGCATATGCGTGGTTAAGGCATGTGTGGAAGGGCTTGCGGAGTCAGAACACTTGTGGTTTAGACCGCGGTGTTCCGACTGTTCCCTTCAAGGCACTCATTATGACGTGTAGGTAAACTGCGTTGGGAATAAAACACCTGGAAATATTAATACTGCAATATATTGTAATTGTATTTATGTGGCGCTTATTACCCTTGACGAGGCGGCAAAGTGCTTTTCGGTGAGTAGCACGCTGATCCGGAACCCAGAAAGGATTAGTGGTGGATTTGTATAGGAAAATATTTGTTCATTTGAACAGTGGACATGCCAGTCTGTTAGTTAGATTGAATAGGATAATGAAGGGATAGAAGAGGGAGGAGTATAGAAAGTGTTATTTGGGAGATCATAGTAGTAAGATAAGGCTTTGGATGAGTAAAAGGAGAGATGGAGGAGGGAAGAGTCTCTAGAAAGGGATTAGGGAAACCATAGTAGTAAAATGAGGTTTGGGACGCGCCAAAGGAGGGATACATGAGGGAAGAATTTAAAAGGGTTGCTTGGGAAATCATAGTAGTAAAATGAGGTTTTGGGTGAGCCAAGGCGGGATAGAGGAGGGAAGAGTCTAGAAAGGGTTATTTTGGAGATCATAGTAGTAGAATGAGATTTGGGATGAGTCAAAAAGTGGCGGTAGAGGATACATTGAGAGAGGTATAAGGTGAGAGAGTAGTGCATTGAGAGTCAAAGATATTTTATTATTTGTATGTTTTTTAATTTCTTTTGGTATGTTACATATGATATGACATGGTAATTTCAGAGTGCTGTGGTACTTTAGCTTTCTAAGTTTTCCCGTGAGGATTAGGGAATAGCCTCAGGAAGAAGTTTCCAACTGATTCCCATATGTTTTCCCCACATTTTGGCCACATTTAGCAGTGAAAATGTTGTCAGGGTTTTCCTGGTGAAATAAACAAATTGATAATACTCAGAAGATGTATTGTGTTAGGTACTGCTGCATTAGGTACTGTTGATATAAAGACAAGTGTCTGGCCTGTCCTTAGACCAAGCATGTATGCCACAGTGGCATCTTCAACCCATTGAAGTGCGCCCCTCTGAATCAATTCTAAGGCATCTCTGGAATGCACATCGGATACCTCCTCCGAAACCTTTGTGAGCTTGGTGTATTTTGCTGCCTGATGCCCATTTCATTTGGCTATTTGCCTGCCCTATTTGCCCTCCCTGTTGCCCCCTTCACATGAGTATGCCTTCTCCTCCATCATCCTTTTAAACTTCTATGTTATCTGTTCTGCACCTACCCAAGTCACTCAACCTGTCTCCCAAAGACTCTATATTCTCCTCAATTTCCATGCCCTTCCTACTTAGACCTCTTCCACTTAACACCTCTTCACTCTCTGGTCTTTTCTGACCTACCTCTTTTCTGTGCATTCTTTTCCAATCCCTTCATCCTCTTTTTCTACTATTCATCTATCTTTTGCCCATTTCCTCCTTTATCCCTTCAAGAGAAAACCAGCAATACCTAGGCATCTGCTCAGATTTCTATCTAGTTACATCATTGTCAGGCCCTCTTTTCAGGACCCATAGTCCAATCTGGGGCAACATGCACATACTTTCTACAGGCGTGTGGCTATACCCATGCCTTTTGATAGGCTTGTAGTGGTCTATGATCATGCTTCTGTGACCTCTGCTGAGTGTTAGGCCTTTTATGGCCTATGACCATACCTGGACCAATCACTAAGGCTGCCTGTTTCCTCTCACCCTATTGTTATTGGTCTACCTTTGTTCTATGGCCTTATCCATGGTCAGTGATTGGCCTACACTTTGTCTCTGTCTATACCTTTGTCCAGTGATAGGCCTGCTGTGACCTCTGACCCTAACCGTGACTGTTAATAGGACTTTGGTAGTCTCTGGCTCTACCTGTGCCTGGTGATAGGCCTGATGTGGCCTCTAAACCAACTGTATCCAGTGATAGGCCTTGTGCAGCCTTTGACCCTACATGTGCCCAATGATAGAAACGCAGTGGCCTCTGACCTTGTCATTGTCCAGTAATAGATCTGTATGTCGACACTGACAGGCCTTCTCTATACTCTGATCCTACCTGTGCCCAGTGAAAGGTCTGCTGTAGCCCTTGGCCCAACCCATTTTGCATCCCATTCAGTGCTTGCCAGCATTACTGCTCCAGTGAGCTTTAAAATTGACCCTTTGTGACAAACACATGAAGAGAAACACCATGTAAAGTTCTTTTTCCACACAGCCATGTTTCCTTTAATAACTGTGGAGGACATGCCGTTGGATTTGAGAGACACGGTCTCTCCAGTGGTATAGGACTTCTCTGGGGAGGAAATCGGACTGATTCGAGGAGTCGAGCCAGTTCGCATACAGTTTAAGCCTAATGCAGAATTTCCGAGAACACCACAGTACAATTTGAACTGTTGCAGTAATTACACCTTTAATTGAGTCCATGATTGTCCAGGGCATCTTGAAGGAAATCATGGGAAGTCCGTGCAACTCACCTATCATGAGATTGCAGAAACCGAGTGGGAAGTATTGCATTGTTCAGGACCTTAGAAAGGTCAATAACATAGTGATTCCATGTTGTCCTGTGGTACCGAATCCTTCTGTGATCCTATTCCAGATTCCTTGTGAAGCTGAGCGGTTCACAGTGATTGACCTCTGCCAGGCATTTTTCTCCATCTTATTGCACGTGGAGAGCCAATATTTGTTTGCTTTCCGTCTGGAGAATCGTGTCTTAACATGGTTTCGTATCCCTCAAGGGTATACCGAAAGTCCATCCATATTCAATCAGGTCTTGAAGAAGAACCTTGAGAGCTTGATTCTGCCCCGAACTCAGTGTTAGTCCAGTACATAGACAACCTCCTCATTGCGTCTGAAATGTGGGAGGCTTGCAAGGATGATACTATCGCCTTACTGAACCATCTGCCTGACAATGGGCATAAGGTATCTCAGAGTAAGCTCCAGTGCTGTCTAAATGAGGTACAATATTTGAGTCACCGAATTGAAAAAGGCAAGAGGAAGGTGTCACCAGAACGAGTGGAGGTAATCATGAAAATTAATCTGCCTAGTACTCAGAAAGAGGTCAGGATGTTTTTGGAAATGGTTGGCTACTGTCGACAATGGATTCGTAATTTCTCCTTAATGGCAAAGCCTTTACAGATGCTGACCCACAAGGATGTTTGTGATCTGGTACCTTGGGATGACGACGGTCAGCTTGCTTTCCTAGCATTAAGAGAGCGCCTGTGTCGTGCTCCGACTTTAGGAATGCCTGATTACAACAAAGCATTCTCATTATTCTGTCATGAGCAGGAGGGTTGTGTTCTTTCTCTACTCACCCAGACACATGGGGTGCCCATAGCCAAGTGGCCTATTTCGCAGCTACATTAGATCCTGTAGCTTCAGCATTGCCCGGATGTCTCAAATCCATTGCTGCAACAGGTGTCAGTATTGAGCAATGTGAGAGCACTCTGATGGGTCATCCACTTACGGTTTATGTACCACATTCAGTTGAGCTCCTGATGACGAGAACCAAAACACAGCATTTGACAAATAACAGGTTGACAAGGTACGAGCAGATGTTGCTCGCTGCTGAGAATGTAACCCTGAAGCGTTGTTCTGTGTTAAATCCTGCTACCTTGTTACCTGTTCCAAATGCTGATGGGGAAGATTGTAAAGACCACGTCCATGTGGTCCAGACCATGTTTGTTTGGATGTCACTGGGCTTTGCATGAAGCCGAGACCTGACATTGTCGATGAGCCATTGCCTGATCCCGATCAAGTCCTTTTTTGTTGATGGTTCATGCTTAAGAGACAATAAGGGTAATTTGAAAGTAGTATTTGCTGTCTGTACCATCTCTGGAGTGGTGGAAGCTGCTTGTTTACAGGGAATACAGTCCGCACAAGTGGCTGAAATCATTGCTTTGACCCGTGCATGTCGAGTTTCTGAACTGATCCGAGTCACCATGTATACTGATAGCCAGTATGGTTTCGGTGTGGCTCATGACTTTCGACAGCTATGATCTCAGAGAGGGTTCCTAATGTCATCAGGTTCTCCAATCAGGAATGGGGAGTATGTGAGACAACTGCTGGAAGCTTTACAATTACCAAGAGAAGTGTCTGTCATTAAGTACGCAGTCCATAGAAGGGGAGATTACTTTTTACTACAGGGAATAGGTACGCAGACGAAGTTGCACGATTCCGTGCTATACTTGCATGTGTTTTCAATGGGGAATATATTGGCGAGTGTACAGAAAAGACTGAACTTAGCATGATGTTAGCTGTTGCCGACACATGGGATGAATTCAGGCATTTGCAAATGAAAGCCACAGACAAGGAGTAAGTGGGTTGGATCAGAGCTGGTTGTGAGAAAGGGGAAAATGACATATGGGTGTCAGTTGATGGCGGAGTAGTATTACCAGATTGTCTGTTGCATCCAATGGCAAAGCAAATTTATGGAGCAGCTCATATAGGAAGGGATGCAATGGTGAGATTGTTCAGGCAGACTTGGTTAAATTCGAGATTTCGTGTGATTGCAGAAGCAGTGTGTCATCGGTGTGTCACGTGCCAACAAATTAATGCTGAGAAAAAAACAGTTGTTGCCTTGAGTCACATTGGCAGATCGGGAGGCTCCTTCAATCTGATCCAAATGTATTTTGTTGAAATACCTGTGTGTAATGGGTTGACATACATTCTGGTGGTTGTGTGCATCTTTTCTTCATGCTTTGAAGCTTACCCAACTAGAAGGTGTAATAGTCTCACAGTAGCGAAGTTATTTTTGAGGGAACTCATTGCTAGATTCGGATTTCCAACTACATTGGAATCGGATAGAGGAACACACTTTCACAACAAAGTCATGAAGTTGTTGTGCACCGCCTTGAGTGTGGATCAAAGACTTCATTGTAGTTACAGGCCGGAGGTATCAGGCATGGTGGAACGGATCAAAGGGACCTTAAAGGCGAGGCTGGTTAAAGCGAGTGCTTCGATGTCTCTGATGAGTTTCCGCAGCATTCCTGACAGGAGAACTGGGTTGTAACCACATGAGATACTAATGGGAAGAGGAATGTGCTTGCCTGTTGTGCCTGCCACTGCATCAGCAAATATCACAGATGACTTGATCCTTGACTACTGTAAAGGATTAGCTGATGTGGTTCGTTCTGTGTCTCATCAGGTTGAAGCAATGACTGCACAGACTTGAAAAGACCTCTGTCACGATCTGAGCCCAGGTGATTGGGTGCTCATCAGAAAACAAGTGAGGAAGAATTGTCTTGACTCTCGGCGGCATGGACCGTATCAAGCAATTTTGTTGACGAACACTTCCGCGAACTGTGGCGGAATACCGAACGGGGTTCACGCTTCGCATACCCGACGAGTCACAGGTCCCTCTGAGGAAACAGATCCTCTCCCAGAAAAATTTCCAGCTGTGACCGAGGGGTCACTGGAGAGGACAAGCCAAGCTTTGGAGGTTCCTGAAGAGGCTGGATACACATCAGATCAATCTGAGGGGGGTCACGCTACACAAGACCTTGGTATTGACTCTGAGGGAGAAGGTAACATTGCGAGTGGTATACAGTCTGACTCAGCAGAAGAGACTGATGTGACAAATGGTCGTGTGCAGTTAAAGAAGAAAGATGCTGCGGGTGAGACGTGGCCTGTGAGATAGAGGAGGAGAAACCTGAGACTTGCATCTGAAAGAGAACTTGCACTGATAAGTGAATCGGAGTCTGATCTGAGTGAACCTGAGCAAGCCACAGGAAGTGCTAGGAGGTCTAGGAGAGCTTGAGTGCCGTGTCGGAGATATTCCTCTCCCTTGTGGACATATCTGGTTATAATTGCCCGGGAGAGCGAGGTCCGAGATTTCGATACTGATTGTCGAGATCTTGCTGAGAGTTCCTGGAATTGAAGCTAATGCACTCTTGTCATTCACTGTACCTTTCCCACCAAGGTTGAGTGGCTTATGGACTCTGATTTTGGAGAATATCGAATTCCCAAGCTTTGGAGCTCCACAGTCTCCTCAATAGATTGCAGCATTGAGAGCTGAACTGTTACAGCGAGTCATTGAGGAGATTGGCTCTGATCTCATAAGGGATGTAAATTGAACTTTTGAACTCTACATAAATTGCTTGAAAGAAGATAACCTAGGCCCAAGTGGAAGAAGAATAAAACTAGGGACTATTGCCCTATTAAGCCTGAAAAAGGCTTAATAGACATATTACATGCATATTAACGAACATAGAAAAGAAATTTATAGATCAAGTAGAGGATAGGCGTAGAGGATTAGTTGTTAAGTCTAACAATAAGGACAAAAATCTTGAATGGGCCAAGGACGAGTTAGCTCACAAGGCTAAAGGAAGTTCTGGTCCTATAACTTTAGATTGGGAACAACGAGGCAAGCTTTGCATACGTCAAGTTCAGAGTCGTTATGACACTGTATTTGTGGGACATAGCGTGTGCAACCATATCTTTCTAGTCCATGGTCCTTGGAAGACGTTTCTGCAAGAGTCAGTTCGAATGGTGCCAGGAGTGTATTTTGTGTGTGGGAAGAATGCATATGTTTGGCTTCCGAGCAATTGGTATGGTACTTGCTATGTGGCAGTTGTGTTTCCAAAGATATACCATGTTGAGGGTTTGGAAGGAAAATCGAACCACAGGGAAAAACATGGTCTGAGTGCTGGTGAGGTTGTGAGAGATATATTTGGTGCAATGATACCTAGTTTAGGAGTGGTGCTGAACGACATTAAGATTAGGAAGTTAGCTACTACTGTTGTGGATAAGTTGTCAGTTAACACAGCTCAGCCATTGTTACTCATAGGTGGGGAGATGGTTTCGATAAGGATGATGGTGATGCCAAACCGTCTTGCATTAGATGTGTTACTGGCAAAGGAAGGTGAAGACTGTCGGATGCTGAAGGTCCAACAGTGTTGCACTTATATCCCTAATAGAAGTAAGGATCTGAGGGGATATATAAACAACATTACTGATATACATCATGAGATACATGATCTGACAGCTGAGGGAGTTTGGGATAAGATTGGAAAAGGATTTGGTGCAGTTGGGAGTTGGTTTGCAAATTTAGGGAGTGAAATCCTTGGGTACATCTTGAAACCAATAATGATTGTAGTAATCTGTGTTATCATCTTGGTAGGAATGATAAGAGCATACAAGTGGCACAAGGCGAGGCAAGTAGAGAGCTCCTTAAGGGAAAGAGAGAGAAGGGTGGAAAGACTGCAGGACAATCATTAAGAGAATTTGAAGAGATTGGAGGAGTTCAGACAGAGGAGATTAGGTACGACATCTGTTTAGATCGGTCTACTCTGCAGGGATTTGAAGTGTTTTATGATGACTCAACGTCATCAGAGGTGGGAACTGATAGAGTGCAATCCATATTTTATTTTTAGGGGTGCATTATAATCACGTACAGACCATACCCACATATAATCTTTTGTTATATTAATGTATCGTGTTAGAATTGGTGAATTTTATTAACATGGAAATGTGACGTGTTTTAGGCCATTGAAATGTAGCATGGCGAATCAACGTAGAATGTGAATGTAAGCAGCCAAAAACATTAACATGAAGAACTCGTGTTGTGCAATTGACAACTAATCATGAATTAAATGCGCTGATTAATCATGCTATTCCATACGTAGGTAAATGCATTAGTTGGAAATGCATTAGTGTTATGTGAACTCGTAACGTTTATATGAAGCTTTTCTTCATCTCGTAAGCCTGAAATGCAGTTGCCTGGAAATGCTCGCTTTAGAATTAACAGTTTGAATTTCATGTGCTGTGAAATTTGTTCTTTCGCACGTTTTGTGTTGCAGGTGAAGAAGTGCTCTTGTTAATAGAATAATGTCTTTGTCTTACTAGTGAGGCAAGGAGAGAGGAAGTTACAATCGTGTAGCTTGAGTCGATAAAGGAAGGTCGCTGTGCTTCACACAGGAGAAGGCCTGGGAACCAAGGACAAAATGTATCAAGAAAAGTGCACCATTGTCCCGTGGAAAATCACCTCCAGGACTGTACTCAGAGCAGATGCTGTGACTCGCACTGACCTCTGGGAATATGTATCTACGAATAACTTGATGTTGGGGATAGGGATAGGCCCCACTTCTTTTTGCCTTCGGAGAGAGAGCATCTTAGAGCAAGCTCTGTCTTGGTAGCTTTATGCTACATGACCCATTGATCGTGGAAAGGCTTCTTAGGAGGCCTCCACGTACTGGCACCTTTTTACCCCTCCATCTGAAAATGCTTAAGTAGGGATGTCATTTAATGCTAGAGTAGGGATAGATTTAATGCTGTTCACTCACCAACCCTCGATGCAGGGGAACTTGGACTCTTGTTTCATGATCTTCTGTATCCTACTTCTTGAACTAATTGTATTACTTATGTTGCATCATCTAAAATGGATACGCAGATTTGGCTTTATGCTAATTCCTATGTATTTCTACATTCTCATATTGAGGTGTCTTTAGGTTCAGTTATTTTTGGCTTTGCAATAAATCAGACTAACCCTAAGTAGTTGTCCATGATTACTATGTATCTAAGGGAATTATTGACTATGATTTGGCCTCCTAATGACTTTTCTCCCCTTTACCCTTTCATGCTATGAAAAAGAACCATCGAATTGTGACTCTAAAACAGGTCTAGAAATTATGGGCCCAGCCTTTTCTAATTCTTGCAATAAGTCTAACCTCTGGTAATCACTCAGGGTGGTATTCCAACCCATTGTTCTTTTGCCCACCATGCCACCTCAGTTTGTACTCAGCCATATGCAAATCAGTCTACACCCTGTTCCAATACGTCCAGCCCTGCCCAAACTTCCAGGCCCTCCCTAAACTGGAACACAAGCAACCCAAGACCAGTTTCACTCTGATTGAGACTCTTCAGTCGGGTGTAGCTATGTTCCAGTGGCACAGAGAGTATGGGACCCACATCTGGGCACACCATTGCCACTTAGAGCGTTACATCAAACACACAAGAGGTGATGGGAGGAATGCTTGCAATAAGTCTAACCACTAGCAATTGCTCAGGGATCGCATAAGAGGACTACATTAAGGAATACATCTTGCATGTGTAAAAAAGGTAATCCACCTTGCAGCAATTTGCATATTGATTGGCAATGTTTGGCAGGCCCAGCGCTGTTGGTCACACTGTGTGAGTGTGAACATATGACCAGCCAACACGTCGATCTTATGCTGCTAAGTGGTATGATTGGCTGCTGTGCAAGCAAAGCACTCTGAGCCTGATTTCGTGATTGCCGGACAGGGTACTCCATCGCAATGGTGACAGAGTACCCTATCTGCCAAACTCTCAGACCACCCACCCAATTTTGAGTTAGGAGGACCACCAGGTATACGGTGACAGAGTAAGATTAACTCCTGCTACGGCCCGAGGGATAAGGGCCATCAGAGGTAAGCCATCTGACCCTCCACCCTATTTAGAACAGTTGGAGAGCTTTTTTTTTTTACTTCTAGTTACTGCTAGGAATGTCCTGGCGCTGGGGTACAGTTGACTTAAAATAATGACCACCACACCATTGGCGAAAACACTCATGGTTCTGGGGTCATTCGTTTTTACATTTCTAAAAATAAACTCCTGCTTTGGGAGTTTGTTTTTGGAAAAAAGTAAAAACTTGTAAAAGGTTGGAGTAAGTGTCCATCACCAATGATGGAAACACATAAAACTTTTAAATTACTTTGTATGAACCACCATGATGGAGGTTCATACAAACCCATACAGTTCATCTCTGGGCTGACTGTGAACTCTGAATTTAGCAGGCAGTGTAAAGACAGGGTGGCAGACGTAAAGTCCTTTGCCATCCTGGCTGCCTTTACTTTGTCTATCATCCTCTAAATCAGGCCAATTTTAGGCGATGGGGGCTGTTCTGCTGCTTCTAGATGTCTGCCAGGGATGTAAGGGCGAAATAGTAAAAGACGCACAGATGATGGACGGAATGCAGAGCAAATCAAACATTCTTCCCCAGTCAATAGATCTGGGTTAAATCCATTGTTCTTTTGCTCACCATGCCACCGCAGGTTAGACCCAGCTATATGCAAATCAGTCTTGACCCTGTGCCTCATGGGAACAGTCCAGACCGAACTGCCAAGCCAGGTCCTACCTGGAACGGAAACAAGCATCCTGGGACTGGTTTCGGGGCATCACCCCTCATCAGCCAGGCTAGCTTGAATCCAGTGGCACATTGAGCCCGGGACCCACGTCTGGGATTACCCGGTGCACTTAGGGTGAGAAAGCAAAAGACATACAGATGATGGATGGAATGCAGAGCAAACCAAACATTCTACCCCAGTCAATAAATCTGGCTTAAAACCATTGTCCTTTTGCTCACCATGCCACCCCAGGTTAGACTCAGCTGTGAGAAGTTGGCCTGGTATATGCTGTCCACTAATTATAGTGGGCACCTTGCACCAGTCCAAACAACCCCTTATTGGAGTTAGGTTAAAGACAACCTTATTGAAAGCTATCCTAGTGGTAGCTATGGAGAGCAGCCTTCAGGCTAAGTCTTGAAGGAATGTAAAGCAGCTTGTTTTACCAGTCTATAATCTCTTGAGTGATCAAATGAAAGAGCACCACACCAGGTATATATTCAAAATATATGTATTTATTGCTAAACACACCCCTCTAGTCTCTTTATGAGGCTAGAGTTCGAAGTACATAAGTTAGAAGTTATTTAAACACAGTAATAGCACAAATACACGTTTGGGCCCTAGGGGCGTACCAAACCATATACCAATAAAGTGGTATGCGAACCACGACTGAACTAGACACTAGGCCTAGAGCCTCTAGAAGTGCTTGGACCACAAGGAACCACCCAAGGTAGTGACACAGGGGACCCACGGGAGACGCGTGCAGTGTAAATACACAACCGCGATACGCCGTTGACTTCTATGGAGAAAGTCGGGATCGGGAAATTAGAGAAAAGGGACACTTAAAGGAGGACTAGGACAAAACCCTTTGAGATCTAGGACTTTGAAGAGTCTCTACCCACGGGAGCACCGGAGTACTCGTGTTACCTCACCCAGGAAGCCGGGTGCATAGGTGCCTTTCGGGGTCGGGTTTCGTCGTCGATTCGAATGGCGATCTGCTGCAAAGTGCTGCTGGCGGCCAAGAGAAAAGTGTCCGGGTGGATCCAAGAGTGGATCGGAGTTCTGAAGAACCTGAAAGCAGAGGGGACAGAGTCTGGGTCACTAGCCAGTGACCAGGAAGGCGATGGACAGATGCCCACCGATGTCGAGTGCTTCAGGTGCGTTGACGGTCGTCTTGACTCTTCAGCCACATGGTCCAGGAGGCGTTGTCGGCAACCAGGAGCAGGATTCGGGCTGGTACACAATGTCTGTCGAGTGCTGAGGTGTTGGCGACCGGATTGGACCCAACAAGCCTTGGCAACGGCAAGTCTCGGTGAAGATGTAGATCGTCGATGGTGCAGACCAGCAAGGTCTGTGGAACTCACCCAGCAAGGGTAAGTGAGGGCAGGCCTGGAGCAACCAGGATGCCAAGTTAGAAAAGGATTGGCCTTCGTCAAGGGCTACTAGCCAATGGGCTAGCGACCGCGAAGGAGCCTCATGACGCCGCACGTGGATCTGGTTTACAGGACACTCGTGGAGTGGGGGCCAGTGATCTTCGGTGCAGGTGGTGCTGGAGGCTAGGGCTACTCGGAGCCCAAAGCACGACTTCTTGGGAAACCCAGAAGAGGATGCACTTGCAAATGTGCTCGGTGTCCAGGGGTCACGGTCTCAAGTCATCCACGATAGCCACGGGCCTCAGCTTTGCTGGGGACTCAGGGTAGCCTCGGGGAAGTCTGAGAATCCATCTCTGGTGATGCGATGACTTCGGCATCCGACGGGAGCTTCAGAAATGTGAACCGGACAGATGCTTCTTTGGTGCCTGCCAAGCAGGGGAGTCACTCCTTGACCCCAAGGGAGATTCTTCAGTCCTCTAATCGTGAGTAGAGTGTCGAAGGTCCAGGATTCAGTTTCAGAGTTTCGTCCAGGGATAATCTAAAGTCCTAAGGACTGGGTTCCTACCTTTATACTAAAGATAGGGGTTGGACTACTCTGTGGCCCCACCTATGGGTGGGTCAGGGCAGAGGGGTGGCTACACCCTTTCCCTTTGTCCAGTTCGCGCCAAAGCAGGGGCTGCAAGCCCTGATCCGGTTTGAACTGGGGTATGCACAGGGACACCAAATGTGCCCCCAGTGCAGGACTTCAAAGCACCCGAAAGTGCTCCCGCCCAGCCCCAATACACATTATCCTGTCTGGGGAGGTGGTCACACCTCCCTGGGACAGGAAACCTATTGTCCAGGCCTCCCCTGCCGGAGTTTCGTCCAGCAGCAGGAGGCCAGACTCGTGTCTGTGGCAGCAGCATCCATTTTGTGATGCCAGGGCTCTGGAAAGAAGTTACCGGACTAGTCAGAGTTAACATGTCTTTCCCTCTAGAAGGGTGGAATGCTACCCCCACCGCCAGGATTGGCGGGGGGGTAGTATTCCAAGATGTTTGACACCAAACACGATATGTTTAGGTGCAGCCATTCCAAAGTTAGCATTTTACCGCGAGGATATAATGCGCTTAAGAGTATATGGTCAGGCTGCACTACAAACAGCATCAGAGATGGTCTCCGAACGCTGCAGAGGGGCCCTGCTCATGCAGGGGCACCCTCTCACATAGGAACCATGCACTCTGCCTTTAGGATTGATAAGGCCTGCCTTAGGAGTGACTTATAGGTTTATATGTGTGTATGCATTTAGTGATATAGGTAACCTATATCACAGTAAGGGGTGCTTGCACCACCTTACCCAGGCTGCAGTAGCAGACCTGTGGTGTCAGTTTGGATGGCCTTCCAGGGGTGGCATAATACATGCTGCAGCCCCTGGCAGGCCTCTGAGGTACCTATGCCCTTGGTACATAGTATACCATATACTAGGGACTTATAAGGGCACTCCAGATCCCAATCAGTGATGTGCCTAAGGCACATGGAAACCATTTTAGAGAGGAAGCAGCTAGGCTGGGGTTCTGATTAGCAGGGCCCCAGCCAGACTAATGTCGAAAAACAGTGAAGCATCAGCAAAAAGTGGGGGTACCCATGTGAAGCAGATCCTACTCTCCTACATCAGCCATATGCAAATCAGTCTTGACTCTATGCCTTATGGGAACAGTCCAGACCGAACTGCCAAGCCAGGTCCTACCTGGACTGCAAACAAGCATCCTGAGACCGGTTTCAGGGCATCACCCCTCATCAGCCAGGCTAGCTTGAATCCAGTGGTACAGTGAGCCCGGGACCCACGTCTGGGCACACCCGGCGCACTTAGGGCGAGAAAGCAAAAGACACACAAATGATGGACGGAATGCAGAGCAAATCAAACATTCTCCCCCAGTCAATAGATCTGGGTTAAATCAATTGTTCTTTTGCTCACCATGCCACACCAGTTTAGACCCAGCCACATGCAAATCAGCCTTGACCCTGTGCCTCATGGGAACAGTCCAGACCGCAGACCGAACTGCCAAGCCACGTCCTCCCTGGACTGGAAACAAGCTTCCTGGGCCCTGTTTCTGGGCTAGCTTGAATCCAGTGGCACAGTGAGCCCGGGGCCCACGTCTGGGCATACTGGGCGCACTTAGAGATGTAAGGGCGCCAGCTTCCCAAAAAATCTGTAACATCACGTGTGACAGGGTGAGTCCCCTCACACATGTGCTATTTCTTTCTACTGCTATTGTCACTCAGAAAAGCATTAGAGCTGGTTGGCGGCATCTCCTGCAGTGTGCAGGAGGCAGCACTGCACAATTGCCACCCTTCTAAAACAATGAGGCATATTTACAAGGGTATTGCGTCACAGGAACATCACTTTTAACGACATTCCTGTGTCACAATGCCCTGCTCCATATTTACAAGTGGCGGTAAGCCACTTTTTGTGGCTTAACGCCGCTTCATAAATATGGTACCCTTTCACACAGACATCTGCGTGAAAGAGGCTTGCAATGGGTCTTGCTGTGGGTGTTCCATCACAACACCCATTGCTTTTTGACAGTGCCATAGATATACAAGGATCTGTAAATCTGAGGCAGCGCCAAAAACTAACGTTATGAAAGAGCAGGCGTTAGAACGGCGAAACGAGAAGAAATACTTGTATTTCTCCTCATTCTGCAGCACACATAGAAAGAGCAAAACTCCATGAATGATTGTTTATGTGCAGGAAGGTGTCCCTTTCTGCATATAAACAATCATTAAATAATGACGATTTGCTGCTTTGCAGCACACATAGAAGTAACCAATTGCTATTATTGATTGTTTACGTGCAGGAAGTGACACCTTCCTTCACATAAACAATCATTTCCTGCAATGCAGGTACCCTTGCACTATGGTGCAAAGGTGCCTAAGTTGGCGCTAGGCAGCCAATTTTAGCACCAGTGCTAGGGAAAACACAGGGGTGTGCTGTGGTGTTATAAATACGACTCATCCCTATGTTTTGGAAATGTTTGAGGTCGTACATATGCCCCAATATTTGGTCTTCAGATGTAGCTGCGCCCCAGTACCACCAGGCACACGGTGCCGTCCTGCTTATGAATAAAATGCACACAACTTGCGTAAACTGCACATGTATACGATAGACATTTTTATCTTCACCAATGCGTAGTTGACGTGTCTGGTTTCTGAAATTCATGACAAGCCTTTACCCTCTCTTCAGGAGAAAGTCAACCTCTTTCCAAACCGGGTCCTGTGACATCACAGATGCGCGGTGTCTGTGTGGCCTCGATATCTGCCTCTGATTACCCTCTAATACACTTCCGTAAGAAGCTGCGCACTTAGGGAAATTGGTTTGGGCTGATATTCCATCCTGCAGGCTTCGTGCGGTTAATTGCAAGCAGAGGAGCGGTCAGTGGAATGAATTCTGCAGTCTGGAGATCATCTCGCTGGTTATAATGCCAGGTTTCAGCCATAACATCACTCTAAACAAGCATTACCAAATGAAAGGCAGCGGAAAATGTTAACAATGATTCCGCCAGCTGCCTGCAGGAGCGAGCCAGAATGCCCATGCTGAGAAAAACAGAACTAAATGCAGCATTATCCGTGGGCAGGTCAGCAGCCTCTGGTGCTTTCCACCACCCCCTTCAAGACAGGCCCCTTCCCAGCTCCCCCAGCTTTCAATGTTTTCCTTCCACAAAAGGAAAAGGATTTGCGGGAAGGATTTCTAGGCATGCCTTGAACTACTGGAAAAATTGCCTACAACCTAAATCTGCCTTCAGACATTACTGCCTCATTTCCAGTAAACCCAGGCAATGATTTCATGACTCTCTTCCCAAGACATGATATACATCGAGAATGAGACGAAAATCATACTTAAAACTTACACGACCCATTTCAGAAATTAATTTAGGTGTACTTGCAAACTTTGGCTAAACTAAAAGTCATACTAGATGTTCAATCTTAATTTTGTTTCTGCTCAGCAGAGGAAAAGTCTTTCTTAGAGAAATTAAAACAAATGTAGGCTGAATCCAATGGGGACTTTTAGGATGCGTTTATTACAAGGCAATTCAGATTTGATATTTAAAAGAACAATACCAAAAGGCTTAGCTCCTTGGTCGGCAACAGATGTTGATGATCGATTAACATTTATCATCGCTACGAACATGCATGGGTGGTGCAGAGCAGTTCTGTCAAAAAATAACGAATAGCCTGCCCTGAAACTGGGGAGTTTCGCTGGGGTGGAGAGGTGCATGGAAGTGACCCGCTACAAAGTAGTACAATGGAGAGATAGGATTTGAGTTGATAATTTGAGAGTTGCTGAACAAATGAGAAAAACAGTTGTGCAGGTGGCATGATTATAGACTGCCTTTTCTTACATTCTTCTGTCTTTTTTTTTTTTTAGATTTATAAGGCCAACGCGTCAGGTCAAAGTAATCAATCATATAGAATACAAAGTTATTTCAAATGACCCCCACGGATTAGGCTTGTAAGGTAGAATTGCAATGCTCTCCTCCAAACAAGTAAGAGTGGGATCTTAATTATGTTGGTGAAATTTGCGCAATTCCTGAATTTTCATGTTATGTAAAATTTATTACATTTCTTGAAATTTCACATAACGTGATTTTGCGTAACTTTTTAGCCAGAGTCAGGAGACATTTTCTGCTCAAACAGTCTGCTGCGGGTATCTCACAAGATTTTTGTATGTGAAGTGCCCGCTTGAGTAAAAAAGTGACGCAAGAAACCAGCAACCACAGTTCACTACAAAAGTGTAATTTTAAAATGTCATGAAACACTGCAAGAAAAAGTTACATGTATTCACACACCCGTAGTCATTTTTGACTGAATCTAAAAAAAAACATAAAACTTCCAATGTCTTCAGGAGAACCATGTTTTTTTGTGGAGAGAAATAGTTGTTTAAGCAATCTGGGGCCAAACACTTGTGTATTACTACCTAGATGTTCAATATTCGAGGCTATCAGTTTTTTTCATACGCAACTGACATCAGTATAAGCCAGTTCCTGTAGACTCGGCCAGACTCCAAGTTATTATTCAGGCTAATTTCCCTTATGGTTACATTTTGGGATTGTTCATTTTACTACCCGAACTTTGATCACTTACCAGCATGGTCAATGATAATGTTGGAACTTTGCTACTTCCAAAAATCCATTAATATGGTAAGGAGGTTTCAACAATATTCTAGATCTCTCACCGGACAGATTTTCTTCAAAACACCCCAAGTTTAACAAATACAGGGAGGCCCCTCATCTGATCCTGAAGAACACAACTGTAGCATTGAACCTTGTTGCTATCTGGTGGCTAGAAAATCCAGGAAAATTAGAACACACATATTTCTCTTGTCCCCATAATGTCTATTGTAGTTTTGGTTAGCAGGAGTTAAATGCACAGAGTCCTATTAGCCTTGTTCAGCAAGGGAAGGCAACAATCTGGGGTGACCCAGCAGAGAGGGCCCAGTTCAACAGGGTAGGATTGCAGTTTCTGTTGGTCAAAGAGAGAAAGTTTCTGGATCAGGCCAGTTCATTTTTCTGTCCATGATTCCTGCTTTAAAAAAGGCCAATGACAGCCAGGTGCAGAAAACTCACAGTTCATTGTGCCCATGTTTTTGGTGTTACTTGCTGTGAGAAGCATTACTTTAAACAAAGAATGTGGCTGATCTACATCCTGTGAAGGACACTTCAAAATAGAACCAATCCAAACTGGTTCTGAAGCTTGAGACAGTAGATCCACATCACAGGTCTGGAAAATGACATTAAAGTGGGGTCCAAACCACTCCACTTGATTCAGGTTCCAAGTTCTTCAGGACCAGGGAAGGGTATGTTCCAAAGAGTACTCAGAGAACTGCTGTGTTATCTGCTTGACAGGCAGCTCCAAGAGTTGAGAGGACACTTACCTGAAGCTTGCAATTTCTGCTGGAGAAACTGAGGGGCCGATTCCGATTTGGGCCGGAAAACGTATTGACCGACTCGGTACGGGAATAAAGTCCGACCGACACGTACCTGCGCTGCCCGACCTGGGTAGTACGATGAAATGCATGTGAATCACGACCGACTCGTACGGAACACAAGCCGAACGACCGAACTGGACGGAAACAAGCTATCCAGCCGGGAAACCACGCGAATCGAACCGACCGACACGCACCAGGAATGAACCCGAACAAAACGTACCCGCGAACTCCGACCCGCGCAGTACGATGCAATGCGTGGAAAACCAGACCGAGTCGCATGGAGACCAAGCCACAAGACCGACACGCATACAAAACCCAGCCGAAGCAACCCAATACACCGCAACCGACACGTACGCCGCACAATAAACCTAGCAGAAACACAGCGTGAACGACTCGGAGAAGCTGGCACGAGACAACTGCAGCGTCCTACTCGGTCAGAAGAACGTCTCCTACATGCACAAAAAATACAAAGGGAAAAATACAAAAAAAGGGCCAAACAAGCAATTACAAAGACAATAAATACAGGGGGGAAAAACAGGGAACAAGGACACACCCCCAACTCTACCTATATAAAAGCCACAAATCCCTACCATGATCCTTTGCAAATTCAACTGACCTGCCAGCACAGAACACCAACACACAGCAACCACAGACACACTCACAGCTCATCCATCACACAAGCCACACACCATTAGCACCTCAACAAATAGCACCCTCACATACACCCAGCAAAACCTACACACACACACCCTCACTTGCACACACACACACATCAATCACCACCACCACCCATCACCATGCCCCCAAAGAAGAATCATAAGTTCCTAGACAGTGAATTGGAAGTCCTGGTAGATGAGATCCTCAGGGTAGAGCCACACTTGTTTGGTACATTGGTCCAACAGACCCCCATGTTGCAGAAAACCAAGATGTGGGAGAGGATCGTCAACAGGGTCAACGCACAATCACCATGTTTGCGCACAAAGGAAGACATCCAGAACAGGTGGTATGATGTGCGCAGGAGGGTCAGGGACCTACTAAAGAAGGATTACATCGTGAGTCAGCGCACCGGCAGTGGCCCTCCTGCCAAACCACTATACCTCAGGCCCTGGGAGGAGAAGGTGCGGGCCATCCTACCACCAGTGAGCGTATATGGACTAACAAACATCCCAGAGCCTGGTGAGTACACAACTAATATACCCAATATTGTGTGGCAATACACACACATCACTGTCAAGGGGATAGTCAAACCATGCACCCTTAGCAAATCCACAGCAACCAAAAGATAATCATACCAAGATGACTATGTTAGTCAGAGAAACACAATACCTGCCATCTCATAGTGATATGTAACAGTGTCATGACAGGTACAAACCTAACAATAAATAGAGCAAGCCAGTGGCACAAATATAACAAACAAACAGTCACATATGTTGCCACCACCAGAACACCACCTCCCAGGGAAGCTCACTGAAAGGAAGGAATTCTGGGTATGCTGGTGAAGTCAGTGTAGGCAATAGCATGATGGGAGTTGTAGTCACAGATATTGGTCAGCCTCACAATTGGCCCATCAACACCACTCTCAACCATGCACACATCACAGGGAGTTGAAAAGGACTGACAAGATGGCTTACACTGGGTACTGCTGTGGGGAGCACAAGGCCCTGCAGGGAACTGGGCACCAACAAACAACAGGAACACACTGTCAGCCATCTTGCCATTGCTGTCACACTCACACACAGTGAAGTCCACCCAAAAGGAAGGAAGTATGGGCATGCTGGGAAGGGGGTGTAGGCAAAAGCATGATGGGAGTTGTAGTCACAGATATTGGTCACCCTCACAATTGGCCCATCAACACCACTCTGAACCATGCTCACATCACAGGGAGTGGAAAACAACTGACAAGATGGCGGACACTGGGGACTGCTGTGGGGAGCACAAGGCCCTGCTGGGAACTGGGCACCAACCAACAGCAGGACACCACTGACTGACATCCTGAAAGCCAAATTGCACTCCCTGCACCATGGATATCCATGGTGGGATATCTGGCTGGGTGGGAAGGAGGACTGACAGCTCTGACCATAGTTACAAGCAGCTTTTCTCACACACCCCCTTAACACAAACTCCACACAACTCACCTGGGAGAATGCAATGCCTCACACTTTAATTTAATATCCCACAAAGAACCACCACACTGGGTTATGCTGTGTGAAGCACAGGGACACTTTTGGGACTTGTAGCCAAACAAACGCCAGGACAACACTGTCAGCCATCCTGGCAGCACAGGCACACTACCCCACAGGGAAGCAGAGTCAAAAGGAAGGAAGTATGGGCATGCTGGGAAGGGGGTTGTATGCAATAGCATGATGGGAGTGGTAGTCACAACTCAACATCCCCCACCCACATGGCCCAGCAAGCTAGCACTGAAGCATGCACACCTCACAGGGAGTGAAAAGCCACTTCAAAGATGTCTGACACTGGCCTCAGCTGTGGGGAGCCCAAGGCCATGCTGGGAACTGTGCACCAACAAACAACAGCACCACACTGTCAGCCATCTTGCCATTGCTGTCACACTCACACACAGTGAAGTCCACCCAAAAGGAAGGAAGTATGGGCATGCTGGGAAGGGGGGTGTAGGCAATAGCATGATGGGAGTTGTAGTCACAGATATTGCTCACCCTCACAATTGGCCCATCAACACCACTCTGAACCATGCTCACATCACAGGGAGTGGAAAACAACTGACAAGATGGCGGACACTGGGGACTGCTGTGGGGAGCACAAGGCCCTGCTGGGAACTGGGCACCAACAAACAACAGGAACACACTGCCAGCCATCTTGCCATTGCTGTCACACTCACACACAGTGAAGTCCACTCAAAAGGAAGGAAGTATGGGCATGCTGGGAAGGGGGGTGTAGGCAATAGCATGATGGGAGTTGTAGTCACAGACATTGGTCACCCTCACAATTGGCCCATCAACACCACTCTGAACAATGCTCACATCACAGGGAGTGGAAAACAACTGACTAGATGGCTGACAATGGTAATCTGTTGTGGGGAGTACCAGGCCCTGCTGGGACCTGGGCACCAACCAACAGCAGGACACCACTGACTGACATCCTGAGAGTCAACCTGAACCCACTGCAAGGGTGGCATGCTTCATGGTGGGATAACTGGGCTTGGTGGAGAAGGAGGGCCGGATGTCCACCAAATACAACCAATGCTGGCCATGCACACACCTCAACATTCACATTTAAATGCCTCAGGTTTGCAGGACAACGTGCTACACCAATATGAACCTCTTACTGTGACAGCTTAGGTCAATGCAATGTACAGGGCCGCATCCAGAGGTACAGTCACAACTGTCAGGTGTGTGAACCATTGATGCCTGTAGAAACATAACATACATTGTGTGTCTCTTCCAAAAACAGGTGATGATGGGGACACAGCAGCAGACGATGAGGAGTCCCAGTCCCAGGCACCGGGGGACACTGGGCGCACTGGTGTGGAACAGCCTCTGCCCTCCTCAGATGGCGAAGACCCACCTGGCCCCTCCGGTGTGAGTCATCATGCAGCATCAGCAGGACCAACATCTGCACCCCCTACACCCACTCTTCCAACAACTGCCAACACACAGACCACCCCCGCCGACGTGGACAGACCAAGGACTACCAATGACAACAGCACAGGGACCCTGGCCCAACGTCGAGCTACGGACAACGACCCCAGTAACAACCCCCAAGGGGGCCTAGGGACACCTGTGCGTGCCACCGCAGGTCCGGCACGTGTTGGCAGGGGTGGTGGGAGGGGTGGTAGACATAGGTCACTGTTTGCAGAGGGGTCTGGACTGCATGATGACCCACAACTGGTACGCATTGCTGATGCGTACCAGAATAGCACCGGAGAGGTCACCCAGGTAGTGGGGATCCTCAAGGACATTTAACAGCAGCAGGCTGCCCATCATGCCCGCTTGGACTCACACATGTCCCGTGTGGAGACACACATGGCCCGTGTGGAGACACACATGTCTGGCATGGAGTCCAAGTGGGACACATTGCAAGAACTGACAGCGGTGCATAGGGACATATTGACATGCCTCCGCCAGATTAGCACCAACATGGCCACACCTCCCTGTGTGTCCACAACATCTGGTGCTGCAACACCTGCAACTGCCACAGGGAGGGAGGAGGACTCTGGCGGAGAGTCCCCTGCACCGCAGCAGCCTGCATGTGAGGGTCCCCCAAAGAAGAGGGGTCGTCCGAGGAAGGAAAACTGAGAGGTCGATGGCCATGTACATCCCCCAGGAAGCCAACACCTGTTCTGGAAATTCTCCTTTGTGTGCAAACTGTTCACCCTGTCGAATGCAACACAACTCACCCACATGACATGGGGAGTTCAAGTTGGACCAATGTGTCAGATCACTGTTGACTTTACCCTGGACATTTCTGCTACCAAGACTTCCAACTCACCTGGGAACTTTGGATCACAATCCCAATGTACAGCACCCACCATCCTGTGCACTAACCTCACACATGTATGTAATAAACTCACCAATACACCATACTTGCCTCTGTTGTGATTCCAACGTTGTTATTGTCACGGAGATGATGATCTGCTAAATGACACAGTGCATGCTAACTGCCACAGCAAGTTCAACACCGTCATGTGAGTCATGGCGACGTGACACATATGAGGGAGACACACCACTAGGGCTACACAACATATAGACACCAGGGCCATCGGACTCATCACCTACACTGATGTTGCCAGGAAATATTGTGGAATGCACAGACACCACACCTATTCAGAGTCTGTGTTAACTAGCCCACAGGTGCAGTAAGCAAATGTCAGTCAGAAGTGTGACCACAGACAACGCACATCCCTAAGTGAAGCACAGGTTTATTACACATTTGCAACATGTTGTTTCCACTACAGATGCAAGGTAATCCCACGTGGCAGTGGCCACACAGTCAACAAGTGTAGAAGAAAGAAAGACCAGGGGTGTGGGGCACATCACCTGTAGGGAAACAACTGCTTCCACCCTGGAAGTTGAATCATGGTGTTGGGGGATCCGAGTTGACCAAACAACTCTGAAAGCACCCTGTGAAGGACAGACATGACACATAGTCAAAAGCACTGAAGAACAGGACAGAACTGCAATACTCATGCCCAATACATGTCACAAGATACCTACACAAAACCAAGTTAGCATGTCAACACTGTTGGGGAGTACAGACTACCTGTAAGGACACATCGCTGCACGCATTCAGTCAAGTAGCACATGGCCACACTCAAACAGCAACAGAGCACCACCAACACATATCATGCAAACTCAAATCATTGACATGACATCTCTGGATACTCACATTCAGCTGAAGAAGTTGGTGATGAGCTGTGTGCGGACATCACCCTCATCATCATCATCATCACTGGCATCGTGGCCCAGGCCAGGATCCTCCACAGGTGGCAGATGTTGGTCATCGTCATCCAGGATGAGAGGCAACTCCTTCCGCACTGCCAGGTTGTGTAGCATGCAGCAGACGATGATAATCTTGCACACCTTTGCAGGGGCATATGGGAGGGCCCCTCCTGTCTTGTCCAGGCATCCGGAAGCGGCTCCTCAGGAGACCAAATGTCCGCTCGATCACTCTCCTGGTCCGACCATGTGCCTCATTGTAGCGCATCTGGGCTGGTGTCACAGGGTTCCTGAGGGGTGTCAGCAACCACGGCATGTTGGGGTATCCGGAGTCACCTACAGACAGACAATTGCACATTAGCTGAGTTGGAAAAGAGTGCGGAATACAACATAGTAGAACACACACAATGGTTCAAAGTCAGTACACACCGACAAGCCAGGCACGCTGGTTCAGCATCTGTGACATCATCCTCGGGATGCGACTACTCCTCATCACGAAGGCATCGTGTGCCGAACCAGGGAAACGTGCACACACATGTGAGATGCTCATATCTGCAAGACATACCACCAGAGCATTGATCAAGTGATAATGTTTACGGTTCCTGTATGCCTGCTCATGTGCCTGTGGTGGTACCAAAGCCACATGTGTCCCATCAATGGAGCCAATGACATGTGGCATCCTCCCCAGGGCATAGAAGTCACTCTTGACGTCAGTGAGTTGTTGACGTTTAGGGAAATAGATGTACTGGTTCAGGCATCTCAACATTGCCTCCAAAATATCGCGTAGCACACGGCTGAACATAGTCTGTGACATCCCACCAGCAGACGCCACAGTGTGTTGAAAGGTACCGGTGGCAAAGAAGTGTAGGGCTGCCATCACCTTCACCTTGGGGGTCAGCGCTGTAGGTTACGGCCGGCCAGGTTGCAAATGTGGGGCCAAGCGCACTGCCAAATCTTCAATCAGCTGCCTGGTGAAGCGGTACCGTCGGATGCAGTCACGTTCCACCATCGTTGCAAGGTCAGGGAATGGTCTATGGCCAGCTGGTGCCCTGCAGTGCATAGGTGAAGAAAGAAAGATTGTCAGTCACCCCACATATGTGGCATAGACCAGACTCAATATCACATGATACATCATTACGAGACACAAGTACATGATGTGTGTGCCGTTCCGTAAGGACATGTATGGCACCGAAATGGACAACATCTAACATCACAGTTCAACATGTGTCCTCAACAAGTCCCAGGTTGTGCTATGGGATATCATTAGGCTGTGTCACAGTACCCATGTACTGCTGTCACGTTCCAAACACGCACCACAGTGACATGTGAGGACAGATGTGCCCCAGGGTTCACAGCTCATTGACAGGTAGATTCCCAGGGACCCTGTATTGCCACATGGACACAGGCATGACATGTGCATCATGAATACACCACAGCAAAACAACCATGACCCCCACAGGTAGTGGTCCCTGTTGCCTCGGCAGGACAGACATGGACGTCTGTGACACACACACACACAACATCAAAGTCCATGCACAAACAACGTGGATGTGGAGACTGTCTCCCATTGTGCACATGGAATCAGAGACATTGTAAACACAACATGCACACAGACTGTGGAGGGCCATCACTATTGTGGCAATGGGTCACCCTGTGACGTACATACCTTCCCACATGGGACTCTGGGGGTATGTGACATGACATACACATACACAACCTGGAAATGTGACTATGCCACATGCTCTGAAATGAACAGTTGCACATCACAGTGGTCATGTGCACAACACACAAAGGATCCTGTCCCCATGAACACGTGCACAGCCTGGGAGTGGCTGCCCCCAAGTGCCACCCCAAAAACCACATGTTGACCCCCATGCACAGAAAAGGTAATGCAGCCTTACATGCCTTAGGATACAGTGTGGACAGGCTGTGGTGTTGTAGGTGTGCCCCTGAGTCCCTGGCAAGTATATGTTACTGGCATACGTTCACCAGTGACAAGCATGGTGACATATGCGAGTGACCTGTACAGGGAAGCGTTGTACAGCAATGGACCGATCGGTGTGCACGCACTGGCCATTGAATCTGTTGTGAGCGGGTACGCGTTGTACCCGGAATACGCGTTGTACAGCAATGGACCGATCGGTGTGCACGCACTGGCCACTGAATCTGTTGTGACCGGGTGCGCGTTGTACAGCAATGGACCGATCGGTGTGCACGCACTGGCCATTGAATCTGTTGTGACCGGGTGCGCGTTGTACAGCAATGGACCGATCGGTGTGCACGCACTGGCCATTGAATCTGTTGTGAGCGGGTGCGCGTTGTACAGCAATGGACCGATCGGTGTGCACGCACTGGCCATTGAATCTGTTGTGAGCGGGTGCGCGTTGTACAGCAATGGACCGATCGGTGTGCACGCACTGGCCATTGAATCTGTTGTGAGCGGGTACGCATTGTACCCGGAATACGCGTTGTACAGCAATGGACCGATCGGTGTGCACGCACTGGCCATTGAATCTGTTGTGAGCGGGTGCGCGTTGTACAGCAATGGACCGATCGGTGTGCACGCACTGGCCATTGAATCTGTTGTGACCGGGTACGCGTTGTACCCGGGATACGCGTTGTACAGCAATGGACCGATCGGTGTGCATGCACTGGCCATTGAATCTGTTGTGAGCGGGTGCGCGTTGTACAGCAATGGACCGATCGGTGTGCACGCACTGGCCATTGAATCTGTTGTGAGCGGGTGCGCGTTGTACAGCAATGGACCGATCGGTGTGCACGCAAAGGCCATTGAATCTGTTGTGAGCGGGTGCGCGTTGTACAGCAATGGACCGATCGGTGCGCACAAATTGGCTATGGCCTGGCATGGCAACGGACGCGTTTTCGAAAGTTTAACGAGTCTGATGCTGTGAATTCAGTTGGCCACCCACAACAATGTTGCAAATTCATGGGTGTCATGAAGTTGAACTTTTGAAGGATGCTGTGGGCGTGTGTAAGTGGTGCAATTCCATGGATTGGCCAGATTCAGAAGATGCAAACGACTTGGACCTATCACTTTGGACACATGGGACAGTATCTGCCTCAGCAGCACACATATAATGCTGGCTGTTCCCCTGAGAGCTCACTTGCCTGCACTACATGCTCCAGGACGACATCTGCCACCACCACTGCTGCTGTCTCTGCATCCTCTGGATCCTGCAATGGCACGTACTGTGGAGAGAGCCCCAGCCTTCAGCACTGAGGAGAACCAGGCCCTGCTGGACAGCCTCCTTCCACAGTACAGCAAGCTGTATGGGAAACCAGGGAGCAGGTGAGTGTGCTGTCCACTGCCTTACAAATGTGCATGTTGTCTGACTAGCCAGACTTACAGTCTGCACGCCACTGGCTAGCAGGCTCACTGAGTAGTTGTCACCCCCATAGTGTGTAGTTACATGCACTGAATAGGTATAGTGCAGTAACAGTGCATTTAAACAAGGTTTGACTTCCCAGGCTATGATACCATGTAGTAACTGCTGGCAAACTGTTCATAGCCATCCTTGCACTGCCCGTGTACATCATGTGCCCCTGTGATTGAGACATGTATATGCAAATGTGTGATGCACGGATTTGTTGCATGTGTAGTAATGGCCTTTACACTTTGTCATCCTCACAGGTTGATGCCCACCAGAAGCAGGAAATATGGCTGGACATCGCCCGGGCAGTAAGGTCTGTGGGGGTCTACAAGCGCCGGATCCGCAACTGCCAGAAGAGGTGGCAGGACCTTCGTGGCTGGAGCCGGAGGATCGCAAGGGTCCAGCTGAAGCTGTCGCCTCCTCGCAGGAGGGGCGGACACCAGACCCTGAGCCCCCACATGCTCAGGATCCTGGCGGTGGTCTTCCCTGATCTGGATGGGCAGCTGAAGGGCAGACAGCAGCAAGGAGGGGTTGAGTCCATGACTGCACTGTGAGCTTTGTCTGACATGCTATGTGCCCTCCTCTGGCCTGGTTAAACTTCAACAGTACATCAGTTATGTGGTCCAGGACCCATGTCCCTCAATTGTGCACTGCCCACTCCTCATCTGATACCCAGGTGTGGCCCTTACAGTCAGGAAATTGTGTCACTTGGGTACTGTGTCCTTGCATTTTGCTTAGCTCAAGGTGGGGGACAGCATTTGTTCCCGTAACTCTGTGGTGGGCTTCATGGGTGGGTCCATTGCTTACACAATGCCTGGGTTCTGACATGTAATCTGCGTGTTACTTTGATATGTGGTCCAATTGCTGATCTGATTCACCACATGTGCCTGGGGTATTTGGCACACACCCATGCTGCGGGTGGGAACAATGTTTGGGCCTCAGGAGTATGTATATCAAGTGTGTCACACATGCTTAGCCACCTGCCTACTGTCCAGGGCTCATCCCTCTTTCACGTGGAGCAGGACAGTCATGCCTACTCCAGGCCATACAATACACTCTGTACTCCCACTCCCGTGTATCAGCTGACACGTTGTACTCAGTGAAATGTTCCCTCAGGTGTCTGCCTCTGTGTCATTGTGCTGTGGCTTCGTTGGGGTGTTTATCGGTTAGGGCTCAGCATGCCACCGGAGATGTGACCATAGGAGACGATACTTTTGTGACATATAGGTGTTTGATCACTTGACCGTGCATACTGGGGTATGCGACTGTGAAGTTCAGGCAGCTGTTTCCCATTCACAGCAGATTGTTAGGTGCTCAGGTTCCGAGGGTTGTGTTTCATGTCTCCCATATGTCCAATTGGTATGACGTGGACAAATGAGAGTTCAGATGATGTGGTTTGTGGGGGATGGACATGTGCACTTGTCAGCTACAGGACTTGCATTCCCCATGACCTAGGATTGTGACACAGTGCAGACTGTTGTTGTCTGGCTGCCCTGCCCATGTGACTGGAGACAGTGATGTATGACTTTGCAGGCATGCCTGTGCCATGGCGTTAAACTTCCTAAGAGTGATCCTGCAGGGGAGTGACATGTGCTACATGCACCCCATTGTGGCATTGACTATCAGGACATGGGTGCATCATGGTGTCTGGTGCTGGTATGCATCACATGCATTTCAAAATAGACTCTGGCCATCCCTTTATCCGGACACCTGTACTGACTCAGTGGCAAGAGTTGTGATGTGTGCATGTTCACATACTTCACGTGTTCTCTGCACTGTCCAACTACTGTGTAGGTGGTGCATGTGTCCACACTGGGGTATTGCCATCCGACAGACACGAGACGGATGGGTGCAAGGCCAGGAGGGATGTGAGTGCCATGGTTGACCATCAGACTGACAATTGGCTTCTCCTACTCTGTTTGGGCACTTTTGGCAATGTTCAACTAAGGATGCCAGGGCTTGCTTTGTAATGTGCTGTACTTACTGTGGTTTTGTGCGGTCAGTGCAGGTGACTGATGTCTGTCTGTTTCCCTAATTGTTTGCAGATACATCCACAGCCACAGGAGGGGACAGCTCCACGGACCAGGAGGAGCCGCAGAGCCAGACTGGGTCAGCAGCCGATGAGTGGTCGGAGGGACCCAGTGGCATGGAGGGCGAGGGGAGCCACACCGAGGAGTCCTCAGCACCATCCACCTCAGCTGAGGACCACAGCAGCTCGGAGGATGACTCCCTTGTGGAGGCGGGTGTCAGCAGCCACCACACCCCAGCTACTATTGCTGTCCCCGCCACCACCACCACAACCACCACCGCCCTCCCATAAGCTCCCATTCCAGAGGTCCGTGGAGGCTCCTGTGTTCGGGAGAGTGTCTCCTTCGTGCCAGGCACCACAGCCCCTGCCCCTGTGTCCCCTGCTGCCCTGAGTGAGGAGTCTGTGTACCTACTTCGCCAGCTCCATGTAGGGCAGACAGCAATGCTGAGTGTCCTCCATGCCCACACCACTCTGTTGACTCAGCTGGTGTCGTTTATGGAGGGCATCTCATCGGGCATGTCTGCCCTACAGAGGAGCAATAGGTCCATGGACTCCTCCCTGACGGCAGCAGTGTCCCTCCTCCAACAGTCCCTCACCCCTCCTACCTCTGCCCCATCCACACTTCCTGGCACCCTACTTGTTCCAAGCACATGCACACCTGCACATTCACCCAAACACACAGACACGAGCAGCACAGACACACCCACTACAAAAACAAGACGTGCACGCAGGCATCCTCAGGGGACTGATACCACACCCACAGGGGATGGGGTACATACACACACACAGGCATCCACAGTCACTCCGCAGTCCTCCGATACCTCTCCCTCCAAGGCCCCTTCCCTTGCCTCACCTGCAACCCCACCTACACAGCAGCTCTTCCTCTGTGACCTCGGCCTCTTCCCCTCCAATCCAGCTGATCCAGCATACAGGGGGAAGAGGAAGTCTACCCACACAGAGGGGAGTGCCCCGCACCCCCGGACACCCTCCCCCAAGTGCAGACAGACTGAGGCCCCCATCCGCAAGTCCCTCAGGACCCGGAAGAGCAAGACCCCGCCGCCACCCTGCAGCTCAACCACCAAGTCTCCTTCCTCCATCCCTCAGGCCCCCACTCCACAGGTTCCCCCACCACACCCTGCCCCAGGTTCCCCCACCCACAGACATACACTAAGAAAGCTCCCTCAAGGCCTATATTTCTATCATCCTAAAAACTGTATCACATCTGGGCTCAATAATCAGTTGAATCACATCAATAACAATTTGATTTTCATTTTCTTTATTATTTCATTTCATTATCTATTTCATATTCTTTCATTTCTCTTTTTCATTTTTAAAACTTTTTTTCGTTGAAGACATATATATATAACAATAAAAAACAAATCTTGTTATCACATCAATACATCAAATACAGAGAAACATATATAATATGTAGCTTAACAAAGAGACCTCTGGACACAACATATCAATACATCACTTTAAAAACCAACCTCATTCACACACATTCAAACTCACACAACCTTCATACAAACTGTATCCGAACAAAGGGAGACTATAGATAACAAAAAACCTCCAAGACCAGATTGAAACAATATGTTCAAAAAGGGTCTGAACATAGGGTCGACGCGCGTTTCGATGGTATATGGACGATAGTCAAACCACCTTCATCAGGACCTTTTCAGATACCCATATAACTATCACAACACCCAGAGGACCTGAAACGACATTAAAAAATTAACTGTTATGAGCCTATGACTATATCCTTTATTTATTAAAGTGATGTATTGATATGTTGTGTCCAGAGGTCTCTTTGTTAAGCTACATATTATATATGTTTCTCTGTATTTGATGTATTGATGTGATAACAAGATTTGTTTTTTATTGTTATATATATATGTCTTCAACGAAAAAAAGTTTTAAAAATGAAAAAGAGAAATGAAAGAATATGAAATAGATAATGAAATGAAATAATAAAGAAAATGAAAATCAAATTGTTATTGATGTGATTCAACTGATTATTGAGCCCAGATGTGATACAGTTTTTAGGATGATAGAAATATAGGCCTTGAGGGAGCTTTCTTAGTGTATGTTGGTGGCTTTCCCTCTTCTCCCTGGCCTTAAAGTAAACTCTCGAGAGGGGGTCCCTATTTATGCAGTAGCATTCACGGTTTTTGAACTGTGGGATTGTGTGAATAAATATATATTCTTTTTTTGCAGTATATTTGTATTGATTGGACCTAGCATATTATAATAATTGTTTTCTTTTTCTCTTTCTCTCCATGGTATCTAAGTAGTCTGTTTTTATGTTGGTTTTTTCTTAAAGGTTTTTTCTTAAAAATTTTCCTTTTCTTTGGTTTGGGTAATCATAAGTGTAAAAACTGTGTAGTTATATTTTCCTATAGATTTCTCATAAATTAAGTTATATAGGAACTTTCATTCTGTCTATTATGGAGGGGCTGAAAACTTTTGGCTTTTCGGATGAGGATTTTTCCTCATTAATAGGACAGGTTATGACTAATAACAGCTCTACTATGACACTTCAGAGAGATAATGGTGAGTGGCAAAATTTATTGAATCTGAAGAAGAAATTGAAACGCATGGAGTCAAATGCCCATTATATGCTTGAGTACTTGAGAGTAGGAGTTATTCCATCTGGCTTGAGGGTACGCAATGTACCAGCCTTATTTGTTGAAATCCGTAAATTCCTGGAGCGGTGGTCACTTATAGCGAACCGCTGCTCCAGGGATTGGATGATTTTAATAATCGAGACCGCAAAAGAAATTGTGGAGGTCCTGAGCCAAGAAATACTCACATTGGAGGAAAAGTTGAATACGTCTACAGCCTTGGAAGAGGCCAAGGCTAGGTTAGATAAGATTCATACTGACATGAAGGACTTTGAGATATATTTAAACAATAAAAAATCAGAAAAGTTGAGGAAGGACATAAGATGGTATACCCAAGAGAAGGCATACCCTTACCTGAATTCATCCTACTATCAGGATTGGAATCAAGGTAATTACTATACCGGTCCTACTAACAACTACAGGAGAAGGATTATCAATTTTTCCGATACCAACTCATCTGACTCAGACAATGACAGTCCTCAAGAAATGAGTGGAGCTCAGTATAATTCTAGATCTTATAGGGGGAGACAGACTCAGCACTCTTTTCGTGGCCAGTTGCCTTTTTTATCGAGAGGCCAATACAGGGGGAGAAACAAACGATGGCCCCAAGACAGGGGGAACATCAACAGATGGGCCCTCAACAACAGATGGGCCCTCAACAACTGTATTTGAAGACCCGAAATCAGCAGTACTGGTGGTAGGCAAGGACAAGAATTGTGGTGAGTCTAATAAAAAGGACACTTTACCAATTTATAATCTTTCCTCAGTGGATTTTAGTATTGAAGAAACTTCGGTCCTTAGTCATGGTCTGTCATTTGTTCCGAGTACTCGACTTGACATTTTTAAATTGCATGAGGATTTATATGCTTTCTTCAGAAAAGTCAGATTAAAAAAATTCTTCGTGGATAGACCTATGGACACCTTAGAAGTGAATCAATCCCAGTGCAAACCTCCCTCTGTATTCACTCCAACTTTGGATATGGTAGGTCCAGAGGTTAGCATTTTTTAGCAAAATGTTTTAAAAGAGATTGCACGGGTCGTGAAATATCCAGTGAATTTACGACACAATATGTCACAAAAGGATAATGTAGCTCTTGAAAAAATTAAATCTAATAATGACCTCATTGTGAAACCCTGTGATAAGGGTGGGGGAATTGTCATTTTTAACAAATCTGATTATAACAACAAAATTTTGGAAATGTTGGCAATCCCGGAGCACTATAAAAGGGCACATTTGAGAGAGCTTACCAGATTGAGTATACACATTCAAGATATCACCCAAGCAGCGTTAGAAGATGGACTTATTTGTGAGGAAGAATGTCGTTTTCTTAACAGACAATGTCCCATAACTCCAGCATTATATGGTTTACCAAAAACACATACAAATGTGGATGATCGTCCACTACGCCCCATTATTTCCACTATTGGCTCGAGTACGGAACCACTGTCAAAGTATGTGGATTCTTATCTTTGTCCACTGACACAATATTATGCTTCTTTTATCCGGGATACGGGTGATATTATCAACAAAATAGAGGGCATACCCTATAATCCAAACACGGATATCTTGGTGACGCTTGACATTGAGGCGTTATATACGAATATCCCTCAATGTCAAGCGTTACAGGCGGTAGCATCCCTGCTCCAGCGGTTCCCAGGAGCTAGACCGGATGGTTTTATTCTTCAGTGCTTGGAAATAGTTCTGTTGAATAACTTCTTTGACTTTAATGGATCCCTGTATCAGCAAATCAAGGGCACCAGTATGGGTGCTTCCTGCGCACCGAGCGTAGCGAACACCTATATGGGCGAATGGGAGTTAAGAAATGTCTTTAATGAAGCTGCACCATTTTTTGAATTTTTTTTTATTTGGAAGCGTTTTATTGACAACATTTTTTTTATTTGGAAAGGAGATGCAGTAACTCTTCATGAATATATTCTCTGGCTTAATGCTAGTGACAAAAATCTGAAATTCACTGCCAAGTTCAGTTCTGAGCAGGTGAAATTTTTGGATATTTTAATCTTTGGAGCAGATGACATCTTGCAAGTTAGCCTTTTCAGGAAAGCTACGGCTAAGAATACTATATTGCAGTATCAAAGCTTTCATCCAACCTGCCAGAAGGATTCAATCCCCTTTGGGGAATTCCTTCGTATACGTCGTAATTGTACGAATATGGAGGACTTCCATAAACATGGGGATGCACTTAAAAAACGTCTATTAGATCGGGGTTATCCGCATCGTCTTGTGAGACATGCCTATAAAAGAGCCAAATATTATAATCGTGATGCTCTTTTACAAGGCACTAATCGCTTACCACATGATCAGATTACGTGCGTCATTAATCATTCCTCGCTAAATTACAAAATAAAAAATGTGATTAATAAGAATTGGAGGATTTTGAATACAGATGAAAATGCGACACAACTGAAACAACCACTAGTGACTTATAGGAGAAATGGAAATCTGAAAGATCTTTTGGTCCATACAAGACAGAAAAAGCCTGATATTCAGCGCCAAACTACTATTACTGGACTACCTCCTATTTTAGGAAATCACAAATGTGGGGCATGTCATGCCTGCGATGCGGCATTGGTCACTGAATCCTTTAGATATAAGGGTAAAAATGTAAAACTCAGGCATCTGACCAATTGCAGAAGCTGCAATATTGTATATGTACTATTCTGTCCCTGTGGCCTGGCATATATTGGAGAAACGGGGCGTGAATTTCGCCTCAGATTTAGTGAACATAAATCTGCAATAAGGACAAGAAAAACTACGGCGCCACTAGTACAGCATTTTGTGGACAAGCAGCATTCAGAGATGGATGTGAAATGGTGTATTATAGAAAAAGTCCTTAGTAAGGCAGGTCAATCGTCAGAAATCACACGTAAGAAACGAGAAACGTTTTGGATTTTCCATCTGAATAGCGTAAAGGAAGGTTTGAATGAGGATATAGCCTGGTATGTCACTAAAACTTGATTTTGCGTACCTGCTCATAGATTAGTTCTCCTCCAGATGATTTGTTTATTGGTGTGGTTTTCTGTTTTTGAAATGCCGGATTGTGTGGACTGGATAGAAGTACTCTAGGGATTTGACTGATTGCACTATTTTTATAATGTTCCATTATTTGAATATCTGGACCACGGTCCTAAATTGGAACTGGGATATTGGTTTTCTTCATTTGGTGAGAGTATGGGGTCGAAGATATAAGTCGAAATAGACCTTTACACGATTATTATAAATAAATCTTGTTGTGAATTATTTTCTGTCAACGTAAATGAAGATATAAATATCTCTTTGCTAAAAATTGTGTAATTTGATAACTGAGATTTTTTGCCAATATCGAAGATTTCTTAAAATCAGCAAGTCATTCATTTTGTAGGTAGTATTTACATTATAAAGATGGCGCGTATGTTTTAAATCTGGATTAGTCCTTTCTCCATAGCGATGAACGCTATATGATGATGTAATAAGATGGCGCTCATGTTGATAAACTGCGTTAGTCCTATCTTTATAGTGATGATCGCGATCTTGGGGCTTAATTTTCGCGCCGTTTTTTTAGTTGAAACTTGGTTATTTATAGGCTGCAGCGTTTTTCAATCGTCGCGTTCCTGCTGGGTAGACGTTGGGCGTCCGTTGTATGTATGCAGAGTCTTTTTCAAAAGGTGAGTGGGCTCCGAGTTACGGAATATTTTAGCTGAACACTGACTTATAGTAGGTTTGTTATAAGATTATTATTGACTTCATTAGATCGTGTTTTGTGTCTTGTCACAGTAATTGAATGATAAGGGCACCGTAATTTTGTTAATAGCCTCTTCATAAATGTGTCGAGGCTGTGGAACGTGTGGAGTCATTTCCCTTTTCTTTTGAGAGATACGTCTATGTGTTCATATTGGGGTTTCATTAAAGTTAGAAATGTGGTGAGAAGTACTGGATTAGTACCGATATGCTTGCAAATATGACCATGGTTGTTTCTTTTGGACGTATTGGGTCGTGAGATTATATTTATCAGCTATAATAATAACTTGCTTATATCGTTAAGCAGATTAGTCACTTGCGATCTGCACTAGCTTTGATGTTAGCTTCGTGAAGAACTTAGGATTGAGTATGGTCTAGGAGTGTATTGCCTATAGCAGATTGAGGTGTAGGTGTACCTACTCATCGGGTGTATATACAGGAATCTTTTTCCCTCGATTCTATAGACCCCCATCAAGTAACTATTATTGTGAGGAGGTTGCTCTGCTTGGTAAACCAGTTTGTAAAGAAAAATCAACTTGATCTACTGAAACATTGAGGAGAGCGAAACGAAGGCTTCTCTTCAAATTATATCAACGCAGTTTTCGGTTTGTATTCGACTTACTATTTACTTGGAAATTCCAACTCCTTGGTTTGGAGTTGGGGGAAGAAATTATTTTATATTTTCCTCTGAGTCTTATCTATATATGTTTTTTTCTTGTATAGAATTCTTCTGTCTTTGATAGGAGGGTTTCTTCATAAGAAAGACATGGCTGTCTAATGATTTGAGGGCCAAAAAGAAGAGTACGTTTAGGTAAGGCATTTCTAAACCAGGATTCGAGAATATAGCAATAAGGATAGTCAGTGATTTGGTATTTATGCCAATTTAATGTTTTGTTTGTGTAGAGTATACATCGTCCCTCTAGAAATAGACCATTGGCTGAATCTTTAAGTGGAGTGACTGTCTGTTAACCGTTCATCTTTGTAAGTATTATAATGTATATAGTCTTTTTTTCACGCTTTATAGGGTACATTTGGTTAACTTAGTAGCAGGGTCTGTTACACCACTTTGGGTTTTAGTGATTTCTCATATAATGGTGAATGGGATTTAAGGGATTATTCTTTTATGCACTTATGGATGTTTTATTGTGTTGTCTTTTTCATATTTATGTATTGTTGGAATTGATCTCGATACTCCTATTGGTGAGTAGTGGGAGTAAGAGAACTTGGTGGTGTGGGATCTATTAAATGTCAGTTTTGTTATCTGTTTCTTTTTTGTATAAAATTATATTTGTAGGTTTGTAAAATCTTGGTCCAATCAATAAATTAAAGGATAAAGTCATGGGCTCATAACAGTTAATTTTTTAATGTCGTTTCAGGTCCTCTGGGTGTTGTGATAGTTATGTGGGTATCTGAAAAGGTCCTGATGAAGGTGGTTTGACTATCGTCCATATACCATCGAAACGCGCGTCGACCCTATGTTCAGACCCTTTTGAACATATTGTTTCAATCTGGTCGTGGAGGTTTTTTGTTATCTATAGTCTCCCTTTGTTCGGATACAGTTTGTATGAAGGTTGTGTGAGTTTGAATGTGTGTGAATGAGGTTGGTTTTTAAAGTGATGTATTGATATGTTGTGTCCAGAGGTCTCTTTGTTAAGCTACATATTATATATGTTTCTCTGTATTTGATGTATTGATGTGATAACAAGATTTGTTTTTTATTGTTATATATATATGTCTTCAACGAAAAAAAGTTTTAAAAATGAAAAAAGAGAAATGAAAGAATATGAAATAGATAATGAAATGAAATAATAAAGAAAATGAAAATCAAATTGTTATTGATGTGATTCAACTGATTATTGAGCCCAGATGTGATACAGTTTTTAGGATGATAGAAATATAGGCCTTGAGGGAGCTTTCTTAGTGTATGTTGGTGGCTTTCCCCTCTTCTCCCTGGCCTTAAAGTAAACTCTCGAGAGGGGGTCCCTATTTATGCAGTATCCCCCACCCACAGATACACCATCCCCAAAATGATCCGGCCTTCTCCCCCTACCACTTGCTCTTCCAGCACCACACCCCCCGCTGCGCTTGTTTGTGCCACTGGTGTGGAGAGCGTGTCCTCCCCCTCTGTCCTGCCCACCTTACCTGAACCCCATTCTACTCCCCTGGAGATAGGCACTGCAGTGGAGTCCCCTACCACCCTGTCTGACTTGGGCACTGCAGTGGGGAACCAGTCCACTCCATCTGCACGGCCCACTGCAGTCGTGCCGGCACCCACACCATCTGACTCATGCCCCCAGTTGTGCCGGCACACACCATGTCAGACACCTCCACTGCAGTTGTCAGTGACTCTCCAGCACCCACCACCCCTTCCCTGCCTCCTTCTGGTGAGCCCTGATCCTGTCCCTGCGGTGCCTGGCCTGCCCCCCGTATGCCCCCTCCGAGGGGAATGTCCCTGATGTGTAGCTGTGCAGGCATGCAAAGGGTGACATCTGGCACTGTCACCCTGTTTGGACTCTTGTTATGGACTGGCCATTGGCCTTTGTTATATTTCTGGACTTTCACTTCTTCACACACAAATGCTGAATAAAGCTACTTTCTGTTCTCTAGTGGTTTTGCTTCTGATGTACATGATGTTGATGATGCTAACCGTGCCCTTGCTGCACTGATGGTGATTTTTGATATCAGGGAAATGAAGTGTTACTGTGCAGGACCCAATGTGGTCCAGGGGAATGTGTCCTATCCTGGTGTGTATCCATGTCATCCTTTGCAGCAATATGAGGGTGTCATGTTTTCAATATTTGGCAATGGGATTTCCTACTTTTATTTGCAATATCACATCTGTGGCTTACAAACCTGCACATCTGTTGTGCTTGCCATTGTTCAATTTGTCTATTTCCCTGACCGTGTGACCATCTCCACTGGACATGCAAGTTTGGGCATCAATGGGGAAGGACTCATCTGTGTGATCAGTGCAACTTGCTATACATGTGTGTTGGATCTGTGCAGATGGTGTCGGTGACACTCCCATGACCAGGCTGATGTGACGAGAGCCTTCATTTTGTGCTAATTGTTGACTGAGTGACCAAGTGTACTGCTGATATGATAGAGCCCTGCAGAGACAACGTATGGCACAGCTTTCCTTACACAGGAGTGGAGTGCCCTCATGGCAGTGTGTAATTCCGTGACATTGCCTGAGCCCAAGGTGTGTGTTGTGTGAGCATGTCTGTGTGTGTTCACTTCCGTTTAGCAATACAGGCTGGGATCCCTAGTGATGTTCATGTTTGTGATGCTTGCTGAGTTGACCTATGTACCACCCAAATCTTCGCACTGGGTTCTCTGGGATGTGGGTGCATGGCACATTACTGGTCATCAGGGTGTCATCTATAGGTGTGTTTGCTTTCAGGGCTGAGTTTGTGGGCAAACGCAGATGAGACACAGTCAGGATTCCCCTTGGCACTTGTTGGTTACACAAGTCATGTAATTTACAGTTTGTGTTAGCTTTCAGTGATTGTGACACGTTGTGTGTGTGACTGCTGCCACTCCTCTGGGTCAGAGCTGCAATGTTGGAAGTTGTCTATGTGTGTTCTTTGTGGGTGACCTTGACTTCTTCATTGGTGTGTGACTCTGTCCGGGATCACATTGATTGTGGTGGATTTCACGTAATGCCCATGTACAGCATACTGTGCAGTGTGTCAGACATTCACGAGTCTTGTTGACTGGCCATGTGTGATGGGTTTCTGCACCTTAGTTCCCACCACCACCCCTGGGATTGTCATGGGTGCATGTGCAATGTCACCTGTCCATGTGAGCTTCACTGCTGCACATTGGTGGAGATCAAGGTGTGTGGTGTTGAGTGTGTGCAAATGAGAGTTGTTGCACGGCTAGACCCCTACCTCCATGTTGGCCTTGGCTGACAGGCCGTGCTGATTGATTTGTGCTTGTGTAGGTGTGATGGTAGTTTGTTGCTCAGGACACATGACTGTGGTTCACAGTGTGAACGACATCTAGCTTTGTCATCACAGTGGGATTATCATGCAGGCCACGGTCACCACGATGTGGGGTCCCTGGGGTAGTGCTGTGGTGGGTCTGTCTCTTGCTGTGTTATTTGCTGTTCCGACAAGCTTGTGTGACATGTGTAATTTGGGCTCCCTCACATCTAACAATGCCTGTTTGCCCACATAGGGGAATCCGATCCATGAGTTACTTTTGTGTGGCACTGTATACACATCTGTGTAATTGTGATTCAGGCCTCCTCATGTGTTGTGTGGTTGCCTGGGGACACTGGCACCCCCCCCCCATCACCTGTTGTGTTTGATCTGCAGTGTGAGGCTGCCTGTTTGTGTTTGTGCATCTGCACCACTGCATTGGCATATCTTTAGTGTGCCATTGGCTGTATGTTGTTTGTTGGCTTTCCCCTGCTGTCCCTGGTACTCCTAGGTCATCAGTCAGCACAATGATCATGGTTTGTATGTCCCTTTGCTGCCATGGTATGGTATTTGTTCACCTGACATCTACAGTCTCCAAAGGATATCTACATTTGTGTGTCCATTGGTGCAGATATGTGGGGCTGCATTATGATGGTCACTTCTGTCATTGTGTTATTGAGGAATGTTGCCAATGTCAGCCCCCATGGGTGATGTTTGTCTGCACATGGCCAAAGGTATATCTTATTTGCACTGCACTGTTTGCCTCACCCAATGTATGTTGCTATGGGACACAAGCACTACTATGCCACAGATGTGTTTGTTGTTCTGTGACCAGGAATCATCTATGCTGTTTGGCATTTGCAGCTTTTCCCATGACAACACTTACATTTTGGTCACTGTGATGATGGGGTTTTAGACCCCATTGCCACAATGTTCAAAATGTGCTTCAGCTATGGACCCCACACTTACCTTTTGGTCACTCTGATGATGGGGTTTTAGACCCCATTGCCACAATGTTCAAAGTGTGCTTCAGCTATGGACCCCACACTTACCTTTTGGTCACTGTGATGATGGGGGTTTAGACCCCATTGCCACAATGTTCAAAATGTGCTTCAGCTATGGACCCCACACTTACCTTTTGGTCACTGTGGTGATGGGGGTTTAGACCCATTGCCACAATGTTCAAAATGTGCCTCAGGTATGGACCCCACACTTACATTTTGGTCACTGTGATGATGGGGGTTTAGACCACATTGCCACAATGTTCAAAATGTGCTTCAGCTATGGACCCCACACTTCCCTTTTGGTCACTGTGGTGATGGGGGTTTAGACCCCATTGCCACAATGTTCAATTGGGCTTCAGCTATGAAGCCCAGACTTACCTTTTGGTCACTGTGATGATGGGGTGTTATACCCTATTGCCACAGTGGTCATGGTCTGCTTGCATTGTGGAGCCCACACACATTTATGTGTGACACATGTGATAGGGGGTCACATTGTATGCTCAATGACATGTTCAGTGTTGTGGGCATTTGACACAGACTACACACGCTTGTCATGGTGTTGGTGGGATGTATTTTCAGACATTCCTTATGTTGGAGTATGCTGCTTGTGTCATGCATTTCCCGTCCTATGTTTAGGGGTGGTGTGGGTGGTAGGCAATCATCCCCCTATTAGTGGGGATGGTGGTAGTGGTAGGCATCCAAGCCCCCCTGAGTAGGGGTGGTGTTGGTGGTAGGCATCCATCCCCCTATGAGTGGGGTTGGTAGTAGTGACAGGCATCCAGCCCCCCTGAGTAGGGGTGGTGGTAGTGGTAGGCATCCATCCCCCTATGAGTGGGGTTGGTAGTAGTGACAGGCATCCAGCCCCCCCTGAGTAGGGGTGGTGGTGGTGGTAGGCATCCAGGCCCCCCTGAGTAGGGGTGGTGGTAGTGGTAGGCATCCATCCCCCTATTAGTGGAGATGGTAGTAGTGACAGGCATCCAGGCCCCCCTGAGTAGGGGTGGTGGTGGTGGTAGGCATCCAGGCCCCCCTGAGTAGGGGTGGTGGTGGTGGTAGGTATCCAGGCCCCCCTTAGTAGGGGTGGTGGTAGTGGTAGGCATCCAGCCCCCCATGAGTAGGGGTGGTGTTGGTGGTAGGCATCCATCCCCCTATGAGTGGGGTTGGTAGTAGTGACAGGCATCCATCCCCCCCTGAGTACGGGTGGTGTTAGTGGTAGGCATCCAGGCCCCCCTGAGTAGGGGTGGTGGTAGTGGTAGGCATCCATCCCCCTATGAGTGGGGTTGGTAGTAGTGACAGGCATCCAGCCCCCCCTGAGTAGGGGTGGTGGTGGTGGTAAGCATCCAGGTCCCCCTGAGTAGGGGTGGTGGTAGTGGTAGGCATCCATCCCCCTATGTGTGGGGTTGGTAGTAGTGGCAGGCATCCAGCCCCCCCTGAGTAGGGGTGGTGGTAGTGGTAGGCATCCATCCCCCTATTAGTGGGGATGGTAGTAGTGACAGGCATCCAGCCCCCCCTGAGTAGGGGTGGTGGTAGTGGTAGGAATCCATCCCCCTATGAGTGGGGATGGTAGTAGTGACAGGCATCCAGCCCCCCCTGAGTAGGGGTGGTGTTAGTGGTAGGCATCCAGGGCCCCCTGAGTAGGGGTGGTGGTAGTGGTAGGCATCCATCCCCCTATGGGTGTGTATGGCATTGGTGGTAGCCATCTCGCCCCTATGGTTCTGCTGTTGCTGGTGTACGTCGTTTCTGCATCCCTATGTGTGTGTGACATATGTTGGGTACGTGTGGTTTGTTTGTGTAGTGGGTGTTTGACTTACCGTCTTCGCCGTACGCGTCCGTACCGGTCCCGGTAATAGATGTAGAGTATTGGTAGGACCTGCGCGATGGGATTCATGGTTTGTTCGTCTCGTTCGGGTTTCTCGTGGCTTCACTTGTACTCGTCACTGGCTTGTTCGTCTCGTAGCCGTGGATCGTCTTGTGGCGCGAATCGGAGCTTATGTACAGCTCTCCCGGATGCTCTGACGTGCCGGACGTAGCGACGGGTTGGGCGCGTACGGAATGCGCATCGTACTCGTCCGGCCGGAAGGTGCTGTGTATTTGGTTCCGTGCGACTCGATTGGACGTTTACGGATCCGGCTCGGGCGGGGAACAGGAGCTGAAATGGGTGAGTACAGCTCGCTCGGAATCTGGGCTGTTATGCGCGTCGTACTTGTTCGGTCGGACAACTGTCCGAATCAGTCGGGAAACACGCGTTCAGCTTGGTTTTTTTCCGGACGAATACTGTTAGGTGCGCTTCCGGCCGAGATCGGAATCGACCCCTGAGTGTCTGCCTCATGCTTAAAAGCCTGTCTTCCTCCTTAGAGAGGGAAAGAGTCGAGAGGGAAAAATGACACATAGGCCTGCAGGAGAAACTGCCCAGGAGGAGAAGCCGAGCATGTTTATATGTGAGGAATACCCAGAGAAAGCAGGCTGCCTGAGAGAGAGAAGCCAGGAGTGACTCCATTCTATGAGTGGGTCGCCTGGACTGTCTCCTATGTTCCCATTTAGAACTGCACCTAAAAGACTTCTGAAATATCACTATCCTTTTTTCTCCTCATGATTTTGTTCTGTCGTCGCTGACGGCATGAAGAGTAGCAATATTGTTGAGGGAGGTCCAATCAGGCTGTAAGGGGCTCCTTAACAGCCGTACGCGGCCCTGCATGCCTGCACTCTCCCTCTCTACCTTGTAGTTATGCTCAGTTCCCCTCCACACATGCACCTTGTTAAAGGCCGCTTTGTTCCCATAAGTGCACGCTGTTCCTGCCTAAAGCACAGACATACTTCCCCCATTGCACCTTTCAACCACCTTGACAAAGACACCATGCCACCATTGGACTATATCTCTACCAAGGGTTTGTTGTACTATTATACTGTTATGTTCACTGGTTATACCTTGTATACCATAGCTGTTGCCACTATTACGTACACAGGCTTGCTGTTTGCCAAGTATGTTTTGTGCACTGTTATTTTCGGAGAGCAATTATACAGTGTTCTCACTAACCTACTTCATGTTCCCTTTGAGTGATTGCTTAGTTCTTGTTTTCACTGACTCTGGAAAAATCCAACAATATTTCGAAAGGCGGCCAAAACCTCATGAGAGTTGTGCAAATCTCGTCCACCATCTTTGCTCCTCCCTCTATATAAGTGAACAGAGTCTGGACCGCACTGCTTGTTATTAGAGCAGCTCCAGGAAGCAATCATCTTCCATGAAGTCTGTAGCCTTTGAACCGAGAAGAACTCTGGCCACTTCGAGGTAGGACAGTTTTAGTAAACCACTAGTGTGAAAGACTATTCCCGCTTACAACGATCACCTGCCTTCCTTCTGAATAAGGGCGAGGCTTTCAGTTTTGTTTTTCTTGCAGTGGGAATGTCACGTATTATAGACTGGTTGCAAGTGCAATTTCATTCCACCAACTTAAGAGTATTAAAGCGCTGAACATCTAAGGCAAATATCAGCTGATAATAGAGTGAAGGAACTCTCTTAAAATTGAACCGAAGGGTAATGAGATGAGAATCAGTACGTATAGCAATTTTAGCCTAATGTGAGAATAACACTGTCTTTCTGAAGTAAGGAACTGTGTTTCTGAACAATTACTTCATAAGACATAAGACTGAGATGGAATGTCAAAGCAACTAAGTTGTGTTACGGAAGGAATTATGTATCATTTTCTTCCACAGATAAGACACTAAGGGCCTGCTTATGAGTTTGGTGGTCTTACCGCCATACCCTGGCCACGGCGGTCCCAAGTGCACCACTGAGTCTGCGGTCTCTTTCCCGCCATATAACAATGCTCCCGCTGGCCCAGCTGCGGTGTTTCTGATAGCAGGGAATATTTTTCCATGTGTGTTGATACAGGTGTGTACATTTTGACTGCACAAGTGTTAAATATACACATATGCATGACACATGTAAAAAGTACCTAGTATGAGTACATTGCCATTGCTGGGGCCCGGACCATATGTGCCCAGTCCAGTCAATGGGTGACAAGTGCGAAACCTGGATTTCGGCGCAGACAGGGTCGTTTTCTTCGGGCCAAGTTGCTGCTGTGTTGGCGGGACCTGGAGGAAGGGATCCACGTGGAAGAATTAAGGCAAGTAAAGGAAATGGGTGAGTTTACACCCCATTTCCTTTGATTACGCCAACTCGAAGCAGGTGGTCTCACTGCCACAGTCGCCTCAGCGGTAAGGCAACTCGTAATCCGAACAGCAGTAACCTTGTCTGTTCCGCCCTCTGACAGCTGCTTTCCCCCTGTCGAGGCGGTCATCAAAAGACTGGCAGTGTCGGCAGTAACCCGGCGTTCTTCTCTCCAGCAACCCATCAACATCGTAATTCGACGGGCAGACTTCCAACTGGGCGGCGGTAGATCCGACGCCATTTCGATGGCGGTACCATGACTGCCAAACTCGTAATCAGTCCTTAAGTAATGTAATCCTGCATTAAATATGATTGTTTTTCTGTGACCACCAAAGAAAAAGAACAACTGAGCATCCTAACTACAAGGAATCTCTCATTCCAGATCTCCCTCCCTGCAGTACTCTCCCTAATTCCCTTCCCCTCATCTGGCAACTCTGAAACTCTGGAATTCTAACTGCAGAGTCAGTGCTCCCAGAAGGTGGGCATTTGAGATTGCTGCCCGAGGAACGTGGTATCCTGTCACAGTCTTAGAAGGCTGCAACTTCCAGGATCACACACCCTATGACATTAGAGAGAGGTGTGGTGCAGCGGCCAGAGTGGCTGACTTGGAGTGCGGGGCTCACGGTTTAATCGCCGGCAGTAGCTCAGATTAACATCATGTGACTCTGGGCAATAGCGCACTTAATCTCCCCGATGGTCCCCCAGCGCCTGGATACCCTTAGGGGTGATAAATTCGCACTTTACAAATGTGGAATTATTTTCTATTAATTATATCAGGCTTTATTTTTTTTATTTTTATTTTTTAGAGTTTTATATAGCGTGAACTAGACCCGAAGATATCAGGTATCAGAGCGCTTTACATGAGCACCAGTTGCGTTACAGACGGACACATTCATTTTTGTTGGGCACGGGGAGATTAAGTGATTTGCCCAGAATCACAGGATGTTGAGCGTCGTTGCCGAGACTCGAACCCGGTTCCTCAGCTTCGAAGTCCACTGCTCTAGCCGTAAGGCTACATCCTCTCCCCAGGCTTGTGGGGGCTGCAACTGCCTTGCCGTAGGTCTCATCTGCAATTGGCCAGTGGAGGGTCAAAACTTCAGAGAATGCAATGATTTCTAAAACAAAAGTCATCCAGATGCATTCACTGGTAACTCTGTTCTCAAGGAGGCCCTGCATGCCGAAGACGCTGGCTGTGCCTGACCTTCCCCTCAACGGCTACAAAACCAACATGGACTGTGGTCAGAACTGAAAAACTGCAATGTGCTGGCTACTTCTGCCCAAATCAACAATGGGGGTAAGAATGAGTGAACTGATTGCACATCTGAACCTGTGAGGCACATAATCTACACCTGTGCCTAATCCATGCCTCTGTCAAAGACTACTGTGAACTATAACTAATAGGGTTGGGTAGGAGAGAGCACTGGAGGGGGGTTAGCACCCATAGCGGGATTGTAATCAGGGATATCATCCTGTATTCTCAAATTGCGTCGTGTAAAATTTCGTTCTGATGTGAGATTAAAGTACTTCATTTGTCCATAAAATATGAGCTCTGGGCTGGACATTGCATTATTGTGTCTGTTGTTGGCTGTTTAGTTCCGGGCTCTTGGCTCACCTCACACAATCTTCATGAGAAGCCTGTGACTGCTTGCCCTTGCTACCCTAAGATTCAAATGTAGAGAGGGTGGTACTTGGCCCAGTTTTCTGAGCCATAGTAAGATGAACTCTGGTGGCAAATGACTTCAAGCACCAAGGTTGGGGCCCAGTAGCCCCTGTTTCCCGTGTGGCCCCCAAAGATTGTCTGACACCATTTTCTGGGTTCCAGCAGTAATTCCATTCTATTTTCAGCACTGCTACCACACATAGATACCAATAATGCCAGTAGAGTCAGTAGGTTATCATCATGGCAATAAGAGGGGAGACTGCAGATTTCTCAGCATTGAGCATCTTTGTTGCCGCCAAAAGCCATTTCTACCTCTGCAGTACCTCTCATGTGAAAGTGAGTTACACTGCTGTAGTATCAGAAGGATAAGACAGAGCAAGGATTCCATGGAAGTCAGACAGCAGAGGGAAAGGACAACTTGAAATGACAATATTCATGTGATAGTGGCCATTCCTTAATCCAGCGACTAGTTAATGAGCCTCAGTTCAGGCTCAGAAAATGAAGGCTGAGTGTGAAACACGAGGGACCCTTCAAGTGAAAGGCACTCCCTTCCCATACACCCACCCTATCTACTTGCCGCCATCACACACATAGGGGCCGATTCCGATTCGGGCCGGAAATCTCTCCGACCGAGCCGGACTCGGAGAGATTTCCGACCGAATCGGACCCTAGCAGCCCGACCGAACGAGTACGATGCGCACGTATGCTATCGGACTCGATTCGGTCGGACTCCCATTGAAGTCAATGGGAGCCTGTCGTACAACGCGTACGCGGGCTCCCATTGACTCAATGGGTGCGAGGCGAACAGGGGCGCCCCTACAGCGTGTAGCGGCGAAGCGACTCGCGCCGTACACGCACAGGTAGGGGGACCCATGGGTCCCCCTGTGTGCGACTCCGTGGCTACGCGTACAGGGGTCCGACACGGACCCCCAAAGTACGGCTCCGACTGCTCCTTCGAGCCGGACGGCGCGAGTCGGTCGGACTGCTCGCGGCGCGCATCGTACTTGCCCGGCCGGGGAACGTCTCCATTGCGCGGTGCGAGGCGTGTCCGAGCGAGTCGGTCGGCTTTCGCGTACGAGTCGGTCGGTGCGGTTGGGTCTCGCGAACGAGTCGGTCGGAGTTTTCGCATCGTACTCGCTCGCCCGGACGCACGTACGAATCGGTCGGGAAACAGGGCTCCGAATCGGATCCGGTAAAGCCGAATCCCATTCGGAGCCCTACCGGCCGAGATCGGAATCGGCCCCATGGTCTTCAAACGTCAGGTCCACGGATAACTGCAGAAACTACAGCAACGCACACTAAATAAATACGTTTATTGAAGTGGTCCTCTCACTTGAGTTACAAATTACTGAATGAAAAATTCAATTTTTGCACATCTCACTCTTTCCGAAAAGGAGGACCCTGCAGTGAACCTTTACATTAATCACAGTTGTAACTCACTACGAATTTCCTGTACTAAATAGTCACTCAGGCATAAAGTCAACAAACTGCTTGCCTTGGAAAGCATAATTTGAACGTATGGAGGATGAATAGCAGCGTGTATGTAACTGGACTAGTCGCCATTTCTCGAAAGATGTAAGCACCCAGCGGCCCCTGTAGGTGGCTTTATAGACACAGCCATTAGCTAATTAAAATGACATGTTTGGTTTTCAAACCCACAGGTCTTCAGATGCAGCCTTATCTTTCTCCTCGCTGTGCTACGCTTCCCAGATATATAACAGCTCACACGTCTGGGTTCGTGTAAGTTTGCGATGGTGACCGATGTACAAACAAGTATCTCTTAAGGTTGGGACTTGTGCTACCACAGGAACAATTCATGCAGTTTCTTTTTAAGTTTGAAAAACGTAAAGTTTATTGAAAAAAAAAAAAGAAAAGGGGAAGGGTAAAGAAGGAAGGAAATACAGTAAAAATACATAAAAATTACATTCCTGAAAATCCTAAAAATACAAAGCTAAAATGTCATATAACGATATAGATAGATAAATACAACTATAATATAAGTCTGGTCAAGTACTAAAAAGTGCACAAAATACGATGGAAGTAATAATATAAACAGAAGAATAAATGAGAATGTCAACACCTCTTGATTCGAGACTTTGCGTACAGAGGAGAGTTTAGCATGACGTTCTATAAAACTTGTAACTGGGGACCATAAAAACAAACGTTTGGGAGCTAAGGAGATTGGGAATACATAAACAGTATCCAACCTGTGATTATAACACACGGCATACCACCAAGCCTGAAAGGATAGGCCAGATACATTTTTTAAGTGCTTGGTAATCTGTTGAAATGCTACTCCCAGAAGTAAGTCAAAAACCTGCAAAGGCAAAGAACAGCTCGACCAGTCTTCAGAGAGAGAGCCCAAAAAAATATTAACAAATGAAAAGGGAACTATCTGATGAAAAATGTGGGTAATTTGTTTCCAGACATTCTTCCAGAAGTCCTGAACAAAAGGACAGAAAAAAAGTAAGTGTTCTAAATTAGCATTAGTGGATGAGCATGACCAACAGGTGTCAGGGAGTTCAGCATTGATCTTATGCAGAAGTGAAGGGGAAAGGAGCAATCTGTTGTATATGAAAAAGAGTGTCTGCGTGGTATTAGCTGCTCTGGATGTTTTCTTTATTTTAAGCCAAATGTGATTCCAAACTTGAACGGACCAGTCAACCTGAAGATCCCGTTCCCAATCTAATTCTACTTTGGTTTTATCTCTAGTAAGGATCGGGTTGCGCAGGAATTTATAAATTGCCGAGGCTTTGGGTCCAGAACTCAAAAAAGTATGAGCGTTCAAGGAGGAAGCCATCGGTTGACTTAAGGGTGGGAAAATTTTCTGAACTGCTAAAATTAAAGCATGCTGCAGCAAAAGATATTTATTGGAAAAAGAAGGAGGGAAATTAAATCTAAGTTTAGCTTGGGAAAAGGTATAAGTTTATCATTTTGAAATAGTTGATGAACCCAAGTGAGGCCCTTTTGTCTCCATGACTTCCAATAGATGGGTTTGTTTTTGATCATTATGCGATGGTTGTGCCAAACCGAGGATTTAAGAAGTGAATTGATATCAGGGGAACTATCTAATAAAAGTGGGTCTAATAATTCGTGTGTAAGCTTGACAATAGGAATAGATAACCTTTGAGGCTTCTGGGTGAAAGAGAGGTATTCTGAAAAGGAGAAAGGAGCAATAAATGACTGTTCAAGTGTTACCCAGAGAGGGGAATCCGAAGAGGGGGAGGTGAGCCAATGAGATGACTGACGAAGGTTGAAAGCTTTATGATAAGCCGGAAAGTTAACCCCACCTTCTGTTTTAGGGCGGCTAAGCTTTGCTAGTGACATTCGAGCTTTTTTCTTACTCCAAAGAAAGGAAGACAACAAAGTAAGGATCTTTTTTAAGTACTTTTGGGGTATATTAACTGGAATGTTAGAGATAGTAAATAAGACAATTGGGGATAACATCATCTTAATGGTATCTAGTCTCCCCCACCAAGATAGGTACAAGGGATGCCATCTACCAATAAGAGAGGAAATTTTTGAACAGCATTTGTCCAAATTAATAGAAACTGACAAGTGAATAGAAGAAGAGAAATATATTCCTAAGTATTTTATATGGTTAGTGTTCCAAGTGAAGTTGGTAGTTTTAAAGTCCTCTTTAAAGGTGAACTTTGTTAGGGGTAAGATTTCGCATTTGTCATTGTTTAATTTATAGCCAGATACAGAAGAATAGAATTGAGTTTCAGATAGAAAAGCAGGTAGAGAAGAGGTAGGGTTAGACATGAATAATAATATGTCGTCAGCATATGCTGCCAATTTAATGTGTGAATCACCATAGTTGAAACCTTGAAAGTCAGTATTCTGACGGAGTTTACACAAAAATTGTTCTAAAGCTAAATTAAATAAAAAGGGGGATAGAGGACAACCTTGACGGACACCCCTGCCTAAGTTAAAATATGAAGAAGTGAGGCCATTGCCAAAAATAGCAGCTTTAGGATTTGAGTATAAGAGAGATATCAAAGAATTAATTTTAGGACCAAAGCCAAACCATTTGAGAGATGAAAAAATGAAGGGCCAGTAGACTCTGTCAAATGCTTTTTCTGCATCTAACGCTATAGCCGCTAAAGAATCAGATGAGTGAGAAGATTTTGAGAGGATATCGAAGAACAAGCGACTATTATCAGTAAGAAAACGACCTTTCACAAAGCCTGATTGTTCTTTACCTAAAAGATCCGGAAGAAGAGATTCCAAATGCAGGGCCAGGGATTTTGAGAAAATTTTGTAATCAATGTTAACCAATGAGATTGGTCTATAATTTTTGCAGAAACGGGGGTCCTTGTTTTCTTTAGGGATAGGACAAATGAGAGCTTCTAAAAAGGAACCTGAAGCAGTACCGGTTTGTAAGAAGAAGGTCAAGAGTTTGTGTAATTTAGGAAGGAGAAGTTGGGAAAAATGAGAAAAAACTCAACAGTGAATCCATCAGGACCTGGGGCTTTGTCTTTCTTAAGAGTGCGCAAAGCATGGTGTAGCTCCTTCATTGTAACATCCGATTCCAATGATTGAAAGTCTAAATTACGATTCGGGGATTAGTAATGGAGGAGAGGTAGTCTGTGATGGAATTATCTGTAGGACAAGTTTCAGGAGTATACAGAGAATTGTAAAACGTATGAAATTCTTGTAAGATTTCTGAATCTTTGAATTTGGGTGTCTGCTGAGCATCCAGTATTGAGTCAATATTGAATTTGTTTTTTTTAACTTTGAGGTAATTTGCCAATAGTTTGCCTGATTTGTTGTTACCGCCATAGAATTTCACACTGGACTTAAGTAAATACAAGGAGGCGTTATCAGTATACACTTTATTAAATTTAAATTTGGCAGCTATTAGGGTGTCTAAACAGTCCTTTGATTTAGATACGTAGTAAGCATGTTCGAGGGATTTTATTTTAGCAAAAAGATCTGTGGCGGATTTCCGAGCCATATGGCGTTTCTTGGAGACATAGTTAATAATAAAGTCTCATGCTGCCGCCTTGAAAGCGTCCCAAACAACAGAAAAGGGAAGGGTGTCTGTGAGAAGTTGGCCTGGTATATGCTGTTCACTAATTAAAGTGGACACCTTGCACCAGAACAATTCGACTCTTATGGTAGATAGGTTTAAGACAACCTTTATAGAAAGCTATCCTAGTGGTAGCTGTGGAGAGCAGCCTTCAGGCTAAGTCTTGAAGGAATGTAAAGCAGCTTGTTTTACCACACAATCTCTTGAATCACCAAATGAAAAGACACCACACAGGTATATATATCAAATATATATGTATTTATTAATAAACACTCTCTACTAATCTCTTTATGAGATTAGAAGTCAGGAACATATGTACAAGTCAAATGCTATCACAATAAGTTTAGCACAATCGAATATCACAATCTTAGTTTGCTAGACCTAGGTCTAGGGCATCTAGCATCGAGGGACCCCCAAGAACCACCCCAGGTAGTTGTAGGAGACACACAGGGGACGGACGCGGTGACCTGGCACCGGTGCGAGTCCTGTGCGAGTCTATGCACTCAGACGCGATTGAGATATCAATGTTAGAGGTCCCTTGCGTGTTCGAGGCGAACACACCGATCGGTCCTTGTACGAGTCGAAGGACGCGGTCACAGATAGAGATGCAAGGGAGATGGACGCGCTGTGTCTAACACAGACGCGAACCTTGAAGCGAGTCAGTGCAATGGAGATCTCAGAGTTACAGGCCCTTTGTGTGTTCGAGGCGAACACCGATCGGACTCAGTACGAGTCGAAGGATACAGTTTTAGATAGTGTTGCAAAGGAGATGGACGCGGTGTGTCTAACACAGACGCGAACCCTGTACGAGTCAGCGCAATTGTCGCACTTGGAAAGTTAGAGTTTTAGGACACTTCTAGGGGCACTACAAGCAAGTCACTTACAGGGTAAGCAGTTCTAGGGCCCACACCCACAGGAGCACTGTAGTGCTGAAGTTACCTCACCCAGGGAGCCGGGTGCATAGGTGTTCTTTGGTGTCGGGTCGCGGCGTCGTTTTCAATGGGAGCCAGTGAAGACTTGCTGCTTGCGGCGACAGGAGAAGTGTCCGGAGGAATCCAAGCCTGGATTCGGAAGATGGAAGACCTGAAAGCAGAGGGGACAGTGTTCAAAGTCACTTGGCAGTGACCCGGGGCAAGGAAGATGGATGCCCACCGTCGTCGCAAGATTCAGGTCGTTCGCGGTTGCCTTAACTCTTCAGCCACGAGGTCCAGGAGGCGTCAACGACGACCAGGAGCTGGATTCGGCATGTCCCACAATGTTTGCAGCTTACTGCGGTGCCAGCGACTCGATTGGAGCCAACAAGCCTTGGTAACAGCAAGTCTTGGGGAAAGTGTGAAGAGGCAATGGCACAGACCAGCAAGGTCTGTGGGACTCACCCAGCAAGGGTAAGTCAGGGCAGGCCTGGAGCAACCAGGGGAGCCCTTCGGTTTCTTTAGGAAGTCTTCTGGGGACCCACAAGCCGGCTGGCAAGGGATCGCAAAGACGCCTCGGGAGGATTCGCTCACAAGGGCCCACGGTCACTCGGGACGCGGTAGGCCTATGATCTTAGGAGAGATTCCTGCTGGAGGCTGGGACCACATGTGGTCCAAAGCACAAGTTCATGGAATGTTGTGAAGGGGTTGCACTCGACAATAGTGCACGGTACCCAGGGGTCACAGTTCCTCGTTACTCTTGGGGTCCACTGGCCTCAGCTTCGCTGGGGACTCACGATGACCTTTGAGAAGTCAGGAAATCCACTTCTTGGGCTGCAGGGACCTCGGACTCCGGCGGGAGCGGCGTAGTTTGCGACCGTTGTTTGTAGTTTTTGGTGCCTGCCAAGCAGGGGAGTCACTCCTTGACTCCAAGGGAGATTCTTCAGTCTTCCAAAGGTAGTGGAACATCGAAGGTCCGGGATTCTTCTTCAGAGCGTCGTCCAGGGAAATCTAGGGTGCAATTCACAGGTTCCCCTTCTTATACTAAAAGAAAGGGAGGGACTAGCTCTATGACCCTACCTATGGGAGGGTCAGGGGAGTGGGTGGCTACACCCACTCCCCTTTGTCCAGTTTCGCGCCAGAGCAGGGACAGGTAGCCCCTGAGCCGGTTTGAACTGGCATATGCACAGAGGAGCCTTCTGCTCCCCCAGTGCAGGACTTCAAAGCACTCTAAGAGTGCACCCACCCAGCCCCAATACACTAAACCCTGTCTGGGAGGTGGTCACACCCCCTTGGGACAGGATATCTATTGTTGGGCTTCCTCCACTGCGAGTGTTGGTCATCAGCAGGAGGGCAGCCCAGTGTCTGTGACTGGTGGCATCCATTTTGTGATGCCAGGGCTCTGCAGGATTCTACCGCGTTTCCACAGTAGGTACATGTCTATCCCTCTAGAAGGGTGGAATGCTACTCCCCGCCGCCAGGACTGGCGGGGGGTAGTATTCAAGGTGTTTGACACCAAACACGACATGTTTCGATGCAGCCATTCCAAAGTTAGCATTTTACCGCGAGGATATAATGCACTTAAAAGTATATGGTTTAACCGCATCCACAAACAGCACCTGAGAATGGACTCTGAGAGCTGCAGAGGGGCCCTGCTCAGGCAGAAGCACCCCCTCACATAGAAGCCAAGCACCCTGCCCTCAGGATTGATAGGGCCTGCCTTAGGGGTGACTGATAGGGTTATATGTGTGTGTAGGAGAGATATAGGTAACCTATATCTCAGTGAGGGGTGCTAGCACTTCCTCACTCAGGCTGCAGTAGCAGGCCTGTGGTGTCAGATTTAGTCTGCTTCCCAGGGGTGGCATAATACATGCTGCAGCCCCTGGTAGGCCTGTGAAGTACCTATGCCCTTGGTACCTAAGGTACCATATACTAGGGACTCATAAGGTGCCACAGTATCCAATCACTAGTGCACCTAGAGTGCACTCCAAATCGTTTAGAGAGAACAGAGAGGCTGGGGCCCTGATTAGCAGGGTCCCAGCCTGACTATAGCCAGAAACCAGTATTAACATCATAAAAAAAGTGGGGGCAACATAAGAGGCAGATCCTACTCTCCTACACAACCCCCCCCAAACGCAGGGACACTAAACTAACCTTGACCAGTTGAGTCTTCGTGTTCAAAGTGGAAATACCTTGAGAGCACTGTTCCCAATAAGCCGCGCGCCGCGCGCCCGCGCACTTCTCTACCCCCGAGCGCGCAGTGCCATGTGTGGAGCGCGCACAGACGGCACATCCCGCAAGAGTATCTCGCGCCGCCGCTTTTAAAAGGCGCAGGGCGCGAAAAACGGGCATTTCCATATTGCGGAGGATGGCGGCGGAAGTGACCACTTTGCAGTGAATACTCGGGAGCGGAGGTAAGTGTTGGCCACTTGCTGTACTTTTGTTTCTTGCGCGTGTGCTTTTGTATTGCCCTGAACTGTTTGTTTGCTGTATTCTTTTATTAGTAAAGCGAGGCTGCGGGGGAGATTGTGTGCTTTATTTACGTATTCATGCTAATTGCAGCCCCTTCACGAGCTGCGATTAACATGAATACTTAAATAAAAGCACACAATCTTCCCGCAGCCCGCTTTACTAACAAAACAATACAGCAAGTCTGCAAACAAGGCAGATTACTCTAAAAAGCACACGCCGTGTTTTTAAACTTGCAGTATTGTTTTGTTAGTAAAGCGAGGCTGCGCGCAGGTTGAGTGCTTTTGTTTAAGTATCTATGTTAATCGCAGCCCTTCACGAGCTGCGATTAACATAGATACTTAAATAAAAGCACTCAACCTGCGCGCAGCCTCGCTTTACTAACAAAACAATACAGCAAGTTTAAAAACACGGAGTGTGCTTTTTAGGTAATCGGCCTTGTTTGCAGACTTGCTGTATTGTTTTGATAGTAAAGCGAGGCTGCGGGCAGATTGGAGTGCTTTTGTCTAAGTATCTATGTTAATCGCAGCTCGTGGAGGGGCTGCAATTAACATGAGATCTACAGATAAGCCTGCGTGATCAAGCTGGAATCTTGACGCATGACTAGCCTTTCGTTGTTTTCCAGCGGGAAGAATAGGGGAATTTGCATTGTATTTTTGTAGGACTGCAGAAGGTGCATTTGGATGTACTCTTCTATGAGCCACCATTTCTGCCAGTCTTCTGATTGTATCATCCTCAGTGGGGGCATTTTGATTAACCAGTCATTTTGGGTTTGCAAAGTTTGTTGCAAGGTAGAACTTTCTTGCTGTGAGGCATGTGCAATCTATTCCAAAGCTAATTGCAGTGTCTCTGCTGTTGTTGAAGTAGCACTTCCATTCAGAAGTCAATTACGTCCCACTTCTCACAGCACTTTGCAATAAGTCACAAAAGAAAATACATCCCTAAATAGGTCAGGTTTCTGCTACTTTTTAAACACATTTATTTACACAATTTTACATATTTATTTTGGTTCTTGGTAAATGTGCTATAAGATACAATCTTATGTTTGGTCCTTCATATTTCTGGTGTTGGTCATGCACCCTGTGGTTCCGGGTCTCTTATCTCTCCCAGAAAGATTGCCCCCAAAAATAGGCATGTAGAATTGAGAAAAAGAAATGTGTGTATATAATGGACAAAATTCTGACTCCTTCTTTTACTCATCTTTTCTTTACTGTCTTTCTTCTCCGCTCTTTGCTTTTACTGTCAAAATCCCTTCAGTCTTTTCCTTTCTGTCTGTTTCTAACTTTCTTTAACTTCCTTTTCTATCTTTCTTTCACTTCTTTTGTCTTTAATATTCAAGTCTTGGGCACTCCATTAGCCTCTCTTCCATGGTTAATGATGATATATGCCTGAAATAAAGTCAGTTCTTCCCACTCTCCGTCCTTTATTCCTTAGATATTTGCCTGGGTACAAGAATTATCCTTAGGTCGTAAGTGAGGGAAAGTCATGTCTCCTAGTGTAGCTGTGTGTGCACTAGTCTTTCTCTTCACACCCTCTCTGGCATCTCTTTGGAGTTTGCCCTTCCTCAACATCTTACTGGCTCACACATTTCCCCAACTCCGTTCTCGCTCCTCTGCCCTGCAGCCTCTCTGTTTTCACTCCTTAGTGGGAAGTTGGCATTTGGTGTCTTTGTGCCTCACGCTGTCTTCAGCATATAGGTCGACTCCTCGAGTCTGTGTAAATTTGAGCAACTGGCCCCTTTTTCCCACAGCGACCTCCGTGTGCTACTGTTCTTCCCCCCCCAAGTCTTCCCCTTCCTATCTAGAGGATAGTCTTTTTTACTTTCTCTGGTCTCGGCTCTTTATTCGGTCTTCCTCCCAGTTCTGGAACTGTCTCCTTCTCATCTTTCTATCCTGTCTAATGCTCTTCAGTCGAATCCTTTTCTTTTCTAATTTCTTTGCAGGTTGCACCCCTCCTGGAAGACAAGAGGTCTGTCTTTACGAACCTACCCATCCTCAAGCTAAGTCTGCTCCATCATGATAGATACAGATACTGGAGAACTGTAGTTACAGATAAAGTAACCTGCTTCTTTTTCAGCATTGGATCTTTCATAAATTCACATGCATGAACGAGGCAAGCAATCAGTACTAATACCAACAATTACCTAAATAGGAGACCATTGTCTGCCCCATCCCTGAATCTCTACAGCTTCTGTGTCCAAGCAGTAGTGCCTTGTGAATGTGTAGCAGCTTTTCCTTGTAGCCACCCTGAAAATAACTGTCAATGGAACTACTGGCCTACAGCCCTGCCACTGCTTCTCTCGTCGAATGTTCAATGACTTTTACCAGCAGGGTGCTGTTTGCTTAACCTGACAGTAGCTGATGGCTGCCACTATCCGCCTGGTCCCTCCTTACTTGGACCGTGGGTCACCTTTGTTCCTTCCAAAGGAGAGAAAACTGATCTGTCCACTTAAAACGTTCTATTCTAACAATATAATACATCAAACATCTGCTAATATCCAGGAAGTAGCGTCCTCTCCACTGCATTGATGGATCTGTAGAGAAATACACAGATGAAAGTCTGTGGGAACTTAGCACAAACATCTGGTTGGTATGAAGAATACACGTATGCTTATAGAAACTAAGGAAGGGTTATTTGATAGTGCTCGAATTTCACTGTCCATTGTGGCTGACATCACCAGCAGCAAAGCCACACTCCAAGACGTACTTAACATCTGCTTTATGAATAGGCTCAAATGGACGTATCAGCTGCAACAAGACCATATCAAGTTCTTATTTGACCAATGGTTGAGTGAATCAGGGAGACTGAATCACCGGAATTGCGAAATCTCAAATTCGGTTCTATGTGCATCCCGATGGACCTATGCTTATGCTCCTTTTGTGCAAAGCAGGAGCTTGGAGGTAACTGGAGATCCATGTGCAAATGCTGGCTCGGTCATCTCTGGGGCTATGAGTATGATGCAGGATGTCTCTAACTTGATTTGAAAACCGGCCTTAAGACCCTTAACGTGGTGCTGTATGTGTGAAAATCCACCATCTTTTCACTTTTTTAAGTAAACGTTTGGAGTGACATTTGGCGCTGCACACGCGCGCGGTCTGATTCCTGGCGCACATAGCCATTGTTGCAGCGCACAGAGACCCTCCACTGCCGCACACAGAGGAAAAAATTAGAGGGAACATTGCTTGAGAGTCCATCTGCATTGGCATGTTGGGTCCCAGGTCTATGTTCCACTGTATAGTCCATCCCCTGTAGGGAAATGGACCACCTCAAAAGTTTTGGGTTTTCTCCTTTCATTTGTTTAAGCCATAGGAGGGGCTTGTGGTCGGTCTGAACTATGAAGTGAGTACCAAACAAGTATGGCCTCAGCTTCTTCAGGGCCCATACCACAGCAAAGGCCTCTCTCTCTATAGCTGACCAACGTTTCTCTCTAGGGGTCAGCCTTCTGCTAATAAAAGCTACTGGCTGGTCTTGACCTTCATCATTCAGTTGAGACAGTACAGCTCCCACACCCAGCTCAGAAGCATCTGTTTGGACAATGAACTTTTTGGTGTAGTCTGGACTCTGTAAGATGGGGGCAGTGCACATGGCCTGCTTTAGGTCTTCAAATGCCTTTTGACAGCTAGCTGTCCACTGAACCTTTTGGCATTTTCTTTGAGGTCAGATCATTCAAGGGGGTCACTATAGATCCATATCCCTTGACAAACCTCCTATAGTACCCAGTCAGGCCTAAGAAGGCCTCTCACCTGTGTCTGGGTGGTTGGAGCAACCCATTCCATTATGGTTTGGATTTTGCCCTTTAAAGGCTGAACCTGGCCTCCACCTACAAGGTGGCCCAGGTATACAACCTGACTCTGCCCTATCTGGCACTTAGTGGCCTTGATAGTGAGGCCTGCTTTCTGCAGGGCTTCCAAAGCATTCCTGAGGTGGACCAGGTGATCCTGCCAGGAGGAACTAAAGACAGCAATATCATCTAGATAGGCTGAGCAATAAGTTTCCATCCCTGACAGAACTTTATTCACCAACCTCTGGAAAGTGGCAGGTGCATTTTTCAATCCAAAGGGCATCACCACAAAGTGGTAGTGCCCACCAGAGGTCGAAAATGCTGTCTTGGCTTTTGCATCATCAGCTAATCTGATCTGCCAGTAGCCAGCTGTTAGGTCAAACGTGCTTAGATACTTGGCTGAGGCCAAAGTAACAATCAGCTCATCTGCCCTTGGTATGGGATAGGCATCAGTCCTAGTGACTGCATTGAGGCCTCTGTAGTCTACACAAAACCTCATTTCTTTCTTACCACCCTGGGTATGAGGCTTGGGTACCAGGACTACTGGACTAGCCCAAGGGCTATCTGAAGGCTCAATTACACCTAGCTCCAACATTTTCTGGACTTCAGTCCTGATACAGTCCCTGACATGGTCAGGTTGCCTGTAGATTTTATTCTTGACAGGCAGACTGTCTCCAGTGTCCACCTCGTGGGTGCACCAGGAAGTCTGACTAGGGGTCAGGCTAAACAAATGTCTAAACTGTTGCAGAACTTGTCTGCACTCAGTTTGCTGATGGTCGGTGAGGCTGCTTGCCAAAGCAACACCATCTACTGACCCATCATCAGGGTTCTGAGAGAGCAGGTCAGGGAGAGGGTCACTCTCCTCCTCCTGGTCCTCATCAGTTGCCATGAGCAAGCCCATGTCAGCCCTGTCAACATATGGCTTTAATCTGTTGACATGGAGCACCCTCAGGGGGCTCCTGGGAGTTCCAAGATTCACCAGGTAGGTGACTTCTCCCTTCTGTTCAACTATTGTATGGGGGCCACTCCACTTGTCCTGGAGGGCTGCTGGGGCCACAGGCTCCAACACCCACACTTTCTGTCCTGGCTGGTATACAGTCAGTACAGCTCTTTGGTCATGCCAAGCTTTTTGTAATTCTTGGCTGGCCTCCAGGTTTTTGGTTGCCTTTTTCATGTACTCTGCCATCCGGGAACGGAGACCAAGTACATAGTCCATCACATCTTGTTTGGGGGCTTGAGAGGTAACTCCCAGCCCTCTTTTACCAAACACAGTGGACCTCTCACAGGATGCCCAAACAGAAGCTCAAATGGGCTGTAACCAACCCCCTTCTGTGGAACCTCTCTGTATGCAAACAACAGGCAAGGAAGAAGAAGGTCCCATTTCCGCCTAAGCTTCTCTGGGAGTCCTTTAATCATTCCTTTCAAGGTTTTGTTGAAGCGTTCAACTAAACCATTTGTTAGACCTGGCACCATTGGCATGGGTCTCCCTTCCATTTTTCGCTGTTGTCTCCTCTGTTTTACTGGTGTTAGATGCTCTGGGCACTGTGCCACTGCCATTCAGTGTCACAGCGCGAATGCTCCCTGTGTAAATATGTCTATGTGAATTGGTATATCCCTGATTGGCTTATTTGGTTTACCTGTTAGTCCCTAGTAGTGTGGCCTATGTGTGCCCAGGGCTGGTAAACCAAATGCTGCTGGTGGGCCTGCAGCACTGATGTGTGCCACCCACAGAAGCAGCTTGTAAAGTGTGTCTCAGACCTGCCACTGCAGTGTCTGTGTGCAGTCCAGAACTGCCATCTTGGCTGTGAAGTGCACCCACTTCCCAGCCCCTGAACCTTCCCTTGGCATCCTGTAAGTCACCCCTATGGTAGGGTGCATTGTATGTGTAAGGTAGGACATGCCTTGGTGTATGTAGCATGTCCTGGTAGTGAATTACAACCCATTTCGTTTTTCACTACTGTAAGGCTACCTGTTCCTCATAGGCTATAATGGGCAGTTTGACTATTACATTCTATAGTCCTAACTGACCCCAGGGACATGGTAGAAAAACGAATTTAGTATGCCTGAGCTCAGAATATTAAAATACATCTTTTAGTGAAGTTTATTTTTATATTCTGTGTTTGAAAATACCACTTTTAGAAAGTAGGTATTTTCTTGCCTAAGCCTTCCAGTGTGCTCTGCTGTTATGTGTATTGGCTGTCTGGTTTTAGAGGGGCAGGGCAGGCTGAGTCAGACCTGGGTTGAATAGAGAGATCTGCATTTAGAGTGTGGGGAGGGGTGGCTCCTTGACCTGAATAGGGCTGTGCCTGGCAAGGTGAATGCTGGCTCCACCTCCCACTGTGTGTCTGCTAGCAGACCCCCTCTTTCTGAAAGGAAGGATGCAGCCTGGTAAACAAAGTGCTCCAGGCCTGAGCAGAACTGGTTCTGGCTAGGTTCAGTGACTGGTAGCTTCTAAGAACAAAGACTTTTGGGGTATAAATATCTGTGCTCAAACCCCTACATTTTTGTATTGCTTTTGGATCTGGAGAGGAAACTCTGTCCGTGCCACTGGAGGAATCTGCAGGAAGTGACTGTCCCTGTGCTTGTGTGTTGTTTCTTGCACTGGCCTGCAGCAGTGACCACTGGACCTTGAAGAAGAGGAAAAGGAACTCTTGAGAGAACTTTTATTTTTGTTACAAGCAATTACCCAAGGGCTAGGAAAAGAGCTAGCCTCCTGCTGAAGTCTCAGGCACATCAGACTCCACCACCAACCTCCTGCTTCCTCCCTGCGAGGACTGCTATCTGCTGATGAGGCTCCTGTGAGTTCCAGGGCCTCTAGTTTGCATCAGAGAAGAGAGTGTGGGAAATCGACGCTAACGCATCTTTGCGGGCCGCTGCAGTCCAGAGCGCTGGGAAAATCATCGCGCTACTGCCGCCGAGGGCCCACAACACGAAACCATCGCTGACGCCCCTTTGCGAGCCGCTGCAGCCGAGACGCGCTGGAAAGATCATTGCGCTGCTGTCGCCGCGCACTCGCAACCCTTAAAGAAATCATCGCTTCGAGACATCGCATTGCGGACGCCGTGCGTCCACCACTTTGATCGCATCGCACCGAATTTCGTCGCTCCCTCGCGGAGCGTCTTGTCTTCGCATCGCAACACGATCGCACAGCACAACAGGATCGCCGCATCGACTTCTCCCACGCAGCAAGAAAGTCATCGTATCGGCGGTCCAACGTGCAGAAGTTTGTCGCATCGTCTCCGCACGCATCACGCAGATCGGCGCATCATCCTCCCTTGCGGTAAGGATTTCAACGCATCGCCGGCCTCGCGTGCCGAGAATCATCGCTACAGCTTATTTGCGACATTTTGTTGGTTTTGCTACTAAACCCAGGTACTTTGTGAAAGAAAGGGTCGCAGAGACCACTGCTTTGAACTTGAACCTTATTTTTGCAACCTTTGAACTATTTTTGACAGCCCTTCAACAGCTATCCTATTTTTGACAGTATTGTGGCTTTTACAGTTATTGGTCTTGTGATAAATCTGCCTTTATATAAAGATACTTATTTTTTATAACTACTTGTGTGGTGTCCCTTTGTAGTGTTCCTCACTGTGTTACTGTGTATGGTCATAAATGCTTCACACCCTGCCTCTGAGATAAGCCTACCTGCTCGTGCTACGTTACCACAGGGTTGAGCAGGGGTATCAAGGAGGGTAGCCCTCTTACTCTGACTTAGGAAGAAGGGTCCCTACTTGGACAGTTTCCAGCCATTGCCAACTAGAGACCCCCATTTCTAACATTGGTGGTCAGCGGTGAGGATCTGACTTGCATTTATGATCGCATACAGTAATTATAGTGTACACTACTAGTGAGTGCAGACCATAACGTACCGCATACATTTTTTGAGAGTTTTTTTGGGATCCTATATTGTAATTGATATTGCCGGTGATTTTTCACCCGCACACATTTTCTGAGAGTTTTTGGGATCCTATATTGTGATTGATATTGCCGGTGATTTTTCACCCGCGCCCATTTTTGGAAAGTTTTGGATCCCGTATTGTAATTGATATTGCCGGTGATTTTTCACCCGCGCACATTTCTGAGAGTTTTGGATCCTATATTGTGATTGATATTGCCGGTGATTTTTCACCCGCTTACATTTTTTTAGAAGTTTTCTTCTGTCCTTTATTGATATTGCCAGTTATTTCTACAATGGGCAAGCCCAGATCCAATGCCTCAGAGGATCTCTCCTGGGAAGAAGAGAAAATAGAAACCTACAATGCCAAGCAGCTCAAATATTTTTGCAAGCAATTCACAGTCCCTATCACAGGTCTCACTAGAAGGGAGGAGTATTACAAGGCACTGAAGGCCTGGCTAGAAGCCAGGGATGCCCCTAAGGATATAGGAGAGCTTGTGGAGGTGGGAGAGAATGCAGGAGAGCAGCAGGGCGATGTAGTAGACTTAGTAGGAGATCCAGCCCTTTCCAACCCGGGCTCTAGTGTGTCCGCTAAGGGTCTGTCCCCAGAAGAGCTGGAGGACAGGTAGAGAGATAGGCGGCATAATATGGAGATGGCTAAGCTTAAAATGGATGGTCACCGGGACCTAGAGAACAAGAAGTTAGAAATTGAGATTATGAGAATGAAGCTTGAGCATGAGAGAGTATTGAGGGAGTTGGAGATTAAAGCTAAGAGCATGGAAATCTCCCCTCTGGTGGCAGCGTACCTGTAGTGCACCCTGAGAGTAGGGTGTATATACCCAAGGAGGTTATTAAGGATTTCCACAAAAGTGAAGATATTGGGCAATGGTTTGCCGCTTATGAATTAGCCATGGTGTCCCACCGGGTCCCTGAGAAGGATTGGGGAGCGGGGTTGTGGGGACGCTTTGTGAGTGAGGGGAGGGATACCTTGTTGGACCTGCCCCCAGAAAGTAGGATGGTTTATGCCCACATGAAGGAAGCGTTGATGACCCGCTATGGTTTGACCCCTGAGATGTATAGGCAGAGGTTTAGGGTCTGCAAGAAGCTAGAGGGTACCACGTGGGTTGAATATGTGTCTTTTTTGCAGAGCCATGGAACGCTGGGTAAAAGGTAGCAAAGTAGAAACTTTTGTGCAGTTTTATGATTTGATTGCATGGGATCATTTATCTAGTAATTGTTTTCCTGAGCTACGCCAGCACCTAATTGATTGCAAGCTGACTAACCCTAGAAAGCTTGCTGAGGAGGCGGACCGCTGGGTGAGCACCCGGGTCCGCAAGGGTCCAGTGGGAGACTTCGCCAAAGGTGGGCAGGGTCCCCAGCAGAGGAGTGGGGGGACAAGGGTCAACAGAGGGAGTTCCACCGAGGGCCCCAAAGTAATCCCCCAGGGAACCAAGCAGTGGTGTCCCAGCCCCCCAAGAAAGGAGGACAGGGCCCCCAACAGGTAGGCCTGTTCCCAGAGGGCCCCCACTTGTTACAACTGTGGTCAAGTGGGCCACAGATATTTTGATCCCCAGTGCCCCCAAAGGGGGCCAGTGCACCACCCCGTGCACCACCCCGCCAGATTGCTAGTGTAGCCCTGGGAGAGGAGGAGATGGGTGCCCAAGAGGGGTGGGATCCCGTAGAGTTGACCCTTGTCTCATTAGGGGACTTTGAGATGGTCCCCAAGCCTGCACTGCCTGCTAACACTAGAAAATACAGGCAGTGGGTGACCATCAATGGCCATAGGGTGGAGGCTCTAAGAGACACAGGGGCCAGTGTAACTGCTGTCAGCTCCCGGTTGGTGTCCAAAGAGCAGGTTGTCCCCCATGCATTCTACCCAGTAGTGTCCGCAGACAACTCAGAGAGCCAATGTGAGGTGGCTCAGGTTCCCTTTGAGTGGGGTGGGTCTCAGGAACTCTTCAGGTAGCTGTGAGGCCCGCCCTGCCTGTAGACTGTCTGCTGGGCAATGATTTAGAGGACTCCCCGTGGGCTACGGTGGAGAGGAAGGCTCACTTAGAGATGTTGGGTCTGCCGGAGTGGGCGTGTGCTACCACTCGGTCCATGGCAGCCAAGGAGGGTGTTGAGAAGGATCTGGAGCCTGAGAGTATGGCCCAGATCCCTGCCTTAGAGAGAAGGGGCAGGGGGCGCGGGAAGCCGGCCCCCTTGGTTCCCACGGCCCAGGAAGGAGCAGACCCTGAGGGGGATGCCCTGGAGCCTACCGGGGAGCAGATCGCCGAACTGGTGGACCTGCCGGAGCTGACCCATTGGCAGCGGGAAGGGGGACCCTCCAGGGAGGAATTTTGTGAGCAGCAGAGAGTTTTCCCCTCTCTTGAGGGTATGCGGCGACAGGCTGCAGCCCAGGCAGAAGGTGACATGTCTGGTTCACATCTGATTTATTGGGAGAACAGTCTCCTGTATAGCGAGCCTAAGGCTGCTGAGCCAGGGTCAGCCCATGTGCTGGTGGTACCAGAGTGCTTCAGAGCCTTCCTACTGGGGTTGGCTCATGACATTCCATTGGCAGGACATCTGGGGCAGACCAAGACCTTTGAGAGGCTGGCCGCCCACTTTTATTGGCCCCAGATGCACAAGAGTTCAGACACTCATTGCAGGACCTGTGAGACTTGCCAGGCAAGTGGGAAGAGTGGGGGGAAGATCAAGGCCCCACTCCAGCCCTTTCCAGTTGTGAGTACCCCATTCGAGCGAGTGGGCATTGAAATTGTGGGGCCTCTGGACCCCAAGACAGCCATGGGCAACAAGTTCATCCTGGTCTTGGTGGACCATGCCACCCGGTTCCCTGAAGCCATCCCGCTCAGGACAGTGACAGCCCCCATGGTGGGACGTGCACTGATGGGGATTTTCTCCCGTGTGGGATTCCCCAGAGAGGTGGTGTCTGACAGGGGGACCAACTTCATCTCCCAGTACATGAAGTCTCTGTGGAAGGAGTGTGGGGTAACTTATAAGTTCACCACTCCTTACCACCCCCAAGGTAATGGTCTGGTTGAAAGGTTCAAGCGGACCTTGAAGGGCATGATCATGGGCCTAGAAGAGCCCCTAAGGCGTAAGTGGGACGTCCTCTTGCCATGCCTGTTGTTTGCCTACCGTGAGGTGCCACAGAAGTCCTTAGGGTTCAGTCCCTTTGAACTCCTCTATGGCCACCCGGTTAGAGGACCTCTGAGTCTGGTCAAGGAAGGCTGGGAGCAATCTCCCAGGAAACCTCCCCAAGATGTATTTAGCTACATGTTGGCCTTCAGGAACCAGACTCGGCGTTTCAGAAAGATTGCTGAGGCAAATCTGGAAGCCAGCCAGGAAGAAATGAAACGTTGGCACGACCAGAATGCCACTCTGGTCGAATTTCAACCTGGTAAGAAGGTTTGGGTACTGGCCCCAGTGGAGCCTTGTGCGCTCCAAGATAAGTGGACCGGTCCATTTGAGGTGGTGGAGCGCAAAAGTCCAGTTACCTACTTGGTGGACTTCCAGTCTCCCAGGAACCCCTTGCGGGTCCTGCATGTGAACCGCCTGAAGCCCCACTTTGAGAGGTCTGAAGTGGGCATGCTTCTTGCCACAGATGATGGGGTTGAGGAGGAGAGTGAGCCTCTCCCTGACCTCCTGTGTGCAGAAGAGAAGGATGGGTCAGTGGAGGGTGTGATCCTCTCCACCACACTGACCCCTGAGCAGCAGAGAGATTGTCACCACCTGTTGGGGCAATTTGCTGATTTGTTCTCCCTGGTACCTGGTGTCACTGATTGGTGCGCCCATGAGGTGGATACCGGGGACAGTTCTCCTGTCAAGCACAAGGCTTACAGGGTGACTGACAGGGTCAGGGCTTGCATTAAGGAGGAGGTCTCCAAAATGTTCGCCCTAGGGGTGGTTGAGTCCTCTAGCAGCCCCTGGTCCAGCCCCGTGGTCTTGGTACCAAAAGCTGCGACGCCTAGTGCCACTCCTGAACTTAGGTTCTGTGTGGACTACCTAGGTCTCAATTCGGTCACCAAGACCGACGCGCACCCCATCCCCAGAGCTGATGAGCTCATAGACCGGTTAGGGGCTGCCCGGTACCTCAGCACGTTTGATCTGACGTCTGGGTACTGGCAGATCGCCTTAACTGATGGGGCAAAGGAGAGGTCAGCATTCTCCACACCAGATGGGCACTACCAGTTCCGTGTGATGCCCTTTGGGATGAAGAATGCCCCTGCCACCTTTCAGAGATTGGTCAACCAGGTGTTAGTTGGGCTGGAGGCTTTCAGTGCCGCCTACCTGGATGACATTGCAGTGTTTAGTTCCTCCTGGGAGGACCACTTGCGCCACCTCTGGGAAGTGTTGATGGCGCTGCGCAGAGCAGGCCTCACAATCAAGGCCAGTAAGTGCCAGATTGGGCAGGGTTCTGTGGTGTACTTGGGACACCAGGTGGGGAGCGGCCAGGTGGCGCCCCTGCAACCCAAGATTGAAAAAATCCTGGCTTGGGAGCCCCCAAGGACCCAGACCCAGGTGAGGGCCTTCTTAGGACTCACGGGTTATTACAGGAGGTTTGTCAAGGGGTATGGCAACATTGTTGCACCCTTGACTGAGCTGACTTCCAAGAAGCGGCCAAAGATTGTGAACTGGACTGATACCTGTCAGAAAGCCTTTGATGCCCTCAAAACTGCTATGTGTACAGCACCCGTACTCCAGGCGCCCAATTTTGCTAAGGAATTTGTTGTCCAGACAGACGCTTCAGAGCATGGAGTGGGGGCCGTTCTGTCACAGATAAATGAGGAGGGACTAGACCAACCTGTAGCCTTCATCAGTAGGAGGTTACTTCCACGGGAACAGAGGTGGAGTGCAATTGAGCGTGAGGCATTTGCTGTGGTCTGGGCACTGAAGAGGCTGAGACCATACCTGTTTGGGACTCACTTCCGGGTTCAGACAGACCACAGGCCCCTCAGATGGTTGATGCAGATGAGGGGTGAGGGGTGAGAATCTCAAGTTGTTGAGGTGGTCCATTTCCCTACAGGGTATGGACTTCACGGTGGAACACCGCCCTGGTACAGAACACGCCAATGCTGATGGTCTGTCCAGATTTTTCCGCCTTAGCGATGAGAACTTCCAAGGGGATGGGTAGTTCTCCCCACATTTCAGCTGGAGGGGACGTGTGTTAGACCTGGCACCATTGGTGTGGGTCTCCCTTCCATTTTTCGCTGTTGTCTCCTCTGTTTTACTGGTGTTAGATGCTCTGGGCGCTGTGCCACTGCCATTCAGTGTCACAGTGCGAATGCTCCCTGTGTAAATATGTCTATGTGAATTGGTATATCCCTTATTGGCTTATTTGGTTTACCTGTTAGTCCCTAGTAGTGTGGCCTATGTGTGCCCAGGGCTGGTAAACCAAATGCTGCTGGTGGGCCTGCAGCACTGATGTGTGCCACCCACAGAAGCAGCTTGTAAAGTGTGTCTCAGACCTGCCACTGCAGTGTCTGTGTGCAGTCCAGAACTGCCATCTTGGCTGTGAAGTGCACCCACTTCCCAGCCCCTGAACCTTCCCTTGGCATCCTGTAAGTCACCCCTATGGTAGGGCGCATTGTATGTGTAAGGTAGGACATGCCTTGGTGTATGTAGCATGTCCTGGTAGTGAATTGCACCCCATTTCGTTTTTCACCACTGTAACGCTCCCTGTTCCTCACAGGCTAGAATGGGCAGTTTGACTATTACATTCTATAGTCCTAACTGACCCCAGGGACATGGTAGAAAAATGAATTTAGTATGCCTGAGCTCAGAATATTAAAATACATCTTTTAGTGAAGTTTATTTTTATATTCTGTGTTTGAAAATACCACTTTTAGAAAGTAGGTATTTTCTTGCCTAAGCCTTCCAGTGTGCTCTGCTGTTATGTGTATTGGCTGTCTGGTTTTAGAGGGGCAGGGCAGGCTGAGTCAGACCTGGGTTGAATAGAGAGATCTGCATTTAGAGTGTGGGGAGGGGTGGCTCCTTGACCTGAATAGGGCTGTGCCTGGCAAGGTGAATGCTGGCTCCACCTCCCACTGTGTGTCTGCTAGCAGACCCTCTCTTTCTGAAAGGAAGGATGCAGCCTGGTAAACAAAGTGCTCCAGGCCTGAGCAGAACTGGTTCTGGCTAGGTTCAGTGACTGGTAGCTTCTAAGAACAAAGACTTTTGGGGTATAAATATCTGTGCTCAAACCCCTACATTTTTGTATTGCTTTTGGATCTGGAGAGGAAACTCTGTCCGTGCCACTGGAGGAATCTGCAGGAAGTGACTGTCCCTGTGCTTGTGTGTTGTTTCTTGCACTGGCCTGCAGCAGTGACCACTGGACCTTGAAGAAGAGGAAAAGGAACTCTTGAGAGAACTTTTATTTTTGTTACAAGCAATTACCCAAGGGCTAGGAAAAGAGCTAGCCTCCTGCTGGAGTCTCAGGCACATCAGACTCCACCACCAACCTCCTGCTTCCTCCCTGCGAGGACTGCTATCTGCTGATGAGGCTCCTGTGAGTTCCAGGGCCTCTAGTTTGCATCAGAGAAGAGAGTGTGGGAAATCGACGCTAACGCATCTTTGCGGGCCGCTGCAGTCCAGAGCGCTGGGAAAATCATCACGCTACTGCCGCCGAGGGCCCGCAACACGAAACCATCGCTGACGCCCCTTTGCGAGCCGCTGCAGCCGAGACGCGCTGGAAAGATCATCGTGCTGCTGTCGCCGCGCACTCGCAACCCTTAAAGAAATCATCGCTTCGAGACATCGCATTGCGGACGCCGTGCGTCCGCCACTTTGATCGCATCGCACCGAATTTCGTCGCTCCCTTGCGGAGCGTCTTGTCTTCGCATCGCAACACGATCGCACAGCACAACAGGATCGCCGCATCGACTTCTCCCACGCGGCAAGAAAGTCATTGCATCGGCGGTCCAGCGTGCAGAAGTTTGTCGCATCGTCTCCGCACGCATCACGCAGATTGGCGCATCATCCTCCCTTGCGGCAAGGATTTCAACGCATCGCCGGCCTCGCGTGCCGAGAATCATCGCTACAGCTTATTTGCGACATTTTGTTGGTTTTGCTACTAAACCCAGGTACTTTGTGAAAGAAAGGGTCGCAGAGACCACTGCTTTGAACTTGAACCTTATTTTTGCAACCTTTGAACTATTTTTGACAGCCCTTCAACAGCTATCCTATTTTTGACAGTTATTGGTCTTGTGATAAATCTGCCTTTATATAAAGATACTTATTTTTTATAACTACTTGTGTGGTGTCCCTTTGTAGTGTTCCTCACTGTGTTACTGTGTATGGTCATAAATGCTTCACACCCTGCCTCTGAGATAAGCCTACCTGCTCGTGCTACGTTACCACAGGGTTGAGCAGGGGTATCAAGGAGGGTAGCCCTCTTACTCTGACTTAGGAAGAAGGGTCCCTACTTGGACAGTGGCCAGCCATTGCCAACTAGAGACCCCCATTTCTAACACCATTGCATTGTGGGTGATAGGGGGTGGTGAACTTGTAAGTTACACCACACTCCTTCCACATTGCTTTTAGATATCCTGACATGAAGTTGGTACCTCTGTCAGAAATGACCTCCTTTGGAAAACCCACTCTGGAGAAGACTCCAATGAGGGCTCTTGCCACCACAGGGGCTGTGGTGGTCCTCAGGGGAATTGCTTCTGGGTACCTGGTGGCATGATCCACTACCACCAGGATAAACCTGTGCCCAGATGCAGTTTGAGGGTCAAGGGGACCAACAATGTCAATCCCTACCCTCTCAAAGGGTACCCCCACCACCGGTAGTGGTATCAGGGGGGCCTTTGTTGTGCCACCTGCCTTACCACTGGCTTGGCAGGTGACACAGGAGCGACAAAACTCCTTTGTGTCCTCTGACATATGTGGCCAATGAAAATGTGGAACAAGCCTGTCCCAGGTCTTGTTTTGGCCCAAGTGTCCTGCTAAAGGGATGTCATGTGCTAGGGTCAAGAGGAACCCCCTAAACCTCTGAGGTATTACCAACCTCCTGGTGGCTCCAGGGGCTGGGTCTCTACCCTCAGAATATAGGAGTCCCTCATCCCAATATACTTTATGGGACCCACTAGCACTCCCAGCAGCCTCAGCAGCAGCCTGCTGTCTGAGGGGTTCAAGAGAGGGGCAGCACTGTTGCTCCTTACTCAGATCTTCCCTAGAAGGGCCCCCTGCACCCAAGAACTCAACCTGATCAGGCTCAAGTTCCTCTGGGGCAGTTCCTTCTTCAGGATTTGCTTCACCTCCCTCTGGGGGTGAATCTGTGATCTGAGACAGAGGGGAAGGCACTGCCTTTACCCTACTTCTCCTCCTCTTGGGAAGCATCTGGTCCATTGTTCCAGGATCCAGAGCTGGTTCAATGTCATGCATTCTTGTTTGTGACCTGGTCACAGCAAATACCTCTGCAGGGATGCCCAACATCTCAGCATGAGTCCATAACTCTACTTCAGACCAGGCTGAAGTCTCTAGATCATTGCCCAATAGACATTCGACAGGGAGGTCTGCACTGACTACAACCTTCTTGAGGCCAGTTACCCCTCCCCAGGAGAAATTCACAACTGCCAGACTATGGTTGGTCTTGACGTTGCTTGCATTGGTCACCTGGTACATTTCGCCCAGGATGATCTGTCCAGGGTCCACAAGATCCTCTGCCACCATGGTGACACTAGCACCTGTGTCCCTAAATGCCAAAGCCTGTTTGCCATTTATTACAGGCTGCTGTTTGTATTTGCCCAGATTACTGGGACTCACTAGGAAGGACATATTAAGGTCTCCCTCACAAATCAGCATTGACTGAGTGGGCACTCTGACTAGGTCAGAGTCCACTTCGGAACCCAGGGTCAACCCTACTACACCCTTATTCTGAGTACCACCTCCACCAGTAGCTGAGCTAGGGGAACAGTTGCCTTAGGGGCAGGAGTGGTGGTGGTTTGGTCTTTGGACTTGTTACAGTCAGAAGTCCAGTGCCCTTTCTGTTTACAGAATTTGCACCAGGGCTTCTTTTGGCCTTTTCCCTTGTTGGATTGTGACTCCCCACCAGATGCAGATTTTTGGGGCCCTTGTGAAGACTTCTGGTCTTTTGACTTATCCCCACCTTTCTCAGAGCCCTTAGGATCTTGCTTCTTGGTGTCACCCCCTTGGTTCTGGGGTTTCTGCCTCACCCTGGTTCTGACCCATTTGTCTACCTTCTTTCCCAATTCTTGGGGAGAGGTCAGATCTGAGTCCACCAGGTATTGATGCAACAACTGGTTCTGGCAATTATTAAGGATCTGTTCTCTCATCATCAGATTATACAATCCCTTGAGATCAGTAACCCTACTGCCAACCAGCCAACCCTCCAGAGCCTTGGTTGCACAATCAACAAAGTCAGTCCAGTCCTGAGTCTGTGCCTTCTGGGTGTCTCTGAACTTCAACCTGTACTGTTCAGTGGTTAAGCCAAACCCATCTATCAGTGCACTCTTCAGGACTTCATAATCGTCAGCATCCTCTTCTCTAACAGTGAGGAGCTTGTCTCTATCTTTATCTGAAAAGGAGAGCCACAAGATTGCTGCCCACTGCTTTTGGGGGACCTGCTGTACTCTACAGGCCCTCTCCATAGCAGTTATCCACTTGTGGATATCATCCCCACTCTGGTAGGGAGGAATAACCTTGCTCAGGTTCCTATGGTCTGGAATTGATTCTCTGCCTCTAGGGACACTGTTGCTGCCACCAAGGGGTTCTAACCCCTCTCGTCTAGAAGCTCTCTGGATCTCCAGGGCTTCTCTATCCAGTGCCAGCTGCTTGGTTCTGAGGGCAACTCTTGCTTCCTCATACTGCAGCAGTTTGCACAGTCTTTCAGAGGAGGTCTCTCTTATGGGAAAGTATGAGTTCCTCTGGTGGACAAATTCTCTGCCAGAGTGATAAGAGTGCTCAGATTCCCTGGAAGGGGACCTATGCCTCTCATCCACTCTGTCAGTTCTCTTAGGGAGAATTCCTCTGTCCTTTTCAGGCCCCTTGAGGCCTGGCCCTTCAATCACAGAGTCCTGGTCATTCGGATTTTCATCATCTGACCCAGATACTGTAATTGACCCACCCACTGATTCAGACCCATTAGCTCCTAGAGCCAATCTAAGATCATCTGCTGTCAGCAGATCTATCAGGTGTAGGGTTGAGGGACTCTGTCCTAGCCTCAGGTGTCTTTCAACACATATGGCTCTCAAGTCAGAGAAAGCCATGTCCTTATACTGAGGCTGAGTGGATCCACTGGTTCCACCCTTTAAGGACATTCTAGTGTTGTGCAGTGTTGTACTACCTACACTAGTTTGTGGCCTACTGATACTAGCTTGAGCTGTAGAAAGGGTGTGCTATCCCTTGGCACACAGCTCTAGGTTCAGTAGAACTTATCGATACTAAGCTTGACTTTATATGTACCTTAAGTACCTATAGTGGTTTTCAGTTAGTAATTCAAATAGAGATTTTCTGGTAAAACAATAGCAAGCTGGAATCCCACACGCTGCCCACCAATGTGAGAAGTTGGCCTGGTATATGCTGTTCACTAATTAAAGTGGACACCTTGCACCAGAACAATTCGACTCTTATGGTAGATAGGTTTAAGACAACCTTTATAGAAAGCTATCCTAGTGGTAGCTGTGGAGAGCAGCCTTCAGGCTAAGTCTTGAAGGAATGTAAAGCAGCTTGTTTTACCACACAATCTCTTGAATCACCAAATGAAAAGACACCACACAGGTATATATATCAAATATATATGTATTTATTAATAAACACTCTCTACTAATCTCTTTATGAGATTAGAAGTCAGGAACATATGTACAAGTCAAATGCTATCACAATAAGTTTAGCACAATCGAATATCACAATCTTAGTTTGCTAGACCTAGGTCTAGGGCATCTAGAATCGAGGGACCCCCAAGAACCACCCCAGGTAGTTGTAGGAGACCCACAGGGGACGGACGCGGTGACCTGGCACCTGTGCGAGTCCTGTGCGAGTCTATGCACTCAGGCGCGATTGAGATATCAATGTTAAAGGTCCCTTGCGTGTTCGAGGCGAACACACCGATCGGTCCTTGTACGAGTCGAAGGATGCGGTCACAGATAGAGATGCAAGGGAGATGGACGCGCTGTGTCTAACACAGACGCGAACCTTGTGCGAGTCAGTGCAATGGAGATCTCAGAGTTACAGGCCCTTTGTGTGTTCGAGGCGAACACCGATCGGACTCAGTACGAGTCGAAGGATACAGTTTTAGATAGTGTTGCAAAGGAGATGGACGCGGTGTGTCTAACACAGACGCGAACCCTGTACGAGTCAGCGCAATTGTCGCACTTGGAAAGTTAGAGTTTTAGGACACTTCTAGGGGCACTACAAGCAAGTCACTTACAGGGTAAGTAGTTCTAGGGCCCACACCCACAGGAGCACTGTAGTGCTGAAGTTACCTCACCCAGGGGAGCCGGGTGCATAGGTGTTCTTTGGTGTCGGGTCGCGGCGTCGTTTTCAATGGGAGCCAGTGAAGACTTGCTGCTTGCGGCGACAGGAGAAGTGTCCGGAGGAATCCAAGCCTGGATTCGGAAGATGGAAGACCTGAAAGCAGAGGGGACAGTGTTCAGAGTCACTTGGCAGTGACCCGGGGCAAGGAAGATGGATGCCCACCGTCGTCGCAAGATTCAGGTCGTTCGCAGTTGCCTTGACTCTTCAGCCACGAGGTCCAGGAGGCGTCGACGACAACCAGGAGCTGGATTCGGCGTGTCCTACAATGTTTGCAGCTTACTGCGGTGTCAGCGACTCGATTGGAGCCAACAAGCCTTGGTAACAGCAAGTCTCGGGGAAAGTGTGAAGAGGCAATGGCGCAGACCAGCAAGGTCTGTGGGACTCACCCAGCGAAGGTAAATCAGGGCAGGCTTGGAGCAACCAGGAGAGTCCTTCGGTTTCTTTAGGAAGTCTTCTGGGGACCCACAAGCCGGCTGGCAAGGGATCGCGAAGACGCCTCGGGAGGATTCACTCACAGGGGCCCACGGTCACTCGGGACGTGGTAGGCCTCTGATCTTAGGAGGGATTCCTGCTGGAGGCTGGGACCACACATGGTCCAAAGCACAAGTTCGTGGAACGTTGTGAAGGGGTTGCACTCGACAATAGTGCATGGTACCCAGGGGTCGTGGTTCCTCGTTACTCTTGGGGTCCACTGGCCTCAGCTTCGCTGGGGACTCACGATGGCCTTTGAGAAGTCAGGAAATCCACTTCTTGGGCTGCAGGGACTTCGGACTCCGGTGGGAGCGGCGTAGTTTGCGGCCGTCCTTTGTAGTTTTTGGTGCCTGCCAAGCAGGGGAGTCACTCCTTGACTCCAAGGGAGATTCTTCAGTCTTCCAAAGGTAGTGGAACGTCGAAGGTCCGGGATTCTTCTTCAGAGCGTCGTCCAGGGAAATCTAGGGTGCAATGCACAGGTTCCCCTTCTTATACTAAAAGAAAGGGAGGGACTAGCTCTATGACCCTACCTATGGGAGGGTCAGGGGAGTGGGTGGCTACACCCACTTCCCTTTGTCCAGTTTCGCGCCAGAGCAGGGACAGGTAGCCCCTGAGCCGGTTTGAACTGGCATATGCACAGAGGAGCCTTCTGCTCCCCCAGTGCAGGACTTCAAAGCACTCTAAGAGTGCACCCACCCAGCCCCAATACACTAAACCCTGTCTGGGAGGTGGTCACACCCCCTTGGGACAGGATATCTATTGTTGGGCTTCCTCCACTGCGAGTGTTGGTCATCAGCAGGAGGGCAGCCCAGTGTCTGTGACTGGTGGCATCCATTTTGTGATTAGATTTTAGAAAAAAGAGAGAGGGACCCTATAACACCAAAAGGGGTAGGGTACCAATAGACCAAGGTCAAATAACAATCCTTTTGGGAACAGATATTCAACCACACACACTACTTTTATACATATACCAACAGCACTTCTCATTCAAACAGGGTGGACCATACTCCAAGGTGTAGATAACATGAACCAAGAAAATCAAATCAGTACACAAAATATATATATCATACAAATTCTCGAGATTTATTAAAATAATGTATCTGCATATACTGTAAATTTACAAAATGTTTAAAATCATAGATATCAAAAGTAGATTTGATATCCAAATATATCATTCAATTTAAAAACAAATCACACAGAAAATATAAATACAGATTAAAAACCACAATCAAAAGTGGGACACAAATAGCTGCAAGAAACAATATTTTCTAATCAGGAAAACATCACGAAAGTCAAACAACCAATCAAATAAAATTTAGATGCACACAACTAGAACAGCAAATTCCTGTCAAAAAATTAATCATGAAGTGTAGCAAAAGTCATTGATCCGTGATGTGTTCAGAGACAGGGCATCGACGCGTTTCGGTGGGTCCAATCTTATATATCCCCCACCTTCTTCAGGAAAGCAAAAATTCTTCCCACATCAATTCAATAATTCTAGAAAAAAATATACAAAATAAAGCACATATGTATACATTTCAAAAGCCATTTCAAACTGATTTGATTCAAAAGGATCACAACAACACTTTCAGCAGGTACACACCCTAAAAAAACTCACAAACATCCACACCTTTTTTTAAAAAATAAAACCCCAGGCCAATACCTTGACCTGGCACATATTGCACGTATTCTTCATTCTTGATATAATTAAACCTCAAGGAACCTTCATTAATCTAGGTATCCTAATGCGGGCTATACATAGCTTCGCAAACACATTCTTATAAATGGAAAAAAACATTCCACCCTGATGGCATGAATGACCTAAAAATCTATCATCAATCACCACTTCAAGCTGGTTCACTAACTTATTAATTGGGAGATCAAAGAAATTTTTTTCTTTAATACCTCCAAGTGAACGTATTCCCAGAACAGGTACGTTAGAGAGGCGTAGAATATAGTCCTCACCATCCACAACTATATGGAAAAAGGAAATATGATAAAACACAATTCCATTCGCCAGCGGATTCTTATTGTCAAAAATGAGTAATTAGTAGATTATGCCTTTACCTTTGTTAAAAGATACAGAGTTTCCTCTCACTGTAATCAATAACAGAACAGCACCTTTCCAAAAAAAGATGTGCTTACTGATTTATGTTGAGCCAGAGACAAGGGATATATATTGCCAATCTACATGGACACAAACAACACAAGAATTAATATTTACATATTGCTCCTCTATTGAAGTCATATCATTGACCGTAAACCTCCTGAAAAGTACCTTTTGTTTAAAGAATTGTCTTCAAAGAGCTGTCATCATATTTTCAAATTTAAAGGAGGAAAGACACAATCTCACATCATGTGGTATAGCTAAAATAAATAAAAACGAAAGTAAGGGTGAAATATAATTCATCGTCACTACTATCCTCATCCAAAGAGTGTATGCCCGCTATATTGTACTTACCCACAAGGCAATGAAATACGTAGCCTATACTACTAATATGCAACCCAGAACCACTATTCAACACAAAAAACTCAAACGAGTCTCTCTTCCCCATTTTTATTAATTTAAAGACCCCAAGTGAGCCCTACACAAACTACGTAGTACTACTTAAAAAAAGGGGAGAAAGAACTCCTTAAAAAAAGGGCCCCGGTTACACCTAAACACCACTTCCAGCTTACCTCTAAATCAGGAAACGCGTTCCTTGTATCAGGGAATCCGACCGGGGAACTCAGCCTCCGTGTACGTATCTATTCCATGGCGTCAACACCTCTCTATTTAAACTCAAAAAGCCCGCGACTCGATGGTTAATTACCCTATCATTCGCAGCTGTGATAGAAGGTCATGTGGTGTAAGGGATTGAATGGAGGCGCCATCTTAGAGTAAGTGTCCACAAACGAAAACATCTATCGTTAAACTTAATAGTGACAACCCAAGTTGCCAAATTCATAAAACCCACTTTTACCTAACATACTTTTACCTAAAATACACGAGAAAAACTTAAACAACCGAGCTGTGCCGGATAAAAAAACTCTAGGAGTGAGAGTGGCACATACTAAACAAAAGTACAGTGACGCCATCTTAAGATGGGAGACCACATCACTCGTATTCAATAGCGATAGAACGCCGATTTAACACTCGACCACATTTTTACATGACCGATAGGTTTTATATAAATCGACCAAATATAACATTATCAATGCAAGGTCAAAGTAAACATGTTACTACAGTTGAATAAACTAAATCCAACTATAGTGTGTTAAATTAACGCGGTAGTAACCAAGGGCAGAATATGTTGCTATCAACCTGTAATAATAACAACCAGAAACCAACCCATCCACAGAGTTGCCAACTTAGTATGGGCCCACCAGACGTTCCATTCTTCTTTCAAATTAAGGCCTTTGCGTCTGGTGTTAAGGAGAGAGATATACCATTGTTCCCGGGATTTTCTTTTGTTCTCAAGGTTTCCACCTCGTCTACCCACGGTTATTTTTTCCAATATAAACCATCTCATATCAATCTCCTTATGTCCCATTTCGATGAAGTGGGATACTAATGGGGCATTCTCCTTTCTTGTTTTTATCGCTGATCTATGCTCCTGAATCCTCACCCGTAATTCTCTGCTTGTTTCACCCACGTAGCCTAAGCCACAAGGGCAGAGCAGCAGATATATAACACATTTACTTTTGCAATTATTAAGGGTTCTTGATCCTAGATGGAGTCCATTAAATTCTAGATCTTTTGATTGTATGCACATGGCACATATATTGCATGAGCCGCATTTTACATTGCCAATGGCTCTAGTATTATCAAGAGTACTTTGGGTCTCTCTACAGTACTCACGGTACGTATGTACCAACTCATTTCTAAGATTCTTATTACGTTTATATGCAAACAAAGGTTTCTCTAGTATATATTCTTCTTCATGGTTGAGAATATGCCAGTTCTTGTTCACAGCGTTCTTAATTCTATTGCTCATATTTGAGTACTTGCTTACAAAAACCAATTTGTTATTGCTTCTGTTGTTCTTATCTTTATCAACTTTCTCAAACAAAGCCTCTCTATTGTAGAACCTTGCTCTTTTAAAAGAATGAGAGATCAATTTTTTCGGATATCCCCTATCTTTGAATTTTTTCTTCAAAATTTCAGAGTGTTTATAGAAATCACCCAAATTTGAACAATTTCTCCGTAAACGGAGAAATTGACTAAAGGGGATATTGTCCTTCTGGGACTTGGGATGATAACTAGAATAGTGTAAAAGAGTGTTCTTGTCCATCGGCTTCGTGAACAACTCCACTTCAAGAATATCATTAACACATTTAATCGTGATATCAAGAAAATCCACACTGGTTTTACTAATCTGAGATGTAAACTTTAGATTGGGGTCTCCCAAATTAAGCCAAATCAGGAATTCATCAAGGAGATCACAATCACCATCCCAGATGAAGAATATATCGTCAATGTAGCGGTACCAACCCGCTACATTCTCAAAAGGGAGCAACATCATTGAAGATGTGTCTCTTTTCAAATTCTCCCACATAGAGGCAAGCCAGACTTGGGGCGCAAGTAGCCCCCATACTGGTACCCTTCTTTTGTTTGAAGAGTTGATCACCAAAGAGAAAAATGTTATTTTTTAAAATCATTTTCACACATTCAACAATGAAGTTTTTGTTGACCCCTTCCAGGTCAGCCTCACTTAATAATACACGCACCATTTCTATGGTATCATTTTGGGGGATATTTGTGTAGAGAGACTCAATGTCAAGAGTAACCAGGCACTGAGTCTCTCCACAAAACGATTTTCCCTCCAACAACGAGATGATGTGTGCAGAATCCTTCACATAGGATTTAAGGTTCATCACCAGTGGACGCAAAAAACAGTCCACATACTTACTGAGGGGTTCTAACAGTGAATCAATACTACTAACTATAGGCCTCATCGGCGGATTATCAGGATTTTTATGCACCTTAGGTAGGCCATATAATGCGGGGATCTTAGGTTCCAAATTATTCAAAAACTTAAATTCTTCTTCACATATGAAATCACTATCTTTTGCTTCATTCAATAATCGTAAACAGTCTCTAGATAACCTGGTAAGAGAACTACTCTGGGCGGATTCATAGTGCTCGGCCACACTCAACATCCTAGTCATCCTCTCATTATAATCAGAGGTATTAAAAACTACTACTCCTCCGCCCTTATCAGCTGGTTTGATCGTCAACCTAACATTATTTTTCAGGGCATTGATGGCTTCTCTTTCCTCTTTCCTTATATTATAAGGAAAAAAATTGGTTGCTTTCATTCAAGATCCTTTGTATATCACTTTCTACTGCTTTTTCAAACACCTCTAAATTTTTACCCACCATTCCTAGAGAGGGAGTGAAGAAGGACTTTGGTTTCAAGCCAGAATGGTTGACCACATCCCTAGGTGGTCGATTTTCAAAAACCTATTTAAACGGATTTTACGAAAGAAGGCCCGTAAATCCTTCTCAAGTTCAAATTTATTCACTTTAGTAGAGGGAACAAAACTGAAACCTTTCCCTAGAACCCTAATTTCTATTTCCTTGAGAACCACATCAGATAAATTAATTACAGGGGCTGCATCTAGCGCCAATAACTTTGTTTGCGTGTACGGATGTACTCTTGAGGTGGATGGAGGGGACCTCGATTCTGCTGTCCCCTCCCTGGGTTCCTGTTGTATCCCTGACCTCTCCGGGGCGTGTCTCTAAAAAGCCCCATATTCATTAGGATTGTTTCTTTTATTAGTATCATCTCTATTCTCACACTCTTCCTCGCTACTGGAACCAGAGGTGTCCGAGAAAGTAATCTGTTTTTTGCCACCTCTGTTATACATAGGTCTATTTACTGGTCTCTCCCATCCTGGTTCTTGTCTTTGTTGGTAATAGTTCTCTTTCAAAAATGGATACGTTGTTTCCTGATTAAATCTTTCGATATCTCTTTTGAGTTTATTCGTTTTTTTATTGATGAGATAATCCCTGTATCCTTCCACATCTCTATTGATGTCATCCAATTTCTTTTGGCTTCTTCCAACACTAGACTCCTTTCAGTTCTATTTCTAATTTTTCTATAGCTTCTTTCTCAATGATAACAAGTTCCTGAGCTGTTTCAATAATCAGAAGGATCCAATCCCTACTACATCTATTTGATATCAAGGTCCATGTTTCTAAGAATTTTCGATTCTCTACAAAAAGCCCTGGTTCATTCCGCACCTGGAGCCCTATTGGTATCGTACCCGATTTCACATATTCTATAAGAAAGTCCGCATGGGCCTCTGTGCGGATAAGTTTTTTCTTAAGGTTAACTAGTTTTCCCCAACTTTCACCTTTTCCATTAATCACTACTACCTTATTACTATTCTTAGCATTAATGATCCGATTATACTGATCTTCACTAAAACTAAATGTTTTAAATTGTTCCATAGGCTCAACCGAGCTCTAACCAACTCCAAACGGAGACTCTCCAGTCCCAACGGACTGTGCCAAGTGTTTAGAAAAAGAGAGAGGGACCCTATAACACCAAAAGGGGTAGGGTACCAATAGACCAAGGTCAAATAACAATCCTTTTGGGAACAGATATTCAACCACACACACTACTTTTATACATATACCAACAGCACTTCTCATTCAAACAGGGTGGACCATACTCCAAGGTGTAGATAACATGAACCAAGAAAATCAAATCAGTACACAAAATATATATATCATACAAATTCTCGAGATTTATTAAAATAATGTATCTGCATATACTGTAAATTTACAAAATGTTTAAAATCATAGATATCAAAAGTAGATTTGATATCCAAATATATCATTCAATTTAAAAACAAATCACACAGAAAATATAAATACAGATTAAAAACCACAATCAAAAGTGGGACACAAATAGCTGCAAGAAACAATATTTTCTAATCAGGAAAACATCACGAAAGTCAAACAACCAATCAAATAAAATTTAGATGCACACAACTAGAACAGCAAATTCCTGTCAAAAAATTAATCATGAAGTGTAGCAAAAGTCATTGATCCGTGATGTGTTCAGAGACAGGGCATCGACGCGTTTCGGTGGGTCCAATCTTATATATCCCCCACCTTCTTCAGGAAAGCAAAAATTCTTCCCACATCAATTCAATAATTCTAGAAAAAAATATACAAAATAAAGCACATATGTATACATTTCAAAAGCCATTTCAAACTGATTTGATTCAAAAGGATCACAACAACACTTTCAGCAGGTACACACCCTAAAAAAACTCACAAACATCCACACCTTTTTTTTAAAAATAAAACCCCAGGCCAATACCTTGACCTGGCACATATTGCACGTATTCTTCATTCTTGATATAATTAAACCTCAAGGAACCTTGGTTCATGTTATCTACACCTTGGAGTATGGTCCACCCTGTTTGAATGAGAAGTGCTGTTGGTATATCCATTTTGTGATGCCAGGGCTCTGCAGGATTCTACCGCGTTTCCACAGTAGGTACATGTCTATCCCTCTAGAAGGGTGGAATGCTACCCCCGCCGCCAGGACTGGCGGGGGGGTAGTATTCCAAGGTGTTTGTCACCAAACACGACATGTTTCGATGCAGCCATTCCAAAGTTAGCATTTTACCGCGAGGATATAATGCACTTAAAAGTATATGGTTTAACCGCATCCACAAACAGCACCAGAGAATGGACTCTGAGAGCTGCAGAGGGGCCCTGCTCAGGCAGAGGCACCCCCTCACATAGAAGCCAAGCACCCTGCCCTCAGGATTGATAGGGCCTGCCTTAGGGGTGACTGATAGGGTTATATGTGTGTGTAGGAGAGATATAGGTAACCTATATCTCAGTGAGGAGTGCTAGCACTTCCTCACTCAGGCTGCAATAGCGAGGCCTGTGGTGTCAGATTTAGTCTGCTTCCCAGGGGTGGCATAATACATGCTGCAGCCCCTGGTAGGCCTGTGAAGTACCTATGCCCTTGGTACCTAAGGTACCATATACTAGGGACTCATAAGGTGCCACAGTATCCAATCACTAGTGCACCTAGAGTGCACTCAAATCGTTTAGAGAGAACAGAGAGGCTGGGGCCCTGATTAGCAGGGTCCCAGCCTGACTATAGCCAGAAACCAGTGTAAACATCAGAAAAGAAGTGGGGGCAACATAAGAGGCAGATCCTACTCTCCTACAGTGTCCGATTCATTAAAAGAGAAATATTCATTAAAAAAAGAAGTAAAGGAAGAAGTAAAGATAGGATCGAGTAGTAATGAATTATTAAAGCGCCAGCGTCTAGGGGCAGAGGGCTTATGAAGAATGTCTAAGGAAACGGAGACTGGGGCATGATCAGAGATTAGGATGGAACCAATGTCAGAAGAAACTAGAGACTGAGAAAGGACATGAGACATGAAAATGTAATCAATGCGTGATTGTGTATGGTGCACTGGAGAGAAGAAAGTATATTCCCTCAAAGAGGGATTGCACAATCTCCAGGCATCAACTTAGGGGCCGATTCCGATCTCGGTCGGAGGCGCACCCAATACCATTCGGTCGGGAAAAAAGCCATGCGAATGCCTGTTTCCCGACCGATCCGTACAGCACACCGAACGAGTAAGTACGGTGCGCACAACAGCACAGAATCCGGCCGAGTCGTACTCACCCAATTCAGGTCCTGTTCTCCGACCGAGGTGAATCCGGAAACGCAGAATCGAGTCGCACGGAAGGGAAAATGCAGCTCCGTCCAGCCGACCAAGTACGATGCGCTTCCCGTACGCGCCGAACCCGTCGCTACGCACGGCACGTCAAAGCATCCGGGAGAGGCGCACATAAGCTCTGATTCGCGCACCAACACAATCCACGGCTACGAGACGAACACGCCAGCGACGAGGACGACGCGAAGCGACGAGGACGACGCGAAGCAACGAGAAGGACGAACGACACGAACCAACCATGAATCCCTTCGTCCCGATCATACCAATATTCTACATTTACTACCGGAACAGGCACGGACGCGTACGGCGCAGAAGGTAAGTCAGACACCAACCACAAAACACATACAACACGTACACAACACATCACACACACACAGAGGGATGCAGAATTTACTTACACCAGCAACAGCAGCACCATAGGGGCGGGATGCCCATCACCAATGCCACATATGCACACAGGGGCCTGAATGCGCACCACCACCCCTACCCAGGGGGCCGGATGCCAACCACCACTACCACCCTTACCCAGGGGGCTGGATGCCTACCACTACTACCACCCTTAGCCAGGGGGTGCCAGATGCCTACCACTACTACCACCCATACCCAGGGGGGCTGGATGCCTACCACTACTACCACCCTCACCCAGGGGGCTGGATGCCTACCACTACTACCACCCTTAGCCAGGGTGGTGCCAGATGCCCACCACCACTACCACCCTTAGCCATGGGGGTGCCAGATGCCTACCACTACTACCACCCTTAGCCAGGGGGGCTGGATGCCTACCACTACTACCACCCTCACCCAGGGGGCTGGATGCCTACCACTACTACCACCCTTAGCCAGGGGGTGCCAGATGCCCACCACCACTACCACCCTTAGCCATGGGGGTGCCAGATGCCTACCACTACTACCACCCTTAGCCAGGGGGCTGGATGCCTACCACTACTACCACCCTCACCCAGGGTGGGCTGGATGCCTACCACTACTACCACCCTTAGCCAGGGGGGGCTGGATGCCAACCACTACTACCACCCTTAGCCAGGGGGGGCTGGATGCCTACCACTACTACCACCCTCACCCAGGGGGGGCTGGATGCCTACCACTACTACCACCCTTAGCCAAGGGGGTGCCAGATGGCCACTACCACTACCACCCTTACCCAGGGGGGCTGGATGCCTACCACCACTACCACCCTTTGCCAGGAGGGTGCCAGATGCCCACCACCACTACCACCCTCAGCCATGGGGGTGCCAGATGCCTACCACCCTTAGCCAGGGGGGCTGGATGCCTACCACTACTACCACCCTCACCCAGGGGGGCTGGATGCCTACCACTACTACCACCCTTAGCCAGGGGGCTGGATGCCAACCACTACTACCACCCTCACCCAGGGGGTGCCAGATGCCCACCACCACTACCACCCTTAGCCATGGGGGTGCCAGATGCCTACCACTACTACCACCCTTAGCCAGGGGGGCTGGATGCCTACCACTACTACCACCCTTATCCAGGGGGTGCCAGATGCCCACCACCACTACCACCCTTACCCAGGGGGCTGGATGCCTACCACTACTACCACCCTTAGCCAGGGGGTGCCAGATGCCTACCACTACTACCACCCTTAGCCAGGGGGCTGGATGCCTACCACTACTACCACCCTCACCCAGGGGGCTGGATGCCTACCACTACTACCACCCTTAGCCAGGGGGGCTGGATGCCATACCACTACTACCACCCTCACCCAGGGGTGCCAGATGCCCACCACCACTACCACCCTTAGCCATGGGGGTGCCAGATGCCCACCACTACTACCACCCTCACCCAGGGGGGCTGGATGCCTACCACTACTACCACCCTTAGCCAGGGGGTGCCAGATGCCCACCACCACTACCACCCTTACCCAGGGGGCTGGATGCCTACCACTACTACCACCCTTAGCCATGGGGGTGCCAGATGCCTACCACTACTACCACCCTTAGCCAGGGGGGGCTGGATGCCTACCACTACTACCACCCTCACCCAGGGGGGGCTGGATGCCTACCACTACTACCACCCTCACCCAGGGGGGGCTGGATGCCTACCACTACTACCACCCTTAGCCAGGGGGGGCTGGATGCCAACCACTACTACCACCCTCACCCAGGGGGTGCCAGATGCCCACCACCACTACCACCCTTAGCCATGGGGGTGCCAGATGCCCACCACCACTACCACCCTCAGCCATGGGGGTGCCAGATGCCTACCACCCTTAGCCAGGGGGGGCTGGATGCCTACCACTACTACCACCCTCACCCAGGGGGGGCTGGATGCCTACCACTACTACCACCCTCACCCAGGGGGGGCTGGATGCCTACCACTACTACCACCCTCACCCAGGGGGGGCTGGATGCCCACCACTACTACCACCCTTACCCAGGGGGGCTGGATGCCTACCACTACTACCACCCTTACCCAGGGGGCTGGATGCCTGTCACTACTACCACCTCCACCCATGGGGGGCTGGATGCCTACCACCAACACCACCCCCACTCATAGGATGGACAATGCATGACACAACCAGCACACCACAACCTAGGGAATGCAAGAAAAAGACATCCCCCAACACCATGACAAGCGTGTGTAGACTGTGTCAAATGCCTACAACACTGAACATGACTTTGAACATACAATGTGACCCCCTAGCACATGTGCCACACATATATGTGTGTGGCCCCCACAATGTAAGCAGGCCATGACCATTGTGGCAATGGGGTCCAAACACCCATCATCACAGTGACCAAAATGTTAGTGTGGGGTCCATAGCTGAAGCACATTTTGAACAGTGTGGCAATGGGGTCCAAACCCCCATCATCACAGTGACCAAAATGTAAGTGTGGGGTCCATAGCTGAATCACATTTTGAACATTGTGGCAATGGGGTCTAACGCCCCATCACCACAGTGACCAAAAGGTAAGTGTGGGGTCCATAGCTGAAGCACATTTTGAACATTGTGGCAATGGGGTCTAATGCCCCATCACCACAGTGACCAAAAGGTAAGTGTGGGGTCCATAGCTGAAGCACATTTTGAACATTGTGGCAATGGGGTCCAAACCCCCATCATCACAGTGACCAAAAGGTAAGTGTTGACAAAGAAAGAGCTGCAACTGCCAAACTGCATGGATGATTCCTGGTCACAGAACAAAAAACACATCAGTGGCAAAGTAGTGCATGTGTCCCATTGCAACATAAATTGGGGGAGCCAAATACTGCAATGCAAATAAGACATACCTTTGGCCATGTGCAGACAAACAACACCCATGTGGGCTGACACTGTCAACATTCATCAATGACACAATGACAGAAGTGACCATCAGAATGCAGACCCACATATTTGCACCAATGGGCACACAAATGCAGATACCCTGTGGAGACTGTAGATGTGAGGTGAACAGATACCATACCATGGCAGCAATGGGACACACAAACCATGATCATTGTGCTGACCGATGACCTAGGAGTCCCAGGGACAGCAGGGGAAACCCACCAAACTACATACAGCCAATGGCACACCCAAGATATGCCAATGCAGTGGTGCAGATGCACAAACACAAACAGGCAGACCCACACTGCACATCATACACAACAGGTGAGGGGGGTGCCAGTGTCCCCAGGCAACCACACAACACATGAGGAGACCTGAATACCAATCATACAGATGTGCATACAGTGCCACACAAAGGTAACTCATGGATCCAAATCCCCTATGTGGGCAAGCAGGCATTGTCAGATGAGAGGGAGCACAAATCACACATGTCACACAGGCACGTAGGAACAGCAACTGACACAGCAAGACACAGACACACCACAGCACTACCCCCAGGGCCCCCACAATGTGGTGACCCTGGGCTGCATTACAATCCCACTGTGATGACAAAGCTAAATGTCGTTCACACTGTGAACCACAGTCATGTGTCCTGAGCAACAAACTACCATCACACCTACACAAGCACAAATCAATCAGCATGGCCAGTAAGCCAAGGCCAACATGGAGGCAGGGGCCTAGCCGGGCAACAACTCTCATCTGCACACACTCAACACCACACCCCTCGACCTCCAACAATGTGCAGCAGTGAAGCACACATGCACTGGTGACATTGCACATGCACCCATGACTATTCCAGGGTGGTGGGTGGGAACCAAGGTGCAGAAACACATCACACATGGCCACTCAACAAGACTCCTGAATGTCTGACACACTGCACACTACGCTGTACATGGACATGACGGCAATACCACACCAACCAATGGGATCCCACCCACAGTCACACACCAATGAAGAAGCCAAGGTCACCCACAAAGAACACACATAGACAACAACCAACATTGCAGCCCGGACCCTGAGGAGTGCCAGCAGTCACACACACAACGTGTCACAATCACTGAAAGATAACACAAACTGGAAATCACATGACAGGGGCAAACAACAAGTGCCAAGGGGAAACCTGACTGTGACCCATCTGCGTCTGCACACAAACTCAGCCCTGACAGCAAACACACCTATGGGTGACACCCGGATGACCAGTAATGTGCCATGCACCCACATCACAGAGAACCCAGGGAGAAGACTTTGGGGGAACATAGGTCAACTCAGCAAGCATCACAAACAGGTACAACACTAGGGATCACAGCATGCACAGCTAAACGGAAGTGAACACACAGACATGCACATACAACACACACCTTGGGCGCAGGCAATGTCACAGGAGTACACACTGCCATGAGGGGACTCCACTCCTGTGTGAGGAAAGCTGTGCCATATGTTGCCTCAGTAGGGCCCCATCATGTCAGCTGAGCACTTGGTCACACAATCAACAATTAGCACCAAATGAGGGCTCCCGTCACATCAGCCTGGTCATGGAAGTGCCAACGTAATCATCAGCACAGATCCAACACACTTGTATAGCAATGTTGCACTGACAACACAGATGAGTCCTTCCCCATTGATGCCCAAACCTGCATGTCCAGTGGAGATGGCCACACGGTCAGGGAAGTAGACGAATTGAACAATGGCAGGCACAACAGATGTGCAGGGGTGGAAGCCACAGATGTGAAATAGCTAATCTAAGTAGGAAATCCCATTGCCAAATACTGAACACATGACACCCTCAGATGCTGCTATGGATGACATGGATACACCACAGGATAGGACACATTCCCCCTGGACCACATGGGTTCCTGCACAGTAACACTTCATTATCATGAGACCAAATATCACCATCACTGCAGCAAGGGCATGGTTAGCATCATCAACAACATGTACATCAGAAGCATAAGCACTAGAGAACAGAAAGTTGCTTTATTCAGCATATGTGTGTAATGAAAACAAAGTCCAGAAAAAACACAAAGGCCAATGGCCAGTCCATTGTCAAAGTCCAAACTGGGTGACAGTGGCAGATGTCACCCTACGCATGCCTGCACAAAACCAGGGACAATCCACTAGGAGGGGCAACCGGGGGCAGGCCAGACACCGCAGGGACAGGATCAGGGCTCACCAGGAGGAAGCAGGGAAGGGGTGGTGGGTGCTGGAGAGCCACTGACAACTGCAGTGGAGGTGTCTGACATGGTGTGTGCCGGCACAACTGGGGGGCATGACTCAGATGTTGTGGGTGCCGGCACGACTGCAGTGGACCCTGCAGATGGAGTGGACAGGTCCGCCACTGCAGTGCCCAAGTCAGACAGGGTGGTAGTGGACTCCACTGCAGTGCCTACCACCAGGGGAGGAGAATGGGGAACAGGCAAGGTGGGCTGGACAGAGGGGGAGGACACCCTCACCACATCAGTGGCACAGACAAGCGCAGCGGGGGTGTGGTGCCGGGAGAGCAAGTGGCAGGGGGAGAAGGCCGGATCCTCTTGGGGATGGTATATCTGTGGGTGGGGGAACCTGGGGCAGGGTGTGGTGGGGGCACCTGTGGAGTGGGGGCCTGAGGGATGGAGGAAGGAGACCTGGTGCCTGAGCTGCAGGGCGGCGGCGGGGTCTTGCTCTTACGACTCCGGGGGACTTGCGGGTGGGGGCCTCAGTCTGTCTGCGCCTGGGGGAGGGTGTCCGGGGGCGAGGGGCACTCTGCTCCGTGTGGGTGGGCTTCCTCTTCCCCCTGAATGCTGTATCAGCTGGATCGGAGGGGAAGAGGCCGAGGTCACTGAGGAAGAGCCGCTGGGTCTTTGGGGTTGCAGGTGAGGCAAGGGAGGGTGTTTTGGAGGGAGAGGCAACTGAGGACTGCGCAGTGCTCGTGGATGCGTGTGTGTGTTCCAGGGCCCCATCCCCTGTGAGTCTGGTTTCAGTCCCCTGACTGTGCGTGCGTGTGCGTTTTGTTTGTGGCGTGTGTGTCTGTGTGCTGGATGTGTGTGTGCTGGTGTGTGCCTGTGCCGGTGTGTGTGTGCTTGGGACGGGTAAGGTGCTGGGGAGTGTGGATGGAGCAGAGGCAGGAGGGGTGAGGGACTGTCTGAGGAGGGACACTGCTGCCGTCAGGGAGGAGTCCATGGACCTATTGCCCCTCTGTAGGTCAGACATGCCCGATGAGATGCCCTCCATGAACGACACCAGCTGAGTCAACAGAGCGGTGTGCGCATGGAGGACACTCAGCATGGCTGTCTGCCCTACATGGAGCTGGCGAAGGAGGTACACAGACTCCTCACTCAGGGCAGCAGGGGACACAGGGGCAGGGGGTGCGGTGCCTGGCCCAAAGGAGACACGCTCCCGAACATGGGAGCCTCCACGGACCTGGGGAATGGGAGCCGATGGGAGGGCGGTGGTGGTGCTGGTGGTGGCGGGCACAGCAACACTAGCTGGGGTGTGGTGGCTGCTGACACCCGCCTCCATAAGGGAGTCATCCTCCGAGTTGCTCTGGTCCTCAGCTGAGGTGGATGGTGCTGAGGACTCCTCGGTGTGGCTCCCCTCGCCCTCCGTGCCACTGGGTCCCTCCGACCACTCCTCGGCTGCTGACCCAGTCTGGCTCTCCGGCTCCTCCTGGTCCGTGGAGCTGTCCCCTTCCGTGGCCGTGGATGTATCTGCAAACAATGGGGAAACAGACAGACATCAGTCACCTGCACCAAACGCACACACCACTGTGAGCACAGCACATTACAGAGCAAGCCCTGGCATCATTAGTTGTACATTGCTAAAAGTGCCCTAACTGAACAGGAGAAGCCAATTGTCAGTCTGATGCCAACCATGGCACTCACATCCCACATGGCCTTGCACCCATCTGTCTGGTGTCTGTTGGATAGCAACACCCCAGTGTGGACACATGCACCAACTACACAGTAGTTGGACAGTGCAGAGGACACGGTGTAGCATGTGGACATGCACACATCACAACTCTTGCCACTGAGTCAGTACAGGTTTCCGGATGAAAGGGACGCCCAGAGTCAAATAGGATATGCATGTGATGCATACCAGCGACAGACACCATGATGCACCCATGTCCTGATAGCCATCGCCACAATGGTGTGCATGTAGCACATGTCACTCCCCTGCAGGATCACCAATAAGTAGACACATGCCATGGCGGAGGCATGACTGCTAAGTCATACATCACTGTCTCAGTGATGTATGACTTGGCAGCCAGACAACAACACTCTGCACTGTGTCACAATAGTAGGTCATGGGGAATGCAAGTCCTGGAGCTGCACAAGTGCACATGTACATCCCCCACACAACACATCATCTTAACCCTCATCTGTCCAGGTCATACCGATTGGACATATGGGAGACCTGTGACACTACCCTCTGAACCTGAGCCCCTCACAATCTGCTGTGAATGGGGAACAGCTGCCTGAACTTCACATTCGCATACCCCAGTCTGCACGGGCAGCTGATCAAACACCTATGTGACACACAAGTATCGTCTCCTATGGTCACATCTCCAGTGGCATGCTGAGCCCCTACCGAGAAACACCCCAGCAGTCCTGGCAACAAATCCACAGCACACTGACACAGAGGCAGACACCTGAGGGGTCAAATCACTGCGCACAATGTGTCAGCTGATACACGGGAGTGGGAGTACAGAGTGCATTGCATGGCCTGGAGTAGGCATGACTGTCCTGCCCCACATGAATGAGGGATGAGCCCTGGACAGTGGATAGCTGGCTATGTATGTGTGACACACGTAATCTGCATACTCCTGGGGCCCAAACATTGTTCCCACCCGCTGCATGGGTGTGTGCCACATACCCCAGGCACATGTGGTGGCTCAGCTCAGCAAGTGGACCGCATATCAAAGCAACACGCAGATTACATGTCCGAACACAGGCGTTGTGTGAACAATGGACCCACCCATGATGCCCACAACAGAGTTAGGGAAACAGATGCTGTCCCCCACCTTTAGTGAAGCAAACTGCAAGGACACAGTCCCAAGTGACACAATTCCCTGAATGTAAGGGCCACACCTGGGTATCAGATGAGGAGTGGGCAGTGCACAATAGAGGGACATGGCTCCTGGACAACATGACTGCTGTACTGTGGCAGTTGAACCAGGCCAGAGGAGGGCACATAGCATGTAATACAGAGTTCACAGTGCAGTCTTTGACTCACCCCCTCCTTGCTGCTGTCTGGCCTTCAGCTGCCCATCCAGGTCTGGAAACACCACCGCCAGGATCTGGAGCATGTGGGGGGTCAGGGTCCGTGTTCCGCCCCTCCTGCGAGGAGGCGACAGCTTCAGCTGGACCCGTGCAATCCTCCGGGTCCAGCCCCGAAGGTCCTGCCACCTCTTCTGGCAGTTGCGGATCCGGCGCTTGTAGACCCCCACGGACCGGACAGCCCGGACGATGTCCTTCCAGATCTCCTGCTTCCGATGGGCATTAACCTGTCAGGATGACAAAGTGAAAAGGCCATTACTACACATGCAACATATCCGTGCATGACACAGTTGTATATACATGTCTCATTCACAGGGGCACATGATGTACACAGGCAGTGCAACGCTGCCCATGGACAGTTTGCCAGACGTCACTACATGGTATCATTGCATGGGAAGTAAAACCTTGTTCAAATGCACTGTCACTGCACCATACCTGTCCAGTGCATGTCACTACACACTATGGGGGGTGACAACTACTCAGTGAGCCTGCTAGCCAGTGGCGTGCAGACTTTCAGCCTTGCTAGTCAGACAAAATGCACATTCAGAAAGGCAGTGCACAGAACACTCACCTGCTCCCCTGGTGTCCCATACAGCTTGCTGTACTGTGGAAGTAGGCTGTCCAGCAGGGCCTGGTTCTCCTCAAGGCTGAAGGCTGGGGCTCTCTCCACAGTACGTGCCATTGCAGGGTCCAGAGGGGCAGAGACAGCAGCAGTGCAGTGGCAGATGTCGTCCTGGAGCATGTAGTGCAGGCAAGTGAGCTCTCAGGGGAACAGCCAGCAATATATATGTGCTGGAGAGGCAGATACTGTCCCTTGTGTCCAAAGTGATAGGTCCAAGTCGTTTGCATCTTCTGAATCTGGCCAATCCATGGAATAGCAGCACCAATACACGCCCACGGCATCCTTCAAATCTTCAACTTCATGACATACATGATTTTGCAACATTGTTGTGGGTGACCAACTGAATTTCCAGCAACCGACTCGTTCGAATTTCGAAAACGCGTCCGTTGCCAGGCAAGGCCATTGTCAATGGGTGCGCACCGATCGGTCCATTGCGGTACAACGCGTACAGGGGTACAACGCGTACCCGCACACATTGAATGCAATGGGCCGGCCGGGGGCATCGATCGGTCCATTGCGGTACAACGCGTACAGGGGTACAACGCGTACCCGACACATTGAATGCAATGGGCCGGCCGGGGGCACCGATCGGTCCATTGCGGTACAACGCGTGCAGGGGTACAACGCGTACCCGCACACATTCAATGCAATGGGCCGGCCGGGGCACCGATCGGTCCATTGCGGTACAACGCGTACAGGGGTACAACGCGTACCCGCACACATTGAATGCAATGGGCCGGCCGGGGGCACCGATCGGTCCATTGCGGTACAACGCGTACAGGGGTACAACGCGTACCCGCACACATTGAATGCAATGGGCCGGCCGGGGCACCGATCGGTCCATTGCGGTACAACGCGTACAGGGGTACAACGCGTACCCGCACACATTGAATGCAATGGGCCGGCCGGGGGCACCGATCGGTCCATTGCTGATCAACGCGTACAGGGGTACAACGCGTACCCGCACACATTGAATGCAATGGGCCGGCCAGGGGCACCGATCGGTCCATTGCGGTACAACGCGTACAGGGGTACAACGCGTACCCGCACACATTGAATGCAATGGGCCGGCCGGGGGCACCGATCGGTCCATTGCTGATCAACGCGTACAGGGGTACAACGCGTACCCGCACACATTGAATGCAATGGGCCGGCCGGGGGCACCGATCGGTCCATTGCGGTACAACGCGTACAGGGGTACAACGCGTACCCGCACACATTGAATGCAATGGGCCGGCCGGGGGCACCGATCGGTCCATTGCTGTTCAACGCATCCCTGTACAAGTGACTGGCATATGTCACCATGCCTGTCTCAGATGGACATATGCCAGCCACAGATAGCTCCCAGGGAGTGAGGGGCACACCTACAACACGACAGCCTGTCCAAACTGTATGATAAGGCATGTAAGGCTGCATTTCCTATTGTGTGTATGTTGGTGTACATGTTGTCCTGTGGGTGTCACCTGGGGGCAGCCACCCCCAGGCTGTGCACGTGTTCATGGGGACAGGATCCTGGGTGTTACGTGTACATGACCACTGTGATGTGCAACTGTTCATATCTGTGCATGTGCCATGGTCACATTTCACGGTGGTGTATGTGTATGTCATGTCACATACCCCGTGAGTCCCATGTGGGACGGTATGTTTGAGCCAGGGTGTCCCAGTGGCACAATAGTGATGGTCCTCCACAGTCTGTGTGCATGTAGTGTTTACAATGTCTCTGATTTCATGTGCACAATGGGAGACAGTCTCCACATCCACGTTGTGTGTGCATGGACTTTGATGTTGTGCGTGTGTGTGTCACAGACGTCCATGTCTGTCCTGCAGTGGCAAGTGGGACCACTACCTGTGGGGGTCATAGTTGTTTTGCTGTGGTGTATACATGATACTCCATGTAATGCCAGTGTCCATGTGGCAATACAGGGTCCCTGGGTATGTACCTGTCGTTGAGCTGTGATGCCTGGGGCACATCTGTCCTCACATGTCACTGTGGGGGGTGATTGTGACACGGCAGCAGGAGATGGGAACTGTGCCACGGCCTCATGATATCCAATGGGCCAACCTGGGACTTATTGATACCACTTGTTGGACCGTGATGACAGATGTTGGCCATGTATGTACCATACATGTCCTTACGGAACTGCACACTTCATGTAGTTGTGCCTCATAATGATGTATGTTGGGATATTGAGTGTGTTCAATGCCGCATATGTGGGCTGACTGACAATCTTGCTTACTTCTCCTCTGCACTGCAGGGCTCCTGCTGTCCATCGACCATTCCCAGACCTGGCAACGATGGTGGAACGGGACAGCATCCGACGGTACCGCTTCACCAGGCAGCTGATTGAGGATTTGGCAGTGCAGTTGGCCCCACATTTGCAGCCTGGCCGGCCATATCCTACAGCGCTGACCCCCAAGGTGAAGGTGATGGCAGCCCTACACTTCTTTGCCACCGGTACCTTCCAACATACTGTGGCGACTGCTGGTGGGATGTCACAGACCATGTTGAGCCGTGTGCTCCGCGATGTTTTGGTGGCAATGTTGCTATTCCTGAACCGGTACATCTATTTCCCTAGACTGCGACGACTCACTGACGTGAAGAGTGACTTCTATGCCCTGGGGAGGATGCCGCATGTCATTGGCTCCATTGATGGGACACATGTGGCTTTGGTACCACCACAGGCCCAGGAGCAGGCCTACCGTAACTGCAAGCACTACCACTCGGTCAATGCACTGGTGGTGTGTCTTGCAGATATGACCATCACACACGTGTGTGCCCGTTTCCCTGGTTCAGCACACAATGCCTTTGTGATGAGGAGTAGTCGCATCCCCAGGATGATGGCACAGATGCAGAACCAGCGTGCCTGGCTTGTCGGTGTGTACTGACTTTGTGCCATTGTGTGTGATCTGATCTGTAGTATTCCGCCCACTTTTCCAAGTCAGCTAATGTGCACTTGTCTGTCCGTAGGTGACTCGGGATACCCCAACATGCCGTGGTTGCTGACACCCCTCAGGAACCCTGTGACACCAGCCCAGATGCGCTACAATGAGGCACATGGTCGGACCAGGAGAGTGATTGAGCGGACATTTGGTCTCCTGAAGAGCCGCTTCCGCTGCCTGGACAAGACCGGAGGGTCCCTCCCATATGCCCCTGCGAAAGTGTGCAAGATTATCATCGTCTGCTGCATGCTCCACAACCTGGCAGTGCGGAAGGAGTTGCCTCTCATCCAGGATGACGATGACCAACATCCGCCACCTGTGGAGGATCCTGGCCTGGACCACGATGCCAGTGATGATGATGATGATGATGAGGGTGATGTCCGCACACAGCTCATCACCAACTTCTTTAGCTGAATGTGAGTATCCTGAGGTGTCATGTCAATGATGTGAGTTGGCATGATATGTGTAGGTGGTGCTCTGGTGCTGTTGGAGTGTGTCCATGGGCTACTTGACTGGATGTGTGTAGCGATGTGTGCTTACAGGTGGGCTGTACTCCCCAACAGTGTTGACATGCTAACTTGGTTCTGGGTGGGTATCTTGTAACATGTATTGTGCATGAGTTTTGCTGTTCTGTCCTGTTCTCCATTGCTTTTGACTGTGTGTCATTTCTGTCCTTCACAGGGTACTTTCAGATTCGTTTGGTCAACTGTGTCCACCGACGACGTGATTGCACTTCCAGGGTGGTAGCTGTTGTGTCCCTACAGGTGATGTGCGCCACACCCATGGACTTCCTTCCGTCTACAGTTGTTGACTGTGTGCCCGCTGCCAGGTGGGATTACCTTGCATCTGTAGTGGTTACGACATGTTGCAACTGTGTAATAAACCTGTGCTTCACTTTGTGATGTGCGTTGTCTGTGGTCACACATTTGACTGCCATTTGCTTACTGCACCTGTGGGCTACTTGACTACAACTGGGAATGGGTGTGGTGTCTGTGCATTGCACCGTCTTCCCTGGCAACATCAGTGTAGGCAATGAGTCAGATGGCCTAGGTGTGTATGTGTTGTGTAGCCCTGGTGGTGTGTCTCCCTCATATGTGTCACGTTGCCTTTACTCACATGCCTGTGTTGTACTTGCTGTTGCAGTTCGCATACACAGTGTAATTTTGCAGTTCATCATCCCCATAACAGCACCCACGTTGGAATCACAACAGAGGCAAGTATGGTGTATTAATGTGTTTATTGTGATACATTTGTGGGAATAGTGCATAGGATGGGTAGTGCTGTACATAAATCTTGCAATCAGAAGTTCCTAGGTGAATTGAAAGTCCTGGTAGACAAAATCCCCAGTATCGGGGCCACAGTTGTCTGAGACATTGGTCCAACTTGTACTGCCATGCAATGTGTGGGAGTAGTGTTGCCGTCAACAGGGTGAACAGTCTGTGCACAAAGGTGAACATCCAGAACAGGTTCAGGCTTCCTGGGAGTTGCGCTTGGCCATCGGCCTCTCACTTGCCCCTCCTCGGACGACCCCTCTTCTTTGGGGGGGACCCCTCAAGTATAGGCTGCTGCGGTGCAGGGGACTCTCCGCCAGAGTCATCCTCCCTCCCTGTGGCAGTTGCAGTTTGTTCAGCACCAGATGTTGTTGGCACACAGGGAGGTGTGGACTGGTTGCTGTTCATCTGGCGGAGGCATTGTAAAATGTCCCTGTGCACCGCCGTCATCTCATGCAGTGCATCCCACTTGGACTCCACGCGGGACATGTGTGAGTCCACGCGGGACATGTGTGACTCCACGCGGGACATGTGAGAGTCCAAGCGGGCATGATGGGCAGCCTGCTGCTGTTTCATGTCTCTGAGGAGCCCCACTACCTGGCTGAGATCTCCGGTGCTGGACTGGTACGCATCAGCTATGCGTACCAGTTGTGGGTCATCATGCACACCAGCAACCTCTGCAAGCAGCGACCTCTGTCTCCCACCCCTCCCACCACCCCTGCCGACATGTGCAGTGCGTGCAGTGGCACGCACAGATGACCCTGGTCCACCTTGGGGGTTGGTGGTGGTGGTGGTGTCCATGGCCCCAGGTTGGTCCAGGGTCCCTGTGCTGGTGTTGCTCCTTGTTCTGTCCATGTTGGCAGGGATGGTATTTGTGGTGACAGTCGTTGGAGGGGTGGGTGCAGGGGGTGCAGCTGGTGGTCCTGCTGGTGCTGTAGCTGGTGGTCCTGCTGGTGCTGCATGTAGACTTGCACCGGATGTGCCAGGTTGGTCTTCTTCGTCCGAGGAGGGCAGAGGCTGTACGACACCAGTGAGCTCCGCATCCTCTTGAGCCTGGGACTGGGACTCCTCAGCGTCTGCTGATGTGTCCCCATCATCACCTGTTTTTGGGAGACACACACAATGTATGTTATGTTTCTGCAGGCATCAATGGTTGACACACCTGACAGTTGTGACTGTGCCTCTGGGTGCGGGCCTGTACATTAAATTGTCCTAAGTCGTCACAGTCAGGGGTTGATATTGGTGTGGCACATTGTCCTGCATTATTTGGGCATTTCTATGTATTTGTTGGGGTGTGAACATGGTCTGCATTGGTTGTATTTGGTTGACAGCCGGCCCTCCTTCCCACCCAGCCAGTCAGTTATCCCACCATGGACTGTGCTTGCATTGCAGGGAGTGGAAGTTGTCTCTCAGGATGTCAGTCAGTGGTGTCCTGCTATTTGTTGGTGCACAGTTGCCAGCAGGGCCTTGTGCTCCCCACAGCAGTAGCCAGTGTCAGCCATCTTGTGAGTCCTTCTCCACTCCCTGTGATGTGAGCATGGTTCAGGGTGGTGTTGATGGGACAGTTGTGGGGGTGAGCTATGTCTGTGACTGTGACTCCCATCATGCTATTGCCTCCACCCCACTTCCCAGCATTCCCATACTTACTTGCTTTTGTGGGGAGTTCAGTGTGTGTGGGTGTGAGGGCAATGGCAAGATGGCTGACAGTGGTGTCCTGCTGTTGGTTGGTGTGCAGTTGCCAGCAGGGCCTTGTGCTCCCCACGACACAGCAACAGAGTCAGACATCTTTGATGGGCCTTTCCACTCTCTGTGGGATGTGCATGCGTGAGTGTGAGCTTGCTGGGCCATGTGGTGGGGGATGTAGAGCTGTGACTACGACTCCCATCATGCTATTGCCTCCACCCCCTTCCCAGCATGCCCATCCTTCCTTCCTTTTGACTCTGCTTCCCTGTGGGGTGGGCTGCCTGTGCTGACAGGATGGCTGGGAGTGTTGTCCTGGCAGTTGTTTGGCTGAAAGTCCCAAGAGTGTCCCTGTGCTTCACACAACATAACCCAGGGCTGGAGGTTCTTTGTGGGATCTTGAGTTAGGATGTGTGGCATTGCATTCTCCCAGGTGGGTTATGTGGAGTATGTGTTGAGGGTGTGTGTGAGGGGAGGTGCTTGTGACTATGGTCAGTGGTGCGAGTCCTCCTTCCCACCCAGCCAGCCAGATATCCCACCATGGAACGTGCTTCCATTGCAGGGAGTGGAAGTTGTCTCTCAGGATGTCAGTCAGTGGTGTCCTGCTGTTTGTTGGTGCACAGTTGCCAGCAGGGCCTTGTGCTCCCCACAGCAGTAGCCAGTGTCAGCCATCTTGTGAGTCCTTCTCCACTCCCTGTGATGTGCGCATGGTTCATGGTGGTGTTGATGGGACAGTTGTGGGGGGCAATATGTGTGACTACGACTCCCATGATGCTATTGGCTACACTGACTTGGCCAGCATACACAGAATTCCTTCCTTTCAGTGGTCTTCACTGTGTATTGGTGTTGTAGTGGTGGCTACATGTCTGGATGTGTTTGTTAGTTCTATTTGTGCCACTGCCTAGCTGTAGTTGTAGTTGTGTTTGTGTTGGAAACGGGGTTACCGAGTCCATTACGGTAGCATGGCGCAAAGCGGGGAAGGCACGCGAAGGCAATGTGTAAGGCAGTTGTGCAGCACACTCTTACTTTGACTCAGAAATGCGAAGCAATAACCGGACACCACACCAGGCTTGTGTAATTAAAATCAAGTTCTTTTATGTCAATCAAGGTTGTATTAGATTAGGCAGATTATACATTACATTTCTTTAACTGGTGCACATTCTTCTAAAAGACCCTCAACAGTTCTGGCCACTAAAAGGCCGCAGGAATCAGTTCCTAAAACACAGCACCAATAATGATTACCGGGTGCACTAATAACACAGGGCCTAGAACATGCAAAACACTTCCGGCATATTAAAATCCCTTGCAAAGGTACATACTTCAGGCCTAGATAATTATTGCAGCATGCGGGACACTATGCGGGATGAAATCCTAGAGGGAACCCCTCAACATGTCCAGCATACTGGGGCTTCCCTATGATGGGGGATTCCTATGTCTCTCAGGGGGAAGTGAGGGTTAAATTAGGCTTGGTCCCCCTTCTCACCAGGTGCCTTGCCTGGTACAAAATGTCAGTGAGGGCTCTTCCCTCGTTAATCCCCCTGTAAATTGTGGCCCCCGGCCCCCAGGGGCTTGATTTAGAGCCCTAGGGGCCTCCCGGGCTCACCTGTGGTGATGTGGCTGGTTGTTCTGCTGCTCGACGGACTCCCTCCCGGGCCAGCCCTCTGATGGACGGGGCGGGGCCCGGAGCGAGTCCCACGGCCCTCCGGCCGGCGTTGCCAAGCTTCACCGAGGCTGTGGAGCCTCTCTCTTCCTTGTCGGGTCGTTGGGGGGCCGGTATTGCACTCCTCCGGCCCCCGTGGAGTCAGCGGTGAGTGAGGGTAAAGGGAGCGGGAGCCGGCAGTCCTTCCAGACGGCTCCCCGCTTCCCGCGTGTGCACACGGAGTTCTTCCTCCTCCGTACGTGCTGGGGGGGGCGGGCTCTCGACGCCGCCCAATCCCAGCGCGGCCCTGGAGTTCTTCTGGGGGCTCCCGTTGGCAGTGGAGCCCCTCCGACGTCTTCCTTCTCGGCTCCGGGCGGGGTCCAATCGCGTCGCGGCCTTCTCTGGTTGCCGGGCAACGCCTCCCGCCTCCGGCTCCTCTGCTGCTGGCTCCGGCGGGGCCAATCACGTCGCGGCCTTTTCGGGGGCGCGACCTATGACGCGGTCGGCGTCCCCGGCCCCACGGCAACGGCGTCCGCGGGCCTGGAGGCCGCGGTGGGCCTCAGTTCTTCTCACGCGGCCCTCCTGGGCTGCGGCGGTGTCTTTCTTTGCCGCGATTGCAGCGGTAGGGGTCTCGGGCCCGGCGGTGATCTCTGGGGGCTTCGGTGAGGGCGCGGACGGCGCACCTCACCACACTCATAAAAGGGGGAGAGGTCTCCCTTACCTCAGCACCTCTCTTCACGCGGCGGCGGCCGCGGCGGCGATCCAGTCACAAGGTCAGTGACTGGGGGTCAAGTCCTCCCACGTGGAGTTGCAGCGCGGGGCGCGCTGACAGCCTTATTCACAGGGCTGTGTGGGAAGGGTTCTTGGGGGACAGTCCAGCTGTCGGTCTGGGTAGATAGGGGGGTGAAGGTCTAGCGCTTAGGACACAGCGCTTCGCCTCGTGATCCCCATTCGACGATTCAGCTTGGGTTCCTGTTACTCTTGGTTTCAGGCTCCTGCGAGGAGCTTCTTGTCAGAAGTGGCTTGGGGTAATGTCCGTGACAAACGTTTCTTGTCAGAAAAGTTCTTCTTCTTATGAAAGGGGGGGGTTGTGAGTTGGTGGTTCTGGGAGTGCTTGATGTTCCTCCCAGCACGCTGAAGGTGGTTCCCTGGGTCCCCTCACACTGGGCAAGGTCAGTGGGTGGTGGGCGTTCCTCAGCTATCTTACTTCAGCAGGGCCTTAGCCCTGTCAGCAGCAGTAGTGTAGGTCTCCCCCTAGGCCCTAAAGCCTATACTCCGGCGCAGGTTCTCCCAGGTTCAGCGGTGCCTCAACCTAACTGACTAAAAGGTTTTCCCTCCAAGCCTCTTATACCCCTAGGTCAGGTGACCCTCCTAAAGGCGGCAAAACTTAACTCCTCCCACAGCCCGGAAGGTTCTGGAACCTTCCACCTATCTAGCTATGTGGCCCAGAGGCGGGGACGGGATGGATACTGTATCCCTATGTCCCAGCCTGACCCTGGCTACTAGCGTGTATGTGTGGAAGGCCCTTCTGCAGTAGCAGGGGCCCGTGGCAGCCATCTTTAGTGAGAGAGCACCTGCACCTCAGCACTGACCAGCAGTGGCAAGGCGCCCGGAGACCTAGGTCCAGTAAAAAATATGGTGGCAAAAATGAGGCGCAAAAGGGAAAAAAACAGGGCAAGACCACCCTAGGGCTGACAGGTCTAACACGCGTCCCCCCAGCCGAAAGAGGGGAGAGCTTCCCAACCTCTAGGGAGTTCTCTTCGCTAAGGCGGAAAAACCGGGAGAGACCGTCAGCGTTGGCGTGGTCTACACCGGGTCGATGTTCCACCCGAAAGTCCATCCCCTGGAGGGAAATGGACCACCTCAACAATTTGGGGTTTTCGCCTCTCATCTGCATGAGCCAGCGAAGGGGTCTGTGGTCGGTCTGGATCAAGAAGTGACAACCAAAAAGGTATGGCCTCAACTTCTTCACAGCCCAAACCACAGCAAAGGCTTCCCGCTCGATGGTACTCCACCGCTGTTCCCGGGGGAGTAGTCTTCGGGAGATAAAGGCCACTGGCTGGTCTTGGCCCTCGTCATTCAGCTGCGAGAGCACAGCTCCTATGCCATGCTCAGAAGCGTCTGTCTGCACGATAAACTCCCGTCCAAAGTCTGGAGTCCTGAGCACCGGTGCGGTGCACATGGCACGTTTAAGGGTCTCAAAGGCTTCCTGGCAGGCAGCCGTCCAGATGACTCTGCGTGGCTGCTTCTTCGAAGTCAATTCCGTCAATGGGCCCACGATGGTTCCATATCCCTTGACGAACCGGCGGTAGTATCCCGTGAGGCCGAGAAAAGCTCGGACCTCTGTTTGGGTCTTGGGGGGCTCCCAGGCCATGATGGTCTCAATCTTGGCTTGGAGGGGTTGCACCTTACCTCCGCCCACCAGATGTCCCAGGTACACGACAGATCCCTGTCCAATCTGGCACTTGCTGGCCTTGATGGTTAGACCAGCCCGTTGCAAAGCCTGTAGCACCTCCTGGAGATGCTGCAGATGGTCCTCCCAGCTGCTACTGAAGACAGCTATGTCATCCAGGTAGGCAGCAGAGAAGGCCTCTAGGCCAGACAGCACCTGGTTCACCAACCGCTGGAAAGTGGCTGGAGCATTTTTCAACCCGAAGGGCATCACCTGGAATTGAAAGTGGCCCTCGGGGGTGGAGAACGCAGTCTTCTCCTTTGCTCCTTCCGCCATGGCGATCTGCCAATAGCCTGATGTTAAATCAATGGTACTCAGATACCGGGCTGCTCCCAGCCGGTCAATGAGCTCATCCGCCCGAGGGATCGGGTGAGCGTCGGTCTTGGTGACTGAGTTGAGTCCACGGTAATCCACACAGAACCGAAGTTCTGGTGTGGTGCCCGGGGGGCCGCTTTCGGCACCAACACTACCGGACTAGCCCAAGGGCTACTGGAAGGCTCAATCACCCCCAGTTCTAGCATCTTGACAACCTCACCCTGGATACTAGCCTTGACCTTATCGGACAGCCGGTAAGACTTGTTCTTCACTGGCGGACTGTCCCCTGTGTCCACATCATGGGTACACAGGTGCGTGATTCCAGGCGTGAGGGAAAACAACGAGGCGTACTGCCCCAAGACCTGGCGGCAGTCCCTCTGTTGCTCTGGGGTCAAGGATGGGGCGAGGACTACTCCCTCTACCGAACCATCCTTCTCATGGGCCGCCAGAAGGTCTGGCAGAGGCTCACTCTCCTCCTCCTCACTTCCATCCGTTATCATCAAGAGAGTGAGCTCGGAACGCTCCTGGTGTGGCTTCAGGCGGTTGACGTGGAGCACCCTGTGGGGTTGACGGGGGGTCTTCATGTCGACGACATACGTGGTCTGGCCTTTCCTTTCCAAGATCTCAAACGGCCCAGTCCACCGGTCCTGGAGGGCGCTAAGCTCTCCTGGCTCCATGACCCACACCTTCTGTCCAGCGTCTAACTCTACCGTCCGCGCGTTCCGGTCATACCATTGCTTCATGACGGCCTGACTCGCCTCTAAGTTGTCCGAGGCCTCCTTCCACAGCTTGGCCACTTGGCTGCGGAACGCCAGCATATAGCTGACCACATCACGGGGAAGCTTCGAGGAAGACTTCTCCCACCCCTCTTTGACAAGACTGAGGGGCCCCCGAACGGGGTGGCCATAGAGCAGCTCAAAGGGGCTGAAACCGACCCCCTTCTGCGGCACCTCTCGGTAGGAGAAGAGCAGACAGGGTAAGAGGACGTCCCACTTTCTTCTCAAGTCCTCGGGTAGGCTCCTGATCATCCCCTTCAAGGTTTTGTTGAAACGCTCCACGAGCCCGTTCGTCTGGGGGTGGTAAGGAGTGGAGAACCGGTAGGTCACTCCACACTCCTTCCACATGGCCTGCATGTAGGCCGACATGAAATTCGTGCCCCTATCTGACACCACGACCTTGGGGAATCCCACTCGGGTAAAAATCCCCATGAGGGCCCGCGCCACCACCGGTGCTGTGATGGTCCTCAGAGGGATTGCCTCTGGGTACCGGGTGGCGTGGTCTACTAGCACCAAAATGAACCTATGCCCAGCAGAAGTCGGCGGATCCAACGGCCCGACAATGTCAATCCCCACTCGCTCAAAAGGGGTATTGACCACTGGGAGAGGTTCTAGAGGGACCTTCACCTTAGTCCCTGTCTTGCCGCTCGCTTGGCAAGTGGTGCAGGTCTTGCAAAACGTGTCAGAAGTGACGCGCATCCTGGGCCAGTAAAAATGTGGGACCAAGCGTGCAAACGTCTTGTCCTGGCCCAGGTGTCCTGCTAGTGGTATCTCATGCGCCAACTCTAGCAGAAAGGCTCGGTAGCATTGGGGGACCACCACGGCCCTTGAGGACCCATGCACCGGAGCCTTAGGCTCACTGTAGAGGAGACCATCCTCCCAGTAGACATGGTAATTACCAGTCTCTGTTCCAGCTGCTTGGGCTTCGGCCTGTTGCCGTATGCCTTCAAGCGTAGGGCACTCCCTCTGTGCCCGGCAAAATTCTTCCCGGGTAGGCCCTCCTTCCACCTGCCACTCTGCAGGGGTCGGCAGGTCCCCCACGGGAAAACCAACCACCTCAGCGGACTCCGGGGTCACCTCCGCGGGCTCCCCATCCATCTCACCGGGTGTCTCCTCCCGGACATCTCCTCGTCCAGCAGTGGGCTGGGCCATTATTTCAGGCTCCAACCCGGGCTGAGTTCCTTGTCGGGCAGCCATGGACCGCGTGATAACGCAAGTCCATCCTGGTAACCCCAACATCTCAGCATGGGCATTGAACTCTACCTCTCTCCAGGCAGTATGTTCCAAGTCGTTGCCCAGCAGACAGTCAACTGGCATGGCAGGGCTCACCGCAACCTTCATCAGACCTGACACTCCTCCCCACTCAAAGGGAACTTGGGCCACGGGGTAATGACCCAGGCTATTATCAGCCATCACAACCGGGTGGAACTCCTCAGGAATCACCTGCTCTGGGGACACCAGCTGACGTCTCACCATCGTCATGCTGGCACCTGTGTCCCTCAGAGCCTCCACCTCCTCCCCGTTCACCAGGACCCTCTGCCGATACTTGGCAGTGTTCTCGGGTACCTGAACCCTTGGGATGATCTCTCTATCCCCCAGGGAAACTAAGGTCAAGCCTGTCCACTCACCTCCCCTACCTAGGGACAACTCCTCCCCAAGCGCTACACTGGCCACCCCGGGGCTCTTACCTCCTGTGGGGGCTGGGGTTCTCTTGCGACACTGGGGATCCCCCTTGTAGTGTCCAACCTCCCCGCACTCGTAGCACCGGACAGTTCTGGGCTGCTGACTCCTGTCAGGGTAAGTGGGTCTCTGGTATCCAGATTGGGATGGGGAACCTACCCCTCTCCCAGGCGGTCTATTTTGGGGACCTTTAAAGAACTCCCTCTTTTTATCTCCCCCTCTTTCTTCTGGGGGAACCCCTGTCCACCTTTCGGGGGATCCGCCCCGGCTCCCTTGTGGGACACCCGAGTGCTGACCCACGTGTCTGCCTCCTCTGCAAGCTCCCTAGGATTGGTCAGCTTGCGGTCCACCAAGTACTGGCGCAGCTCCGGAAAACATTTCTCGAGGAGGTGCTCTCTCAAAAACAGGTCGTACAGCCCAGTGTAATTGTCAATGTTGCTGCCACGTACCCAACCCTCCAATGCCTTCCGGGCATAATCATAAAAATCCACCCAGTTTTGTGTGGTGAGCTTGTGGCTGTTGCGGAACTTTTGGCGGTACTTCTCTGGGGTGAGGCCAAACTTCCTGAGCAGGGCCTCCCTCATGATAGGGTAGTTGGTCCGATCCCCCTTTTCTAAGGTTAAAAGTGTGTCCCTTACTAGTGGAGGTATGTACCTATAAAGTCCTCCTCCCCAGTAGCTCTCAGGAACTCTATGGGCCACCAAAGCTACCTCGTACGCCGTCAACCACTTGTCGATGTCATCACCCACACTAAAGCTGGCTATCACCTCCCTGGGTAGATAAAATTTGGGCTCCTGTGGAACCCCAGCAGGTACGCTGCCACCATTTCCTTTGCCTTCCATCTCCATCTGCAAGGTTCGGAGCTCTAGTTCTTTCAGGCTAAGCTCATGTACAAGCCTCCTTTCCTCCATGGCTAGCCTTGCCTGCTCTCCTTCCCTTTCCATCCTAGCCAACTCTAATGTCAATTGCCTCTGCTCCCTCCTGTCCTTGAATTCCTCTGCTGACAAACTCCCCCTGACGCACTACTGCCTGCCCTGGAACGTCTTCCTGGCAACACATTCTCGCTGACGTCAATGTTCAGTAGGCTCAGTTCTCCTGGGTCGTCTGCCTCCCTCTGCTCCTCATCCCCTCTTCCCTCCGGGTGGGCCATTACCCATGCCCTCAAAGCTTTCTGAAGCACCTCCTTCCTGGCACCTCGCTTGACGGCCACCCCCTCTCTAGGCAGAACTCCTTGAGCTGTGTCACCGTGTACCTCTCTAGGTCGGCTAACTCAAACTCCATCCTCCTAGGTGGGGTCCCAGACAATTTAAGGAAGGGGTTCTAAATTGTAGGTAGCAGGTCTTACGCAGGACTAACACAATCGGCAATCACAAAAGAGTTCCTAGTACTTGCATTTCACTAGGTGTCTAATTGCGGCGCACACTGAGTCACTGTAGGGTGCTGCACAAATACCAGTCCTTATCCCACCGCTGAACACCAATGTTGGAAACGGGGTTACCGAGTCCGTTACGGTAGCATGGCGCAAAGCGGGGAAGGCACGCGAAGGCAATGTGTAAGGCAGTTGTGCAGCACACTCTTACTTTGACTCAGAAATGCGAAGCAATAACCGGACACCACACCAGGCTTGTGTAATTAAAAATCAAGTTCTTTTATGTCAATCAAGGTTGTATTAGATTAGGCAGATTATACATTACATTTCTTTAACTGGTGCACATTCTTCTAAAAGACCCTCAACAGTTCTGGCCACTAAAAGGCCGCAGGAATCAGCTCCTAAAAACACAGCACCAATAATGATTACCGGGTGCACTAATAACACAGGGCCTAGAACATGCAAAACACTTCAGGCATATTAAAATCCCTTGCAAAGGCACATACTTCAGGCCTAGATAATCATTGCAGCATGCGGGACCATATGCGGGATGAAATCCTAGAGGGAACCCCTCAACATGTCCAGTAACCTGGGGCTTCCCTAGGATGGGGGATTCCTATGTCTCTCAGGGGGAAGTGAGGGTTAAATTAGGCTTGGCCCCCTTCTCACCAGGTGCCTTGCCTGGTACAAAATGTCAGTGAGGGCTCTTCCCTCGTTAATCCCCCTGTAAATTGTGGCCCCCGGCCCCCAGGGGCTTGATTTAGAGCCCTAGGGGCCTCCCGGGCTCACCTGTGGTGATGTGGCTGGTTGTTCTGCTGCTCGACGGACTCCCTCCCGGGCCAGCCCTCTGATGGACGGGGCGGGGCCCGGAGCGAGTCCCACGGCCCTCCGGCCGGCGTTGCCAAGCTTCACCGAGGCTGTGGAGCCTCTCTCTTCCTTGTCGGGTCGTTGGGGGCCGGTATTGCACTCCTCCGGCCCCCGTGGAGTCAGCGGTGAGTGAGGGTAAAGGGAGCGGGAGCCGGCAGTCCTTCCAGACGGCTCCCCGCTTCCCGCGTGTGCACACGGAGTTCTTCCTCCTCCGTACGTGCTGGGGGGGGCGGGCTCTCGACGCCGCCCAATCCCAGCGCGGCCCTGGAGTTCTTCTGGGGGCTCCCGTTGGCAGTGGAGCCCCTCCGACGTCTTCCTTCTCGGCTCCGGGCGGGGTCCAATCGCGTCGCGGCCTTCTCTGGTTGCCGGGCAACGCCTCCCGCCTCCGGCTCCTCTGCTGCTGGCTCCGGCGGGGCCAATCACGTCGCGGCCTTTTCGGGGGCGCGACCTATGACGCGGTCGGCGTCCCCGGCCCCACGGCAACGGCGTCCGCGGGCCTGGAGGCCGCGGTGGGCCTCAGTTCTTCTCACGCGGCCCTCCTGGGCTGCGGCGGTGTCTTTCTTTGCCGCGATTGCAGCGGTAGGGGTCTCGGGCCCGGCGGTGATCTCTGGGGGCTTCGGTGAGGGCGCGGACGGCGCACCTCACCACACTCATAAAAGGGGGAGAGGTCTCCCTTACCTCAGCACCTCTCTTCACGCGGCGGCGGCCGCGGCGGCGATCCAGTCACAAGGTCAGTGACTGGGGGTCAAGTCCTCCCACGTGGAGTTGCAGCGCGGGGCGCGCTGACAGCCTTATTCACAGGGCTGTGTGGGAAGGGTTCTTGGGGGACAGTCCAGCTGTCGGTCTGGGTAGATAGGGGGGTGAAGGTCTAGCGCTTAGGACACAGCGCTTCGCCTCGTGATCCCCATTCGACGATTCAGCTTGGGTTCCTGTTACTCTTGGTTTCAGGCTCCTGCGAGGAGCTTCTTGTCAGAAGTGGCTTGGGGTAATGTCCGTGACAAACGTTTCTTGTCAGAAAAGTTCTTCTTCTTATGAAAGGGGGGGGTTGTGAGTTGGTGGTTCTGGGAGTGCTTGATGTTCCTCCCAGCACGCTGAAGGTGGTTCCCTGGGTCCCCTCACACTGGGCAAGGTCAGTGGGTGGTGGGCGTTCCTCAGCTATCTTACTTCAGCAGGGCCTTAGCCCTGTCAGCAGCAGTAGTGTAGGTCTCCCCCTAGGCCCTAAAGCCTATACTCCGGCGCAGGTTCTCCCAGGTTCAGCGGTGCCTCAACCTAACTGACTAAAAGGTTTTCCCTCCAAGCCTCTTATACCCCTAGGTCAGGTGACCCTCCTAAAGGCGGCAAAACTTAACTCCTCCCACAGCCCGGAAGGTTCTGGAACCTTCCACCTATCTAGCTATGTGGCCCAGAGGCGGGGACGGGATGGATACTGTATCCCTATGTCCCAGCCTGACCCTGGCTACTAGCGTGTATGTGTGGAAGGCCCTTCTGCAGTAGCAGGGGCCCGTGGCAGCCATCTTTAGTGAGAGAGCACCTGTACCTCAGCACTGACCAGCAGTGGCAAGGCGCCCGGAGACCTAGGTCCAGTAAAAAAATATGGTGGCAAAAATGAGGCGCAAAAGGGAAAAAAACAGGGCAAGACCACCCTAGGGCTGACAGGTCTAACAGTTTGTACATGTGATGGCACGGTTAAATGTAACTTTGAGATGGCATGTGTTGTGTTTATCTGACTGACATACACATTTTGGGATGATTCTGTTCTGGTTGCTGTGTAATTGCTATGAGTGCATGGTTTGACTCTCCCCTTGACAGTGATGTGTGTGTGTATTGTGGCAGAATATTGTGTACATTTGTTGTGTACTCACCAGGCTCTGGGATGTTCTCTAGTGCATATACGCTCACTGGCGGAAGGATGGCCCGCACCTTCTCCTCCCAGGGCCTGAGGTATACTGGCTTGGCAGGAGGGCCACTGCCGGTGTATTGGCTCAGGAGGTAGTCTTTCTTAAGCAGCTCCCGGACCCTCCTGCGCACGTCATACCACCTGTTCTGGATGTCGGTCTTTGTGCGCAGACATGGTGATTGTGCGTTCACCCTGTTGATGATCCTCTCCCACATCTTGGTTTTCTGGGAGATGGGGGTCTGTTGGACCAGTGTGCCAAACAGCTGTGGCTCTACCCTGAGGATCTCGTCTACCAGGACTTCCAATTCACAATCTAGGAACTTGTGATTCTTCTTGCGGGGCATGGTGATGGGTGGTGATGGTGAGTGATGTGTGTGTTGGTGTGCAGGTGAGGGTGTGTCGGTGTGTGTTTTGCTGGGTGTATGTGTAGTAGGTATTTGTTGGTGTGCTGATGGTGTGTGGCTTGTGTGAGGGATGAGCTGTGGGTGTGTGGTTGCTGTCTGTTGGGTGCTGGCAGTGGAATGGCATTTGTAAAGGATCATGGTTGGGATTTGTGTCCTTTATATGGGTGGAGTTGTGGGTGTGTCTTTGTTCTCTGTCCCCACCCCCCCAGTATTTATTGGCTTTGTAATTGCTTGCTTGGCCTTTTTTTGTGTTAATTTTCCTTTGTACTGTCTGTGCATGTTGGAAACGTTCTTGTGACCGAGTCGGACCCTGCATTTGTCTCGTACGGTGTTCTCCGTTTTGTTCACGCTGTGTTTGTGCAGTTTTCTATGCTGCGTACGCGTCGGTCGCGGTGTTTTGTGTTACTTCGGCTCGGTTTTGTATGCGTGTCGGTCGTGACGGCTTGTCCTCCGTCCGACTCGGTCGTGGTTTTCGCGCCTTGCATCGTACTTTGCGGGTTTGGAGTTCGCGTGTACATTTCGGTCGGATTTGTTCCGGGTGCGTGTCGGTCGGTTCGATTTGCGTGTTTTTCCGGCCGGATTGCTGTTTTCCGTGCGGCTCGGTCGTTCGGCTTGGATTCCGTACGTGTCGGTCGGATTTTGCACGCTTTGCATCGTACTTGGTGTGTCGGGCGCCACAGGTACGTGTCGGTCAGAATAAATTCCGGCTCCGAGTCGGTCGGTGCTTTTTACGGCCCGAATCGGAATCGACCCCTTAGTGTCTGTGCTGAAAGGAATGTAAAAAAGCTTTGTGAGGTTTGGAGGGTATAAAAGAGGAAGTGGAATTACGGTCAATAAAGGGATCAACAATTTGGTTGCAATCACCAGCTAAGATTAAATTATCATGAGGGAGTTGCATTAATTTCCCTGCAAGGTGGGACCAAAATGGGCAGTTGCCTGTAGTCGGAGCATATATATTAAATAAGGTAAGGGGAGTCTTCCCAATCAGTAGGTCTGTAAGTAACCAGCGACCTATGTCATCAGTCTCCTGAGAAACGAGTTTAGCATGAAGAGACTTGTGACAGAGGGAAGCAACGCCATTACGCTTGCCGTCGCCTGGAGAAAAGAAAACCTCTCCAACCCAATCTCTTTTTAACTTCAGGGATTCGGATTCAGTGAGGTGAGTTTCCTGAGTCATGGCTATATCGGCATTCAGTTTGGATAGATGGGATAATACACGTTGCCTTTTAATCGGGGAATGTAAGCCCCTGACATTCCACGTAACAATATTTAATGTCATCTAAAAATCATTAAGAGAATAAACAAGATAAGACCAGATAAAACAGTAACCATGTCAAAAAGTAACCATAAATGCATATTAGTGAAACAGGGTATAATAACATTTGAAGAAAGAATCATATAAGTAATTAAGTAATTGACTTTAGAGAAAACAATGTGAATGAAATCAGAACTAGGATAAGCTGTAAAAATGGAGGTAAGATTCAGAAACAAGAGTGTAGAAACAGAGTTAGAAAAAAAGAAGAGAGAAGAAAGTGGAATACGAAAGAGAAAAACAAAACGGGAAAAACACATACCTACAAAAATCAAAAAATGGGATAGGGGGGAGGGTGAAACCACATGGAAGGACGACACAACCGGATCTCACGGAGGGAGGCACAGGTATAACTTAATGATACAAGGTGCGAGACAACAGGGTGAGCAGACACCGGGAATATCTATAAGAAGAAAAATACTATTAAGTTGTAAAAATTAACAACCAAAACTACATAATGAAAAACAGGACTATAAGAGCAAAAAATAATTGAAACAATCTAGAGGAGAAAAGAGATACATTATCCAACATTGCAAGAAATAGAGTGGACAACATTATTGAACAAAATATTATAATTAATCAAAAATGAGAAGTGGAGGCACCAGATGTATCCATAGTATCAGTTTTGCAGAAGTTAAGAAAACTCTTCAGTTTGAGAGGATCTTCATATGTAGTTGTTTTATTCTTGTACGTGACCTTGAAAAGACAAGGGTGGAAAAGGCCATATTCAGCACCGAGGTCACGAAGATCTGATCTGATCTTTAGAAAGTCTCTACGACAATCTGCAGTACCCTTAGCATAGTCTTGTGAGAAGAACAACGTGTGACCCATCCATGAGATACGTGGGGATTTTTTAGAAGCTGATATGACTTTAAGGAGGTCTGTATATTCCAGAAAGTACAAAATGACTCCTCTTGGACGACTAGAAGCAGAAGTGTCAGCACGTTGACGACCCAACCTGTGTGCACGTTGTATGTTGAGAGCCGTTTCCACAGGCAGACCCAACACTTTAGGTAGAAAAGATTTAAAGAAGGAGAGAGGGTCTGCACCTTCTGTGTTCTCTGGCAAGCCATAAATGCGTAGATTGTTTCTTCGATTTCTATTTTCTAAATCTTCAACCTGTTTCTGCAAAAGCGATACTTGCGATTGAAGCGCATGTACTTTAGATTCAGTCACGGTATAAGAAGAAACACTTTGCTCCACCGCAATGAGTCTCTCATCAAGTTGGGACCATCTGTCCGTCAAAAATTGCAGCTTTGAATTAGTCTCTTCCATAAAGGGCCATAGGGCCCGTATTTCTTCCAAGAGTAAATCCAGAGAAGCAGGTGGTGGTGATTTTGCAGGAGATGGAGGGTCTTTTTTGAGCTTTTTGGAGTTAGCTTTGAGTGAATTTGCCAGTGTAGGTACCATTGACTGCGACTGTGAGGACGCACCAGGCTTTTGCGAAGAAGCAGAAATAGACTCCATCTTGGCAAATTTTGTGAAAATGGTAGAGTTTTTAATAAGTTTATTAGAAGAATATGAAGTAGATGAGGAAAGTCTCCGCAGTCTCCCCATAAATTAAACAGGGATATTTCAAGAAAAATGATGGTGGCACAAAATACCAGTATAAGTGAGGGCAATTGGCCTGAGATGAGGGACGATTATACTTGAGAACAAGAGTGATACAAGTATTTCAGCATACAACAAGAGAAACCATTTGTGCAGCCACAGCAACTCAAAGATTGTCAGCGTTGCGACCGTGTTCGTAAGAGGAAATCTACGGTCGATTTAAAAATAGATGAAGGCATAGCATCAGCAATAATATATTCAGTAGGTTTAGAGCCCAATCATAAAAAATAAAAAAAAGATAGGAAATGACATGTTAGATGAGGCTCAAAGCATAAATGTGCGAAAGGTACGCATTATCACAGCCGAGCAGTGATTTATGATAACCAAAATGACGTTGCATGAGAAAAAAGAAAAATGTCAAATTAAACCACCTGTACAGCTGCCTGCACACATGAATGACCATTTGTTGAGGAGAGAGGGACGGTCAATGAAAGCAAATGGTACCACTTTTACAACAGGTTCGCTGGGTCAGGCAAAATTCAGTCATTAGGTGAACATTCAATAAAAACTCCCATTCAAAAATAACATGGGGTTCTGCAAATTGTAAGCTAGTAAGCGTGAGAGTAAAATAGACTGAATTGTTATATCCGTTTGTCTCACAAAATGTAGATGTACTGCGTGCTTGGCAATAATTATCATGTATAACAGAGTACAAGGACCTGTTGTATTATCGTCGACAGTCTAACATGTGCAAAGTTAAAAAAAAATGAGTTGCAGGTTGCCTCCGTTGTTAAACAGTAGCGGTTCGGGAGGAATTGAAAGCGGTATTATGCAAGGAAACGCGTACCACACGTAGCAGCCTGAGGAGACGGGAAACTTCAGCTCGCAGTCTTGAAATGGCGGCCGCGCCTGTGGTGATATCGGGGTAGCGAAAATACCTCTCAGGAACGATGTTTGCGTGCAGCCCGCATATCCAAGTTGATGCCGGGTATTTCAAAAGAAGAAAGCTGTGTCTCACACAGCGAATAGGTCACGGAGCTCGCATAACACGGACATTATCAGTGCCGGTCAGCTGGAGCTCACGGGAGGTCCGCCATCTTCCGTAGGCATCAAGCCACGCCCCCAATTCATGCAGTTTCTGTTCTCATATAGCTTACAAAGCAGAGGATAACTGCATTTGATTGAGCTACATATTCATTGATGGATGGATTAATGATCGTATAGAGCACCCAATACCAAGCTTGCTTATAGACAGATGCAGGACCAGGTAAACATGTCTGATAGGCAATGGCGGCCATCTACCACTGCTATCAAGGTTCTCGAGTGCGACAAAAAACACAGCATAGTTCATGGAAGGAGTACATTTCCAAGGTACTTCTGAACAGCAGACGGGATTTGCTGGTTTTGACCCTGGTGGTAAGGCTTTTCCACAGGTTTTTTGTTTAGGCGTTCATGAGCCCTTCGTGAGGAGTTGGACGTGGGTGTGATTAGACTGACTGTGAAGCTCAGGGGGCTTATTTACAAGCCCCTTGCGCCACCCGTACGTCACTTTTCCCATGTTAAAAATGACGCAAAAGTGGCGCAAGGGGCTTGTAAATAAGCCCCCAGGTCTTTAGCGAGCCAGTGCAGTTGGTTTCAAGGCAGTGTAGGGTGCACGATGTTAGCATAGCCTGACGTGGACTTGATGCAAATAACTGAAGTGTGCGTTTCAGAATTGTTGTTGGGTGGGTCTGTTTCTCAGAGCACATTTGAAAGAAGGCATGCTTGGTTATTGCCCTAATCTGGCCTGTCGAGCTTAAACATATACCAGGGCAGACGTTTAGGTTCTACATGTTGAGGGTATCATAGACCTTGGTGTTGAAGAAAATGAGGCAGGGACAGAGTGGTTGTTTCAAGGTACAATATGCTGGTTGCCCAGAAGGAAGACTTCGGGTAGTGACCCAGTGAATTTTGTGCCATCCTGGCTGACCTGTTTCAACTGTGTTTAGATTTTTAGAGATCAGGGAGCAGTGATTTTCCTTCCCATATCCTTTAATGTGGAAATCGAATGTTGTCCATGTATGTATTTCTTTATTTGTTTTTGTTGTTGTTTTATATAGCATGACACTACCCAAATGGTGGCTGAGTTTTTTTTTCTTCTTAGTACCAAGTTATAAGAGACAACCAATATATATCAAACAACATGTTGAATGAACAATTTACACATGATGCCAGGAAATGTGAACTATATATGTAAAATAAGGAGCACTGGCAAAGCCACTAGGTCTAGCTATTAATGTATTCTGTTTGTGGTGGTAAGAGCATTCTATATATTGAGCTGACGTGAAGGAGGCAACTTGTGTTGTTTATTTCTATTTGCCTGAAAATTTGCAAAAGAAAGGAGAAGTTTGGGAAAAAAATAAAGGTAAAGTGTTACGAAAAGAAAGTTTAAACAGTAGTATTATAGAAAACGTTAAAGATAAAAATTGACTAAAAGGACTATTTTTATATTTTGAAACCTGTACCTATACGCAATCGAAAGTCTCTGTTGATAATTAGAAAAGTCAGCAGTCAACAAAATCAGATGATGCATCTAAGTAATGATGACAGGCGAAGAAATATTTCTAAATAGATGGAAGACTCTGCTACTAAGGGCTACAATATTTGCAAATGCTCATGGCGGGCATATAACAATAGAACAATATGTCAGTAACAATGGAACATAGGCAAAATGCCAGCTTTGGATGCCTTTTTCCAAGATTTATTGTATGCGCCCTACTAGTTGTAGCTCCTAAATTCGTTTTTCACTACTGTGAGGCCTGCCTCTCCCATAGGATAACATGGGGCTGCCTTGGTACATTTAATAAGTGCTAACTATTGATTGGGAGCAGGTAAAGATTGTATGTTTGGTGTCTAAGAAATTGTAAGTTAAATTCCACTTTAATGGTACAGTTGGATTCTAAATCACAATTTTGAAAATGCCATTCTACCTATTTTGTGCCTGCAGTCTATTCTTGGGTCAGTTGACTGGGTATAGTTGGCAGTTGGACTTTGTTTTTTTCCTCCCAGACAGCCACACAATAGAGGGATTAGGTTGCCTGGATGGGCCATAAGTGGCAGGATGGGGAAACGAAGCTGGGCACAGTCCCATTTACAAGTCAATAGGCTGTGCCATGCATTCACACAAAGGACTCCACACTATCTCATTTTCACGCAGACAAGCTGGGGCCAGGGAATGGTAGGTAGGCAACTCCAAGCACTTCAAAGGAAATTCTCTAGAAACATCTCTTAGGTATAAAAATAGGACCCTGAGTCCCACTCCTCAGTTCACTTTATGGACCTGGGGAAGGACTCTTAGAGGACTGCTTGCTGCTGTGGCCTGCTGTGTACTTCAGAGGACTGCTTTACTGCACCTAGAAGGACTGCTCTGCTGCCTGAAGTCTGCCTTGATCCCTCAGAGGCCTACTCTGCTCTTGAGTCCTGTTTCCCCTCTTGAACCCAGGACTACCAGAGTGACTCCAAGGGCTAGTTGGCTGACTTCCTGATCAGGGCCTCAGGAACATAAAAGGCTCCAGCCATCTTGAACGTGGAGCCTGCCTGAGTGAGTCCCAGTGGTGCCCCTCCAGTCCTGGACCCTTGGAAGTGGTGGCAAATGTGCCCAGATAGCCAAAATGCAAAACTTGGGACTTAGAAATGTTTTGGCCAAAAACTGCTCTGAGATCTGGGAGGAGAGCGGGACCAACCTGCTTGTATATCTGCACAAGGTGCATCGCCAATCGGCCTGACTTAGCGGCAGCTCCTGCTTCGCTCTTCTACGCAGCAGCAAATCCTGTTCAGCGGTCCTTTCCAGAAGGGGTATCCAGCCTCGTGGCCCTGTTGTCAACTACAGCCTCCAGCCTCGTCCGGCTTGAGAATTTCGACTCCCAAAAAACAGGCTAAGTCCAAATGTGGAAATCTTCGCTGCGACTTTGTTCAGCAGTTCCCTGACGATGACACCTCCTCCTCGGATACCTCCTGCAGCCTTGCCAGGCTGGACATCTACATTATCAGAGACATTTTGTTGAAATTTCTTCTAAGTCCGAAGGTAAGCATCAACCGGGTCCAATCCATTTATTGTATCGGACTTACTCGCCATTGTGGTCAGCCATGTTTTTTTACTTTGACCCAGTCTTGTGCAACTAGAGATTCACGGTGGTGCTGTGATCTTTTAGGCAATAGATTTTTCATTAAAATGTTAAAATCATTAACTCCAGTTCTATTGATTGGACTTTTGTCATTTTGGTATGAAAATGTACTCAATCTTTCTAAGTTGGTGTAGGATTTTTCTTGTATTGTGTTTTCACTTTATTGCTGTTTGTGTGCTGCATACATACTTTACACTTTGCTTCTAAGTTAGCCTGACTGCTTTTGTGCCAAGCTACCAGAGGGTTATGAACTGGTTAATTTAGTGACTTTTGTGGTTCACCCTGACAGGTATTGTGGCTGTTGCTTGAGCAGGGTTAATACCCCACTCAACCAACAACCCAATTTCTCACAATTGGCATTTGCAAAAGGACACAGGGCCAGTTGGCCTACCTTGTTCTTTGGGCAAGGCAAGGGGGCATTGCATGTTCTGAGGTGTGCAGGGTGAGCCTGTCCTCCAAAGATCTTGGGCTAGGCCAAGGGGTAATGATATATGGAGGGGATGTGAGGTCCAGGACATCACTTTATGGCCCATTAGGAAGCCAAGTATGGTATTAAATTAGGGTGCACACAGCATGACCCCAGCAGATAGGACAGTTAGAACTGCCTTGCCCTTTGAGCGAAGTTGGAAAAATTCTGTTAGGGGAGAGTGAGCCTATACATCCCTACCGAGCCACTTGAGAAGGCTTGCGAGAATTGGACTACCTTCCTTGGGCCTTTGCCAACGGCAGACGTATTTCTGTAAGCCCTCTGGTCCTAGCCAAACCAGGGGAGATTAGGGTGAAGTCAATTTTTTCACATCTCACCCACTCCTCTGTGACATACCTGGAAGAGAAGTGTGAGAGTAGACAGCATTTCCACTTAAGGTTGACACAGTACCACATAGAAAATTGTGTTTGACAACAAGACAAAACTAGACTTTTTTGTTGTTTTGTGGATTTTCATAATGCTTCTGACAAAGTTAATTGAAGTAGATTATGTGAGAAATTGAGATATTTATAAGTCAATTCAAATGGACTTACACTCTTGAAAAGATTCCACAAAGACCCTTGGGTCAAGTTCAGATGGGCAAAGACTGTTCATATTTTAATAAAGTTCCTGGTTTTAATGGTTTACTGTCAGACTCACAGTTCCTTCATTGGGATGCCTGGACATCGAGGATGCACCATCTTACCCAACTTGCTGTCTGGGTCAGCTAACTGAAAGCACCACCCAGAAACACAGGGGAAAAGAGGATCGAGAAACGAACTTCTGCTTCGTAGCATTCTCAACTAGACCTGATATGGATTCATCTCTGGAACTACAGTTAAATAACTTCTGGTCCTATAATATAAACAAGTCAACATAAACTCAGTATTTTACATAATAGTATCCAAAATATTCCTTAACAATATACCTTAGGCAATCATTCTACAGTTAAATGTGTTCAGTATTGTTAAGAAAGCCTCTAATGTAATATAGAATGCAACAATCATATAAGCTGTACAATGTCTCTCACATGTTTGTGTGCACTGTATAGAATTATGCAAGTACATTAACCACCTGATAATGAAAAAGGATATTGAATGAAGAGTGCAGCGTGCTGAGTTTGTTAAGCCACAATCTTATATCTGAGTTCAAAAGTTCTCCAGGAGAATGAGTTATTAACGTCAAAATACAGCACAGCTCAGATTTGCAAAGACCATTCAAGAAGAAAGTTCATTCACACTATTGTCTTAGCAGGACCTTCCAAAAATCAATTTTGGTAGAAGGCAGGACATCTCAGATGAACTCTGGGTTTGGCAAAACAGGGCAGAACACCGGAAACAAGGGTATCACACCTGGAATCAAATAATTATTGGGATTCAAAGAAATAAAAGGACTTCAAACAGTCAAACAGACTGGAACATTGATTGGGAAACAAAGGTCCCCACTGTAAACCTCTTAATATAAAGTAGTTTAAAAAATGGCTGCCAAAAAACATTTCATGTTTGGATACTCTAGAGTCTTCAAATGTTGTGTGGAATCGGCTTCCATCTTTGACTGGGAAATAATATTCTCAATGCACAGGTATTTCTCCATAATATCATCAATCTAAGTATGGACTCATAGAATGCTGACTCTCACTGCATCAGTACTGATGAGGATAATTTATGAAATATATTAAACGTAGTGAAACACTGTGGCAGGATGCATGAAGTTGAGTAAATAGATGTATTCATCATAATATAAACCCATATACTTTGATTAGACTCAGTAAGAAGTCCTCTCTTGGGCTGACAACAGGTGATACACACGAGGCTAATGTTCCTGACAGTTAAGAAGTAAAACATTTATTAGCCAACATGTCAAGCAAACACTTAACATCTGGACATGCACATCTGCTCTCCTAAGGTCTATCTTTTGTCCCTACAAAACTACTGGATCCTATAAAAATAAAACTAGAAATATTGAAGTCTGTTGCAAGTTCGGACTCAAAATTTTCTTCAACAGTCGGGAAGACTGCCCAGGTCCTGATTCCACTGGTTACACAACAAATCTGCCTGCACACTTAATTCCACCAGAAAGAACAGTATTTGAAAAATCAGTCTTGTATGAAATGGACAATGTGCTGTCAACTGAACAATACTTAAATTATAATTTCTCTTCAGAAGAACAAAAGACACTCAAAGAACTCAAAGAGCAAAACAACAGTAATCAAACCAACAGATAAAGGAGAGTGTAGAAAAAAACTGGACTAAGGTACACTATAAACCAGAAACCACTCCTACACCTTGATCCAAGCCACGAGTCAGCTGGTACACTGAGACCTTCAGGCTCACAAAGCATCACTGCAAGCAACTGGAACAATGATAGCACCACCTCCACTGCAACACTGACAGAAACTCATACAAATCAGCGCTCTGGATCAACCACCAGCACCTCAAAAGCATCAAGCACCTAGCCCTCAGCGAATGGATCCTAAACAGCTTCAACACCAACAAGGAAATCTTTGCCATTGTGAAAGAATTCATGTCCCCATTCACCAGCTCTATAACCAAATAACCTATCCCAGGAACTCTGAACTCAACTCTCCAACTACTTTATGAGCAAAATCAACACCATCTACATAAATTTCGCCACTCAACCAGACCTCTCCACCCTCAAAGTCCTCTATTTTTATGACTGCAACACCTCAGAAACTGCACTAATCTGCTGGTCAGCCATGACCATAAAGGAAACAACTAACACCAAGCACTCCATCCCCTTAGGAGCCATATCAGACACACCACATTTTCCCAAAAGAGCCTGACCCCATTTGCACAGCCCTTACACCCTTTCTGAACTTATCACTCTCCACTTTCACCTTTCAGGACTTCGGGAAAGCTGCCTATCCTCAAGAAACATTCGGCGGACCCCATGACCATGGCCAACTACAGGCCCATTTTGCTCCTCCCATACCCAGCCAAAGTCCTGGAAAAGCTTATCAATGCCTGCTGGCCAACTACTTCAATGATAACTACCTTCAGGACCCTTCCTAATCAGGATTCAGACCCAACCATGGGATTGAGGCGGCCTTCATTGCTGCCACCGACAACAACTGCCACATCATGGACAAAGGAGACACAACAGCAGTCATTCTACTAGAGCTCTAGGCAGCATTGACCACTGTCGCTCACCCCATCTTCATCCAATGCCTTTGAAGGGCCAGAATTTGTGGGCTGGCACCACAATGAATCAGCTCCTTCCTCTCAGGACTTACGCAAATGGTCAGCACAGCCCGGTACTCATCTGATGCCTCCAACCTTTTCTGCAGCATCCCACAAGGCTCCTCCCCGAGCCCTACACTGTTCAACATCTACACAACCCCCCTCGCCATCATTATTCCCTCCCATGGATTCAGCATGGGAGCATGGATTCATCATGATCTCTTACGCAACAACACTCAGTTCTTCCTCTCCCTATTAAATGTAATTGCTACTGTTAGGTCCACATACAGTATAGCAAAAATATAAAAGAAAAAACAGGCCTACACCCATCACTTTTACAAGTGCCACTCTATTGAGTCAAGCACCTTCTCTGTGTCCAATGACCAAATGGCTGATAGTCTCCACTCCCCAGTGGAAATCCCCCCCAGTGGGATCAGTCTTGTAGATCTCTGCAGCATGAAACCAGATTGGCGGGGTGAACTAAATTTGACAGAAGAGGGAGTAGACAATGTGCAAGGATACTGGACAATTGCTAAAGAAATGGACAGATGAGATGTCTTCACACTATTTCTCCAATTTGTGCATTACTGCAGTCGTTATCTGGCGCCTGTTTGGGGAAATCTAACCATCCTCTTTCACCACCTCAAATAATCTCAACACCTCCTGACATAATTGCCAGGTGTGTTAAAATAACTCTCTTTGTGTGATCACCTCTTTTTTTTTGTTGCTGTCTGGTATTGCTTGTTTTTGGACTTTGCACACTGGGTGATGTAACTGCTAAAACCTGGTAAAATTGGCTAAATCACAACTGTAAAGTCATAGCATATGGTGTAAGAAAATAAACCAATGGATAGCATTGGAATTTAAATACTACCTGTGGACTGCAGGGCATACTGCGCCATTAACTGAGTTGACTAGGAAAAACATGACTTCTGGCCTACATGTGTAGCTTGACTGCTCCAGCTACTTAACCTGCAGGTGAACCTGTCAAAATAACCTTTTCACAAAAAGGAACCCTACTTTTAAATATTAAGTAAGTCACCCCTAAGCGGGCAGTGTAGCCCTCAAGCTGCTTAGTATTTAAAAGTGGAACATGTAAGATTTTCATATTGGCATGTTCCTACAGTGACTAGCCCCAAAATATATTTTCACTGTATAGGACTGTAGCTGCTGAAATGAGAAAAAAATAAGGTAAAATTAAAATACTTTTGTGGATAACTTTGGCTTTGGTTAAGCTACAGCAGTCATTAAACCACAGTTTTTAATATTTAATAAAAATCTAATTCAAAGGTGAAATTGTATTTTTGATTAAAATACAGTAACATTAACTTTTAGAAAGCTAGAGTTTGCTAGCCTGAAGTTCAAATAGGCTAATTAGCGTCAGCCTGCTTGCATCTGCCCTCTCCCGTCAGTGCTTTTCAAATGGTGACGTGAAAACTTCTCCCAGTGCAGAAACAATTACTTTGTAATGTGACTTTTCTCCACACAGGAAGGGCAGTTGTATAAGGTTCAGGAACCTAATGAACCTAAAAGGGTCCAGGGTGAGGCCTGCCCATTTATAGTTAAGTGTAAAGTGAGATCTAGTGCATAGAGGCATTTTTGGGCACAGTGTAGCCATACTGGCAACACCCCAGTGGGAGACGGGGCTTGCTCCAGAAACAGTTTAATTGGGTTAAGGAGAAGGGGACTGCTCATTTCTCTAGACATTCCCCTAACAGGGCCACCAGCCTCCTCCAGGGGCAGAACGGTTTTGCCATGTTGTCTTTCCTAAGAATAGCGCTCTGTGGGATAGTTTGCAATAGCCAAACAGGATGTGCTGCAAATGAGAAAGGGGGTGCACCTTGGAACTTGTGCCTATTGGGTAGGGAGTGTTCGGTAGTCACCCCCACCCAATGGCTAGTGATTCCTACAATAGTGACACCTCACTGCAGCTCATCAGAACACATGTGGATCTCCTTTAAAACAGAGGAGAACTAGATCTGCTGTCTGTAACCTGTATGGAGACCTAAAGGATCTGCTAACACTTGTACTCAGGACCAAGATGTGGACTGCAAGGGTCAGTTGGCAGACCTCCTGTTTGGCATCAAAAGCTGCAAGAGGCCTTTTCCCTGAGTGACCGGTTGACCAGTTACAAGTGGACCTATATTGGCGCCTGCTGGTGGCCTCTTCATGATTGAGTCCTGGCCCATAAGTGCTGTCACTGAGGTCCTGGGAGCTTCCAGTACCTCTGGAGCTCCAGCGGGACCACATGGCAAAGGTACCTGATTTCAAGAAGAAATGGTCAGATACAACTTCCAGGTGTGCCCTGACCAAAGGTTGAAAGTATCCAACCGACAAGAGGACGGAATTCGAATTTTTCCGCTCAAAGGTAAATTATATTATGTAAACTAGTTAAAAATATAAATAAATGTAACTTAATGTTAAAAAAATCTAAAATTAAACATATTTATGATTGTGTTCAAATATTTAAATAACCATGTTTTTAAGTTAAATATTAATGTAACATTAATTTCTAGTTAAATATAATTAAATTACTTTTATTAATTAATAATGCATATGTAAACTTTGTTTTACTTCTCCCTATACTTTATCATAAAGAGATCTCTCCCACTGGGGCAGATAGCTCCCTACAGTAAAGTACAGGGATCAATTTAACAGATTATTAAACTTTAAAACCAAATAATAAAAATATTTTCATAATCAATATTAATGTAAACTAATTGTATATGTTTATTTTGAGTGTAAAACATTTTTTGTTTAAATATAGCACTATTAACATAATTTTGAATTAAATACTTAATTAATGTTAATATATTAAATTAATTAATTTCCCATTATTTACTAAAGCTGTATTTTAAAAATCCCACTTAAAGTAAAATGTTTATATTTCTATTTATTTATTATGTGTTAAAAGTTGCAATACCTTATGTATAGAATTAGTTTAAATTGATATATTTTTTATATTAGTCACATTTATTTTTTAAATTAAAAAAGGTTATTAAAATATTTTTAAATGATATTTTCTTTTTAATTATATGTAGATTTGTAAAATTAAATTACTTTTATTTATATATTTAAAAAGCCAATATAACTTAATTTAATTTAAAACATTTTACTCTGGGGTTCTCATTTAAGTCCCAGCCTCCATTATTTTCTATTGGAGAGTGTTGCAGTAGCAGTGGTTGGCCATATGTGGTGCTGGACTTACTGCTGCTCCTTTGTTGCTGTAATAACTTACATTCAATTTGGCACCACCCTATGTTTCAGGAGGTGGAGATATGTTAGTCTACACTTTTGAGTAACTGTACACTTGTAAATGATGAATAGCCAAAAGTTTTAAAATTACTTAAAAGTGTAAGAGTAAACTTATACGTGTAACTTATTCATATGTGTAAGTTACCATTGTGTATAGACCAATTTTGCTAATAGCTTATCACTTTTGTTCCCATTTTTATGAAACATAGATAAACATGGTTTCTTGGGGATTATGTTCATAAACTTTCTTTACCTGCCTAAATATGAGTACCAACTTTCTGTGTGCCAGCATTCTTTCCTGTTATCTATTAGATGTGGTTAACAAACCTTTCCCATTAATACTACTTAAATGGCATCCCGTTTCTCCACCTGTTGTCTTACTACTTTAAATATCTCCGAGATATTCCAGAATATGGTTTCTAGTGAACAGAATTTTAAGGAAGTGGTTATTCATCATCCATTATCTCATTTTCCTGCTGTCACAACAACTGTATTTTGGTACAAAACACAAGTGTAAAATGGCGCGTGATAACCTGTACTACATATATAGGCCTTCATAAGGAATTTTTGTATGTACACTCATTACCTGAATCCAGAAGATGGCTACAGACAGCATCGATGAATCTGCAGGTTTTGGACAAAGCAACTTGATCCACTATAAATTATGTAGCTGATTGCACTTTTATATGGACATTTCCTCTCTGCCACATCTTCTTAGGACCGAAATTTTTTTTTATTGTAAGCTACAAACGACACTAAATTTCCTTGAGAAAAAGCACAAAAACACAACTTTTACTGTACTCCAAATATTCAAAGTCTGAGAACTCAGAGGGCAAGCTATGCGTCATATGATCTAAAAATCAAAGGCCAATCTGAATCTCAGGGAGACGGGTAGAAGAAAGAGGCAGATTCTGTAACAAATGAGGTGAATCCTCCCCAGTGGAGATGAGCACTTTGGACATAACACTGCTTGACTGGGAGGTGTTACAAATACAAAATAGAGAACACACAGATGGAGAGGCGGTTGATGTGGATTTTGGTGGATGCAAGTTGAGGCTTAGGGCTGCTGCAAGGAGGTGTCCAAGGGGTAAAAGAGGAGAGTGTCGGTTTGGACCCACTTCAACTTTATTACATTCTGCACTAGAAAAATGCTGTTTCAAATGTGTTCCAGTCCGACCAACTTCCACAAACATAAAGATCATTTGGTCATAGGCAAATTTCAGTTGGTAATCTATAAGTGGGAATTTGCTAGCAGATCCTGCTACATAGGCATCTCAGACCCACACTCATTATTATAGAGTACATTCTTACATTCGTATTTTGCAATGTTTCAATGCTGCTTACTAGATGTGTAAATGACATTTTATCTAGGATGATAAAAGTGTTATTTTACTGAAAAACTAGCCTTCGTAGTTTGTGTACAAGGCACACTTTGCAGTGAGAGGATGCACGAAAAGACTGCCATGATACAGAGATCCTAGCATGCTAGTGCTAGCTAAGGTAACAAAAACCCATATTTTTTTTGTTTTAGGGATGTGAATTAGTGCCGTCTGATGGTACGTCACTGAGTTTAGTAAGAGAGACTATGTCATTATTTACTTGTTGACCTCTTTATTCCTATAGCATAATGGGCCCATGGTCTCAAATAGTGATAGACTAGAAGGAGACATTTCAATGTCCCTGGATACACTAACTTGAAATACTTATTTGTGCAGTTAAGAATAGTACATTTATCAGAGTATTGGGGGTATTTGTTTGGCTGTTTGACATAGTCACATGCAATGTATCTTTAGGGTATTATGCCATGTGGAATGCTGAGCGAGGTCCCTTACCCTCTCACTACACAGGATGCCAAATGTCGAACACAACTATAATGTAGTTACTTGGAACATCAGGGGCATGGGTTTGGTACATACAATGCACAGAATATTGACACAGTTACATCCTCACTGCGCTCACATAGTCTGCTTGCAGTAGACCCATCTTGCTACCTCCGAAGCCCTTCGATTGCGTAAAAAATGGAAGAGTCAGTTATTCCACACATCCTATTTGGCCTTTGTGCTGGGTGCTGTGATACGGCTACATGCCAGGACTCCTTTCACGGCCTTAGATATTAGAATCGATGCACAGGGTTGTTACGATCTTATCAAGGGCACTCTTAATGCGCACCAGTGGTGCTCGAAGCATCTATTCACCTAACACGGAGCAGGATGTTTTCTTGGAACACCTGTCCGCGGTCCTAGCGGACTGGGCACATTATCCTTGGATAATAGGAGGAGATTTTAATACAGTACTAGACATTAATTAGGATGGCTCACACCCCTCTTACCAAGTGATGGCCCGGTGCAACAAGCTAGGGCGCTGCAGCAATGGACAGTGGGTTGGGGCCTGTCTGATATATGGCGTAACTGCAACAATAGTATGAGGAAATACTCATTTTATTCTCCACCACATGCATTACATTCGCGCCTTGACAGAATCTTTTGCACCTCACTCCTCCAATCCAACGTTATAAATGCAACATACCTGGGTAAAACATTATCATATCACAATCCTCTGGAAACAACACTAGCGTGGGACCAGGTACCAGCTCCTATTCCCACCTGGTGCATTCAGTGCTCCTTGAGGACGCGGTGTTCCATGAGACAACAGCCAACATGATTGACACTTATTTCGCAAAGAACGCCGGCATGGCCTCCTCTCCACTGTTGGCATTGGAGGCGTTCATAGTAGACATCTATTAATGCGGTAGTGGGCGCCTGGAAGATGGTCCTTCAGGAACTCAGGCAGGTGGAGAACAGTCTTGGGCTGCTAGAAAAGGCTGCGGCGGAGAACGGTGAACCTGCACTGCAGTTGCAGACCGCTAGTATCCACCACGCTGAACTCCTTGAGCACATGCGAGAAATAGATCATAGGGCTTATGTAGAGAGGGCTAATACCGAGGTGGACAAATCTGGCACATTGCTGGCTCGCATGAAAAAACACACCCTCATCCACACCTATCCTATCCATAACTACACCTCAACACAAGCGTGTTGAATGGCACTATCAGACCTGACCGGACTAGATAACGATAGAACAATGTGTCCTGGGATTATACCCCAGACCCAGTGGCTTTAGAGTGGTGGCGCATTTTGCAGATTTAGCTCTACTGCTGGCGAATCGACTCCTAATGGATGCACGGGAAATCTCCAGTGATGCCCCTCATTATCCAGTGGCTTGAAGAGGTGGCACAGTGGGGTCTGGCCGAAAGTGGAGCCCTGCGTACGGAGGAATACCAAGGCTTACGCAAAAGACCCAGAGCAATGGAATAGGACGCATTGCTGGAATCATTCAATGCACAAGGGGAGGCCGACGAGTGAGTTCCTCTGTCGAGGCATCCTGTGTAACGAACCTGGCCCCTCAACTGGTCTAGCAGCCCTACTCTCCCCAGTTTAGCGCCATTTCCTGCACAGCCCATGTGTGCTCCTCAATGCAGTCCCATGGTATGATGTAGCTTAGCAACCATGATGTAATGCATTCTGTCCACTGGGACACTACACACTCCATGTCCACTTTACTTGTTCTATTCCATGGTTATCTATACCCACCAATACCTCAGATGCAAATCATGTTCTTATTGATGCTGTCCAGTTTTGGGAAGGGGAGGGACGGGGAGGGAATGGATGGTATCAATGGGGTTTACATTTTGAACGAATACCTTCATGACAATCTCAAATATGTTAACGTTGTATTCCATCAAACATTTGTTCAAGTTATAAGCTCAACAGAATGTTAGTTAATATTTCCATGATATGTATGTACAATGGCATAGTTCGCTTATTCCGTCATGTCAACATACCTATTCATATCAAAATGCAATAAAGTTTGTGTTAAAAAAAAGTGCATTTATACATACCACTATACACTTACTTTAATGATATGTTGGTAGTTGATATTTTGGAAATTACATTGTTTTAGGTCTTGCATTAAAACTTGATAAAGTGGTAGAACACGTGTAATTTAAGCAACAATAAAACCATAGTATTAAGTGGTTACCGGGAAGTGCAATTCTGTAAATTTGTTGGTAATTAAAAAACTAGGATGGTATACCTTTTCCTCACCTGTAACCATGGCTGCTAATTAAGAAACACACAAAAATATATGTTTCAATATAGAAATATAATATAACAAAGTTAGAAATATTCTGAAGCTTTTATGTCACCAAGTATGAGGAAAAAAGATAATTAAGTGAGCTAAAAGAAGGCAGTCACATTTTTAATTATGCACGTTCAACATCAGCCCAAACTCGACAGAGTTCCTGACTAACAAATTAAAACCAGTCAGAATTTAGAAATAATGTACCTAAAACATTTATCAAAAATATTAATTCAACTCAACTAATCTCTATTCAGATTATAAGAATAGAGAAGTAATATAAATACAGATTTGAACTTGGGCAATATTCCTACTTATAGATCCGAGTGTAAACAAGCAAACCATAATATAGCCACCATAAATATTTAACATAGATATCAAGACACGAATGGTTACCCAATCAGGAGTAGGAATACCAGGAATGCCATCAGTAAGTGGTGTTGCGAACTACTAGGATTGCTATTTGGTGCATTACAGTAAGAGATATTGGGTCACCCAACTTTTAATTGTAAATCAAACGTATTACATCATTTTTTATTCAAAACATAGGTTTATGATAGGATTGCTAGTTGTAGCTGTGTAAAACAGAAGACAATTCTAATGTAAAGATAGTAAGCTTACTTTAATGAGCAGTAGACAGCTGAAGTGAATGATTATGTCATAGGAGAAGACAACACAAATGACATAAAAGAAATAGATAAATTATAATGATTAATGATAACAAGATTATGTAGAAAAGATGTAAAATCAAAAACAAAATGTAGATTTATTTATAGTTAGATTTACTTATAGTTATATTAAATATAATTGAGATATAATTTATGCATCTTTCTACACTAGCTAAGCTTTAAGAAAATCGAATTTATTGATTACGTGACAAGTATTGTTTGTTCTATTATGATACATGTTTATTTTTAATATTTAATTAAATATTTTTCAAAAGTATTGTTACTTCTTAAACCCTTGATGAAGCGACAGGGCTGGCCCTATTCACAAAAGTTTGCATGTGTAGATCTCTTTACATGTTCACTATTTCCATGTCTAGATTTATATGTAGATGTGGCCTACCAGTCTTCACCCGCCCTAAAATAAGGGGCTGGATTAATGAATGAATGAATGTGGTACTTATAAAGCGCACTTCCACTCCCATGGGAGAATCTTGGCGCTATGTGGAAGAAAATGACCCAATTAAGTGATATGACTGAATTCACAATTGTAAAGTTACTATTAGAAATGTTCTGGCTATTTGTAGAAATCCCCGCCACTGGGGCAGAGACGTCTCTATAGAAAGTATTTGGAAATTTTAAGAAAATTAATTTTAAATGTAAAGAAATATAATTTTTAATTAATAATAATTAAAACACATTTTTCCAACCCCTAGTCACCTGGGGCTACTACAGTAACAAGGGACAACACACTTGCACTAAAGCTTAACATATTAATACATTTTTAATTATTATTATTATAATGTTAATTTTCTCTTGCTGGCATCCTATACTATCAAATGTGTTGAATGTGTCACAATCTAGATGCAAGTTATGTAAGATTTGATTTTAATTGTGATTTATAATTTATATTATATCATTCACATTATATTGTATTAACATGTGATGCATACTAAGTTTCATGCATACATTTTTTATTAAAAATAATAAAAATATATTTACTTCAAATAGTTTTATTCCAAATGTTATTTAATTTAATGTATACTTTCATATGTGTTAGTGTTATTCCCCGCCTCAATTAATTTCCATGGGGGAGTGCTGCAGCGCCAGTGATTGGGCATGTGGGGTGCTTGTCTTTCTCCAAGGATGGTCTACAGTGGTTAAACCTCTTTTGTCAACAGTATTACCATAGTCGATTTAAATGTGTGTTTTGTATGAGCATGTCCCTCTCTAAACCCCTCCATCTATTTCTCTTAACCCGACCTATTTTGTAGTAATTATTCCCCAAATTCCCCATCTCTCCAACCCCCCTCCCACCCCCCACCTTGTTCTTCCCATATCTACTGGTAAATCCTATATTTATGTGTTTGGAGATCTCTGCCACTAAGGTGGAAAGATCCATACAGAAAAGACAGAAGACGTGTATCTTTGTCAGGAGGTTTAATAATTGCGTTTTGAAGTACATAGCTTTTGTGAATAGACTCCTAATGACCACGACACATAAGAAGACTCATTGTTTATAACTGGATGCTAATGAATCACAAATAAGTTGAATTTTGGAAAATGAGATTGTGATGCGAATAAATTACAATAATTGACTAATATGAACAAGACTACTGAGACTTGTAAAAAAGCAATTACAGTGCAAAGTGTCAAAATAGCTATGTAAAGCCATTCACTACTTTGCAGAAAGTATACACACTACAGTGATATTTAGAATGCAATTCGGCTGTTGTGGGTCCAGAGCAAGGGAAATTAGGGGGCATATTAGCAAGGGCCTTATCTCCGCTTTAGCGGCACTTTTTGCCGCTAAAGCGGCGATATTTCTATCGCCCTATTAGCAAGCTGTCGCTAACAGCTGTTAGCGACAGCTTTATGGCGAAAGCGACCGTTTTGGTGCCGCTTTGCATGTCAGCGATATATATCGTTAATGACATGCAAAGTAGGCGTTCCCAACTAAAAGCGACTGAAAACAGTCGCAAACACAACTTCCCCCTATTAGCAATGCCCGCGAAGCGATAAAGAAATTCGCGTTAACCGCGATTATCGCTGGAATCTAACACCTGCTAAAAACCTGACTTAACCATTCTAGTCAATGGGAGGTGGATTGTAAGGTTAAGTCCTCACCTGCCTATTAGCAAGCTTTTCATTAGCGCGTTGAATTTATTGCTGGATTTCTCGCGCTATTGCTGGTTTTCGCCGCTATCGCTGGATTTTTTATCGCCTTGGAGATAAGCGTTTATAATAACGCGTTATCTCCGCAATGAAATCTAGCAATAGCCGGCGATAAAAAAAACAGCGCTAAGCGCGCTTTGCGATAATTATCGCAATTCCTTGGTAATATCCCCCTCAGTTCCTCCTTCCAGGCATTTATGTTCCAGGTGCATTTTACAATCTAGCTTCCTTGATTAGGACCGAAGAGAAGTTAACTCCGAGGTCCTCACTATAAGGTATTGTGTGATGTGACGTTTGAAGTGAAACTATGTTTGAAGTTAAGACTGGCGCCACTTTTAAAAAACTTACACCTACTCAGGACATAAACGTACGTTTGCTACAGACTATTGACTTCCAGGACTGCCAAAGAGATTGCAGCACTTCAAACTGGCAATAAGAAGGTAGGAAATACCGCGCCATCTGTTTTTCACATATTTTTGTTGCTGTCTATAACGTAAGTAAAATAGTTTATGTACTGTCCAGGACTTTTTCCCCGTGGGTAATATTATAGCTTCCGCCTGTCAGCAATATAATTCCATTTGGAGAAGAGAACACCGTGTGAAGTTCATCACGCTGATGCCCAGAACTGTTATACGCTGGAAAAAAACACTTCTTTTGTCAGATTGAATTTTGAACCAATCAAGCCTGTTCAGTAACCACCGCCAAGATAACTTCGTAGACCCTTGCAAAAAGCATTAATTTTCAAGAAGAACGTAAGACTGCTTATGCTTAAAAAATCTGCTGTTTTTTCATCCAAACTTTTAATACACATACATGTTTGCATACCGTTTTTGGGTCAAAGTCGTTTTCCTGCGTTTAACATCCGTGGTCCTAAAATCTGGGTTTGATTGCATTGGTCTTGCTTTAATAGAAGGCATGGCACAGTTCAGTGACGGCTCCAAGGCCTGCTAGCATAATAAACAAGCATTTGCAATGCAATAGGTCTCGCATTTGCGAGAGTTTGAACTATTGGCGTTGTAAATAACAATGCTTTTTATTTGTGTGTTTTGAATCCGTGCAAGCGGTGCGTACACACGCACTTTGTACTTATAGTCTTAGCTTACGAGAAGCAAAGCTGGCAGTAAAAGAGGCGCAGTTACTGGCAGCCTTGCTTCTCATAAGCAACAACTATAAGTACAAAGTGGTGTTTAAGCACTGCTTTCAGGTTTTCAAAACACATAAATAAAAGGCATTGTCATTTATAATGCCAATAGCTCAAACTCTTGTAAATGCGAGACGTATTGCATTGCAAATGCATGTTAATCTGATATTAGCGAAAACAAATCCACATATGCCTGCATAGATTTGTGTCCTACAGAGACGATGTGTAGTCATTGCCAGATGCGGTCAGGCTTTGAATGTAAATTGTGCTACAAACAGGTTTTGATTCGATAAAGTTTCTTCAAAATTAAAAAAAAAGTGTGTTTCCTAAACACGGAGTAACGTTTTACTTTAGGGCATCACATTATGTCACTGTTTCGAGAGACAATTATTAAAAGAGTGTTTTTAAAATGCACTGACAAAACATTCTTACCGCGCTATGATGACAATTTTATTAGTGAACCCAAGTCAGTGACCCTATGTTTTAGGCCTCAGCTATCCCACATGGAGCAATATTAGAGGCCATATAAACAAGCACGAGTTTTTTTGTTTACAGCGTAGAGTTCAAATTAGGCCCTTCCCCTAATTGTGCAGGCCACGTCCCATAGGCAAGTTTGCCACAGCTGTTTTAGAGACCCCCCCATCCCCAGTTTTTTTCGTTCCACTTAAAGCCCTGCATACGAGAGCGGATGTTAATGTGAACTGGAAAGTGTCTGCTGGTAGAGTATGAAAGCGTGTGATTTATAAAGTGTGGTGATGGCTAGAATTTAGGGAGGGGACAATTTTTGATTACACAAAACATGTCAAGTGCCAGAATGTATTGAGCAGCGGCTGAGAATGGACAAATCGCAATAACTAAATGGAGTATTAAAGTCGGGTTGCTGAGCTATTTCCATCTCACCTGAAGGATTGGCAGCCTCTGCGCCGTACCTCAGCTCCTACCTCTGTCGATCTGCTTCCAGGTTGTTTTCAAATACAGCGCCCAGTGCTGCTGAACCCCTCCCCTTGCATGCGCACCCCAGCACTTTGTGAATTTCCTGGCATGTTGGAAGTATCCGAAAGTGCGCCTGCGGTCTGGGAAGGGCAACCAGCTGATTTCATGGATTCCTAACGCTTGGTCCTCGTGGGGGAGCCTTTCTGTCTTTCGGTGGTTTTAAAAAGAAAGCAGGACTGCTTGCAGGTCAGAAGGTCGGGGACATCGGGCATGTTTATGGACTTACTCGGTAAATGTCACGGCACGTCTACAGTCAGCAGAAGGCAGGACTGGCACAGTTAATTACCGCAGGGCCAGCCAGCGTGAACAGCGTGTTACAGCCTTAATGTTTCACGGCCCAGAAATGGCCAGAAGCCCACTTTGTGGGTGAGCAGAGCGCATGCTGGAAGCCATGCATGGGAGAGGGAGAGGGAACAATGGTGGCACATGGAAGAAGCGCCCGCAACAGAGCCCGCTTCAGGAACCATGAAGCGCGGCATCCGTGCAGCTGGAAGGGAGCATATTTAAAAGTTATAGTGCGATGTCCATAAAGTGGGTGCCGCGCTGCAGCACCCCGAGCAGCAACAGGGATGGTGCTGCTCCTCCATTGACAAAGCTGGCGTCCCGCGAGTGTGTGGGGCGTCAGTCATTATAAAAATTGTGTGAGCGGCTCTCACCCTGTGAGCAGCATTAAGCTTCATGGGAGCAGCTCTTGCCCTGCAGGGACGGCTTGGAGAAGAGCTGGCAACCAGAGCCACCCACTGCAGCCTCGTTGTGCCTCTGCGACCTTGAAGTCCTCGCGTCGTTGGTTACACAGGCAGCACTCTGTGTCACGAGTGCAGCGGGGGCATTGTTTGAGCACGCGAAAGTGAAAGCATGGTGGGAGCGCGCAAGACGCCGTGAGCGTGGACATCGGCTGTCCGGGCAAGTGCACATCTGTTGTCCGGGCGCAAGCTGAGTTCGCCAGAAAAGAGACGCCATGAGCGTGCACATCGGCTGTCCGGGCAAGTGCACAACTCCTGTCCCCCTTCGGAAGCAAAACCCACAACAATAGATCTCGCCAAGGCGAGCAGCGCATGCGCTGCGTCGCTAGGCAAGACCTAAAAAGACAGTGAATGTGAGAAGAGTTACATTGAAGCAGTAGCGGCTGGCAGGGAACGGGGGGGGGAGGGGGAGATGAGCGGGAAATACAAAAAAAAAAACACTTTCCTCCTCATAGCCGCCATGACCATCTCTCCACCGTCGTGTCTCCTTCTCTGGAGAGTCCTGGACGCAGGAAGCACACAGGCTCCCCTAAGCCAATCACAATGCTACAATGCAGCGTTGTGATTGGTTGTGATTGGTCTGAGTCCCGTGCTTCGGCGCTCAGACGGGGACAGGGAGCCTGTGCATGTTCCCCACCAGGCTGTGCATTACAAAAAGTCATGTGCACTTGGAGTGTGCAAACCACTCCTGCCCCTGTGCCACCAGCCCCACCCTAACCCAGCCCCGAACCTACAAAAAATAAAATGATAATAACTAAGTTATTATCATTTTACTTTTCCTGCTCTGAGAGCAGTGGGACGGCGCTCCTCAGCCTTAGCGGAGGAGCCGCCCCTGCATTGAAGGGATATTATTGAGCTCTTGCCTCAAAGCTGCTTATCTATATCATCTTAGCTGTAACAAGTAATTTATGGTATTATTTAGAGCTAGGTGGATATCTCTTTCACCATTTTACACGTATATTGTTGTCAATGGCACTTTAAATTTAGTAGATGGGCCATCTGCCACACTTTGGTGATATTCCACCCTGCCAAACTATGACTAATGCCCCAGCAATTTTGTAGTTTTACCCAGAAAAGCTTGCTCATCAATGCTCAAACTGTAATCTCAAGATAATCATGAAAATATACTGTGCAGGACTGGGTTTGGTTTAGAGGACGCCAAATCACAGGCATGTATATGCTGGTAATAGATAAATTGGTAACCAGGCATAGAAACACCAGGAGTACTCTCTGTATATTTCTACTTTGATTCGAATAACATATCGATACTAGGCTACAGTATCATTCATACAGAGCCGGTAACGCGGATGGAATACACTCTGTATTCGTTTTGGAATTCTCAACAGCCCTGAAGAAGTCGAGGTATTAATTACCGATCGATGAAACATGTGTTGGCTGAATTGGGTTGAATTGGTGAACCAATATGTGCTGACTGCATGAATTGGATTGAACATTGGCTGTATGATAAAGACTACCGGTTTTACATGAGAAAACTGCGATTTTGGATTTCATGTGACCCGAACTGATGATTCTGGAATAAAATGGACACTTATAACGTTTTCCGTTTACAATATTATTGACTTTGGACTACAAAAGTGTGCTCGGATTGGATTTCTGATGTATAAGTTGGGCATGGTGCAGTGGAATTTTACAATTGGTTTTGCCCTAACTGAGGAGCGCAAAAAAAGAAATTTGATCCACACAACCAGCGAATAAAAACAATATTTGTACCGATAGATCAGTGAAAAACGGGGGTTTTGGCATTTGTTATTCGGGCAAATGTAATTTATGTGTTACCCGCTCAGTGCACAGATTCTCACCACCTTGGTAAACCTATGCAATCCAACCCTAGGAGTAGAAATAGTAGAGCCAGACTGCCAGTGGATTTGAATGAATGAATATCTGTCTTCGTGTGGAAATGATCCTTCTATCCTTTTTCTTACCCTTATCTGACCTGTTTAGTTGAGGCACCATGATATAGAAGAACAATCAAAGCTACAAACCTTGATTTGCACCTCGTTTGGAAAGCAGTGATGATGGATGGTCGCACAGATGAGCAAATTACATTCGTAGAACTCTGCAGCTTTAGATTGTCACATTGGATATGGTGGTCCTCTGAGAGAGATCAATGGTGGAGCCCCTAAAAGAGTCAAAGGTCACAACATGGCAGTGAGACTCAAAGTAGCTTTCCAAAATGCATGAAAACATTTGTCCCGAGGAGTTAAACATTCCTGCTGCCCTGCAATATTGCCACTGCCCTCAGTCCTTCCATTTTTTGGTTCCCTTTGGAAGGCTACCACCCTGGACGTTTTGCTGAGGGACAAGTAGTGGATGCATAGCAGACGTATACATGAAATTAAAATCTCAAAGCTCCCATGTTTCATGTTTGAGTAGATTATCCAGTCCAGTCTTTTCTTTGCATTCTGGTACTTGTAGCTCAAAGGTAGGGGTAATGGTAAGAAGAAACCTGCACTCAATAAGCCTGGACAACTTGAGAGCTCTGCTGTAGTTTAAATATATCATCCTCAGACTCTGTAAGATGTGTTAATAAATTGAAAGTGGAATGGAAGTACTGGTGCAAGGATTATATCATGGAATATACTAAAATATGTTTATTTACAAGCATTCAGATGCTGTCAGGTTTGCACTAATGTGGCAATCCAAATCCAGCAGGAAGATACTATGTTAGTCAGGAGTGAACGTGTGAGAGGGGAATGGGACAAAAGAGATGGAGAAACAGACTCTGAATATCTTCTCTCTGCCTAATCCTACTACTCAGCTCCCCAGCACTGCAGAAGACGTAATATCTTAACCCGTTGCGTGCGTCTGTCGGCCAACGGCCGTCGCGAGCACTACCTCTGTAGGGCTGCGAACGTCCGTTGGCCGACGCGGCCCCGCCCACTCCGCTAAACCGCCGCACCGCGGCGGAATTGCCGCCGCGGTTAAGCGGTTAAACAAGAAATAACTCTTTCAGTATTTCACCCAAGTTCCAATTCACTATTTCTAATATGACATCTGATGTACCTTGTGACAATATCTGCGTTTTTTTACTATAGATGGGTGGAACTCCGGCACAGTCTAGACCTGAAATACAAAAGAAACCTTCTTTAATAAATGCAAGGAAATACCTACAGTGCAATATTCATTTCTATGTTGATAACTACTTCACTGATTTGTAAATTAAGTCTGTGTTTTGAGTGCTGTTTAATGTAACAAGGCGATACCAAATATGGCCATGTCTGAACTGGGGTGGCGGAGTGAGGTAAAGAATGATGATGGATTAAACCCAGATCAGTTGACTGGGGGTGAGTGCTTGCAATGTTCAACACTCCGTCCATCATCCCCTTTTGTTTAATGTAACAAGGGCATCAGCTGTAACATAATATATACACATTAGTATAGTAAGTAAGGAATTTATTCAATCAATTTATGATCATCTACATTAGTATTGTGCCTTTCCTCGTGACCACAAGCATTCACTTCCCCACCTCTGTTATTACATTAATACCATCCATGACTCAAAAAAAATATAAACAAAGTCTGTACACACTGAGAATTGTTCTTGTTTCTCTTGATGACTAGTAAGTGCAATTTTCACAGTCCTTGGACAGATGACTCCAGTAATAACATCCAAGTATCAAAAGTCTAAACCATTGATCTCATAGACTATCCAGAATAATTCTCTGTATCCAGCAAGTCTTTGAATTCTTTTAGGTGAAGCAAATTGTGCTCCAAACTCTGACAAAAAGTGTCTGGCTGCAGCACCTCAGTATCTTGATTGTCGAGTACGAAGTACTCAGTGAATCCAAGATGGCCACCACCATTAAAAGTCTGGTGAGAGCCTGATGGTGTCCAGGGACTTGTAGTCTGACGTGACTACCCCGTCATGTTCTGTATAGTGCATGAGTCGCAGACGCCAAGCCTTATACCAAGTGGCACCCACACGGTGCCTGCAAAGCTCACCTCTTCTAATGTGAAAGACCTGTGTATCCATGAAGTTTGAATGAGTGCATCTCCTCACATGTCCAGTATATGCAGATGAGCAAGGTTGGCGGATTATGACGTTGCCCTCCCATCCTGGAAGTGATAAGGAAGCTAGAAGTCTTTAAAAATAATGTTTTGAAATCTGGTTTACTCAAAGACAATCCAGTGTAGCATAGCTTGTGTTGTGTTAATGTTTGGTTATTTGTATAGCCCTTTATGACACTATATGGTTGCCTCATAGCAGTTCAGAGAGAAAGAAGAGATAGAAAAGCTGGACGAGGAGAGAGGAAACAAGTCGAAAAAATCAAGGTATTGTACTTTGCTATAAGCGATGCTCACATCACAGAGCCCTGATGGAGCACTGTGAGTTCATCAGACACTACATGTATCAGTGTCTCAGTTCTAAGGATATACTGCTCTAACAAAAATAACTGAATAGGAGAGACCGGTCCCCACATCGATCTGCAGAGCTCATCTTTAGCTATGGTTTATGACAGAAGCAATTTCTACTTGAATCATTTGCTTCAGTTGCAAGTACTTTCAGGGTAATCGCTCCTTTCTCACTATTCTAAAGACACTGAGACTTAAAAGGACAGAGGCTTTGGGGCTAATTATGAGTCTGGCGGTCCATGGACCACCAGACTTGCGGGGTGCAGCAGTCTTCCGACTGCCCTATTACAACTAGGGCAGTCCAGCTGCCCTGGGACTGCCGCAGCCGCCAGGGATCAGAGATCCCTGGCGCTGGCGCAGTGGTCTTGAGGCCGTAATATACTTGGGGGGACTGCCGCAGTCCTGCCAGGAAGCATGTCACTGTGATTCCTCTTAATGCTTTTTGCAGTTTGGGGCACAACTCCGTTAACATGACGGAGCCCTGCAACAAAATGTTTTCTTTTTTATTTAAAAAAATGATTTGAAAATAAAACAATAAAATGCTCCCCTCACTATGGGAGTCATTTCCAATGGCAAGGGGAGCATTTAGCAGTTTTCACCTACCCCTTACCACCAAGGTTCTCCTGGCAGTGACGGGAAGTGAAAACTGACCTCTAATTCCACCCATCTAAATTAGGTGGGTGGAATTAGAGATCTGCCTCCTATGGCCCTGACTCCACAGGGCTATCGGAGGGGTAGTTTCCACCATGATTAAGCCAAAGGTCTGCCAGCATCTAAATTAAGCAGGCGAACCATTGTGTTGGTGGTATGTATACTCCATCGCCATACCACCAACATATAAAGTGTTTCAGGTTGAGAGGAAATTGCTGTACAAACACAACCACAGAAGAAATGACCTGGAGAGCAGGCTACGTCAAAGCAAGGACCCTCTATCCTTTAATCAACTGGCCCATTTTGCACCACACACCAGTATGGTCTCCTCTAAACCTGGTCTCACTAAAAATAATTCTTGTACGTTTCTCCGCTGCTAATCACTTTAATGAGTTTCGCGAACAAACACTATACATAAAACCATAACACAAAATCCCATTTGTATTTCATCCCATTTAGGGTATTTTTGCTTACTATTTATTTATGTGCACTTGATTTTTTTTTTTAATGCTTATATTCCTGGACTTTAAGATATAATTGCATTGTGTATCTTCTTTCTGCTTCCAGGTATGCTCCATTGAGGTTTTAGTCTTAAGCTCTGGAAAGATACTCAAGTAGCTGTCTGTGCTTTATGAAGGTCAGGTATAGAGCATTAATCATTTGCCTTCTCTTCTCCTAACTCCTGCCATAGGTGCCGGAAGTAGGTATGCGGCACTTCCAAAAATAACAATGATGGAGTTCAGAATGTGAATGAACAATAAAGAAGCCTTTACATTTTATTTTGTCTTGGAGATCAAGTGTCAGGTTCTGTCTGCTGACAAATTGCTGCTTATTCTTTTACCATGGAGATTGGCGTTTAGTTTTCTATCTCCGACTGCAACGTAAGAGGATTTTGTAATGCAAACTATGTGACAATTGTGTTGAGTGTGAAAGGAAGGACTGTAGAGTGTTCATTTTTGTCTAACACACAACACAACTTCAAATGTACAAATATATCAAAATATATTGGCATTTAGGAAAACACAAATAAAGCACTTTCTTTTGTAATTCTGAAGTGTGATGGAAACAAATATTTTAATAGGAGCAAAACAAATCAGGACACTTTACTTGGTGATGCGCAAACGATAACTATTCACTGAAAACCTATTTCCACAAATCATAGTTTATGCCCTGTTATCAGTTAAACTACATGCAATTAATTAAATAGGCCATTTCAATCGAAAATGTGCTGTCTGTAAATGAAGGTGCACTACCACACCATGCTCTGGTAATATATTTGTGACAGTGTGCTTCAAAACGCACTACTGGATGGGCGTGGCTCATTTGCTACACTTGTTCTTTGTGTAATGTTAGAATTTTTCACAACCCATATGACTTCAGTGATGTGACACTGATGTCAGTACTTCCACTGTGAAAATTGTTCCAACACCACTGTCTCCGGCAGGTGCCTTCTCACGCCAGCATCTCCAGGAGTAAAAAAATATATAATTGTATAGCAAGTCAGATATTGTTATAATTAACTACATCTATGACACCATATCCAACTTTGTTTTAATAGGCAAGATTTTTCGTAGGGTGTTAATGTCCTAACTTTGAAGTTTCCATAAGTCCATGTGTGTTTTAATTTCACGTGAACAAGATTTTGGTCTGGTAATAGTACAGCACAGATTGTTCTGACGTGGATGCCAAACGATCTTCCATAGTCCATGAGCAAAGAACAGTTTCTGCCTTGCAGTGTTGGACCTGTCATTAACCTTCGAGACAGTTGAAAAGTGGAGTGCTGATCTGGTGTAACCTTTATACTGCAGTTCTCCCCCTTCCCAATTGTTAAGGCACATGGCTATGAGTAGGTTATCTTGTGACCCCTCTTCCTTGCACCACTGAGTCCTTCATTGTAGTATCTCAAAGGTCAGTATTCAAACCACTGTTGCTTAATTTACCAGTGGCAGCCGCTACTTAACAGGGGTGGTGGGACGGAGGAGGAGAGGAGGATGGTGGGGGTAAATGAAAAAAAAAGAAAAATAAACACTCACCTGCAGGCCGGCCTCCGCCTCTCGGTCCTCTTCAGTCGACTTCAATAGCAGGAAGCAGGAACCAGGAAGCACACAGGCTCCCAGACTCCCCCAGCCAATCACAATGCTGCGTAACAGCAGCATTGTGATTGATCTGAGTGCCGTGGTTCGGCGCTCAGAGAGGTACTGGGAGCCTGTGCATCTTCTCCACCCAGGCTGTGCAATACAGCCAGTGGAGAACATGCAAAGTGCGCATGATTGTTTGGCCGGCCCTAGACGGTCGGCCAAACAGTCATGCGCACTTAAGAGAGTGCCCACCACTCCTCCCCCTGTTCATGTGACAAGCCAGCCTGCTCCGCCCCTAACCAGCAGAGTCACGAAGTGAAAATAAAATGATAACATTTTGTTATTATCATTTTATTTTTCCTGTTGAACTGCTCACAGAGCAGTGGGGCGAAGCTCCTCCGCCTTAGCGTAGGAGCTGCCACTGTAATTTACTATATGGCACGGGGTGCTAATGACACAAATTAACATATCTCTTTACAGTAGTTTTTTCAGGCTCAAAGTATTTGGCAGTAGATATATTTGTGTATACTAATCCGCCATCTGGCTGTCTTTTATTCTACCTTAAAAATGGAAAGTCCCAAAGAGATCTCTCTGTCGCGTGGCTTGAGACAATGGCAGGCCTAGCGAAGCACGAAGCATCCCAGATCTAGTTCAATTCAGTTCAATTTACCATGCATTATTAATTAAAATCTTTACATACAAACACCAGTCATAATTTATAGTTAAAACTATATAGTAATTGTACCATGTTCACACATTACACACATTACATTCACAAAGTGCTTTAAAAAAAGTACCTGTTTGCCAAAAGAGATAAGAGGATAATGGAGGACATGTAAAGTTTTTGAGCTTGTGTGAAAAATGTTATAAAACGGTAGTTAAGAATTGGATCAATCAGGCTGAAACATCCAAAGGTCGCCTGTCTGTTCGAACTCCTAGTTCTTAATGTATATAGAATTCAGCAACAACATTTGCCCAGTGTTAGAAATGGGGGTCTCTAGCTGGCAAGGGTTTGCACCTTTGTCCAAGTAGGGACCCTTCCTTCTAGTCAGGATAAGGGAGTTACACTCCTAAAATAACCCCTGCTCACCCCCTTGGTAGCTTGGCATGAGCAGTCAGGCTTATCTTAGGGGCAGTGTGTAAAGCATTTGCACATAACTAACAGTAATACAGTGAAGACACTACAAAAGGACACCACACCAGTTTAGAAAAATATCCAATATTTTTATATACTTCAAACAAGACCAAAAATGATTGACAAATCCACCATACAGTTCTCAGAAATCTTCAACAATCAAAAATAGACTTGAAATACAGTTCCTTGAAGTCGATAGCTCCGTCTGGGGCTATTACGGCGTCGTGAACAACAAATCCAAACAGTTCTGGCTGACCGCGGCGTTGCGGGCCAGCTACAGTTTCGGAAAGACCCGCAAAACAGTACTTTTAGAAATTTAGGGCGTCGGCGACCTCTCGATGAGCCCCGTAAGGCCTGCGTCCACAGGCCTCGCTTTCGGAGGTCGGTGCAGGAGTCATCGGGCCATTGAAGTCACACGCTTTGCAGATCGAACTCCTTGCGGTTGAAGTCGGGAGTGCCGGCGTCGGCAGGTGTCGGGTGCTGCGGTGCAAAGTGCAGCGGTGCGGCGTGCGGTGGCCCCAGGTCGCGGTGCAGGCAGCGGCTCGTGACGGTCGTCCAGCGGCATTGGTGAGACCAGGGCTGCGGTGCGAAGTGGTGTGGTGCTCTTTGCGGTGCTGGCAGGTCACGGTGCAAGCAGCAGCATCGTTGTTGCTGAAGCGCTGTCTTCGGCTGACGAACTGGAGTCGATGGCGCCGGCGTCGGTAGGACAAGGCTGTGGTGCGGGATGAGGACGGTGCGTCGGGTAACTTACGAGCGGTGCCCTTGAACCACGGTGCAAGCAGCGGTGTCGATGTCGGCATGGAGCGGCGTCATCGGGCATACCAGGGCAACGGCGTGAAGCGAGGTGGTGCAGAGTGCGGTGCTCACAGGTCGCAGGGAAGGCAGTGGCTCGGTGACAGCGTCAGGTTGCATCGCCGGTGAGACCAGGTTTGCATTGCGGCATTGCGCCAGTGCCCTCTGCGGTGCCTTCAGGACACGGAGTCAGCAGCAGCGTTGTAGACAGCGTCGGGTTGCTTTTTCTTCTGTTGCAGCACAAAACACACAGTCCCCAGTGCTGATGGCAGAAGAATGTAGGACTTGGTCTTTTTGGCTAAAGTTCCCTAAACTTTTTACTTTCCCCCTAGACCGTTTTCCTGACACAGAGTTGCCAATTTAGATGCTTTGGGTACTTTGCCACTGCTGATCAGTGTCCTAGTACAAGTGTTCCCTGTGTAAAGTGTAATGGTAATTGGTTGGCCATGATTGGTATGTTGCCTTACTAGTAAAGTCAGGAAGAGTGAACACATTTGACCATCCCAAACAGAATCTGTACCAACAGACAGATTATGACAATACGTACGACTTTGCATAGGACAGCCAGGGGCAAGGGAGGGATCCAGTCGAGCTCTATGTTGATCAGCAAGGCCCTTATGTTACCGCTGAGGTCCTGGGCACAAAGTCGCCATTTCTGGTAGACACGGGAGCAACACGTAGTGCACTATCCAAACGACTGATTCCAAGGGCACCCTTGTCAGGCTCACATGTGACCTCAATAGGATTTGACGGTACGCCCTCCACCAACCCTTTGTCCCAACCGATCCCTTTTAACCTTGACAACAATAGCGTCGAAACGACATTCCTCCTCTCTTCCAACACCCCAGACGCCATTATGGGTCTCGACCTTTTGAAACACTTCCATGCGACTATCAGATGCTCACCAGACGGAGTGCGTGTCGTCCTGTATGACAACCCCCAGCGCCATAGAGAGAACCCTTCTCAGCACATGTTTCCCATCTCCGAGACTGACGCATCCCTACTGGACACTTTGCCATCACACTTATGGGCTAGGGCTGATTCAGACGTAGGACGAATGATGATTGACCCAGTACACGTAACAATACGACAGGACGCAACCCTACCGAAAGTACCGCAGTACAAAATATCGCCAGAGGGTGAGAAGGCACTGACAGAGATCATACACTCTTTGGTAGAGGCAGGGGTGGTAGAGGAAGTAGTGAGCAACGTTTGTAACAGTCCCATACTACCGATTGTAAAGAGACAGGGAGAGGGAGACGGAAAAGCCTACCGCTTCATCATTGACCTGCGGGAGATAAACAAAATCGTAGTGCCACAATACCCAGTAGTTTCCGACATCACGACAATTTTGACTTTAATCCCCTCCACTGCCACCACCTTCACTGTAATCGACCTCAAAAACGCATTATTTTCCATACCTATACACAAGGACAGCCGCTATCTATTTGGATTCACCCTAAACTCCCGTTCGTACAGATTTTGCAGAGCACCTCAGGGGTACACTGAGAGCCCAAGCATCTATAGCCAGGTGCTTAAAAGACAGTTAGACGCCATACAATTGCCAGATGGAGTGGCACTAATACAATATGTAGACGACATCCTTCTAGCAGCGGACACCATACCAATAGCCGTCACCGCCACCATCAAACTACTCCATTTTCTTGCTGAGAATGGTCACGAGGTCTCCTGAAAGAAATTGCAGTTCTGTAAATCACAAGTGACCTATTTGGGTCACCTTTTATCCAAAGAAGGGAGGAAACTCACGCCTGACAGGATCCAGACAATTCTAGACACCCCTGTCCCCAAAGATCAGAAACAAGTCCGCTCTTTGATAGGTCTCACCTCATTTTGCCGACAGTGGTTACCGAACTTTAGCCTCATTGTCAAACCCCTTCTCTCCCTCCTAGCTAAAGACATCCCCTCACCTCTCCCCTGGACCCCCGAATGCCAGTCAGCCTTTAAAGAACTACGCAATGCCCTTTGTTCAGCGCCTGTCCTAGGAACCCCGGATTACTCCAAACCATTCTTCCTCTACACGCACGAGAGGGAAGGATGTGCATTGTCTGTCCTAACACAATCAATTGGTCACAAACAACGCCCTTAGTGCATATTTCTCTGCCACCCTCGATCTAGTAGCCAGAGCGCTGCCAGCGTGCCTGCGCGCAGTGGCAGCTGCAGCAGTATCGATACGCCAGAGCGAAGGAATAGTACTCTCCAATCCAGTCACTGTTTTAGTACCCCTTGCAGTCGACACACTACTAAACCAGACCAAAACCCAACACTTGACTAGCGCCCGACTGACAGGATATGAGTTGACCCTGCTAGCACCGCACATTACCCTAAAGCGATGCACCACCCTCAATCCAGCCACACTGTTACCCCTACCCGAAAATGATCCTAGCGTGACTCCACTACACGACTGTGTGACACTAACCGATGAACAAACAAAGAGTAGAATAGATCTCAGAGACACTGCCTTTCTAGAACCAGATGGAGAACTATGGGTGGATGGTTCGTGCATCAAACTCCCCGACGGCACCACCTCAGCTGCATACGCTGTCACCACAGCCCGAACCGTTCTGGAAACAGCCCGTATTACCCAACGTTCAGCCCAGGCTGCAGAACTCATTGCCCTCACACGAGCATGTATCTTAGCGACTGACACGACAGTTAACATATACACCGACAGCCAATATGCCTTCGGGGTGGTTCACCATTTTGGGCTCTTATGGAAAGAAAGAGGGTTCCTGACTTCACACGGTACACCCATCCTGCATGGAGATTTAGTCTCCGCCTTGACGCAAGCAGTCCTCCTCCCCAAGAAGTTAGCAGTGATAAAATGCAAAGCACATAGGAAAGTGACTGATCTCATTGGACAGGGAAATGCACTAGCAGAAGTTACTACCCGAGCCACGGCAGGAGACAGAACTACGACACGAATGTATGTGACCAGGTCACAAGCTGAACGATGGACTGACGCTAGGACCACTGTAAGGGACATACAGACTACAGGCACACAAGACGAATTGACCGAGTGGGAAAAGGTGGGACTGAAAGACGAGGAAGATTGCTGGAGAACTAAAGACAGAAATAAATGGCTGTTACCCAATGCCTACCTCATTCCCATATTGACCATGGCACATTTACCAGCACACATAGGCTCCACCCCCATGATTGAACTAATCACCAGAGTATGGCATAACGTCAAGATAGCAGAATCTGCAAAACGCCTAGTACAACAATGTATAGTCTGCGTATAACACAACCCAGGGAAGGGGACAGTAGTACCACGGGGAGGGTTTGGAGTCCCTGACCACCCCTTTGAAATCCTTCAAATGGATTACATTCAACTAGAGAGATGCCTTGGTCTAAAATATGTCCTGGTGGTTGTGTGCGCTTTTAGCAAATGGGTGGAGGCATATCCCACCCGCGACAATACCGCCTTAGCCACTGCGAAAGTATTGCTGAAAGAATTCTTCCCCCGATACGGCCTTTGCAGAATTTTATGGAGCGACAACGGCCCCCACTTCGTAGCCGAGGTGATACAGAACATACTGAGAGGGTTGGGGGTAAAACAAAAGTTCCATGCCGTCTTCCACCCCCAATCAGCGGGCCTGGTAGAGAGACACAATGCAACGTTGAAACTAAAACTAGCCAAAACAGTTGCCACGACCGGGTTGAAATGGCCCGACGCCCTCCCATTGGCATTGTTATCAATGCGCTCCACCCCAACCAAACACCGACTGACCCCGTATGAGGTGGTCTTCGGCAGGCCTATGAGCATTTGGGCGGCACCAAGACCCACCTCCATTAACGATGTCCCGAACATATTAATGTCGGATTACTTGCATAAATTGACAAACGAGCTAACAATTATCCACCAACAGGTGCAGCAAGCCTTGCCTGACGTATCCAGGGGCCCGGGACATGAAATAAAGCCAGGCGACCATGTATTGATTCGTAACTTCCAAAGAACGAAGAATCTGGAGCCTAGGTGGACGGGCCCCTGGCAAGTCCTGATCACCACCCGAACTGCCCTCCGAGTGGAAGGAAAACGAAACTGGCTGCATGCCCACCACTGCAAACGAGTCCCTCCAACCCTGGCAACCTGTGAAGGGGTGGAGGTGCAAGAGGAAGTACTCGCGAGAGACTGACCAGCTCTGAGTTGCTACCCACAAGAAGACACCCTCGAACTATCAGAATTTCCCGACCCCACGGTGCCATCCAGGAAAGGGTACAACCTAAGATCGACGAAAGGAGGGAGCTCCAACGACCAGGCCACTAACTAAGTCAAGGTCTCAGATCGGTAGCACAGTCAAACAACGCTACCAGGAAAGCGCCAGACAAAAGTCTGTGGTCCTAACAGTTGTTGAGCTCCTCGAAGATGATGGAAGAAACTGAACACCTGCAAAACCACCGCAAAGACACCAAGGGGCCGATTCCGATCTCGGTCGGAGGCGCACCCAATACTATTCGGTCGGGAAAAAAGCCATGCGAAAGCCAGTTTCCCGACCGATCCGTACAGCACACCGAACGAGCAAGTACGATGCGCACAACAGCAGAAATCCCGGCCGAGCCGTACTCACCCAAACCAGGTCCTGTTCTCCGACCGAGGCGAATCCGGAAACGCCGAATCGAGTCGCACGGAAGGGAAAATGCAGCCCCGTCCGGCCGGACAAGTACGATGCGCTTTCCGTACGCGCCGAACCCGTCGCTACGCACGGCACGTCAAAGCATCCGGGAGAGGCGCACATAAGCTCCGAATCGCGCCACAACACGATCCACGGCTACGAGACGAACACAGCACAGACGAGGACGACGCGAAGCGACGAGGACGAAGCGAAGCGACGAGGACGAAGCCAAGCGACGAGGACGACGCGAAGCAACGAGAAGGACGAACGACACGAACCAACCATGAATCCCTTCGTCCCGATCATACCAATATTCTACATCTACTACCGGAACAGGCACGGACGCGTACGGCGCAGAAGGTAAGTCAGACACCAACCACAAAACACATACAACACGTACACGACACATCAGACACATACACTGGGAATCTGAATATACTTTCAACAGCAGCACCATAGGGGCGGGATGCCCATCACCAATGCCACATATGCACACAGGGGCCTGAATGCGCGCCACCACCCCAACCCAGGGGGGGCTGGATGCCTACCACTACTACCACCCTTAGCCAGGGGGGCAGGATGCCCACCACTACTACCACCCTCACCCAGGGCGGGCTGGATGCCTACCACCACCCTTAGCCAGGGGGGCTGGATGCCTACCACTACTACCACCCTCACCCAGGGGGCAGGATGCCTACCACTACTACCACCCTCACCCAGGGGGGCAGGATGCCCACCACTACTACCACCCTCACCCAGGGGGGCAGGATGCCCACCACTACTACCACCCTCACCCAGGGGGCAGGATGCCCACCACTACTACCACCCTTAGCCAGGGGGCAGGATGCCCACCACTACTACCACCCTCACCCAGGGGGGCAGGATGCCCACCACTACTACCACCCTCACCCAGGGGGGCAGGATGCCCACCACTACTACCACCCTTAGCCAGGGGGCAGGATGCCCACCACTACTACCACCCTCACCCAGGGGGGCAGGATGCCCACCACTACAACCACCCTTAGCCAGGGGGCAGGATGCCCACCACTACTACCACCCTCACCCAGGGGGCAGGATGCCCACCACTACTACCACCCTTAGCCAGGGGGCAGGATGCCCACCACTACTACCACCCTCACCCAGGGGGCAGGATGCCCACCACTACTACCACCCTTAGCCAGGGGGCAGGATGCCCACCACTACTACCACCCTTAGCCAGGAGGGCTGGATGCCTACCACTACTACCACCCTCACCCAGGGGGGCAGGATGCCCACCACTACTACCACCCTTAGCCAGGGGGCAGGATGCCCACCACTACTACCACCCTCACCCAGGGGGGCAGGATGCCCACCACTACTACCACCCTCACCCAGGGGGGCAGGATGCCCACCACTACTACCACCCTTAGCCAGGGGGCAGGATGCCCACCACTACTACCACCCTCACCCAGGGGGGCAGGATGCCCACCACTACTACCACCCTTAGCCAGGGGGCAGGATGCCCACCACTACTACCACCCTCACCCAGGGGGCAGGATGCCCACCACTACTACCACCGTCACCCAGGGGGGCAGGATGCCCACCACTACTACCACCCTCACCCAGGGGGCAGGATGCCCACCACTACTACCACCCTTAGCCAGGGGGCAGGATGCCCACCACTACTACCACCCTTAGCCAGGGGGCTGGATGCCTACCACTACTACCACCCTCACCCAGGGGGCAGGATGCCCACCACTACTACCACCCTTAGCCAGGGGGCAGGATGCCCACCACTACTACCACCCTCACCCAGGGGGCAGGATGCCCACCACTACTACCACCCTTAGCCAGGGGGCAGGATGCCCACCACTACTACCACCCTCACCCAGGGGGCAGGATGCCCACCACTACTACCACCCTTAGCCAGGGGCAGGATGCCCACCACTACTACCACCCTCACCCAGGGGGGCAGGATGCCCACCACTACTACCACCCTCACCCAGGGGGGCAGGATGCCCACCACTACTACCACCCTTAGCCAGGGGGCAGGATGCCCACCACTACTACCACCCTCACCCAGGGGGGCAGGATGCCCACCACTACTACCACCCTTAGCCAGGGGGCAGGATGCCCACCACTACTACCACCCTCACCCAGGGGGCAGGATGCCCACCACTACTACCACCGTCACCCAGGGGGCAGGATGCCCACCACTACTACCACCCTCACCCAGGGGGCAGGATGCCCACCACTACTACCACCCTTAGCCAGGGGGCTGGATGCCCACCACTACTACCACCCTCACCCAGGGGGGCAGGATGCCCACCACTACTACCACCCTTAGCCAGGGGGCAGGATGCCCACCACTACTACCACCCTCACCCAGGGGGGCAGGATGCCCACCACTACTACCACCCTTAGCCAGGGGGCAGGATGCCCACCACTACTACCACCCTCACCCAGGGGGGCAGGATGCCCACCACTACTACCACCCTTAGCCAGGGGGCAGGATGCCCACCACTACTACCACCCTCACCCAGGGGGGCAGGATGCCCACCACTACTACCACCCTCACCCAGGGGGCAGGATGCCCACCACTACTACCACCCTTAGCCAGGGGGCTGGATGCCTACCACTACTACCACCCTTAGCCAGGGGGCAGGATGCCCACCACTACTACCACCCTCAGCCAGGGGGCAGGATGCCCACCACTACTACCACCCTCACCCAGGGGGGCAGGATGCCCACCACTACTACCACCCTTAGCCAGGGGGCAGGAAGCCTACCACTACTACCACCCTTAGCCAGGGGGCTGGATGCCTACCACTACTACCACCCCCATTCACAGGATGGACAATGCATGACACAACAAGCACACCACAACCTAGGGAATGCAAGATTAAGACATCCCCCACCACCATGACAAGCGTGTGAGCAGGCTGTGTCAAATGCCTACAACACCGAACATGACATTGAACATACAATGTGACCCCTAGCACATGTGCCACACATATATGTGTGTGGCACCCACAATGCAAGCAGCCCATGACCATTGTGGCAATGGGGCCTAAACCCCCATCATCACAGTGACCAAAAGGCAAGTGTGGGGTCCATAGCTGAAGCACATTTTGACCATTGTGGCAATGGGGTCTAAACCCCCATCATCACAGTGACCAAAAGGTAAGTGTGGGGTCCATAGCTGAAGCACATTTTGACCATTGTGGCAATGGGGTCTACACCCTCATCATCACAGTGACCAAAAGGTAATTGTTGACAAAGAAAGAGCTGCAACTGCCAAACTGCATGGATCATTCCTGGTCACAGAACCAAAAACTCATCTGTGGCAAAGTAGTGTATGTGTCCCATTGCAACATAAATTGGGGGAGCCAAATACTGCAGTGCAAATGAAACATTCCTTTGGCCATGTGCAGACAAACAACACCCATGGGGGCTGAGACCGTCAACAGTCATCAATGACACAATGACAGAAGTGACCATCAGAATGCAGAACCACATATTTGCACCAATGGGCACACAAATGCAGATACCCTGTGGAGACAGCAGATGTGAGGTGAACAGATACCATACCATGGCAGCAATGGGACACACAAACCATGATCACTGTGCTGACCGATGACCTAGGAGTCCCAGGGACAGCAGGGGAAACACACCAAACAACATACAGCCAATGGCACACCCAAGATATGCCAATGCAGTGGTGCAGATGCACAAACACAAACAGGCAGACCAACACTGTCATCATACACAGCAGGTGAGGGGTGGGGGTGCCAGTGTCCCCAGGCAACAACACAACACATGAGGAGACCTGAATACCAATCATACAGATGTGCATACACTGCCACACTAAGCTAACTCATGGATCCAAATCCCCTATGTGGGCAAGCAGGCATTGACAGGTGAGAGGGAGCACAAAACACACATGTCACACAGGCACGTAGGAACAACAACTGACACAGCAAGTCACAGACACACCACAGCACCACCCCCAGGGCCCCCACAATGTGGTGACCCTGGGCTGAAGAAAAATACCACTGTGATGACAAAGCTAAATGTCGTTCACACTGTGAACCACAGTCAGGTGTCCTGAGCAACTAACTACCATCACACCTACACAAGCACAAATCAATCAGCATGGCCAGTAAGCCAAGGCCAACATGGAGGCAGGGGACTAGCCGGGCAACAACTCTCATCTGCACACACTCAAGACCACACCCTCGACCTCCAACAATGTGCAGCAGTGAAGTACACATGCACTGGTGACATTGCACATGCACCCATTACTATTCCAGGGTGGTGGGTGGGAACCAAGGTGTAGAAACACATCACACATGGACACTCAACAAGACTCCTGAATGTCTGACACACTGCACACTACGCTGTACATGGACATGACGGCAATACCACACCGACCAATGGGATCCCAGCCACAGTCACACACCAATGAAGAAGCCAAGGTCACCCACAAAGAACACACATAGACAACAACCAACATTGCAGCCCGGACCCTAAGGAGTGCCAGCAGTCACACACACAACGTGTCACAATCACTGAAAGATAACACAAACTGGAAATCACATGACAGGGGCAAACAACAAGTGCCAAAGGGAAACCTGACTGTGACCCATCTGCGTCAGCACACAAACTCTGCCCTGACAGCAAACACACCTATGGGTGACACCCTGATGACCAGTAATGTGCCATGCACCCACATCACAGAGAACACAGGGAGAAGACTTTGGGGGAACATAGCTCAAGTCAGCAAGCATCACAAACAGGTACAACACTAGGGATCACAGCATGCGCAGATGAATGGAAGTGAACACACAGACATGCACATACAACACACACCTTGGGCGCAGGCAATGTCACACGTGTACACACTGCCATGAGGGGACTCCACTCCTGTGTGAGGAAAGCTGTGCCATATGTTGCCTCAGTAGGGCCCCATCATGTCAGCTGAGCACTTGGTCACACAATCAACAATTAGCACCAAATGAGGGCTCCCATCACATCAGCCTGGTCATGGATGTGCCAACGGAATCATCAGCACAGATCCAACACACTTGTATAGCAATGTTGCACTGACTACACGGATGAGTCCCTCCCCATTGATGCCCAAACCTGCATGTCCACTGGAGATGGCAACACGGTCAGGGAAGTAGACAAATGCAACGATGGCAGGCACAACAGATGTGCAGGGGTGGAAGCCACAGATATGAAATTGCCAATGTAAGTAGGAAACCCATTGCCAAATACTGAACACATGACACCCTCAGATGCTGCTATTGATGACATGGATACACCACATGATAGGACACATTCCCCCTGGACCACATGGGTTCCTGCACAGTAACACTTCATAATCATGAGACCAGATATCACCATCACTGCAGCAAGGGCATGGTTAGCTGCACCAACAACATGTACATCTGAAGCATGAGCACTAGAGAAAAGAAAGTTGCTTTATTCAGCATATGTGTTGAGGCCAAACGAAGTCCTGAAAAAGAGCAAAGGCCAATGGCCAGTCCATTGTCAAAGTTCAAACAGGGTGACACTGGCAGATGTCACCCTACGCATGCCTGCACAATACCAGGGACAATCCACTAGGAGGGGCAACCGGGGGCAGGCCAGGCACCGCAGGGACAGGATCAGGGCTCACCAGGGGGAGTCAGGGAAGGGGTGGTGGGTGCTGGAGAGCCACTGACAACTGCAGTGGAGGTGTCTGACATGGTGTGTGCCGGCACAACTGGGGGGCATGACACAGATGTCGTGGGTGCCGGCACAACTGCAGTGGACCCTGCAGATGGGGTGGACAGGTCCGCCACTGCAGTGCCCAAGTCAGACAGGGCGGTAGTGGACTCCACTGCAGTGCCTACCTCCAGGGGAGGAGAATGGGGAACAGGCAAGGTGGGTTGGACAGAGGGGGGGACACCCTCACCACATCAGTGGCACAGACAAGCGCAGCGGGGGGTGTGGTGCTGGGAGAGCAAGTGGCAGGGGAGAAGGCTGGAGCATCTTGGGGATGGTATATCTGTGGGTGGGGGAACCTGGGGCAGGGTGTGGTGGGGGCACCTGTGCAGTGGGGGCCTGAGGGATGGAGGACGGAGACCTTGTGCCTGAGCTGCAGGGCGGTGGCGGGGTCTTGCTCTTAGCACTCCGGGGGGACTTGCGGGTGGGGGCCTCAGTCCGTCTGCGCCTGGGGGAGGGTGTCCGGGGGCGAGGGGCACTCTGCTCCGTGTGGGTGGGCTTCCTCTTCCCCCGGGATGCTGGAGCAGCTTCATCGGTGGGGAAGAGGCCGAGGTCACAGAGGAAGAGCTGCTGTGACTTTGGGGTTGCAGGTGAGGCAAGGGAGGGTGCTTTGGAGGGAGAGGGAACTGAGGACTGCGCAGTGCATGTGGATGCGTGTGTGTGTTCCAGGGCCCCATCCCCTGTGAGTCTGGCTTCAGTCCCCTGAATGTGCGTGCGTGTGCGTTTTGTCATTGGCGTGTGTGTCAGTGTGCTGGATGTGTGTGTGCTGGTGTGTGCCAGTGTGTGTGTGCCTGGGATGGGTAAGGTGCTGGGGAGTGTGGATGGAGCAGAGGCAGGAGGGGTGAGGGACCGTTTAAGGAGGGACACTGCTGCCGTCAGGGAGGAGTCCATGGACCTATTGCCCCTCTGTAGGTCAGACATGCCCGATGAGATGCCCTCCATGAACGACACCAGCTGAGTCAACAGCGCGGTGTGCGCATGGAGGACACTCAGCATGGCTGTCTGCCCTACATGGAGCTGGCGAAGGAGGTACACAGACTCCTCACTCAGGGCAGCAGGTGACACAGGGGCAGGGGTGCGGTGCCTGGCCCAAAGGAGACACGCTCCCGGACATGGGAGCCTCCACGGACCTGGGGAATGGGAGCCGATGGGAGGGCGGTGGTGGTGCTGGTGGTGGCGGGGACAGCAACACTAGCTGGGGTGTGGTGGCTGCTGACACCCGCCTCCACAAGGGAGTCATCCTCCGAGTTGCTCTGGTCCTCAGCTGAGGTGGATGCTGCTGAGGACTCCTCGGTGTGGCTCCCCTCGCCCTCCGTGCCACTGGGTCCCTCCGACCACTCCTCGGCTGCTGACCCAGTCTGGCTCTCCGGCTCCTCCTGGTCCGTGGAGCTGTCCCCTTCCGTGGCCGTGGATGTATCTGCAAACAATGGGGAAACAGACAGACATCAGTCACCTGCACATAACGCACACACCACTGTGAGCACAGCACATCACAGAGCAAGCCCTGGCATCATTAGTTGTACATTGCTAAAAGTGCACTAATTGAACAGGAGAAGTCAATTGTCACTCTGATGCCAAGCATGGCACTCACATCCCACATGGCCTTGCACCCATCTGTCTGGTGTCTGTTGGATTGCAACACCCCAGTGTTGACACATGCACCAAGTACACAGTAGTTGGACAGTGCAGAGGACACGGTGTGGACACATCACAGCTCTTGCCACTGAGTCAGTACAGGTTTACGGATGTAAGGGATGCCCAGAGTCAAATAGGAAATGCATGTGATGCATACCAGCGACAGACACCATGATGCACCCATGTCCTGATAGCCAGCGCCACTATGGTGTGCATGTAGCACATGTCACTCCCCTGCAGGATCACCAATCAGTAGACACATGCCATGGCGGAGGCATGACTGCAAAGTCATACATCACTGTCTCAGTGATGTATGACTTTGCAGCCAGACAACAACACTCTGCACTGTGTCACAATAGTAGGTCATGGGGAATGCAAGTCCTGGAGCTGCACAAGTGCACATGTACATCCCCCCCACAACACATCCTCTTAACCCTCATCTGTCCAGGTCATACCTATTGGACATATGGGAGACCTGTGACACTACCCTCTGAACCTGAGCCCCTCACACTCTGCTGTGCATGGGGAACAGCTGCCTGAACTTCACATTTACATGCCCCAGTCTGCATGGGCAGCTGATCAGACACCTATGTGTCACACAAGTATCGTCTCCTATGGTCACATCTCCAGTGGCATGCTGAGCCCCTACCAAGAAACTCCACAGCAGTCCTGGCGACTAATCCACAGCACACTGACACAGAGGCAGACACCTGAGGGGCAAATCACTGTGCACAATGTGTCCTCTGATACACGGGAGTGGGAGTACAGAGTGTATTGTATGGCCTGGAGTAGGCATGACTGTCCAGCCCCACATGAATGAGGGATGAGCCCTGGACTGTAGGCAGCTGGCTAAGTATGTGTGACACACGTCATATACATACTCCTGGGGCCCAAACATTGTTCCCACCCGCAGCATGGGTGTGTGCCAGGTACCCCAGCCACATGTGGTGGATCAGCTCAGCAATTGGACCACAGATCAAAGTAACACGCTGAATACATGTCAGAATACAGGCATTGTGTAAGCAATGGACCCACCCATGATGCCCACCACAGAGTCAGGGAAACAGATGCTGTCTCCCACCTTGAGTCAAGCAAACTGCAAGGACACAGTCCTAAGTGACAGAATTCCCTGCATGTAAGGGCCACACCTGGGTATCAGATGAGGAGTGGGCAGTGCACAATAGAGGGACATGGCTCCTGGACAACATGACTGCTGTACAGTGGCAGTTCAACCTGGCCCGAGGAGGGCACATAACATGTTAGACAGAGTACACAGTGCAGTCTTTGACTCACCCCCTCCTTGCTGCTCTCTAGCCTTCAGCTGCCCATCCAGGTCTGGAAAGACCACCGCCAGGATCCTGAGCATGTGGGGGTCAGGGTCCGTGTTCCGCCCCTCCTGCGAGGAGGCGACAGCTTCAGCTGGACCCGTGCAATCCTCCGGGTCCAGCCCCGAAGGTCCTGCCACCTATTTTGGCAGTTGCGGATCCGGCGCTTGTAGACCCCCACGGACCGGACAGCCCGGACGATGTCCTTCCAGATCTCATGCTTCCGATGGGCAGAAGCCTGTCAGGATGACAAAGTGATAAGGACATTACTACACATGCAACATATCCGTGCATGACACAGTTGCATATACATGTCGCAATCACAGGGGCACATGGTGTACCCAGGCAGTGCACGGCTGGCCATGGACAGTTTTCCAGAAGTCACTACATGGTATCATAGCATGGGGAGTAAAACCCTGTTCAGAAGCACTGTCACTGCACCATACCTGTCCAGTGCAAGTCACTACACACTATGGGGGGTGACAACTACTCAGTGAGCCTGCTAGCCAGTGGTGTGCTGACTCTCAGCCTTGCAAGTCAGACAAAATGCACATTCAGAAAGGCAGTGCACAGAACACTCACCTGCTCCCCTGGTGTCCCATACAGCTTGCTGTACTGTGGAAGTAGGCTGTCCAGCAGGGCCTGGTTCTCTTCAAGGCTGAAGGCTGGGGCTCTCTCCACAGTACGTGCCATTGCAGGGTCCAGAGGGGCAGAGACAGCAGCAGTGCAGTGGCAGATGTCGTCCTGGAGCATGTAGTGCAGGCAAGTGGGCTCTCAGGGGAACATGCAGCAATATATATGTGCTGGAGAGGCAGATACTGTCCCTTGTGTCCAAAGTGATAGGTCCAAGTCGTTTGCATCTTCTGAATCTGGCCAATCCATGGAATAGCAGCACCAAAACACGCCCACAGCATCCTTCAAAATTTCAACTTCATGACATACATGATTTTGCAACATTGTTGTGGGTGACCAACTGATTTTCCAGCAACCGACTCGTTCGAATATTCGAAAACGCGTCCGTTGCCAGGCAAGCCCATTGTCAATGGGTGCGCACCGATCGGTCCATTGCTGTTCAACGCGCACAGGGGTACAACGCGTACCCGCACACATTGAATGCAATGGGCCGGCCGGAGGCACCGATCGGTCCATTGCTGTTCAACGCGCACAGGGGTACAACGCGTACCCGCACACATTGAATGCAATGGGCCGGCCGGAGGCACCGATCGGTCCATTGCAGTACAACGCGCACAGGGGTACAACGCGTACCCGCACACATTGAATGCAATGGGCCGGCCGGAGGCACCGATCGGTCCATTGCTGTTCAACGCGCACAGGGGTACAACGCGTACCCGCACACATTGAATGCAATGGGCCGGCCGGAGGCACCGATCGGTCCATTGCAGTACAACGCGCACAGGGGTACAACGCGTACCCGCACACATTGAATGCAATGGGCCGGCCGGAGGCACCGATCGGTCCATTGCTGTTCAACGCGCACAGGGGTACAACGCGTACCCGCACACATTGAATGCAATGGGCCGGCCGGAGGCACCGATCGGTCCATTGCAGTACAACGCGCACAGGGGTACAACGCGCACCCGCACACATTGAATGCAATGGGCCGGCCGGAGGCACCGATCGGTCCATTGCAGTACAACGCATCACTGTACATGTGACTGGCATATGTCAGCATGCCTGTCTCAGATGGACATATGCCAGCCACAGATAGCTCCCAGGGAGTGAGGGGCACACCTACATCACGACAGCCTGTCCAAACCTTATCATAAGGCATGTAAGGCTGCATTTCCTATTGTGTGTATGTTGGTGTACATGTTGTCCTGTGGGTGTCACCTGTGGGTAACCACCCCCAGGCTGTGCACGTGTTAATGGGGACAGGATCCTGGGTGTTACGTGTACGTGACCACTGTGATGTGCAACTGTTCATATCTGTGCATGTGCCATGGTCACATTTCACAGTGGTGTTTGTGTATGTCATGTCACATACCCCGTGAGTCCCATGTGGGACGGTATGTTTGAGCCAGGGTGTCCCAGTGGCACAATAGTGATGGCCCTCCACAGTCTGTGTGCATGTAGTGTTTACAATGTCTCTGATTTCATGTGCACAATGGGAGACAGTCTCCACATCCACGTTGTGTGTGCATGGACTCTGATGTTGTGCGTGTGTGTCACAGACGTCCATGGCTCTCCTGCCATGGCAAGTGTGGCCACTACCTGTGGGGGTCATGTTTGTTTTGTTGTGGTGTACACATGATACTCCAGGTGATGCCAGTGTCCATGTGGCATTACAGGGTCCCTGGGAATGTGCCTGTCGTTGAGCTGTGGTGCCTGGGGCACATCTGTCCTCACATGTCACTGGGGGGTGACTGTGACACAGCATCATGATATCCAATGGGCCAACCTGGGACAAATTGATGCCACCTGTGGGACCGTGTTGACAGATGTTGGCCATGTATGTACCATAAATGTCGTTCCGGTACTGCACACTTCATGTAGTTGTGCCTCATGATGATGTATGTTGGGATCTTGAGTGTGTTCAATGCCGCATATGTGGGGTGACTGACGATCTTGCTTACTTCTCCTCTGCACTGCAGGGCTCCTGCTGTCCATCGGCCATTCCCAGACCTGGCAACGATGGTGGAACGGGACAGCATCCGACGGTACCGCTTCACCAGGCAGCTGATTGAGGATTTGGCAGTGCAGTTGTCCCCACATTTGCAGCCTGGCCGGCCGTATCCTACAGCGCTGACCCCCAAGGTGAAGGTGATGGCAGCCCTACACTTCTTTGCCACCGGTACCTTCCAACATACTGTGGCGTCTGCTGGTGGGATGTCACAGACCATGTTCAGCCGTGTGCTCCGCGATGTTTTGGCGGCAATGTTGCTCTTCCTGAACCGGTACATCTATTTCCCTAGACTGCGACGACTCACTGACGTGAAGAGTGACTTTTATGCCCTGGGGAGGATGCCGCATGTCATTGGCTCCATTGATGGGACACATGTGGCTTTGGTACCACCACAGGCCCAGGAGCAGGCCTACAGGAACCGCAAGCACTACCACTCGGTCAATGCACTGGTGGTGTGTCTTGCAGACATGACCATCACACACGTGTGTGCCCGTTTCCCTGGTTCAGCACACGATGCCTTTGTGATGAGGAGTAGTCGCATCCCCAGGTTGATGGCACAGATGCAGAACCAGCGTGCCTGGCTTGTCGGTGTGTACTGACTTTGTGCCATTGTGTGTGATCTGATCTGTAGTATTCCGCCCACTTTTCCAAGTCAGCTGATGTGCACTTGTCTGTCCGTAGGTGACTCGGGATACCCCAACATGCCGTGGTTGCTGACACCCCTCAGGAACCCTGTGACACCTGCCCAGATGCGCTACAATGAGGCACATGGTCGGACCAGGAGAGTGATTGAGCGGACCTTTGGTCTCCTGAAGAGCCGCTTCCGCTGCCTGGACAAGACCGGAGGGTCCCTCCCATATGCCCCTGCGAAAGTGTGCAAGATTATCATCGTCTGCTGCATGCTCCACAACCTGGCAGTGCGGAAGGAGTTGCCTCTCATCCAGGATGACGATGACCAACATCCGCCACCTGTGGAGGATCCTGGCCTGGACCACGATGCCAGTGACGATGATGATGATGATGGTGATGGTGATGTCCGCACACAGCTCATCACCAACTTCTTTAGCTGAATGTGAGTATCCTGAGGTGTCATGTGAATGATGTGAGTTGGCATGATGTGTGGGTGGTGCTCTGGTGCTGTTGGAGTGTGTCCATGGGCTACTTGACAGGATGTGTGTTGCGATGTGTGGTGACAGGTGGGCTGTACTCCCCAACAGTGTTGACATGCTAACTTGGTTCTGGGTGGGTATCTTGTAACATGTATTGTGCATGAGTTTTGCTGTTCTGTCCTGTACTGCATTGCTTTTGACTGTGTGTCATTTCTGTCCTTCACAGGGTACTTTCAGATTCGTTTGGTCAACTGTGTCCACTGACGACGTGATTGCACATCCAGGCTGGTAGCTGTTGTGTCCCTACAGGTGATGTGCGCCACACCCATGGACTTCCTTCTGTCTACAGTTGTTGACTGTGTGCCCGCTACCAGGTGGGGTTACCTTGCATCTGTAGTGGTTACGGCATGTTGCTACTGTGTAATAAACCTGTGCTTCACTTAGTGATGTGCGTTGTCTGTGGTCACACATTTGACTGCCATTTGCTTACTGCACCTGTGGGCTACTTTACTACAACTGGGAATGGGTGTGGTGTCTGTGCATTGCACCGTCTTCCCTGGCAACATCAGTGTAGGCAATGAGTCAGATGGCCTAGGTGTGTATGTGTTGTGTAGCCCTGGTGGTGTGTCTCCCTCATATGTGTCACGTTGCCTGTACTCACATGCCTGTGTTGTCCTTGCTGTTGCAGTTCGCATACACAGTGTAATTTTGCAGTTCATCATCCCCATAACAGCACCCACGTTGGAATCACGACAGAGGCAAGTATGGTGTATTAGTGTGTTTATTGTGATAATAGTGCATAGGATGGATTGTGCTGTACATGAATCTTGCAATCCCAAGTTCCTAGATGAATAGAAAGTCCAGGTAGACAGGATCCCCAGTATCGGGGCCACAGTTGTCTGACACATTGTTCCAACTTGTACTCCCCATGCAATGTGTGGGAGTAGTGTTGCCATCAACAGGGTGAACAGTCTGTGCACAAAGGCGAAAATCCAGAACAGGTTCAGGCTTCCTGGGAGTTGCGCTTGGCCATCAGCCTCTCACTTTCCCCTCCTCGGACGACCCCTCTTCTTGGGGGAGGGGCCCTCAAGTGCAGGCTGCTGCGGTGCAGGGGACTCTCCGCCAGAGTCCTCCTCCCTCCCTGTGGCAGTTGCAGTTTGTTCGGTACCAGATGTTGTTGGCACACAGGGAGGTGTGGACTGGTTGCTGTTCATCTGGCGGAGGCATTGTAAAATGTCCCTGTGCACCGCCGTCATCTCATGTAGTACATCCCACTTGGACTCCACGCGGGTCATGTGGGAGTCCACACGTGACATGTGGGAGTCCACACGTGACATGTGTGACTCCACGTGGGACATGTGGGAGTCCAAGCGGGCATGATGGGCAGCCTGCTGCTGTTTGATGTCTCTGAGGAGCCCCACTACCTGGCTGAGCTCTCCGGTGCTGGACTGGTACGCATCAGCTATGCGTACCAGTTGTGGGTCTTCATGCACACCAGCAACGTCTGCAAGCAGCGACCTCTGTCTCCCACCCCTCCCACCACCCCTGCTGACATGTGCAGTGTGTGCAGTTGCACGCACAGATAACCCTGGTCCACCTTGGGGGTTGGTGGTGGTGGTGGTGTCCATGGCCCCAGGTTGGTCCAGGGTCACTGCGCTGGTGTTGTTCCTTATTCTGTCCATGTCGGCAGGGATGGTATTCGTGGTGACAGTCGTTGGAGGGGTGGGTGCAGGGGGTGCAGCTGGTGGACCTGCTGGTGCTGCAGCTGGTGGTCCTGCTGGTGCAGCATGTTGACTTGCACCGGATGTGCCAGGTTGTTCTTCATCGTCCGAGGAGGACAGAGGCTGTACGACGCCAGTGAGCTCGGCATCCTCTTGAGCCTGGGACTGGGACTCCTCAGCATCTGCTGCTGTGTCCCTATCATCACCTGTTTTTGGGAGACACAAACAATGTATGTCATGTTTCTGCAGGCATCAGTGGTTGACACACCTGACAGTTGTGACTGTGCCTCGGGGTGCGGGCCTGTACATTGTATTGTCCTAAGTCGTCACAGTCAGGGGTTGATATTGGTGTGGCACATTGTCCTGCATTATTTGGGCATTTCTATGTATTCTCTGGGGTGTGAACATGGTCTGCATTGATTGTGTTTGGTTGACAGCCAGACCTCCTTCCCACCCACCCACCCACCCAGTCAGTTATCCCACCATGGAACGTGCTTGCATTGCAGGGAGTGTAAGTTGTCTCTCAGGATGTCAGTCAGTGGTGTCCTGCTGTTTGTTGGTGCACAGTTGGCAGCAGGGCCTTGTGCTCCCCACAGCAGTAGCCAGTGTCAGCCATCTTGTGAGTCCTTCTCCACTCCCTGTGATGTGAGCATGGTTCAGGGTGGTGTTGATGGGCCAGTTGTGAGGCTGAGCAATGTCTGTGACTACGACTCCCATCATGCTATTGCCTCCACCCCCTTCCCAGCATGCCCATGCTTCCTTCCTTTTGACTCTGCTTCCCTGTGGGGTGGGCTGGCTGTGCTGACAGGATGGCTGGGAGTGTTGTCCTGGCAGTTGTTTGGCTAAGAGTCCCAAGAGTGTCCCTGTGCTTCACACAACATAACCCAGGGTGGTGGTGCTTTGTGGGATCTTGTGTTAGGATGGAGGGCATTGCATTCTACCAGGTGGGTACTGTGGAGTTTGTGTTGGGGGGGGTGTGAGGGGAGGTGCTGGTGACTATGGTCAGTGCTGCAAGTCCCCCTTCCCACCCAGCCAGCCGGATATCCCACCATGGAACGTGCTTGCATTGCAGGGAGTGTAAGTTGTCTCTCAGGATGTCAGTCAGTGGTGTCCTGCTGTTTGTTGGTGCACAGTTGGCAGCAGGGCCTTGTGCTCCCCACAGCAGTAGCCAGTGTCAGCCATCTTGTGAGTCCTTCTCCACTCCCTGTGATGTGAGCATGGTTCAGGGTGGTGTTGATGGGCCAGTTGTGAGGCTGAGCAATGTCTGTGACTACGACTCCCATCATGCTATTGCCTCCACCCCCTTCCCAGCATGCCCATGCTTCCTTCCTTTTGACTCTGCTTCCCTGTGGGGTGGGCTGGCTGTGCTGACAGGATGGCTGGGAGTGTTGTCCTGGCAGTTGTTTGGCTAAGAGTCCCAAGAGTGTCCCTGTGCTTCACACAACATAACCCAGGGTGGTGGTGCTTTGTGGGATCTTGTGTTAGGATGGAGGGCATTGCATTCTACCAGGTGGGTACTGTGGAGTTTGTGTTGGGGGGGTGTGAGGGGAGGTGCTGGTGACTATGGTCAGTGCTGCAAGTCCCCCTTCCCACCCAGCCAGCCGGATATCCCACCATGGAACGTGCTTGCATTGCAGGGAGTGTAAGTTGTCTCTCAGGATGTCAGTCAGTGGTGTCCTGCTGTTTGTTGGTGCACAGTTGGCAGCAGGGCCTTGTGCTCCCCACAGCAGTAGCCAGTGTCAGCCATCTTGTGAGTCCTTCTCCACTCCCTGTGATGTGAGCATGGTTCAGGGTGGTGTTGATGGGCCAGTTGTGAGGCTGAGCAATGTCTGTGACTACGACTCCCATCATGCTATTGCCTCCACCCCCTTCCCAGCATGCCCATGCTTCCTTCCTTTTGACTCTGCTTCCCTGTGGGGTGGGCTGGCTGTGCTGACAGGATGGCTGGAAGTGTTGTCCTGGCAGTTGTTTGGCTAAGAGTCCCAAGAGTGTCCCTGTGCTTCACACAACATAACCCAGGGTGGTGGTGCTTTGTGGGATCTTGTGTTAGGATGGAGGGCATTGCATTCTACCAGGTGGGTACTGTGGAGTTTGTGTTGGGGGGGTGTGAGGGGAGGTGCTGGTGACTATGGTCAGTACTGCAAGTCCCCCTTCCCACCCAGCCAGCCAGATATCCCACCATGGAACGTGCTTGCATTGCAGGGAGTGTAAGTTGTCTCTCAGGATGTCAGTCAGTGGTGTCCTGCTGTTTGTTGGTGCACAGTTGGCAGCAGGGCCTTGTGCTCCCCACAGCAGTAGCCAGTGTCAGCCATCTTGTGAGTCCTTCTCCACTCCCTGTGATGTGAGCATGGTTCAGGGTGGTGTTGATGGGCCAGTTGTGAGGCTGAGCAATGTCTGTGACTACGACTCCCATCATGCTATTGCCTCCACCCCCTTCCCAGCATGCCCATGCTTCCTTCCTTTTGACTCTGCTTCCCTGTGGGGTGGGCTGGCTGTGCTGACAGGATGGCTGGGAGTGTTGTCCTGGCAGTTGTTTGGCTAAGAGTCCCAAGAGTGTCCCTGTGCTTCACACAACATAACCCAGGGTGGTGGTGCTTTGTGGGATCTTGTGTTAGGATGGAGGGCATTGCATTCTACCAGGTGGGTACTGTGGAGTTTGTGTTGGGGGGGTGTGAGGGGAGGTGCTGGTGACTATGGTCAGTGCTGCAAGTCCCCCTTCCCACCCAGCCAGCCAGATATCCCACCATGGACTGTGCTTGCATTGCAGGGAGTGGAAGTTGTCTCTCAGGATGTCAGTCAGTGGTGTCCTGCTGTTTGTTGGTGCACAGTTGCCAGCAGGGCCTTGTGCTCCTCACAGCAGTAGCCAGTGTCAGCCATCTTGTGAGTCCTTCTCCACTCCCTGTGATGTGAGCATGGTTCAGGGTGGTGTTGATGGGACAGTTGTGGGGGGGCAATATGTGTGACTGCGACTCCCATGATGCTATTGGCTACACTGACTTGGCCAGCATACGCTGAATTCCTTCCTTTGAGTGGTCTTCACTGTGTGTTGGTGTTGTTGTGGTGGCTACATGTGTGGATGTGTGTGTTAGTTCTATTTGTGCCACTGCCTAGCTGTAGTTGTGGTTGTGTTTGTACATGTGTTGGCACAGTTGGATGTGACTTTTTTGATGGCATGTGTTGTGTTTATCTGACTGACATACACATTTTGGGATGATTCTGTTCTAGTTGCTGTGTAATTGCTATGAGTGCATGGTTTGACTCTCCCCTTGACAGTGATGTGTGTGTGTTTTGTGGCAGTATATTGTGTACATTTGTTGTGTACTCACCAGGCTCTGGGATGTCCTCTAGTCCATATATGCTCACTGGCGGTAGGATGGCCCGCACCTTCTCCTCCCAGGGCCTGAGGTATATTGGCTTGGCAGGAGGGCCACTGCCGGTGTGTTGGCTGTTGATGTAGTCTTGCTTCAGCAGTTTCCGTACCCTCCTGCGCACGTCATACCACCTGTTCTGGATGTCGGTCTTTGTGCGCCGACATGGTGATTGGGCGTTCACCCTGTTGATGATCCTCTCCCACATCTTGGTTTTCTGCGACATGGGGGTCTGTTGGACCAATGTGCCAAACAGCTGTGGCTCTACCCTGAGGATCTCGTCTACCAGGACTTCCAATTCACAATCTAGGAACTTGTGATTCTTCTTGGGGGGCATGGTGATGGGTGGTGATGGTGAGTGATGTGTGTGTTGGTGTGCAGGTGAGGGTGTGTGAGTGTGTGTTTTGCTGGGTGTATGTGAGGTAGGTATTTGTTGGTGTGCTGATGGTGTGTGGCTTGTGTGAGGGATGAGCTGTGGGTGTGTGGTTGCTTTCTCTTGGGTGCTGGCAGTGGAATGGCATTTGCAAAGGCTCATGGTAGTGATTTGTGTCCTTTATATAGGTGGAGTTGTGGGTGTGTCTTTGTTCTCTGTCCCCACCCCCCAGTATTTATTGGCTTGGTAATTGCTTGTTTGGCCTTTTTTTGGTTGATTTTTCCTTTGTGCTGTTTGTGTATGTTGGAAACGTTCTTGTGACCGAGTCGGACCCTGCATTGGTCTCGTACGGTGTTTTCCGTTTCGTTCACGCTGTGTTTGTGCAGTTTTGTATGCTGCGTACGCGTCGGTCGCGGTGTATTGTGTTGCTTCGGCTCGGTTTTGTATGCGTGTCGGTCGTACGGCTTGTCCTCCGTCCGACTCGGTCGTGTTTTTCGCGCCTTGCATCGTACTTTGCGGGTTGGAGTTGGCGGGTACGATTCGGTCGGATTTGTTCCGGGTGCGTGTCGGTCGGTTGGATTCGCGTGTTTTTCCGGCCGGATTGCTATTTTCCGAGCGGCTCGGTCGGTCGGCTTGGTTTCCTGACGTGTCGGTCGGATTTATCGCGGCTTGCATCGTACTTGGCGTGTCGGGCGCCACTGGTACGTGTCGGTCGGTATTTTTTCCGGATCCGAGTCGGTCGGTGCTTTTTCCGGCCCGAATCGGAATCGACCCCCAAGACTGCTAACCTGCACAGCACAAAGACAATTGCACTTGTAGCCGCATTTCTCACCTGTCTCCTGCTAATGGTCGCACTCTGGATCATTGAAGAGAATGCACCTGCATACAGAACATTGTCACCCACCATGCAACCAACCACCAAGAAAGAACACTACCTGGTATCACTACCCCCACATCTCCGAGAACGACGCAAAAAATTCTGGAATAATTCTTTCGTGCAGATGTTGCACCAGCACAATCTTGCCACCAATGCTACCAACTGTTGGGTCTGTGGGCTGTTACCACATGCCACTGAACATTCCATCCCTTTCATCCCTCGCCCTTTTCTATTCACGGATCTTGCCTTGCCTGGATGATGCTCCTACAAGAAAGTTACAAAGACAATGCCACTTCCGACGGAACAATCGCCCAGTTCTACAACGAGTTCTGGCGAAACAAAACAGGAAGGACAGCCGCCCCCTTCTGCCCTCACACCTTCAATGCGACATTCCAGATGAATGTCCCCTCCAAAGAACGAGTGGAAATGCAAGTGTTCAATAATCCTAACAGAGCCACATTTTCCTACCTGAAGAAAAGAACTGCTGCAACACTGACTGTGGCCCTATCTGTGGTGAACGTCTCTGGCCTTGTATGCATTGAAGGCCGTGGGACTAAGAATGTGGGTCACAGCACCTGTAGCATTGTAAGGACCTTGAACACTGCCAACCCCCAGCGCTTGTTGCATCACCCAATATGTACTTTGTTTGTGGAACCAAAGCCTACACCTGGCTCCCAAGAAACTGGGGGGGCACGTGCTACATCGCCTTTGTTTTGCCACCAACCTACACAGCCCCTGCAGAGCATCATCGAGAAAAGCGTTCTAAAGACACTGATCAAGCAGACTATGCCTCATCACAGTTCCTCGACGCAGCAAAAGGGCTCGTCCCGCTATGGGGTCCGATGGCAAACAGCCGAGCCATCAGACATCTGTCCCAAGCGGTAGAGACCGCCCTGAACGTCACTGCTGGCATCCTCACCAACAACACTGCTGAGCTCTAAGCGATCCGTCTGGTTACCCTACAAAATCGCATGGTCCTGGACGTGGTACTAGCGGACCGTGGAGGAGCATGCTGCATCATCGGTGCCAGCTGCTGTGTATACATTCCTGATTATTCACCTTCTGTCTATGAAGCAATCGAACATCTCCATAGACTATCTTCAGAAATTCATCAAGGATCAGAGACTTGGACAATTGGAAGTTGGCTTTGGGGCATCTTGAAGGAGTGGGGTTGGAAAATATTAATGATTCTCTTGGTCCCAGTATTGACAATATGTGGTTGTTGTTTGGGTATACACTGTATACCACCTTTGTGTTCTCTTTGCATAACTACCTTGCACCCTAAGACTATGGACACTCAGCTAACAAAAATGAGAGTAATGTATGATCAAGAGATACGGGACATTATGGAGATCGAAATAGACTGACAAGCTGGCTAGTTATGTTCAAAGGGGCCACTGTTAAAAGCAAAACGCTAATCATGAACATTACCTGCGCCATCTTGTCTGGTGGAATTCTATGTGCACATAAGTTGCAGTCATTTTAATCTATCACAGCCATTTTGTACTCTGTTGGTCACCTTTGTTTCACCCTGCCCTTACTAGCATCCCTCTGACCCTCTGACAGACCTGGTATGTGTGCTGGGGGCTATAAACTCTATTGCCACAACAAACCTCAGCACCACTTGCTGCCACAAACTCGTTTTTCCTCTCATCTCTGTTTTCAGGCAAACCTTTGGACACTCTACCCCTCACTGCACCTAGTTACACAAACAGGTTCCAAACACCAAAAAGACTCTTGCAACATGATTTATTGCACTGCAAACAGCAAGACTTGTTGTTACCAACAATGGGACCTGTTTTTATCAACAGAACGGACTCTTAGATCTGGCCGGTCTCACATGTTTTAGACCCTGAAGCAAGGTCCAGCTGCAAGATAAGATTGTCTGTTTGACCTGGGTGGGAAGAGAATTACTGTTGGGCTTGTGTGACAACCTGCCCGGGCGGGACCCCAAGCTTGTGTAACCATGTTGACAAAACAAATGCATTGTGTCAAACCTGTATAAAAGGAAGAGCCAAAGGAGTATCAGCAGAACACTTCCCTCAGACATCCCGGTGTCTGCAGTTGACGTGATCTCCTCATGAGAAATAAACCTTTTTCTTGTCTTCCAGTTTCCAGCGCTTGCCTCATTATTTTGATAGCGAACCCAAAGTGAATTAGAGGTGGAACCCTGCACCGGGCAGCATTGAGGGTCTTAGAAGACTCGCTGCCTTTCACAGAGGTGACTGAAGAGCAGCAGTATTTACTCCCATAGGGTACAAATTTAATGACAGCTTACTTAGGTGCCCATAGTTTGTACTGGTGGCTAAATTATATTTTTGTTATATCTTCAGTCCTGGTCTCTGGAGTTACACTCTGTGCAATTGCACACCACAACCTCTCTTACTTACTGGTCTTCTGAATTGTACATCGGCTGGTATGGCAATGGGTAGCACCGTCTATTACCCGCATCTCTGGGAGCTCTGTAACCGCGGTCACGCTCAACATTCTGTGATTCTGGGCAAATCCCTTAATCTCCCTGTGCCTAACAAAATGAATGTGTCCATCTGTTACGTAACTGGTGCTCATGTAAAGTGCTCTGATACCTTCGGGTCTAGTTCAAGCTATATATAACTCCACAAAAAAAAAAAAAGAGTAGAAGGGGAATGCTTCAGGCAAAGGCAATTTTGCCTTCATTTGGAGGGGACAATGTGCCCCCCGCAAACTAACAGAACTGCAATTTTGATTGAGATCTCCATTATCCGGTGATTGAACATGCCCAGCGGGAAGTAGAGCGGGTTAAGAGGCACCTCCCCAACCAGCAACATACACAGGGTTGTGATTGAATGGTCTCCTCATTAGCTTTTGGCACTTCCGCCTTTGTTCTGGATGAAAAGTTAGAGTGCCTGGTGTAGCTGGTGGAAGCTCAGATAATTGGGTTTGGGAAGAGGAAGGCAAAGGTGTGGGTCTGTTCTCACACAGCGGGCAGTGTTGCAGTTATTTTCACGATTAGGTGGCCCATGGCTGCAATAAGAGCTCTATGGCATATGCAATGTCAGTTGCCAAGAGCGATGTGCTTTGAAGAGCGCGCTCAAGCTGTGTATGTTTGTGGTTGCAAGGAGGCTAGTAGGAAATGGATGAATTAAGGCTGCGTTGTGGACAGCCCTCAAACAAGTGACTGTCTCTTGATGAACTCCTTTATAGCGAGGAACACCTTTCATGGAGACACTGATTTGCTACTTTAAGACAGCTTTTTGTGGGGTGCTTCGTCTTCATGTTGTTTTTATTCTGTTTGGAGAGTATGTGGTGTAACGGCCTGAGTGGACGACTTTGAAGCTGGGGAACCAGGTTCGAGTCTCGGCGTTGGCTTAACATCTGGTGTTTCTGGGCAAATCATTTAATCTGTCTGTGCCTAAAAATGAATGTGTCCGTCTGTAATGCAACTGGTGCTCACTTATAGCGCTATGTTACCTTCGGGTCGAGTTCACGCTATATAAAACTCCCCAAAAAAAATCAGCTTGCAATTTGGCTGCTTTGCAGTTAGTGCAGTTTAACAATGTATACATAGTTCGAAATGAAGCCCCGTTGAGTGGAGAAGAAGGAGCTTGTAAAAATGCAAGCACTCATGTGGAGTGCTCAAACACAAAGAAAAAAGTAGCTCCTAAAACGAGAGCAGTGGATGGACGCAAGCATTTGGGCCATACTCTGGGGGAGGGCTAAACACAAGAAGAGGCATGAGACAAATGGGGAAAAAGGATATGGGAGAGATGATGGAGCGAGCAAATGGTAAGCCTATGGGCGGGCTGAAGCCCACAGATTTAAAACAGCACGTCTCTTCGAGACAGCACATGTGCTATCTAGCCGAGACCTAAAAAATAATATTAGTAAAAATATATGATTGAGCAGCACCAAACTTCATAAATGAGAAGGCCATGGGCATATTAGAGCATCACAACAAGGGATAACGGAGCTGCATCAGGCGTTTAAACGACCTGTAGCAATAGCAAACTGAACAGCACTAGAAGCATAATTCAGCTGCACCACAACACATACATAAGAGGCATTGTAATGGATAACTCAGGAGCACCAGTGGCATAATGGGTAGCTCAAGGACAATTACTGGGCTAAACCACAGGACATGATTTTTCAAGCACATTCCATAATTAAGCAACACTATGATACTATTAACGGCACAATGTGGCATCAGAGCAGCACCCAGATACTTGTTGTCTACACCCAGGCGTGTGATGGCAACAATAGTCTAGCTCAATTATCCTTATGGGAACTGGGATGGTCATTAATACATCTTGGTGCAACATTTAAAGCTGTTGTTTATGTCTTCCCGACTTTTTCGCCGCGGAGACATAAAGAATCAGGAATGATTTCTCTGCTGACGTAAAATGTCCAAGGCACACAAGCCTGTTGGAGCTTCAGATGTATAATTCTTATAACCTCTGTGGTAGTCCCACAAATATTCCCTTCAAACGTTTATTAGCCACTGTATTCCAAAAATGTGTTGTAAATTGTGCTGGTTTGTAATTCTCTTCGGGAAGAGACCACTCCTCCACCCTCCACCTCGGCTGCTTCAGAGTGCGGAGTTATTTTGCTTCACTTCCTTGCTCGTTGCCTTCAGAGGGTTGGTAGTAACATTTGCCAGGTCTGCCTCTGGTTCTCAGTTCAGCCCTGGATTTATCGTTCTCTGTAGAATAAACACTTTGGTCATCCTGAGACTCTTTTCAAGATAAAGTCTGTGAAATCTTTTAGGGAAACTGCAGTCAGCGTTGAGGCACGGCATCGATACTGCTGCTGGTTTATTTACTTAACTGGAAGGGTTGCTTGTGCTCACGTTAAAGCTTCACAAACACGCAGTGTCCCCGCGGTGTGGGTGTGTGTGCTGCTGCTCACGTTGCAAAGGAGGAACAATGCCAGCTCATCGCAGCGCTCGGTTGCAGCCAACTCAAACACTACTGTTGCATCTGCGAGAAAGGCACACTCGGCTTCGATCACAGCTCACAGAGCACCAGCCCCTCTGCGTGGCCTGCCAAAGGCAGTGTACTGCGCTTGCGCCCTGGAGTTCAACGTGGCATTCCAGGAAGCAGTTTCCTGGGATGAAGTTCTCAGAAAATACTCCCAGCGCTTCGCAGATAAAATATTGCAGAGCTGCCAAACATCAGCAACATTCCATCCCCTGAATACCTTGTACGAAGGGGCACATACACATGAGGTGGTGAATGTGCGTATGCACTGTTATAAGACAATGGATGACAACAGCTGGAACTCTTTCGTTGTCTTTTGTTATGTCAGCGCTGTAATGTGCTAGGTCCACTTTTTAATTTCCCACCTCCAGGATATCTCCAGTCCTTTGGCTAGATACCGCCTTAAATCATAGTGTCTTGCACAGAGGTCTATCAAATAAGGCTATTCCTTTGCAGAACGCTTTCATTTTTCCACGTGTGTTTAGATTTAGAAAGTTTAAATGAGTTTTTTGGATACATAATACAAATAGACCTGCGTTCTTAACCTGTGGTCTGTGAACCCTAGGGGTCTGCAGAGGCTACTCAGAGGGACCTCGATTGTTCAGAAAGTTAAAGAGCATTAGAAGTTTAAAGAAGTATATACACAAAAAAAAGCATAATGTAAACTTGAAAAATTTGAAATGCTCAGTAAGGGCTTCATTTACACTTTTTGCGACGCTCCGGTGGCGCAGGGGTCAGCTCCATATTTACCAGGTAGCACTAAGCAACTTTGCGTGGCTTAATGTGGCCTTGTATATATCGTTGCCTTTAAGGCAGTTTTCTGTGTTAAAGTGGCGTGCAATGGGTGTTGCTGTGGGCGTTCCCTGCAACACCCATTGCTTTTTGACACTGCCCCAGATTTATGAGGAATCGTAACACTGAGGCAGCGCCAACAACTTACGCCTACCTAGGGAAGGCGTAAGGAAGGTGCAACAAGGAGGAATACCTTTATTTCTCCTTGTTTTTCCTCTCTCTTTATTTGTGCATAGAAAGAGGAAAAAGCCTCTTGTGATTGTTTTTGTGCAGGAAGGTTTTCCTTCCTGCACAAAAACAATCATCCCTGAGACGCAGGCCCACTTGCACCATGGCGCAAAGGTGCCTGCGTTGGAGCATGGCATGCCATTGTGTGCCAGCACAGTGGAAAGGACAGGAATGTGCCATATCTGACAGATACAGCACATTCCTGTCCTTTTCTTTTGCCGTAGGGCAGCGTAGCAGGAAGGCCTGCGGCACTGTCCTACGTCAAAATCTTGTAAATAAGGCCCTAAGTGTTTTGGAATTTGAAATTTGCAGCTAAACATTAGGGGCCCGATTCCGATCTTGCTAGGAAAGCCCTCCGTACGACTCGGATCCAGAGGGCTTTCCAAGCTAGACGTGCTCCGTGAGTCCGCCCGAGCGAGTACGATGCTGCCGTATGCTTACGGACTCGGTTCGCTTGGACTCCCATTGAACTCTATGGGAGCCCCTGTACAGACGCGTACACAGGTTCCCATATCAGAAAAGGGGTGGTTGGGGAAAAGCGTACACCCTGTGGCGGGCACTCCATGGTGCCCACCACGCCGTGCATGCCTGCATCGGGGGGACCCATGGGCACACCCCTGTGACAGATTCAGAGTGCCCCAGGTGAAGGGGGGCCTGCTACGGCCCCCTGAAGTACGCTTCAGACAACCGTTTCGTCTCGCTGAGACCAAGACGAAGCGGCTGTCCGAATCATGCATCGTACCCGCTCGGTCGGAATACGGCTCCATTACGCGGCACGATTCAGCTATGAACGAGTCGTACGGACAGGTTCGGGTCCCGGAAACGATTCGGTCGGCGCGTATGCGATCTTCGCATCGTACTTGGTCGTTCGGACCTGTGTACGATTCGGTCGTAAACAAGGGCTACTAATCGGATCTGGGAAAGCCAAATCTGATTCAGAGGCCTTCCGAACGACTTGGAATCGGGCCCTAGGTTGGTATCTTTAACTTGGTTTGTGGGAGCAGCACAATAAAAGCAAACAGTAGTATGGAGGATTAGTATGCAGCAACAAAAAGAGAGGATGTATAAGGAGCCAAAAACAAAAAAGTCATGTATTAAAGTAGAGCATATTGTTTTGTCTTTTAGAAATAGAACAACATTTTGAAAAGCTCCAACCTTCCCAATAAAATAAATATTTCGTCTTTTGTTTGTGAACTAAAGACAATATGTCATAATTAATGCATTTAATATATACTTTTTGTGTTTTTGTCTATTATTTTGAGGTTCACATTGTAGATCTTGCTTAGGTCGGCTTCTTGACTTCCAATAGTGATTCGGTGGAGGTCCACAGAAGTCAAAGGGATAAAAATCACTGAAGTAGAACACTTTTAATTTTAGAATATATGCATGAAAACATGAAACTATTTTAGATCAAAGGAAATTATAAAATCTGACTATCTCCACATCAAAGCAGTTGAAGATTATAATTTTGACAGAACTGTACATTTGTATGGAAATTACAATAACTTATGTTCTTTGAACAGTCTATTGATTAAACATCTTGGTGATGTGTATTTCCTAAGTATAGTATGGTAATCTTATACACCTTAAACATCACCAACATTAATATTTGTTCTTTTAGGTGTAGGTCTAGGGGTGATGAGGTGCTGTACACCTGAAGAACTATTGGAAAAGAAAGAAGAATTGTATATACAGACACTACAATATTGCTATTTATCTTTGTTTATGTGTAAACATATGTTAAATTGTAATTTGTCATTTAGAGACAATTTATGTAATATATCTGACATTACTGAGCTACACAAGAATGTCATATATTTCATTGAAATATATTTCATTGAGGTTTTGGAACATCAGTTGCTTTTACTTTTTTGAAGGAATAGATTTATCTCAGTTTTATCAATGTCAAAGTGCACCCAAACATTTCTCAAACACACCACAAAATGTCTTTCAGTTGGTAGAAGCAACTCTTAATATAATACCCAACATGTTATAATGGTAAGACCCTGTGCTCATTTCACAATCGGACAAAATGGTACCAGAATAGACAGATTAATCTTCCCATAAGCATAATTTGACTGGCACTGCTCTCCCTAACTGAAAAATCAATTGGAACATATATTGTTCCCTTCATTTAGGTTTTAATATCCCTCTAGCCTCTTTCAGTGTCAATTCCACTATAGGATTTTTTTTCTTGGACCTATATCTCCCTTAAGAAATCTGTTAATTTTTGGAAGTTATTGTAGCCAAGCCAGGCTTCTTAACAATTCAGTCTGAGATAGATAAAAGCTCATCAGAACTTATACCATTCGATCTACAGACATTCTAAAATATTGTTACTCTCTGTGCACTATTTGTGGTCTCTTTTCTAATGGAAGACTAAATTCAATTAGTATTTACCAAGGTTTTGGTACATAATTCCTATGTATATAATATAGACAGACTGCCCTTTAAGAACAAAACTACAAATGTCTTTATTATTTATATATGAAGAAGTTGTACAGGAGCATGGCCATGAATGTAACACAATGTATCTAATATACAGACAAAACATTTTGCATATAAATGTGCAACACTTTTTTGTAGAGTACAAAATAAGAAAATGCAAATGGACCACACCACTCATAACATAGCTTTCATTAATACCTAACATATACCCTAACGCAGAATAAACACTGACTTTGGCCCTAATTACGATGTCGGGCAGACGCGTTGCGGTTTGGAACTGCCTGACCTTAGGTCGGCGGTTCCGACCGCAGGACTATGATGCGACCACCCATAGGGCGGTCGCAAACATCCATTTGTCAATGGAAGCTTGTGCGGCAAGCGGAAAAGGCCCGCAGCACAAGCTTCCATTGACAAATGGATGTTTGTAAACATCCCTGCAATGTGTGGCAGGCACTTCCCGGTGCCTACCACACTGTGCAGGGATGTTTAGGGGGCACCATAGATGCCCTCCAGACCCCATAGAAGAGGGCAAGGGGGGAAGGAGGCTCTGCTAGGGGCCCCCAAAGACACTTTCTGACAAAGGCTGTCGGAAAGTGCCATCATAATCCCGATGGTGGAGCCGAGCCTGGCTCCGCCGTCATTAGGGGATAATGGTGGCTTTCCTCGCTCCGACGGAACCGCGTCTGAATCCCCTCGCTGGTTTCACTCCAACCGTGTCATACTAATACAGCAGTTGGACTGAAACCTACAATGTCAGGCGAAAAGCCTCCGACCGCTGGTCGAAGGCTTTCCGCCTGACATCGTAATCGGGCCCTTTGTGTCTACCCATGACAAAGTTACATGGTACTTGATGTTTAACATATCAGCAAGCAGTGAATTGAGCACATGGGGTGGCAATTGTTGAAGGCATCAGCCTTCCATATAATAACTACTGAGGTTGTGTCTGGGACTCTAAATTAAGGTGTGCTCAGCTGATGACCCATGTTAATGACGTCTGTTTTCAAGATGCACCTTTAGGTCTGTTCCATGGAAGCAAGTTTATTATACAAGAAATATTAGCATGCAGAAGTTCTTACTGGACATAAATGAAGTGTATTACTTAATATATACAAAGTGGATAAGCATTTGCAGAAAAGAACCCAAAGAAAACTGCAGTTAAACTTTCAAAGCTATTTATATAGGAGTTGATGCAGAGAAAGACATCCGCTTTAACATTTCATTTGACCTACATATTTCTCTCATGTAATACTTGGCTGCATTTTACACTATCAATGGATTCTTCACACAATGCGTGCAGAAGAGTGAGACTTTTATTAGAGGTTGGTAGTGCATGTTAATCTTATTAACTCTTTGATTCCACTAATGAACTATTGAATTGGGTTTTGATTAATTGAGCACTGAGTTCATTTTGCCTGGTGTCTCAAATGCTGATACAAAATAGTTAGCAAGTTGTAGAGTCCAAGCACAGCAAAGGAGGGCATACAGCAAGTGCTTTGTGTGTTAGAATAAAAGGTCAAAAGTCTAGACTGCCAACATCATTGACTGTTAGAGGGGACGCATGGTTAAGTCATTTAAAAAAAAAAGTTTAAGATGTTTATTGAAATAAAGTGAAAGGGGGAGAGGATATATATGTTAATCCAACAAAATAAATATTCTATGAATGGAAAAATATATTAAAGAGTTAAAGTATAACAATGCATGGAAATACATAATTAAGCAGCTATTGAAAGGCATCAAAAGTAAAAGCATTGAAATTAGAAAAAGGGAAAGAAGAAGAAAATACGGAGAGAGAAAAAGAGAAAAGAAAAATAATTGAGCAAAATAATAAAAAATCGAAACTGAATTAAATGTACATACTTCGATATACATATTATGGTATACATGAATAAAGTTGGTACAGCACGGAATAAAATTGAGCGTTAACCAACCTAAAAAAAGCAGCTATTCCGTTGAAATGAAGGGAACATTCTTAGCAATAGCAGATAAATAATCGGTAAGTGGTTCCCACATTTCTTCTCGTTTGATATTTATTTGAAGAGATTTCAAATTGCATCTGTCTAGTCTACTCTTGAATATTGATATTGTCTGTAGATTTCTAATTGGAGGTGATTACCCGTAAACAAATTGCTATAAGGAGGTCCATCAATTTGCCAAGCATTCTATTACGAGACGATATACAAAGTATTCCACCAAAAAATAATGTATCCAATAAAAATGGAATAGGTATATCAGTAATGGCCTGAATTTGTGACCACAATTGGACCCAAAAATCAGAGACCTTTGAGCATAGAAAGAACATATAAACATAAGTACCAGAATGAGTATTACATCTCTAACAAGTATCGTGGTGAAGGAGCTTGAATTTAGATAACTGTAGAGGAGTGTGAAAAAATATTATAGAAAAAGTATAACGTTTGTGTAAGGGTTTCTGAGCAAGTTGTAGAATGAATTTTTGACAAAGGTTTATCCCACATTGAGAGCGACCAGGTCTAATGTAAATTAGATTCCCATTGAACATCTTGCTTAGAATTGGGTCTGTCACAGGTTGGTTTAAAGAATGAATGAATGAGTGAACACTTGTAGAGCGCATGGCTACCCGTAGGCATCCCACCACAGAAAGTATAGCACAGAAGTATCTAAATAGATTGAGGATTCTTTTGCAGGGGGATGTCCTGGAGCAGCCAGGTTTTAAGCATTTTTCAGAAGGGGAGTAGCTGATTGACCTAACGAAGTAACAGGGGGAGGGTGTTCCAAAGCTCAGCAGCATTATATGAGAAGGAGCGGCATCCGTATCTTTCCTCTTTGATTCAAGGTACTTTGGCCAAGAACGAATTGGAGGAGCACAAGGTTCTTCAGGGAAGATAGAAGGAGATCAGGCAGCGGGTGATCAGAGGTCCATTACCCCATAGTGTCTTATGGGCAATTCATAGAGATTTAAACTTAATTCTTTCAGCCACAGGGAGCCAGTATAGGGTATTCATAGCTTGTCGGGCCGATTGATTCCTGGGAATATTGAGAAACAGACGAGCAACACAGTTTTGTACAACCTGCAGTTTCCTTGTAGTGACCTTTGGAGCTCCTAGATAAAGCGAGTTACCATAGTCCAGGTGGGAGAGAATAAGGACCTGGACCATCAGTCTCCTAGCAGTGAATAGTAGAAGAGGAAGAATTTTACAGAGCATTCTGAGGAAGCCATAGCATGTAGCCGCCAGGTTCACTACTTGATGGCCAAATTTAAGGGATTTGTCTAGCCACATACCAAGGCTTTTGATGGTAGATTTAGGGGGAGGTGAGACCTAAACAGTTTTGCCAGTTCAGTCCCAGATCCGGATTAAGGTTGTTACCCAGGAGCATAAGCTCAGTTTTGTCTCCATTGAGCTTGAGACAAGAATATTCCATCCATTTAGCCACTTTTCCAAGACATAGATCAAGGGAGGATGAAGGGGCATCCTGGTTTTGGTTCTATGAAAAAAACAGTTGCGTGTCATCGCAGTGTTGTATGAAGCAGGCCTCCTTCAGTGATAAAGAGAGAAGTCAATAAGAATGTCAATAGGAACATGTAATTAGTCGTGCCATACCACTGGTTCATGCAGACAGCAGGAAGGAATTATCTCAGGGGTCCAAGATGGCTGCTTGTCATAGTGCACATTCACTGCAGCGCTGCTAAAGCAAAGAATGTGGTCGGAAACTTTTAAAAAAGTGTTCCATATCATAGTGCCTACATTCGGATACTGGAGTCTGTCTGAAAAGAGAAGGACCTGCATCGAAAGAATCCGCAAATGTACGCTGGATCCGCCCGGGAGATTCAGGAGATGATGGCCATCTTGGGCAGCATCCACCCACGCTCCTCATGGTTAAGTCTTGACAATGGGGATAAATACATTGAATTAAAATACAGCAGCAAACTTCACTAGAGTTCAGTAAAAAATACCAGGCAACAAAGGTTAATGAATCACATTGTAGACTAAGGGGCCGATTCCGATCTCGGCCGGTAGGGCTCCGAATCGGATTCGGCTTTACCGGATCCGATTCGGAGCCCTGTTTCCCGACCGAACCGTACGCGGGTCCGGCCGAGCGAGTACGATGCGAAATCGCCGACCGACTCGTCCGGGCGTCCCGACCGCTCCGACCGACTCGCTCCCGGCTCGAACCGCTCCGACCGACTCGCTCGGACTCGACTCGCACCGCGCAATGGAGACGTTTCCCGGCCGGTTAAGTACGATGCGCGCCGCGAGCAGTCCGACCGAGCCGCGCACTCCGGCTCGTAAGAGCTGTCGGAGCCGTACTTTGGGGGTCCGTGTCGGACCCCCTGTACGCGTAGCCGCGCGAGTCGCACACAGGGGGGACCCATGGGTCCCCCCTACCTGTGCGTGTACGGCGCAAATCGCTTCGCCGCGTACCCGCTGTAGGGGGCGCCCTTGTCCGACTCGCACCCATTGAGTCAATGGGAACCCGCGTATGTGTTGTACGACCGGCTCCCATTGACTTCAATGGGAGTCCGACCGACTCGAGTCCGATAACATACGGACGCATCGTACTCGTTCGGTCGGACTGCACAGGTCCGATTCGGTCGGAAATCTCTCCGGGTCCGGCTCGGTCGGAGAAATTTCCGGCCCGAATCGGAATCGACCCCTAAGTCTTGCTTGATGCACACGCAAAATATAATTTTTTTAAATGTATATGAGGATATTTGTGCAGCACTGGCCTTGTTTGTAGTGTAGCAGACTGCTTTACAGGGACATGTGTTATAAGTGGGTGAGCAACTGCTAGTTGCAAAAAGCAAAGACAAGCTGGACAGTGAAGGAATAACATGCAGATGGCCTGCCTAGTCATTACAATACCAACAGGGATTTAGGATTGTTGAATAACATCCCATCCCATTGCATTGTAATTTGAGTTATATATCACCTCTGATGAGGCACTCAAGCACTTTATGAGTGGAGCATGCTACTCCAGAACCCAACGTAAGCGATTAATTCAGTGATTATCAATTATTGTTGGTTATTGGGATTAGTCTTGTTCTCTAAAGGAAACCATTCCATTAGTTTGCTCCAGTTTTTTTTAAGTAGATTTGACGAGTAGAAGTTAGGTAAGATAGTACCCTCACTACTAGTCGCAGAATGGGGAGCTGAGAGAAGAGGTATACTAGAGACATGCTAGTGAGAGGACGTCAGAAACAAAGATAGAGTTCACCCACAGGGGTACATTCGTTTGGAGGCATAGTAATGCACCTACACTCTGCACAGGATTGGCTCAGTGTGAAGGCAATTTGATAGAGTGTGGAGAGTACAGGCAAGGCTGAAAAGAAAGACTGGAGCAAGTCATTCTTATAAACTCACTTGAATGCAGAGGTGGTAGGGAAGTAGTAAATTGAACGTAAGGAATCATTAAGAAAATGTGAACCCAAGTTAGGAATTTTTTGGGAAACACATTATTTTAAAGTGAGGATAAAATTACATTCCTTAAATATCTGTCCTATCACTATAAATGTAAGTAATTATAGGTTTTAAGGATAACTAAGGACTCTGAGATATACATTTGCCTCACTGGGCTAGTCCATTGTGTTGGGATGATGTCCTTATCCCTAGCTAGAAGGAGGCCATCGAGCTGAATGATGCATGTCTCAAAGTAAAATGATAACTTGGCAGAAGACAGAATTAGAGACAAAAGGAGTGCCAGAAAAGCAAGAAGAAAATACATCGTCTTGATAACCATCAGCAGGAGATTCCATGTCAGTAGTGTAGCAAGGATGCCATGGGTCTTGGTGTAAGCAAGGAAAATGGCCCCTTTAACTGCTTGTGGGGTAGTAAAATACAGCAATTTTCAGGATTCAATGAGCCTCTCAAGGCCCCAGACCTGGTGATACTGCATCAGCTGCACCAATGATAGCTACACCCCTTTCCATGTAGAAAAGTAGATGGATGGAGACCAGCCTGGCTAGGAGAATCCGTAGATGCCGATGTGCTGTCCCTGGGGTACCCTCGAGTCCTGAGATGCACAGAAGGCTCAAGGTGTTCGACTAACGTTTACCTATTTGCTTAGTGACATGATGGGTGGGCTGATTCATTACAGTCTGAGCAAGGCTGTGCAGTTCATAATCAAAAATACTCATAGATGCCCCTTTAAGTACAATAAGAAAAGTATTGTTTTAACTGAGACAGGATATGTGAATGAGCTTCTGGAGAGATGTTTGGACTTTTGGTCAATCTATTGTCTCTCCTTCATGGAAAATGAGTACACATTTTATTTAAGAGCTGTTTTATTGTACTGAAATGATGATTGAAATAGATTGTGTATAGTAATATGCATACATTGGTAGATGGATTAGCGATTATGGTAGTTTGTATTAGTGTGTGGAAATGTACAATTGAAGTACACCGCATAATTTTAGGTGCCGCTTTCAAATTGGAAGTGCAGTCAGTCAAGTTTTAAGGTGTGCATGGACTTGTGGCTGAGGTATGTCTCTACTTGCATATGTATTCTCATATGTCTTATACATTTGAAGATGCAAGATCTATAACAGAGAGGTGTTGCTGCATTGTATGTGGCTAGGCTCAACACTGTGAGTAGTACTAGAATAGAGAAGCAACAGCACAAAAGTGAGGTTTAACATATGTTGACATGAGGTATTAGTGATTAGGCTACTTTGTATAAGTCTCTAGCGAGGTACAGTTGAAATATGCCACATCATTCTTGCTGTGTGCTTGAAATGGGAAGTGTGTTCTGTGAAGTTTTCAGGTCTGCAGAGTGTTGTGATTGAGGAAAGTCTCTACTTGGAGATATATTTTGATATGTGTTATGCATTTGAAGATGCTTTACATATAAAACACAGGTATACATCTATTTGTATGTTTCTTTTACCTATGATGCCACTAGAAAAAGGTACACACACATGCATGCTTTGCTTCAGGAATATGGGGAGACTTACAACAGAGACATGTGAAGGGTTGCTGGTTTGTATTTGGCTAGTAGTAGTAGAATGGTGAAGCAGCAGCAGAAACGTGAGGTTTAAGATATGTTGGCTGAGGAATTAGTGATTAGGCTACTTTGTATGAGTCTGTGGAAAGGTACACTTGAAATACACCACATTATTTTCAGAATCTGCTTGAAATGTGCAGTGTAGTCTCTGAAGTTTTCAGGTCTGCATAGTCTTGTGACTGAAGTACGTCTCTACTTGCTTATGTATTCTGATCTGTGTTATCCATCTGAAGATGCTAGACGTGTAAAACAAAGGTATACATCTATTTGTATGCTTCTTTTATAAATGGTGTCACTAGCAAAAGGTACAGACATATGCATGCATGCTTTCAGGAATATAGTGAAACTTACAGCAGAGACATGCGAAGGGTTGCTGCTTTATATTTGGCTAGGTCCAACATCCTGAGTAGTCGCAGAATGGTGAAGCTGCAGCACAAAAGTGAGGTTTAAGAAGTGTTGGCAGAGGGATTAGTGATTAGGCTACTTTGTATAAATCTGTGGAAAGGTACACTTGAAACATACTGCATAATGTTCAGTGTCTGCTTGAAATGTGAAGTGTAGTCTCTGAAGTTTTAAGGTCTGCATGGTCTTGTGACTGAAGTATGTCTCTACTTACTCATGTATTCTGATATGTGTTATGCATCTGAAGATGCTAGACATATAAAACACAGGTATACATCTATTTGTATGTTTCTTTTATATATGATACTACTAGCAACAGGTAGAGGCATAGGCATGCATGCTTTCAGGTATATGGTGAGAGTTGCTGCAGAGACATGCGAAGGGTTGCTGCTTTATATTTGGCTAGGCCCAACACCCTAATAGTCGTAGAATGGTGAAGCAGCAGCATAAAAGTGATGTTTAAGGAATGTTGGCAGAGGGATTAGTGATCAGTCTACTTTGTATGAGTCTGTGGAAAGGTACACTTAAAGTACGCCGCATAAATCTAGGTGTCTTTTTGAAATGTGAACTGCAGTCTGACAAGTTTTAAGGTCTTCATAGTCTTGTGACTGAAGTATGTCTCTACTTGCACATGTGTTCTCATATGTGTTATGCATCTGAAGATGCTAGACATATAAAACACAGGTATACATCTATTTTTGTGTTTCTTTTATATATGATACTACTAGCAAAAGGTAGAGGCATAGGCATGCATGCTTTCAGGTATATGGTGAGAGTTGCTGCAGAGACATGCGAAGGGTTGCTGCTTTATATTTGGCTAGGCCCAACACCCTAATAGTCGTAGAATGGTGAAGCAGCAGCATAAAAGTGATGTTTAAGGTATGTTGGCAGAGGGATTAGTGATTAGTCTACTTTGTATGAGTCTGTGGAAAGGTACACTTGAAGTACGCCGCATAAATCTAGGTGTCTGTTTGAAATGTGAAGTGCAGTCTGTCAAGGTTTAAGGTCTTCATAGTCTTGTGACTGAAGTATGTATCTACTTGCACATGTGTTCTCATATGTGTTATATATCTGAAGATGCTAGATGTATAAAACACAGGCATACATCTATTTGTATGTTTCTTTTATATATGATGCTACTAGCAAAAGGTAGAGACATATGCATGCATGCTTTCAGGAATATGGTGAGACTTACAGCAGAGACATGCGAAGGGTTGCTGCTTTATATTTTGCTAGGCCCAACACCCTAAGTAGTCGTAGAATGGTGAAGCAGCAGCAGAAAAGTGAGGTTTAGGAGATGTTGGCAGAGGGATTAGTGATTAGGGTACTTTGTATGAGTCTGTGGAAAAACACAAGTATACAACTATTTGTATGTTTCTTTTATATATGGTGTCACTAGGAAAAGGTACAGGCACATGCATACATGCTTTCAGGAATATGGTGAGACTTACAACAGTGTCTTGTTAAGGGTTGCTGCTTTATATTTGGGTAGGCTCCACATTCTAGGTGTTATTTTGAAATGGGAACACCAGTCTGTGAAGTTTAGGTTACTTTATGGTGTTGTGAATGACGTATGTGTCTACTTCTACATCTATTGTCTGATGTATTATACATCTGAACTTGGTTGGTTTGGGTAGTAGTAGAGAAATCCTTTAGTTCTGCTTTGTCATTCTGTTGCAGAGGTTGTGATGTCTTCTGAATGAACGAATTATGCAGTGTCTGACATAGCTTGTTCAATACCCAGGTGCCATATTTTATGAGTAGAAAATAATACATATACTTCTTTTTACTCAAATTTAGATAGTATGTGCTCTAAGATGTTATTGTTTAAACATTTGGTACTTATTATAGGTTTGATAATATGTAAAGAATAATATTCTAAATATTTATGTGTTATGGAGACATTTGCAATGCAATTGAAAGTATTTGTTTATTTATAGATGAGAATATTTGTATATAATTATTTTAATTATATAAATTTATTTTTAGAAACTATTTAAACTTTTCTTTTTTTCAGATATTTATGAATATTACTAAGAAAAATTGAGTATGGCAAGAACAGATCAAAAGAAAAGACAAGAAAAAAAACAGTACTATTCAAAGGAAAGAGAAAAGCAGAAATTAGATGAAGTTCAAAATGTTACATTGAAGAAAAAGACTTCTGGTAAGAGAACTAAAGAGTTTGTTAAAAGACTTTTAAAGAATGTAAAGAATTTTCAAAATGTGGAAAAGAGAAAGGAAAGTTCTATAAGCAATCGGAAGGAAACGAAACAAGCATTGGCATAACCAATAGGTCTCGCCTTTGGGAACTTAGAAGTGTTTAGCCAGAGCTATTGGCTTTGCCAATGTCTTTAAGCTATGTTGTAGAGCCATGTGGCTGCTGTGTAGCATGTTGAAAAGCTATAATAAAAAGTGTTGTAAGCATTTTTGTTAATGTGTCAAGAATGGCAAAATAGTAGAAAACTCCGATTATTCTTTTAAAATCTCCCACTTTCCTGTTCTAAAATGTTGCCATGTATGATAATCACACTGAAAATCTGCGGATGTCATACACAAGCAAACTGAAATTTTCCAGCTATGAAACCCTAATCATTGTTTTTGAAGAATATACACATTAATAGGAAGGAATGAATTGAACCCCAAGATGTCCACCCTTCTAACCCTCCCTGCATAAAACTCATATTATGGCCTTAAATGCAGAAGAACCACGCTGAAACTAGATCGCTTCATTGCCTGCTGCTTTCCTGCCCATTGAAAGATGGACGGTATTAGCTAATGCAATTTGAAATATATGTATTTAATATACTATACAAATATATGTTGTTGAATAGAATTTTGTTCGATATCAAACTATACTTCAATTAAATCCCAACTTATTTGATCAGATTTTCAGAAATACGTTGCATGCGAATAGTTACTTTTCAGTTAAAGTTACCGGGGCGGATTTATTGCAGTAATTTTACACATGGAGCCAGTGGCATCAGAACATTAGAAGCCGCTGCGCAGGTGCGGGAGTAACGCACTCTGAGGTGACCATCTTAGAGACAGGCAAGTTTGGCTCATCTGGATGATGTTGATCCCAGCATCTTATTAAGAGCGAACACGACTTACCTGATGTTAACATGGCTGTTAACAAGGCTACGACTTTGAACATCTGCAAGCAGCTGAGCATTTATTTGGCAATTAAGAAAATCTACGAGGCTTGACCTGTGTGGCGGAGATAACATAATCTAAAGAAAGATATGGGTAAAATACCCTGCGTTTCTTAGTTCACTATCAATAGCACGTAAACCTACTGTTCATTACAGAATGGTACCTTCACCCAATGTTGTCCAGCGAAATTCTTGCAACCGTGTTCATGCAAATAATATTCCGAAAGAACTGCGAGTAAGCAATATTCAAGAGTACTAGATTCATCCCAAATTTAATTGAAGACTGCAATCTAATTGTCTATGACGAGACGATTCAATAAAATCATATAGTGTTGCGCTTTAGTTTGTGAGCCCCCACTCTTCACCTTCGCACCCAGTGTGACTGCATAGGTCGCACCACCATAAAGCCAGCACTGTAAAAAGAAATGCAGAACATCTATGAATATAAAACAACTTGTAGAAGATATATAACTAAACATAAATGCACATTAGTCATGCTGTGTTGGTATGTGATCTATTAATCAATATGGGGTGTTTATATTGTATAGGCATTACTAACATGTTGAACAGCAAATACACATAATATACCAGTGCCAGCCTGGCAATTCCTTTGGGTTTTGGGGAGTCTGCTCACTGCAGCCCTGGTACAGGCTCCTGGGAGCTGAGGGCAGCACAGCGGCCAGCTGACGTCCGACCCCTCCAGTCCACAGTACCGTGGAGACCCTGGCCACTGAGCCCAGGTATACAGCATTACACATAAAACTACGAGTCCCAGAATGCAATGCGCTGTTGATGGAAAAAGCCAGAGCTTGACAGCTGCTTCTCTGGGCGCCCACTGCCAGCCTGCCGATACCTCAGCCTGCCTTCTTCCACGCTGTCCAGTGCAGTGTAGCGCCCCCCTGGGAGCCCTGAAGGCCAACAGGCGACTGGATGGCAGGGTCAGACCACCGTGACGAGAGTGTCCTTCACATGCACCCCCTATGGCCTATCTAAAGGTATGAAAAGAGGAATGCACCAGGATTGGCTTTGGAAACTGTCAGGTATTCCACATTAGCAGGCTCCTTTGACTCATCTGTTGTTACGGATTGGCTATGGGGATCTTGCCAGATGTTAATTGGCTGTAAAAAGAAGCAGCTTGAATCAAGGGCCTTTTATTATTGTCTTTAAGGCAATCAGAACCTTTGAATTAGAATGCCTCTGAGCCTTAGCCCCAACAGTCACGTGATTGGCTGGCCACGGATGAACGCATCACATCTGCATAAATAAGGTGGGGAAGCTCTGCTCTACAGCCTATGACAATTGTCCCAAAGATTACTCTCTAAAAAAAACATTTGTATGTTATTTTAAAAAGTTAGACCAACATGTACAAGGTGTCTACAGAGGTTCTTTATGGTAGACGATTGCAACCAGCTGCCATGCAGAGGATAAAAAGAGGGTGTACGAAATAGTGAGACCCTGCTTATGACTGGAGGGGAGAGGGGTGGGTTTAAATATTAAATGGTAACATTATTTATTTAAAGTGCAAGTGTGGTCATCGTGTGCCGAGTGGGGGGTCTCCCTTATATCTGTTAGTCATACTGCGATGAGGGAGCTGGACGAGGGTAATGAGCCATGCTGTGCTCATGCCTGGATACATATGTGACTGATCAAAGTACTCCTACCCCATAAGGGTTTATAATTTGTTTGGGACTGGAAAAAGCCTAATGTAACAGAGTTCGGATCTGGCTGACATTTGGACATTACCAATTTACTCCCGGATCCACTGCTGCTTGAACTGCTGGTTGTGAGTCTTAATTTAGAGACACAAGGGCCACTGCAGGCCCTCAGGCAGCCCTCCTCAATGTTCTTACTCCCCTGCAGAGCTGCCGTTGTGTTTCGTTAGGGTGATCTGCAGCAGACAGCATGTAAATACTGACGATAACTGCCCCCTCTTAAAGTCGTCGGCCTGTGTGTAACCCATCCTTCCTTCCCCACACAGGCTGCACTGTTCGGTAGTCCCCCACTCTACTGAATGCGTTATATGGCATGACAATAAAATGGTATTCACTACTTCAGCCTAGCCACTACATTGCAGCTTAAGACTAGGTGACGGTAAGAATGTTGATAGCTGTTTCTTTTCTGGCTTCAAAATAATTGTTGGCCCTAAGAAGTGTCTGGCCACATGATTTTGGTACCTCAGTACTATGCACCTTGCAATTGTATAGTGTTACTGATGCTGTTTTACACACATCCCTTTAGTACCAACATGTGTCAAAATAGCTACATGACTAAACCAGAGAATACGCCTCATAATTTCTCATTAACAGCACAGCCTACTGCGTATATCCACTTCCCTGTCATGTCGATTCCATTTCTTTTACTGCATATTGCAGTCAAACGTAACAATAAATTAATTGAATCAGACGTAATAATTTAATCAAACAACAATGGCGGGCCTTAATAAACCTCGAATTCCAGTGACTATGCTGATGGCCGTTTATACTTCATGTTGCTGGAGAGGTGATGTTGGTGCAAACCTTATCTGCTTGTGTTATGTACACGGAAGGGAGTGTAGCATCCTCTGTCAACTCGCTCCTAATAAGTACATTTTCTGAAGTGTTGAATCGGGTATATTTTCGAGTGAATCCTGGTAGTCCCTTGAACTGCTGCCGCGGGTTGCTTATCTTCTTCAATCTTAATTAAACCCAATTCTTGCCCCGACTGTCTGCCTCGGTGTCCCCACAGAGTCATGTTCGTTTTTAGTGAAACCACTGTACGAGCTTGCTCATTGATGACACAAAGGAGCGAATGTTGTAACAGTATACAAGTCTCGACGATACAATAGCAAAGACATGGTCAAGTTTAGAATAAAATGTCATGTTACAGCTCCACCTTGTGGGCAAGTCTTAAGTTCGCCTATAGACTGGAAGCTTCATTTGTGCATGAACATATTCTGTCAGAACTGATGCGGCATACATGAACGACAGATTGCATGCACTCACCGCAGATCACCCCTGTCACAGCAGCTCCGACCGGAGGAAACGAGAGAACACCTGCACATACCTTAGAGCTCCGATCGGAGCTTAACAACTGGTCTTTTCACTGCGCGCCGCTGCTCGCTTACTCCCGCGGCAACACTCCATGGGAGTGACTTTGTGAAACAAGCCCAATCCTACTAAAAAAGCCCAAATTACAGTCGACATCGAAAATTGCTAAAAGCTTAAAAAATATAAGCAACGAAGAAGGAGGCATGGCAAAAGACATACCCCAATACAACTGTGTAATTAGGAGGAGGTGGGAGGGAGGAAAATGATATTGAAATGTAATCAGCTATGGTGCCGAAACTGCACACAGGCAAACAGAAAAAGAGAAGGAAAGCAAGAAAAGAAGTAGTCCCCCCGACAACAGACAAAGAACTGTAGTGTGATGAGACAGTACTTAGTCACTGCTTCATGGGAGGAACGGAAGAGAAAAAGGATTGACAAAGAGGCAGGACTGACCACTGGCAAGCAAGGATTTTTGAAGGACACTGACACAAACAAATCAAAAGCTGGGGTGTGGCTTTAACCCAACGTAAGAAATTACAATAGGTCTCGAATGCTCGACCTAAAAATGACATATTAATAGAAAATCATGTTATGAGAAAACAATCCATGTTGAAAGAAGACTGAAAGAATATAAAGACATTAGGAAGAGAATGTATAAAAGTAGAGTACTACAAAATGTATTGAAAGATTGTAAAAAATATAAAAGAAGATCAGCAGCTTATAAGAAAAAGCAACAGATTGAAAGTGTAGTAGAAAAAGCTTTTGGATTGAAACGAAAACTATTTATATTGGTATTAAAGAGAATAAAAACATTGAATAAAACAATGCAGTTTATGAAGGAGAAAAGCAAAAGAAATAGACTGGTTAATAGAAGTAACTTTTGCAAAATGTTTACTGGTGACTGGAAGCACACTTCTAGTACTGAGCCTTTCTTTAATGAAGAAAGCTATTTTCAACAAAATACATTAGTTCATGCAGTTGATACTAGTGGTCGATGCTATGAGATGAAAGATGGTTGTCCCATTCCAAAAGAAAAGATGGTTCCTAGGAATGTGGAAGAAGTAATAGTTAAAGAAGTTCAAGGGAGGTGTACACAAGTTCCGGTATATAAGTGGGATTGTAGCAATATTTGTAGTATTCGACAGGAATCTATTGACAGATTATGAATTTTTATACGAGGATATGTCCAAAAAAGTCTTAAACAGCAGATTAAGATTTTACCAGGACTAGATCCATCTAAAGTAAGAAAATATACAAATTTGCAGGGTCATTCTCTGGCTTGTCTTTCAAGAAAAGTGTGTCAAAGTACTTTCCATCATTTAAGAATGTTGGCAGTACACCACTCAGAAATGGGAAGTTAGTAAGGAGACTCTACTATGTAAAAAGTCTTGCATAATGTTTAAGTGAAATGAACACAGCTCTTTTGCATGGTTCAGTATCAGATGTAAAAAAAGTTTGTGATGATATACAGTTTCGTTTCTTTGGTTCACAAGAGGAGTGTAGAGAAAGTGAGAGCTTGATAAGTGCAGGTGTTGAAGAACTGGTGGAAGATATTAGTACCGACAAGTTTGCAGCAGAAATGACAAAGTTTAAGATAGTTTCATCTGAAAAACCAAACTATGGGGGTCATTAGGATGGCGTAACGATCGCCACCGCCGGCGGTGGCGATCGTTACGCCATCCTACAGTAAAATACCCCCCGCCATATTACCCCCGCCATGGAAAGGCAGGCAGGGATTTGCTTTGGGGGCCCGTTGCGGGCCCCCGGGGGGGTGGGGAGTTGGGGGGTGCACTTGGGGGGTACCTATGGTACCCCCCTACATTTCCATGCACAAGGTGGCAGGCACCGCAAAACATGGCCATTGGACATTGCGCAATGTTAAATCGTCAGATGTGACCGCTGCAGTGGCGGTCGCATCATGATCAGGGTGGCAGGACCGCCGCACGGCAGGCGGGCAGTCCCGTTACCGCTAGGATGGCGGGCGGACTAAAGTCCGCCCGCAATCCTAATCAGCCCCTAAGTTTGTATTTGTTGTCGACGTACTCACTATAGAAGTCAAACTAGGAATGTTGATCTAGATTTAAAAAGTGAAAAGGAAAACAATGATAAGTGGGAGCATTTGGGGGCAGATTTACAATTCCTGGCGCATCCCTGCAAATCAGCAGGGATGCGCCAGGAAACTTACGACACGCATCACCATCCTTGCGCCACCACTGATGCGCCGCATTTACAATGCGGCGCATCATGGCGCAAGGAAATGCAGATGCGTGTCGCATCTGCCGTCGTAACGTTGGCGCAGTGCTGGAGTTGTGTCGCGGGCGCGACGCAACTCCAGCACTGTGCCGATTCGGCCTATCTTGTACATGGTGCGTCACACCTTACGCCTTCTTCATGCAGGCGCAAGGTTTAGACGCACCGGGGTCGGAAAAGTGACTGAGTGAAATCTAGTAGATTTCACTCAGCCACTTTGCGAGGCGTTCCTGCGCCGGAACGCCCCCTGCTCCGGAACGCCCACATGAAACCTGACGCAGGTTTCATGTGGCGCAGGCTTTACAACGTGACGCATCTCCCTAGATGCGTCACGTTGTAAATACCCCGCAGCATGGCGCTGGCTTTACGCCGCCATTGCGTCACAGAAGTGACGCAACGGCGGCGCTAAAGTGGCGCAAGGGGCTTGTAAATCTGCCCCTTGGTGCTTATTTGTTGGTTGAAGGTCGTTTTGAGTTGGCTATTGATCAACGTATTTGTAAATATTGTTACTACAAATTAGAAGAGAACAAAATGCCAGCTAGAGCTGTACATAACAACTTAGAGTTGGTAGGTATTCCACCGGAACTGGCAGATTTAAATACATATGAGTCTATTCTTATTCAATCTGTGCACCCGTTTCAGGCTATAGTTCGTATGGAGCCTAAAACAGGTAAGCTGCCTGCAACAGATTTACAAGGAGGTCTGAAGAAGTGATAGGAAACAATATTGAATTATTTCAAATGAAGAAATCGAAGGGAACTCCCATGAGCGTATGGGAAAAGATTTTAGAAGCATGTTGTTTTCCACAGCTGTTCTCCACTGGAGAAGGTGGACGATATGATGAACGAGCAGTACAGATTCCAGCTTCAGAATACCGTTCGACAAGATTGTACTCAGAAGATCCAAGATTTCGGCAGTGTATTCCATATATATTTCATCTTCTCTTTGAAAGTGATTTGTCTGCACTTTCATATGCAGTGAACCATATATTAAAAACAAGAGTTCATCTTCCACATGTTTCTGCAAAGGAATTTATGGACAAAGTTCAACAAAGAGATGAACAGTTAGAATCCCAGTTAATAAATTTGATGGCGTGTCAACGTGGTACTAATGAGTATTGGTATCGTCGTCATGGAGAGCTTAAATGTATGTTAAGAAACTTAGGTACCCCTACATGGTTTGTGACACTTAGCTGTGCTGAATATGCGTGGTACGATTTACTTCAATTTCTACGAGAAGCAAATTCAAATGTAAAAAATATTGAATTGAAGACACCTGGAGAACTATGGGGCTCATTAGGATGGCGGGCGGACCTGAGTCCGCCCGCCATCCTTGCGGTGTGTGGACCGCCCACCAGACATGCAGCAGTCCCACACCATGAATTAGGATGCGACTGCCACCATGGCGGTCACATTCTGAAATTTAACATTGCGGCGGGTGCTGCTGACAGCAGCACCCGCCGCGATGTTAAAATCGCATGTCTAGCATTTCGCTGCACCGCATGGCAGGCACCACACGGTGCCTGCCACTTGGCGCAGTGAAATGTAGGGGGGTACCATAGGTACCCCCCAAGTGCACCCCACCTCTCCCTGACACAAGGGGGGCCCGCAACGGGCCCCCAAACCCAATCCCCGCCAGCCTTTATTTTCCCACATCCTAATATGGCGGTCAGTGCCTGCTAGGCACCGCCACCATATTAGTGGCCCTGCTCCGCCCACCAGGCAATCGGTGCGATTTCCACCGGCGGTAAAGCGGCAGACGGACTTTGCGTCCGCCGCGATACCCACCGCCATCCTAATATGGCGGTGGGTAAATCTCATTGTGATGGCGGAACGATCACATAATCATAATGAGCCCCTATGTTCCTTGGATCCTGTAAATGTTGCAGATATTTTAACCATAGGTTTCAAAGTATGATGTAATTTATCTGCAATAAAAATATTCCTCCTCTTGGAGAAGTAACTGATTTCTTTTGGCGAAAGAGTACCAAGCCAGAGGGGGTCCTCATATACACATGCTATTATGGATCAAGAATGCTCCAAAATTTGGAACTGAGACTGATGAAAGTGTTTTGTCTTTCATTGAAGAGTATGTTACCTGTGCCATTCCAAGAGATGGAGGAGAAAACACCTTGAGACAACAAGTTTTACGGTTTCAAAGTCATCGATGTGGCAAATACTGTAGACGGAAATTTTATACAAAGTGTCGTTTTGGATTCCCATGTCCAATAATTTCAAAAGGAAGAGTAAATAGTTTTATGTCAGCAGTAAGGCATACAATAACTTTGAAATCTCTAAAGAATACATACAACTTAAAAGAACCGAAGATTCAAAGTATATTAATGACTACAATCCAGTGATTTTGACAATGTGGAATGCAAACATGGATATTCAATATGTTGCAGATAATTCAATTGCTGTTGCTCGCTATGTTACATCATATATAACTAAATCTAAAAAGACAGAGATGAAAGAAATGTGGGAAGAAATTTCACAGGTAAAGAGTCTTAGCGAGAAATTGTACAGCTTTAGCTTGAGAATGCTTTCCCACCGAGAGATTGTACCTTATGAATGTTCGGATCGGTTGAGCTCTGCCAGTTTATATTCAAAGTCAAGAGGAATCATTTGGATAAGTTTAGGTCTTGCCTGCACATGCATTAGAGTATTGAAAACATTACAAGAAATCGAATACTTAGCACTGAATGAACCAGAAAGTACAGATATTGTTAAAACTAATATGTTGGACACATACTTTTCCAAAAGGAGTCCATATCTGGAAAACGTATGTCTCTATGAAATACTTCAACATTATAGCTTTAAAAGAAACATTACTGAAAATATAAATGAAGAAAAATATGCAGAATTTGGATGTGAGGGATGTTTGGTAAAACATGTCAAAGGAAATCTTACTAACCACCGAAAACTCAGTTGCGAAAGTCCAGATAAGAGGGAATTTTCTAATTAGCACTTCTGCAACTGTTCAAGCCTTGGCGTAGTGAAGCGGAATTGCTTGGAGATTTTGACTGCTATGAAGATTCTTTTAATGCATGTAAAGATAGCATTCAATGAACAATCTTCCCAACTTATCAACAAATGTTAAATGATAAGATTGAGCAAGACACTACTATTGCAGCTGAAATAGCTAGAGACAGTTCTCAAGATAGTCAAAGTTCGAGTCCACTAAGTCAAGATCCACTAGGACAACCAATTATTGAAAATGAAGTAGCAGTAGCCATGAATGAAGTAGAAACAGCAATGCAACAAGCACAACAGGATATTATTCAGTTGGAAAAGTTAGAAGAACAACTAAACATTGAACAAAAAGAAATATATATAGAAGTGACAGAACAGATACAACATGGTTCGCAACATGAAAAAACAAGCATTGGCAAAGCCAATAGGTCTCGCCTTTGGGACTTTATAAGTGTTTAGCAATGCAACAGTTGATGTTGTTGCTTTAAGGATATTGTGCTGCATAACTAAATACTTGTAATGTCCCAAAAGCGAGACTTATTGGCGATGCTAATGTTTTTATATCATAAGTATGTTTCTAAACAGTCCTACAAAGTAATGAATTGTCTGCTACTACAAATTGCACCAGGTTAGTTTTTGTAACGCCAAAGAGGTGTGCGCAAATGTATGTAAGCGCTTTGGTGCCGGGCGTTCCACAAGATGCGAGCAAATACTTTAAAGAGCCAGCCCTGCCAGCATTAGTGTTAATGTATTGACAGTGTTTTGTATCATATAAACGAGCACAGTAATAAGTGCAGAGATGATTTGGAACAGCTGAGCTAATGCGCGCACTCGCAAAAAGCACCAGGTTCGTTTTTGTAGCGCCAAAGAGGTGTGCGCAGATGTATGTAAGCGCTTTGGTGCCGGGCGTTCCACAAGCTGCGAGCAAATACTTTAAAGAGCCAGCCCTGCCAGCATTAGTGTTAATGTTTTGGCAGTGTGTGTCCTGTGTTTGCACTGCTGGCCTCAGCCCAATTGTGAGTCCTGTCAACGGCTGGAACAAAATGGTTGGGGTGTTGGGGGGGAGGGGGGTAAGGGTGGGAATAGGTGAAGGAGCAGACATGGGGCGAGCGAAATGAAGCCGCAAGAGGAGCGAGAAAAAAATACGGGGATTTTAAAAGCAGCGATAGGAAAGCTGCTAACGAGCTAGCTGGCAAAAGCATAAGCTTTAGAAGCACAAGCTAAGTGAGACGGACCTGCAGCGTGTAGGGGGCCGCCAGGAGCCAACGTTTGTAGACAGGACAAAACAAGCATTTGCAATGCTAAAGTTAAGAAATACTTCACGGCGCCGTGCTCAGTTTCAAAGTTAAAAAAACAAACACAACCAGAGCGCGGTGTCCCTGAAGTGGACGCCGCGAAAATATACCAAGAACACAAACAGCTGTCGCCACGCCACGCGACTGTGCTAACGCATGCAATAGTAAAAAAAAAGTGCCGAAAGTTAAGATAAAACCCACCGTCTCACGCCGCCAGTAAAACATCCAGTCCAGGTGGGCGTGGCCAAAAGTGGACAGGATGGCAAGCAGGAGGGACTAAGAACACTCCGGTGCAATCAAGAAAGTATGTTTAGCATATTCACTGACGACAAACGACGCTCGCCAATGAAAATTACAGGCGGAGCAGAGACACGACTTGGAAAACCGTATTGATTCCAAGAAGCCCTCGCATGGCGAGAGCAGCGCATGCGCGCTGCTAACGCCAGGCGAGACCTAAAAAGGAAGTCCAGCTGGTTGCGGATGAGAATACAAACAGGGACTCTTCCAGCTGACTTCAATTATGGCCCTCCTACTTTTCCTGCCAAATCGGTGAAGAGTTTCCATTTTCCCTTTGGTGGGGACTTTCTCCTCACCACTCATTTTACAACATTAACTTCTCGAAGCTAATACCATCTCTAGCCGCATAAAAAAAGTTTTCCTCTTTTATAAATCCTATACTACTGCTCTTAGTCAATGAATTTATAGCCTCCAGACCGGGTTATGGCAATGCACTTTAGTCAGGCCTTCTACCTAATTCTGCATAAGAAACTCCAGCAAAATCAGAACCTTAGAAACCAGACTGCTTTGCGGCCCAAAAAAATATGATCACTTAACTGAGGCCCGCAAAAAGTTGAACTGGCAGCTGGTCTCTAAGCTCACGGATTTCAAAATTCGATGCATTGTTCATTGCAGTTTTTATCCATATGGCCCAGACCTGCCAAGTATCACGCATTAGGCGTGATACTAACGCATTTTAGTTCGGTGGTCCGCATCACCGCACTAAAATGTAACGTCACGCATTTGTGGCGCCTCCTTAACACCACTGCCGGTGCAGAGGAAGAGACAAGCGGGACCGAAATCGCCGTCCAGGCCACCGCCAAACACTTGTGAGTCCTCATGAGGAAGCAGCGCATATTGGGACTTCTGCTGCTCTGACAGACTGTGCGATTGGTGTCAAGTGTGCAAAGTTTGTATTTGAATGTCAATGGGAGGTCAGGATTGTCGCGCTAACCTGGTGGCTCATTGCTGCGCTGGCTGCAGCAATGAGCATTCATTATTAGCCCAGCTGCTGCGGGCCGGCCGGCACGGCATTCACGTGATGTGGTGAGGTCACGTGAATGCAAACAGTGTATCCATTACTCTCGCTGAGTGCACGGCAGGGCAAGCGGCAGTTATGTTGCTTTAGTTTGCCGCTGCCCACCATGCGTCGCCGCAATAATTATATTGGTACGTCCTCGTCGATCATGGGCACCGGCGTTCACTGGACGGTGAGATGGGTCGCACAGTCATGGCAGAGGCAGCATCAGGTGATCATTAGAATAGGATCTGACTGCCTCTGGTGCGTGCTACAGAACTCGTCGCGGCCGCGCTGACAGGTGTGTGTGAAGTTTTATAGTATTGTTAGGAATGTTTTTTTTGGAGTCAGCCTGATTCTGTAACTCTCAGCTGGTGCTGCGGTAATGTTGGTTAAATGACTACAACTGAGCTGATATCCGCGCTGGTGCCTCTCAGCCTTCTCAGTCGGTCCCACGTGGACAGAGGCTGCCTGGTCAGACTCAGTGATGCGTGGAACCATTGATTGGACTCCTGCAAGGCGCCTCACACCAAGGAGCTGTGCATTTAAGTAGGCAGTATGCGCGCTCCATCTGTTACAAATGCTGGTATCTCAAATAGGCAGCAACAACATTATTTTAGTTTTGTGCCTGGGCTGGGCGATTCAGCTGAGCCCTGCCTCTGTTTCTGCTCCAGCCTCCACTGTAACACTAGTTTCACAGCCGGCGCGTGGTAAATTGAACTAATACAGGACCTGGCAGTGCCTGTTATATATTTAATTTAGAGCGTCACTCACTGCCTGACTGAGACCCTGTTACAGCTCCACTCTGCTTACTGCTCTCCCCAGGCTGCACTGAGCAGCACCGAACAGCTCTGAACATAATCCAGATCTCAATGATCATTAAATGTTATTAATATTGTCTCATTTGATTGAAATATACGTACGAGTCAGTAAAATCCTGCTTTTCGTTTAATTCTGGTCAGGTGACGTCCAACTTTCGAACCAACAGTATATTATATTTAATTACAGCGTCACTGCTCTGCCCGACTGCCCACTGCTCTCAGGACGCACTGCCCCAGCCCTCCTCGCAGCTGACCCAGTGAGTGCAGTCCATAAATTAATTTTTTATATTTATTAGTACTAAAGATCTAAAATATTATTACAGCCTGACTAACCCTGTAGCACAGTGACTTAATACATTAATTATAATTAGCAGCTGAGATCCTCACTGGGGCCTTTCAGCCTGCTTGGTCAGGTCTTACATGTGACACAGCCTGGACAGACTATTTGTCAATTGTTATTGCCTTTTCATTTCTGGTGGTTTACAGCAGTTTCAAGATCTTCTGAGAGTTTTTCGTTGCTCAAATGGGTGTAATTTCTTATATTGATATGTTTGCCTGGTCTCCATTGCTTGATTTTGCTCACGAGAAAGTGTCACTCATAGTCGTTGAAATGTCACTCATAATTACACAGAAATTTATGAAATTGTCACACATAGCAATCTGAAACCTTGGCAGCTATGATGGCCTGCTGGTCATCAGAGAAGAATGGATTCCGTGCTCACTCTTTCCAAATTTCTCCTGGCTGTTCTAAAATTTAGACCCTTCTGCTTGAAAGTCCGCACCTTCTCAGTGCTTGCTCCAAATCAGGGAACTTCATGCCTCTTCAGCTATGCCAGTTATCCAAGATGCTACCTAACAAGAAAGACATTAACACACACGTATTTTCCTGGCGCCTTTCTCCCACTGTTTCTCTGCTGTTCAGTAATGGGAGTACGAGTCAGGATGCCTTCAGGCGACTAAATGCACACCAGTCGAAAAAAACAATATAGAATTAAATGTGTATATGAAACACTGACATTTTCATCTTTAAAAAGTAGTTTAAATACTTTTGTGCAAACCAGTAATATAACTTAATTCATGCAAGCTACTGCTCCTCAAGTTAATGATAGCAGTACTTAAAGCATGTAAAAAGCTACTTCAAAGAGCATTCACATGCTAGCAAAAGCGTCTAAGAGATTTCGCAGTGTTTCAAAAGAGGGAAAGAGGTGTGAAAAGAAACGAATTACACTAATTTCGACCGGGGAGGAAATGCTCAGTGTGCAGATGGCTAGTTCTCTTAGTTTTCCCTTCATCACTTGAGGTCAAACTTAGCCATGTTCATTGCAAGAAAAGTCAATGGGAGGGGGCAGCAAAGCCTCTGGGGGTCAGAGTGGCATGAACTTTCATGCCCTTCATCCAATACAGGTACTCACTTATTCTGCAGTCGGGGCCAGCAAAGCCTGGTGCACATTCACAAAGAAACCAATTCACACCGTCCACACAGATGCCTCCATTGTAACTGTAAACATAAAAGAATAAATGTTATTAAAATGAATGGAAAAAAAATCTCATGTCAGATAAAGATAACTGAAGAGCCAAAACAAATCGCGTAGCACAACATGCTATTCAGTTTGCTTAAAATTAGATCGTATAAACCCACACCTCATTATTTTTAACAGAACCCTCCAGATGGTTTCATACCTTAACAAATTAAACGCTCGAAAAAGAATACAATATCAGTTTAAGTGCTATATATAATCTGATCAATTACGACAAAGCCAAAACTTAGGACAGGTGATGTTTGTGTTGGACAGCTTACCAAGGGTGTGCGTTGCAGTCATTTGTATCTGCAAAGGAATGGGGCAAAAATATCAGCTTGTCAATTATAAATGTAATCTAAAAACATATTCTATGTTACCAATAAAACAGAAAAAAAATACATACACACATTGATAAGCTATCTGGGAATTATCAACAGGAGCGCATGCATTAATGTCTCTTTCAAACAATTACTATACATTGCAAGAGAAATTCGTTTCCTAATTAACTTAATGTGAATAATCGGGAGTTAAGGTACCCTATTCACTAAGACCCTCAAGTACCCCAACAAACTGAGCCACTGCAGTATACAGACTCAATTACAATTACCCTGGCACTGTTCACTGAGAAAGGATCCAGAATTAGACATCTGGGAACATAAATCCCAGAGGGTTGGATCAAACTGAGCTGAACAAGGAGAATAAGATAAGCCCACCACAGAGTCTAGAAGGAGCTGAAAACCACACTCTACCCGCTTAAGTAATCCAGAACTAATAAATGAGAGAGAGAGAGAGAGAGAGAGATGTATTCTGCAAGGCCATTCACCATGGACGCTCCTCCACCTATGGATAAACATACACTGCTCTCTTTAATAATAGATTAATTATGAGGTGTAATTTCACTGTCTAGTTTACATGGTTTGCTATAAATTCAACCAATAATATGAAAGTAAAACTGTTATTTTTACTTTGTGTTACATGTTCTGCAGTTAAAAACCTAAACAATGTGCAACAAAACATAGAAAACTGTTTTTAGATCAGTGATTATTTGGCAAAGAGAGATAGACGCAAAAGAGACTTCCAAGGGAACTTGTGTTGACTTTCAAACACATATATACACACAATTACATAAACCCTCGTCTACTCTGATGATGTGTTTGCAGATGCATTTAATATTGGTGAAATTTGTAAAGAACTGAATTGACTAGGGGGAACTGCCCTCTGAACCCTTTTCTCAGCAGGTTACTGCATAACAAAGACAAAGAAAGCGCTTTGGGATAGCAGACGAACGAGTAAATCGCAGGATGTGACTGACAGCTACAATGGCACTGTTCTTTTGTGTCTTAAAATTGTCCAACTCTATTCTCTTGGGAGCAGGCTCACGCTGTTGGAGTCTTCCACAAGCAGCTGCACAATTTACTGGATTAGAATTTTACGCATGATCTTTTTTCTTTGCAATAATAGCCCCATCCGGTTTAGAAGGTGTAATGTTCCTTAAAAGAGTAACACTCCATAATAATTTTAAACAGGTAGACGTAATGTAATATCTAAATGAAAGAAGAAACGAAGCACTGCATAACACATGTAGCCCGTATTCAAACATGTTAATTCTTGACAGAATAGCAATTTATGCTTTGCCCCACCTAGATAAATCATCACGCTGGTATGTTGCTCAAATACATAAAACCTTATACAGAAGAACATAAAACCGCCAATTCTCAATTTCTTGACAGGAAGCAGTAGGGAAACCTCCCTTGCTGTCAGGCACTGTCCGGGACTATGTCGGGAACACAGTCAGGGACTTGGGCAAGGACTGGGAACTGGGTAGAAAACGTACACAGAAAGAGTAGTACAGCGCTGCCCAGGATCATACAGGAAGTCGGAGGAGAAAAAGGGATCCAAAGGGGAAGCCTGTACAAGTGAACAAGATGGGTGAGACTCAGAAAGGACAGGCACTCATGAGGCGGCTCAGCATTCAGAATCACTACACCCAGGACGGATGTGCAATACACATATATAAAACAAAATTAACAACAAAGGGGATGTTGGGTAAAGCACTCGGGAGCTCCACACGGTAAGACTGAAGCTCAGTAAGTTCCTCACCCACAATTGCTGTTACAGATACTGACTGAAAATACCCACATATAGGTTATGTATGCAAAGGCAGGGTCTGTGGAGCTTATACCTATGGTGATGTTATAACAGTAACTCAAAGACAATACTCACAGTGAACAAGAAACACTACCTAGGTAGTCAGCTGTGCCCACGGATCCTGGCAATCAAACAGGAACACGCAAGGCAGTAACAGCAAAGGGGTAGAACTAAACACAAGCACAATAGACAAGGAGCTAGCAAGGAGGAGTGCTTAACACGAAAGGAAGGAAATCACAGGGCACACTTGGCAGAAAGCAGGTAACAAACATACAAGGTAACAGAAGCAAGACAGCAGAATAGAAAGACAGCAAACTAGAACTGGAACCAAGGAAATGGGAAGAAAGGCAGGGACTGGAAAAGGATATACAGAAGGGGAGGCTACAAGGGTATACTAGAATAGTGCAGGTTACGGAATCAAGAAAACAAAGTAGCATTGAAGGCAGTGCTGGAGCAGGAACTAGAATTGAGCAAAAGCTCAGGAGTCAAAGTAGCACTTCAGGCAGTGCTAGTTCAGGAGAAGGGAAACTGCTGCAGGTCAGGAACAAGGAATGCTAAGGCTCAGGAATCAAGGTAGCACTGCAGGTAGTGCTAGTTCAGGAACAAGGGAAACTGCTGCAGTTCAGGAACAGGGAATTACTAAAGCTTCAGGAGTCAAGGTAGCACTGCAGGCAGTGCTAGTTCAGGAACAGGGAAATTACTAAAGCTTCAGGAGTCAAAGTAGCACTGCAGGCAGTGCTAGTTCAGGAACCGGGAATTACTAAAGCTTCAGGAGTCAAGGTAGCACTGCAGGCAGTGCTAGTTCAGGAACAGGGAAATTACTAAAGCTTCAGGAGTCAAGGTAGCACTGCAGGCAGTGCTGGTTCAGGAAACAGGAAATAGCTACAGCTCAGGAAACAAGGAGTAAAGAGAGCACTGCAAGCAGTGCAAATCAGGAACAAGAAATAGCTGAAGCCCAGGAACAGGAACAAAGAATAACTATAGCTCAGGAACTCAGGAAACAAGGTAGCACTGCAGGCAGTGCTAATTCAGGCACAAGGAATAGCTATAGCTCAGGAACTCCGGAAACAAGGTAGCACTGCAGGCAGTGCTAATTCAGGCACAAGGAATAGCTATAGCTCAGGAATCAAGGAATATCAAAAGCTCAGGAAACAAGGATCGGTCTCACCAGAAAACAGCTACAATGACCAACCCTGGGCTGAAGGGAGCTGGGGCTTAAAAGAGCTCACAGTAATCACATGCATCAGGTGTGAGCAGGCTAGCAGCAGCCAGCCACAGGTGAACTGAATTCCTCCACCCATCCTTGGCCTGCAGGGGTGGAGACAAAGCAGTGAGCAGGGGATAATAGGTAATGGAGTTTCCAGCAAGAGCAGACTGGCTTCCACAAAACCCGGCATGGATTGGGAATGGATGTCAATTCCTAAATGATGTCCAAATGCCTGGAAGTCAGGATATGGATACAGGGGAGTGTCTGGAAGTATATTAGAATACTGGAAAGCCCCACAATTTGGCCCCCTGGTGGTGGGAACGAGAGCACAGGGAGTGAATCGTGACACTTGCCAAAGTCTACGGTTTAAAGACAAAACAAAACAAGCGCGCGCGCCTCGCGCTAAAAGTAATTTTTTTTTTAATTTTTTTTAAAAGTTTGACGAGGAGAGGAGGAGGAGGCAGCAGGGGGAGGGGAGAGAGGAGGGGGCCTGGGCCGGTTTCCCTTGTGGGAGCGAGCAGGAAACATCTGTTTGTAATTATTAACAGATGGTTCCTGCTCGCTCCCGCAAGGGAATCGCCAAACGTGCACGCGTTGCCATTGAAAGCAATGCAACGCGTGCACGTTTTTGGCAGAAAAAGGGAATCGATTGCTAAAGGTCTTTTTCCTATGCAGCGCATGCGCGCTGCATAGGCGAGACCTAAAGAATGCCAATGCTCTTCATTTAAACCTATTTTAATGTACATCAGTGGTCAAGCTGGAAAAGGAAAAAGTTTCTTAATTAAAGTTTTAGCTAGTTATCTATACAAAACTACAGAATCACATTTATCTTGTGTTGTAACAGCTCCTACTGGATTAGCAGCACATAACATTAAAGGGATTACTTTACATTGATTACTTATGCTACCAGTTGAACATGAAAATAAATTGGAATATCACAAGCTATCTGGAGAATATTGTTATGAAATCTCAAGAGTATTGAAGAAAATGAAACTTCTAATCATTGATGATGTGAGCATGGTCTCAAACTTAATGCTTGCCTTTGTACACTTGAGAATGCAACAGATTTTAAAAACAGATTACGATGTTCTGTTTGGAGGAAAACATGTAATTGTATTCGGCGATCTATTACAACTTACTCCTGTGAAAGGGCAACCGTTTTTAAAACACTTGTCCATGAAGATACTAGAAAATCTTTTGGAAGTATTGGAAATGTGAACATTTGGTCTCATTTTGAATATAAAGAACTTATTAAGAATATGCGACAAGCAAGTGATGAACATTAAGGAAATATTCTTCAAGATATAAGAATTGGTGTCTTGACGAAACATGGTAAACAAGCTTTAGAAAGTCAGCTACTAACGAACTTGTTTACAACTGGAAACACAACGGCTGAAATAATGTACAATAAGCTTGGAGAAAAGAAGTCTATTATTTGCCTAATGCCTATACTCCAAGAGTGTTCCACATTTAATCAAGAACTTTTAAAACTGGAAAACAACAAATAGTGGAATTTGAAGCTATTGATAAAATTGAACATTCACAGAGAAACTGCAATCAAAATTGGATTCTTTGGAAAAGTCTGTATCTAAGACTGCAGGCTTAGAAAAGACTTTACATGTATGTATAAACTGTCGGGAATTATACGGCGTAGCTTGAATGTAGAAGAAGGTTTAGTAAATGGAGCAATGGGAAAAGTTGTTGATTTTGTAAATTTTCAGAACAGAGATGGAATAGAATTTTTGAAGATAAAATTTGATCAGATTAAAGAGGTAAAACAGATTGGGCATTGTGTTGTACGTTTTTTGCGTGTAAAAGACTTGTATGTTCGCAGAAAACAGTTTCCTTTGTCTTTAGTATATGCAGTAACTATTCATAAATCTCAAGGTTTAAGTATAGACAGTGCTTTGGTAAATATTTGAATTACCGTGTTCAAAGAGGGAATGGGATATGTTGCATTGTCTCGAGTTAGAACATTATCTGGCTTGTATTTGAGTGATTTTGATGTGAAAAAGGTTAGTGCTGATGCAAATTATGTAAGAGAGTACAATCGTTTAAGAAGACTTTATACTCCTCATTTAGGTGAATATCCCATATATGAGAAACGTGTAGTGTGTCCAAAACGGAAATATGTTAAACATTCAATTGAGGTTCAAAAAAAGAAAACAATTGAAGAGAATCATGAAGGTGTAAAGAAAATGAAAATGGAAACTGTTGATGAGGTTGTAGGATTCCCGTTGGAAAACAGTTCAGGTATCAACTGCTATGCTAATGTGATTTTGAATGTTGTGTTTTATCTAGAAGAGCTTCATTGTGAAATTTTGGGAAATCATGAAAAAAGATTTTGTTCTTTATTACGTCATGTATTTCAACAGTTGGTAACTGACAGAAGCAAAATCCATACTGCTTCTGGTGTTCGACATCTTTTGGACATATGTACTGGTTCTTTGACATTTACTCTTAATGTACAACAAGATGCACAAGAATTTCTAATGCTTATGCTTGGAGTATTAGAAAATGAAGGAATACAGATTGAAAACTTATTTGGAGTAAGTTACAGATGGGATGATAAATGTGAAGAGTGTTCATTTACTTCCAGCACTGAAATAGACACAGAACGATTCATATACTTGACAATACCAGATTGCAAATCAATACCTTTTAACAAATCAGTAAAAACTGCCAATCAGGATATGAAATGTTCGCATTGTAAATCAGAGATGTTGTCTACATTACATATAGAGAGATCTGGAAAATTTCATTTTAATGTTTCAACGTTGTAGAGCAAATAAAAGAAAATTGGAAACAAAATTTTTTTTTTTTGTTGCAAGTCAAATATCTATTTCAGGAAGAACTTTTACAGCAGTGGCTATTATTTTCCATGATGGACCTACTACAACATCTGGACACTATACTGTTTATTTAAAGTGTAATAAAGGATAGACACATTGCAATGAATCCCACTTGCAATTCAAATCTAGGTTGCCTTTCGAATGACCAAATTCATATTTGATATTTATGAAGCCAAAGTTTTGAATACATTATTCGGCCTATTGGGAAGATGTGAACACGAATTAACAAATTTATATTGGTTTTTTACGACTCGTAAGTTTTCAATACATTTTTCGGCCTATTTGGAAGATGTGAACAGAAAGTGGACAGGATTGAAACAATAACTATTTATAATTAGTGTTTGGGTTATTATTTGTGCTAATTGATATTGCATTTGGAAAATTGTGTTTAAAAGCAATAGTTTATATATTTGTTGTCTATATTGTACCAGATGTAAATGAGAGTGTACATTTTAGAAAATTTACTTGAGAGTAATAAAAGACTTAGGGGCCGATTCCGATTCGGGCCGGAAAACGTACCGACCGACTCGGAACCGGAATTCATTCCGACCGACACGTACCGGTGCAGCCCGACCCGCAAAGTACGATGAGAAGCGTGCAAAATCCGACCGACTCGTACGGAACACAAGCCGAACGACCGAGCCGCGCGGAAAACAGCTATCCGGCCGGAAAACCTCGCGAATCGAACCGACCGACACGCACCCGGAACAATCCCGAACGAAACGTACCCGCGAACTCCTACCCGCCAAGTACGATGCAACGCGTGGAAAACACGACCGAGTCGCACGGAGGCCAAGCCGTACGACCGACACGCATACAAAACTGCGAGCCGAAGCAACCCAAAACACCGCGACCGACGCGTACGCAGCATAGAAAACAGCACAAACACAGCATGAACGACTCGGAGAAGCTCGTACGAGACAACTGCAGGGTCCGACTCGGTCACAAGAACGTCTCCTACATGCACATAAAGTACAAAGGGAAAAACACAAAAAAAGGCCTAACAAGCAATTACAAAGCCAATAAATACTGGGGGGGGGGAACAGGGAACAAAGACACACCCACAACTCCACCCATATAAAGGACACAAATCCCTACCATGATCCTTTGCAAATTCAATGTACCTGCCAGCACTCAACAGACAGCAACCACCCACAGCTCATCCATCACACAAGCCACACACCATCAGCACCTCAACAAATAGCACCCTCACATACACCCAGCAAAACACACACTCACACACCCTCACCTGCACACCAACACACACATCACTCACCATCACCACCCATCACCATGCCCCCAAAGAAGAATCATAAGTTCCTAGATAGTGAATTGGAAGTCCTGGTAGATGAGATCCTCAGGGTAGAGCCACAGCTGTTTGGCACACTGGTCCAACAGACACCCATGTCGCAGAAAACCAAGATGTGGGAGAGGATTGTCGACAGGGTGAACGCACAATCACCATGTCTGCGCACAAAGGTAGACATCCAGAACAGGTGGTATGACGTGCGCAGGAGGGTCAGGGAGCTGTTGAAGAAGGACTACCTCCTGAGCCAACACACCGGCAGTGGCCCTCCTGCCAAACCAGTATACCTCAGGCCCTGGGAGGAGAAGGTGCGGGCCATCCTACCACCAGTGAGCATATATGGACTAGAAAACATCCCAGAGCCTGGTGAGTACACAACAAATGTACACAATATTGTGAGACAATACACACACATCACTGTCAAGGGAGAGTCAAACCATGCACCCTTAGCAAATACACAGCAACCAGAACAGAATCATCCCAAAATGTGTATGCCAGTCAGATAAACACAACACATGCCATCTCATAGTGATATGTAACTGTGTCATCACATGTACAAACACAACTACAGCTACAGCTAGGCAGTGGCACAAATATAACAAACAAACACATCCAGACATGTAGCCACCACTACAACACCACCTCACAGTGAAGCCCACTGAAAGGAAGGAATCCTGTGTATGCTGGGCAAGTCAGTGTAGCCAATAGCATCATGGGAGTCGTAGTCACAGATATTGCCCACCCTCACAATGCGCACATCAACACCACCATGAACCATGCTCACATCACAGGGAGTGGAAAACAACTGACAAGATGGCTGACACTGGCTACTGCTGTGGGGAGCACAAGGTCCTGCTGGCAACTGTGCACCAACCAACAGCAGGACACCACTGACTGACATCCTGAAAGGTAACTTGCACTCCCTGCAACGGAAGCACGTTCCATGGTGGAAAATCGGGCTGGGTGGGAAGGAGGACTAACAGCACTGACCATAGTTACCAGCAGCTCCACTCACACACACCCCTAACACAAACTCCACACAACTCACCTGGGAGAATGCATTGCCTCACACTCCAATCAAATATCCCACAAAGAACCACAACCCTGGGTCATGCAGTGTGAAGCACAGGGACACACATGGGACTTTTAGCCAAACTAATCCCAGGATAACACTGTCAGCCATCTTGTCAGCACAGGCACACAACCCCACAGGGAAGCAGAGTCAAAAGAAAGGAAGCATGGGCATGCTGGGAAGGGGGGTGGAGGCAATAGCATGATGGGAGTGGTAGTCACAGCTCAACATCCCCCACCCACATGGCCCAGCAAGCTCACACTCAAGCATGCACACCTCACAGGGAGTGGAAAAGAACTGACAAGATGGCTGACACTGGGTACTGCTGTGGGGAGCACAAGGCCCTGCTGGGAACTGGGCATCAACCAACAGCAGGACACCACTGACTGACATCCTGAAAGACAACTTGCACTCCCTGCAATGGAAGCACATTCCATGGTGGGATATCTGGCTGGGTGGGAAGGAGGACTGACAGCCCTGACCATAGTTACCAGCAGCGTTTCTCACACACACCCCTAACACAAACTCCACACAACTCACCTGGGAGAATGCATTGCCTCACACTCCAATCAAATATCCCACAAAGAACACAACCCTGGGTCATGCTGTGTGAAGCACAGGGACACACATGGGACTTGTAGCCAAAGTAACCCCAGGATAACACTGTCAGCCATCTTGTCAGCACAGGCACACTACCCCACAGGGAAGCAGAGTCAAAAGGAAGGAAGCATGGGCATGCTGGGAAGGGGGGTGGAGGCAATAGCATGATGGGAGTGGTAGTCACAGCTCAACATCCCCCACCCACATGGCCCAGCAAGCTCACACTCAAGCATGCACACCTCACAGGGAGTGAAAAGCCACTTCAAAGATGGCTGACACTGGTGCTCAGTTGTGGGGAGCACAAGGCCCTGCTGGGAACTGGGCACCAACAAACAACAGGACACCACTGTCAGCCATCTTGCCATTGCTGTCACACTCACACACAGTGAAGTCCACTCAAAAGGAAGGAAGTATGGGCATGCTGGGAAGGGGGGTATAAGCAATAGCATGATGGGAGTGGTAGTCACAGCTCAACATCCCCCACCCACATGGCCCAGCAAGCTCACACTCAAGCATGCACACCTCACAGGGAGTGAAAAGCCACTTCAAGGATGGCTGACACTGGTGCTCAGTTGTGGGGAGCACAAGGCCCTGCTGGGAACTGGGCACCAACAAACAACAGGACACCACTGTCAGCCATCTTGCCATTGCTGTCACACTCACACACAGTGAAGTCAACTCAAAAGGAAGGAAGTATGGGCATGCTGGGAAGGGGGGTGTAGGCAATAGCATGATGGAAGTTGTAAGCACAGATATTGGTCAGCCTCACAATTGGCCCATCAACACCACTCTGAACCATGCTCACATCACAGGGAGTGGAAAACAACTGACAAGATGGCTGACACTGGGTACTGTTGGGGGGAGCACAAGGCCCTGCTGGGAACTGTGCACCAACCAACAGCAGGACACCACTGACTGACATCCTGAAAGACAACTTGCACTCCCTGCAATGGAAGCACGTTCCATGGTGGGGTATCTGGCTGGGTGGGAAGGAGGGCCGGATGTCAACCAAATACAACCAATGCAGACCATGTACACACCCCAACATTCATATAGAAATGCCCAAATTATGCAGGACAATGTGCTACACCAATATCAACCTCTGACTGTGACAACTTAGGACAATGCAATGTACAGGGCCGCATCCAGAGGTACAGTCACAACTGTCAGGTGTGTCAACCATTGATGCCTGCAGAAACATAACATGCATTGTGTGTGTCTCCCAAAAACAGGTGATGATGGGGACACAGAGCAGACGCTGAGGAGTCCCCGTCCCAGGCTCAAGGGGAAACTGAGCTCACTGGTGTGGAACAGCCTCTGCCCTCCTCGGATGAAGAAGACCTACCTGGCACCTCTGGAGCAAGTCATCATGCAGCACCAGCAGGACCACCAGCTGCACCCCCTGCACCCACCCCTCCAACGACTGTCAACACACATACCACCCCTGCCGACATGGACAGACCAAGTAGCACCACCACCACCAGCACAGGGACCCTGGACCAACGTGGGGCCATGGACACCAACACCACCAACAACCCCCAAGGGGGCCCAGGGTCACCTGTGCGTGCCACCTCAGGTACTGCACGTGTCGCCAGGGGTGGTGGGAGGGGTGGGAGACATAGGTCGCTGATCGCAGAGGGGTCTGGACTGCATGATGACCCACAACTGGTACGCATAGCCGATGCGTACCAGTCCAGCACCAGAGACCTCAGCCAGGCAGTGGGGCTCCTCCGGGACATTAAACAGCAGCAGGCTGCCCATCATGCCCGCTTGGACTTACACATGTCCCGCGTGGAGTCCAAGTGGAACACACTGCAAGAGATGACGGCGGTGCATAGGGACATATTACAATGCCTCCGCCAGATGAGCAGCAACCAGTCAACACCTCCCTGTGTGCCCACAACATCTGGTGCTGAAACAACTGCAACTGCCACAGGGAGGGAGGATGAGTCTGGCGGAGAGTCCCCTGCACCGCAGCAGCCTGCACTTGAGGGTCCCCCCCCAAAGAAGAGGGGTCGTCCGAGCAGGGGCAACTGAGAGGCCAATGGCCATGTGCAACCCCCAGGAAGCCAAAACCTGTTCTGGATAATCACCTTTGTGCGCAAACTGTTCACCCTGTTGACTACAACACAACTCCCCCACATGACATGGGGAGTACAAGTTGGACCAATGTCTCAGATGACTGTGGACTTTATTCAGGACATTTCTGCTACCAGGACTTCCAATTCATCTAGGAACTTTGGATTGCAATCAAAATGTACAGCACCCACCATCCTGTGCACTATTCACACACATGTATGACAATAAACACACTAATACACCATACCTGCCTCTGTCGTGATTCCAACGTGGTTTCTGTCATGGAGATGATGACCAGCGAAATTACACTGTGCATGCTAACTGCTACAGCAAGTACAACACAGGCATGTGAGTCATGGCAACGTGACACATATGAGGGAGACACACCACCAGGGCTACACAACAAATACACACCTAGGCCATCTGACTCATTGCCTACACTGATGTTGCCAGGAAATACTGTGCAATGCACAGACACAACACCTATTCACAGTCTTTGTCAACTAGCCCACTGGTGCAGTAAGCAAATGTCAGTCAGATGTGTGACCACAGACAACGCACATCACAAAGTGAAGCACAGGTTTATTACACATTTGCAACATGTTGTAACCACTACAGATGCAAGGTAATCCCACCTGGCAGCGGGCACACAGTCAACAAGTGTAGAAGGAAGGAAGTCCATGGGTGTGGCGCACATCACCTGTAGGGACACGACAGCTACCACCCTGGAAGTCGAATCACGGTGTCGGGGATCACAGTTGACCAAACGACTCTGAAAGTACCCTGTGAAGGACAGAAATGACACACAGTCAAAAGCACTGAAGAACAGGACAGAACTGCAATACTCATGTCACAAGATACCCACCCAGAACCAAGTTAGCATGTCAACACTGTTGGGGAGTACAGATTACCTGTATGGACACATCGCTACACGCATACAGTCATGTAGCCCATGGACACACTCAAACAGCACCAGAGCACCACCAACACATATCATGCAAACTCACATCATTGACATGACATCTCTGGATACTCACATTCAGCTGAAGAAGTTGGTGATGAGCTGTGTGCGGACATCACCATCATCATCATCACTGGCATCGTGGTCCAGGCTAGGATTCTCCACAGGTGGCAGATGTTGGTCATCGTCATCCAGGATGAGAGGTAACTCCTTCCGCACTGCCAGGTTGTGTAGCATGCAGCAGACGATGACAATCTTGCACACCTTTGCTGGGGCATATGGGAGGGCCCCTCCTGTCTTGTCCAGGCAGCGGAAGCGGCTCTTCAGGAATCCAAATGTCCGCTCAATCACTCTCCTTGTCCGACCATGTGCCTCATTGTAGCGCATCTGGGCTGGTGTCACAGGGTTCCTGAGGGGCGTCAGCAACCACGGCATGTTGGGGTATCCGGAGTCACCTAAATACAGACAATTGCACATTAGCTGAGTTGGAAAAGAGGGTGGAACACTACATTGCAGAACACACACAATGGTACAAAGTCAGTACACACCAACAAGCCAGGCACGCTGGTTCCGCATCTGTGACATCATCCTCGGGATGCGACTACTCCTCATCACGTAGGCATCGTATGCAGAACCGGGGAAACGGGCACACACGTGTGAGATGCTCATATCTGCAAGACATACCACCAGTGCATTGACCGAGTGGTAGTGTTTGCGGTTCCTGTATGCCTGCTCTTGGGCCTGTGGTGGTACCAAAGCCACATGTGTCCCATCAATGGAGCCAATGACATGCGGCATACTCCCCAGGGCATAGAAGTCACTCTTCACGTCAGTGAGTTGTTGGAGTCTAGGGAAATAGATGTACTGGTTCAGGTATATCAACATAGCCTCCAAAACATCGCGGAGCACACAGCTGAACATGGTCTGTGACATCCCACCAGCAGTCGCCACAGTGTGTTGAAAGGTACCGGTGGCAAAGAAGTGTAGGGCTGCCATCACCTTCACCTTGGGGGTCAGCGCTGTAGGGTATGTCCGGCCAGCTTGCAAATGTGGGGCCAACCGCACCGTCAATACCTCAATCAGCGGCCTGGTGAAGCGGTACCGTCGGATGCAGTCCCGTTCCACCATGGTTGCAATGTCAGGGAATGGTCTATGGACAGCTGGTGCCCTGCAGTGCATAGGTGAAGAAAGAAAGATTGTCAGTCACCCCACATATGTGGCATTGACCATACTCAATATCACATGATACATCATTATGAGGCACAAGTACATGATGTGTGCAGTTCCGTAAGGACATGTATGGCACCTACATGGCCAACATCTAACATCACAGTTCAACAAGTGGCATCAATAAGTCCCAGCTTGTGCCATGGGATATCATGAGGCCGTGTCACAGTTCCCATCTCCTGCTGCCACGTTCCAAACACACCCCACAGTGACATGTGAGGACAGATGTGCCCCAGGCATCACAGCTCAATGACAGGTAGATTCCCAGGGACCCTGTATTGCCACATGGACACTGGCATGACATGGTGTATCATGAATACACCACAGCAAAACAACCATGACCCCCACAGGTAGTGGTCCCTGTTGCCTTGGCAGGACAGACATGGACGTCTGTGACACACACACGCACAACATCAAAGTCCATGCACAAACAACGTGGATGTGGAGACTGTCTCCCATTGTGCACATGGAATCAGAGACATTGTAAACACAACATGCACACAGACTGTGGAGGACCATCACTATTGTGGCAATGGGTCACCCTGGGATGTACATACCGTCCCACATGGGACTCAGGGGGTATGTGACATGACATACACATACACCACTGTGAAATGTGACCATGCCACATGCTCAGATATGAACAGTTGCACATCACAGTGGTCATGTACACGAAACACCAAGGATTCTGTCCCCATGAACACGTGCACAGCCTGGGAGTGGCTGCCCCCAAGTGACACCCACAGAACAACATGTTCACCCCCATACACGGAATAGGTAATGCAGCCTTACATGCCTTAGGATACAGTGTGGACAGGCTGTGGTGTTGTAGGTGTGCCCCTCACTCCTGGGAAGTATATGTGGCTGGCATATGTTCACCTGTGACAGGCATGGTGACATATGCCAGTGACTTGTACAGGGACGCGTTGGACAGCAATGGACCGATCGGTGCGCACACATTGGCCATTGCATTCAATGTGAGCTGGTACGCGTTGTATTCGCAATACGCGTTGGACAGCAATGGACCGATCGGTGCGCACACATTGGCCATTGCATTCAATGTGTGCGGTACGCGTTGTATCCTGGATACGCGTTGAACAGCAATGGACCGATCGGTGTGCCCGGCCGGCCCATTGCATTCAATGTGAGCGGGTACGCGTTGTATCCCGGATACGCGTTGAACAGCAATGGACCGATCGGTGTGCCAGGCCGGCCCATTGCATTCAATGTGAGCAGGTACGCGTTGTATCCGAGTACGCGTTGAACAGCAATGGACCGATCGGTGTGCCCGGCCGGCCCATTGCATTCAATGTGCGCGGTACGCGTTGTATCCCAGTACGCGTTGAACAGCAATGGACCGATCGGTGTGCCCAGCCGGCCCATTGCATTCAATGTGAGCGGGTACCGCGTTGTATCCAGTGCACGCGTTGAACAGCAATGGACCGATCGGTGTGCCCGGCCGGCCCATTGCATTCAATGTGAGCGTGCACGCGTTGTATCCCGGATACGCGTTGAACAGCAATGGACGATCGGTGTGCCCGGCCGGCCCATTGCATTCAATGTGAGCGAGTGCAGCGTTGTATCCCAGGTACAGCGTTGAACAGCAATGGACCGATTCAGTGTGCCCGGCCGGCCCATTGCATTCAATGTGAGCCGGTACGCGTTGTATCCCGGGTACGCGTTGAACAGCAATGGACCGATCGGTGTGCCCGGCCGGCCCATTGCATTCAATGTGTGCGGGTACGCGTTGTATCCTGGGTGCGCGTTGAACAGCAATGGACCGATCGGTGTGCCCGGCCGGCCCATTGCATTCAATGTGAGCAGGTACGCGTTGTATCCCGGGTATGCGTTGAACAGCAATGGACCGATCGGTGTGCCCGGCCGGCCCATTGCATTCAATGTGTGCGGGTACGCGTTGTATCCCGGGTATGCGTTGAACAGCAATGGACCGATCGGTGTGCCCGGCCGGCCCATTGCATTCAATGTGAGCGGGTAGGCGTTGTATCCCGGGTACGCGTTAAACAGCAATGGACCGATCAGTGTGCCCGGCCGGCCCATTGCATTCAATGTGTGCGGGTACGCGTTGTATCCCGGGTACACGTTGAACAACAATGGACCGATCGGTGTGCCTGGCTGGCCCATTGCATTCAATGTGAGTGGGTACGCGTTGTATCCCGGGTACGCGTTGAACAGCAATAGACTGATCGGTGTGCCCGGCCGGCCCATTGCATTCAATGTGGAGACTGTCTCCCATTGTGCACATGGAATCAGAGACATTGTAAACACAACATGCACACAGACTGTGGAGGACCATCACTATTGTGGCAATGGGTCACCCTGGGACGTACATACCGTCCCACATGGGACTCAGGGGGTATGTGACATGACATACACATACACCACTGTGAAATGTGACCATGCCACATGCTCAGATATGAACAGTTGCACATCACAGTGGTCATGTACACGAAACACCAAGGATTCTGTCCCCATGAACACGTGCACAGCCTGGGAGTGGCTGCCCCCAAGTGACACCCACAGAACAACATGTTCACCCCCATACACGGAATAGGTAGTGCAGCCTTACATGCCTTAGGATACAGTGTGGACAGGCTGTGGTGTTGTAGGTGTGCCCCTCACTCCCTGGGAAGTATATGTGGCTGGCATATGTTCACCTGTGACAGGCATGGTGACATATGCCAGTGACTTGTACAGGGACGCGTTGGACAGCAATGGACCGATCGGTGCGCACACATTGGCCATTGCATTCAATGTGAGCTGGTACGCGTTGTATTCGCAATACGCGTTGGACAGCAATGGACCGATCGGTGCGCACACATTGGCCATTGCATTCAATGTGTGCTGGTACGCGTTGTATCCGAGTACGCGTTGAACAGCAATGGACCGATCGGTGTGCCCGGCCGCCCATTGCATTCAATGTGTGCGGGTGCGCGTTGTATCCGAGTACAGCGTTGAACAGCAATGGACCGATCGGTGTGCCCGGCCGCCCATTGCATTCAATGTGGCGGGTACGCGTTGTATCCGGGTACGCGTTGAACAGCAATGGACCAATCGGTGTGCCCGGCCGGCCCATTGCATTCAATGTGAGCGGGTACGCGTTGTATCCCGGGTACGCGTTGAACAGCAATGGACGATCGGTGTGCCCGGCGGCCCATTGCATTCAATGTGAGCCGAGTACGCGTTGTATCCTGAGTACAGCGTTGAACAGCAATGGACCGATCCGTGTGCTCCGGCCGGCCCATTGCATTCAATGTGAGCGGGTACGCGTTGTATCCCAGGTACGCGTTGAACAGCAATGGACCGATCGGTGTGCCCGGCCGGCCCATTGCATTCAATGTGTGCGAGTACGCGTTGTATCCTGGGTACGCGTTGAACAGCAATGGACCGATCGGTGTGCCCGGCCGGCCCATTGCATTCAATGTGAGCGGGTACGCGTTGTATCCCGGGTATGCGTTGAACAGCAATGGACCGATCGGTGTGCCCGGCCGGCCCATTGCATTCAATGTGTCGCGGTACAGCGTTGTATCCCGGGTATGCGTTGAACAGCAATGGACCGATCGGTGTGCCCGGCCGGCCCATTGCATTCAATGTGAGCGGGTAGGCGTTGTATCCCGGGTACGCGTTAAACAGCAATGGACCGATCAGTGTGCCCGGCCGGCCCATTGCATTCAATGTGTGCGGGTACGCGTTGTATCCCGGGTACACGTTGAACAACAATGGACCGATCGGTGTGCCTGGCTGGCCCATTGCATTCAATGTGAGTGGGTACGCGTTGTATCCCGGGTACGCGTTGAACAGCAATAGACTGATCGGTGTGCCCGGCCGGCCCATTGCATTCAATGTGAGCGAGTACGTGTTGTATTCACAATACGCGTTGAACAGCAATGGACCGATCGTTGCGCACCCATTGGCTATGGCCTGGCCTGGCAACGGACGCGTTTTCAAATCTTGAACGAGTCTGATGCTGGAAATTCAGTTGGTCACCCACAACAATGTTGCAAATTCATGGGTGTCATGAAGTTGAACTTTTGAAGGATGCTGTGGGCGTGTGTAAGTGGTGCAATTCCATGGATTGGCCAGATTCAGAAGATGCAAACGACTTGGACCTATCACTTTGGACACATGGGACAGTATCTGCCTCTGCAGCACACATATAATGCTGGCTGTTCCCCTGAGAGCTCACTTGCCTGCACTACATGCTCCAGGACGACATCTGCCACCACCACTGCTGCTGGATCTGCACCCTCTGGACCCTGCAATGGCACGTACTGTGGAGAGAGCCCCACCCTTCAGCACTGAGGAGAACCAGGCCCTGCTGGACAGCCTCCTTCCACAGTACAGCAAGCTGTATGGGAAAGCAGGGGAGCAGGTGAGTGTTCTGTCCACTGCCTTTCTAAATGTGCATGTTGTCTGACTAGCAAGGCTAACAGTCTGCACGCCACTGGCTAGCAGGCTCACTGAGTAGTTGTCACCCCCATAGTGTGTAGTTACATGCACTGAACAGGTATAGTGCAGTGACAGTGCATTTAAACAAGGTTTTACTTCCCAGGCAATGATACCAAGTAGTAACTGCTGGCATACTGTCCATAGCCATCGTTGCACTGCCTGTGTACATCATGTGCCCCTGTGATTGAGACATGTATATCCAACTGTGTAATGCACGGATATGTTGCATGTGTAGTAATGGCATTCTCACTTTGTCATCCTCACAGGTTGATGCCCACCAGAAGCAGCAGATATGGCTGACCATCGTCCGGGCAGTGAGATCTGTGGGGGTCTACAAGCGCCGGATCCGCAACTGCCAGAAGAGGTGGCAGGACCTTCGGGGCTGGACCCGGAGGATCGCACGGGTCCAGCTGAAGCTGTCGCCTCCTCGCAGGAGGGCGGACACCGGACCCTGACCCCCACATGCTCAGGATCCTGGCGGTGGTCTTCCCTGATCTGGATGGGCAGCTGAAGGCCAGAGAGCAGCAAGGAGGGGGTGAGTCCATGACTGCATTGTGAACTTTGTCTGCCATGCTATGTGCCCTCCTCTGGCCTGGTTAAACTTCCACAGTACATCAGTCATGTGGTCCAGGACCCATGTCCCTCGATTGTGCACTGCCCACTCCTCATCTGATACCCAGGTGTGGCCCTTACAGTCAGGGAATTGTGTCACTTGGGTACTGTGTCCTTGCAGTTTGCTTGACTCAAGGTGGGGGACAGCATCTGTTCCCCTAACTCTGTGGTGGGCATCATGGGTGGGTCCATTGCTTACACAATGCCTGTGTTCTGACATGTAATCTGCGTGTTACTTTGATATGTGGTCCAATTGCTGAGCTGATCCACCACATGTGCCTGGGGTATCTGGCACACACCCATGCTGCGGGTGGGAACAATGTTTGGGCCCCAGGAGTGTGTATATTACGTGTGTCACACATACTTAGCCAGCTGCCTACTGTCCAGGGCTCATCCCTCATTCATGTGGGGCAGGACAGTCATGCCTACTCCAGGCCATACAATACACTCTGTACTCCCACTCCCGTGTATCAGCTGACACATTGTGCTCAGTGATATGTCCCCTCAGGTGTCAGCCTCTGTGTCAGTGTGCTGTGGCTTCGATGTCAGGACTGCTGTGGTGTTTCTCGGTTGGGGCTCAGCATGCCACCGGAGATGTGACCATAGGAGACGATACTTGTGTGACACATAGGTGTTTGATCACCTGAGCGTGCAGACTGGGGTATGCGAATGTGAAGTTCAGGCAGCTGTTTCCCATTCACAGCAGATTGTGAGGTGCTCAGGTTCAGAGGGTTGTGTTACAGGTCTCCCATATGTCCAATCGGTATGACCTGGACAGATAAGGGTTCAGATGATGTGGTGTGTGGGGGATGTACATGTGCACTTGTTCAGCTCCAGGACTTGCATTCCCCATGACCTACTATTGTGACACAGTGCAGACTGTTGTTGTCTGGCTGCCCTGCCCATGTGACTGGAGACAGTGATGTATGACTTAGCAGGCATGCCTGTGCCATGGCATGTAACTTCCTATGAGTGATCCTGCAGGGGAGTGACATGTGCTACATGCACACCATAGTGGCAATGGCTATCAGGACATGGGTGCATCATGGTGTCTGTCGCTGGTATGCATCACATGCATTTCATATTTGACTCTGGGCATCCCTTTCATCCGGACACCTGTACTGACTCAGTGGCAAGAGTTGTGATGTGTGCATGTTCACATGCTTCACCGTGTTCTCTGCACTGTCCAACTACTGTGTAGGTGGTGCATGTGTCCACACTGGGGTATTGCCATCCAACAGACACCAGACAGATGGGTGCAAGGCCAGGTGGGATGTGAGTGCCATGGTTGACCATCAGACTGACAATTGGCTTCTCCTATTCTGTTTGGGCACTATTAGCAATGTTCAACTAAGGATGCCAGGGCTTGCTCTGTAATGTGCTGTACTTACTGTGGTGTGTGCGTTCGGTGCAGGTGACTGATGTCTGTCTGTTTCCCTATTGTTTGCAGATACATCCACGGCCACAGGAGGGGACAGCTCCACGGACCAGGAGGAGCCGCAGAGCCAGACTGGGTCAGCAGCCGAGGAGTGGTCGGAGGGACCCAGTGGCACGGAGGGCGAGGGAGCCACACCGAGGAGTCCTCAGCACCATCCACCTCAGCTGAGGACCACAGCAGCTCGGAGGATGACTCCCTTATGGAGGCGGGTGTCAGCAGCCACCACACCCCAGCTAGTGTTGCTGTCCCCGCCACCACCACCACCACCGCCCTCCCATCGGCTCCCATTCCCAAGGTCCGTGGAGGCTCCCATGTTCGGGAGCGTGTCTCCTTCGGGCCAGGCACCGCACCCCCTGCCCCTGTGTCCCCTGCTGCCCTGAGTGAGGAGTCTGTGTACCTCCTTCGCCAGCTCCATGTAGGGCAGACAGCGATGCTGAGTGTCCTCCATGCACACACCACTCTGTTGACTCAGCTGGTGTCGTTCATGGAGGGCATCTCATCGGGCATGTCTGCCCTACAGAGGGGCAATAGGTCCATGGACTCCTCCCTGATGGCAGCAGTGTCCCTCCTCCAACAGTCCCTCACCCCTCCTGCCTCTGCCCCATCCACACTCCCCAGCACCTTACCTGTCCCAAGCACACACACACCGGCACAGGCACACACCAGCACAGACACGAGCAGCACACAGACACACACACCAAAAACAAGACGCACACGCACGCACAGTCAGGGGACTGAAACCACACTCACAGGGGATGGGGCCCAGTCACACACACATGCATCCACGAGCACTGCGCAGTCCTCAGTTGCCTCTCCCTCCAAAGCCCCCTCCCTTGCCTCACCTGCAACCCCAAAGACACAGCGGCTCTTCCTCAGTGACCTCGGCCTCTTCCCCTCCGATCCAGCTGATACAGCATTCAGGGGAAGAGGAAGCCCACCCACACGGAGCGGAGTGCCCCTCGCCCCCGGACACCCTCCCCCAGGCGCAGACCGACTGACGCCCCCATCCGCAAGTCCCCCGGACCCGGAAGAGCAAGACCCCGCCGCCGCCCTGCAGCTCAGGCACCAAGTCTCCTTCCTCCATCCCTCAGGCCCCCACTCCACAGGTGCCCCCACCACACCCTGCCCCAGGTTCCCCCACCCACAGATACACCATCCCCAAAAGGATCAGGCCTTCTCCCCCTGCCACTTGCTCTTCCGGCCCCACACCCCCGCTGCGCTTGTCTGTGCCACTGGTGTGGAGACGGTGTCCTCCCCCTCTGTCCTGCCCACCTTACCTGATCCCCATTCTCCTCCCCTGGAGGTAGGCACTGCAGTGGAGTCCACTACCACCCTGTCTGACTTGGGCACTGCAGTGGGGAACCTGTCCACTCCATCTGCACGGTCCACTGCAGTCGTGCCGGCACCCACACCATCAGAGTCATGCCCCCCAGTTGTGCCGGCACACACCATGTCAGACACCTCACTGCAGTTGTCAGTGGCTCTCCAGCACCCACCACCCCTTCCCTGCCTCCTTCTGCCTCCAGCCCTGATCCTGTCCCTGCAGTGCCTGGCCTGCCCCCCCGTATGCCCCTCCGAGGGGATTGTCCCTGGTTTTTATCAGTGCAGGCATGCGTAGGGTGACATCTGCCACTGTCACCCTGTTTTGACTTTCATGATCGACTGGCCATTGGCCTTTGTTTATTTTTGCTGGACATCAACTTTTGGACCCACATATGCTGAATAAAGCTACTTTCTGTTCTCTAGTGCTTTTGCTTCTGATGTACATGATGTTGATGATGCTAACCATGCCCTTGCTGCAGTGATGGTGATATTTGGTCTCATGAAAATGAAGTGTTACTGTGCAGGAACCCATGTGGTCCAGGGGAATGTGTCCTATCCTGTGGTGTATCCATGTCATCCTTAGCAGCATCTGAGGGTGTCATGTTTTCAATATTTGGCAATGGGATTTCCTACTTACATTAGCAATGTCACATCTGTGGCTTCCACCCCTGCAGATCTGTTGTGCTTGCCATTGTTCAATTAGTCTACTTCCCTGACCGTGTGGCCATCTCCACTGGACATGCAGGTTTGGGCATCAATGGGGAAGGACTCATCTGTGTTGTCAGTGCAACTTGCTATACATGTGTGTTGGATCTGTGCTGATGATTTCGTTGACACTCCCATGACCAGGCTGATGTGACGGGAGCCTTCATTTGGTGCTAATTGTTGACTGTGTGACCAAGTGTTCTGCTGACATGATGGAGCCCTACTGAGGCAACATATGGCACAGCTTTCCTCACACAGGAGTGGAGTCCCCTCATGGCAGTGTGTACTCCTGTGACATCGCCTGCGCCCAAGGTGTGTGTTGTATGAGCATGTCTGTGTGTTCACTTCCATTTTGCTGTGCATGCTGGGATCCCTAGTGATGTTCCTGTTTGTGATGCTTGCTGAGTTGACCTATGTTCCCCCAAAGTCTTCTCCCTGGGTTCTCTGTGATGTGGGTGCATGGCACATTACTGCTCATCAGGGTGTCACCCATAGGTGTGTTTGCTGTCAGGGCTGAGTTTGTGGGCAGACGCAGATGGGTCACAGTCAGGATTCCCCTTGGCACTTGTTGTTTACACCTGTCATGTGATTTCCAGTTTGTGTTAGCTTTCAGTGATTGTGACACGTTGTGTGTGTGACTGCTGGCACTCCTCAGGGTCAGGGCTGCAATGTTGGTAGTTGTCTATGTGTGTTCTTTGTGGGTGACCTTGGCTTCTTCATTGGTGTGGGACTGTGGCTGGGATCCCATTGGTTGGTGTGGTATTGCCGTCATGTCCATGTACAGCGTAGTGTGCAGTGTGTCAGACATTCAGGAGTCTTGTTGAGTGGCCATGTGTGATGTGTTTCTGCACCTTGGTTCCCACCACCCCCCTGGGATTGTCATGGGTGCATGTGCAATGTCACCAGTGCATGTGAGCTTCACTGCTGCACATTGTTGGAGGTCGAGGTGTGTGGTGTTGAGTGTGTGCAGATGAGAGTTGTTGCCCGGCTAGACCCCTGCCTCCATGTTGGCCTTGGCTTACTGGCCGTGCTGATTGATTTGTGCTTGTGGAGGTGTGATGGTAGTTTGTTGCTCAGGACACATGACTGTGGTTCACAGTGTGAACGACATCTAGCTTTGTCATCACTGTGGGATTGTAATGCAGCCCAGGGTCACCACATTGTGGGGGCCCTGGGGGTAGTGCTGTGGTGTCTCTGTGTCTTGCTGTGTCAATTGCTGTTCCTACATGCTTGTGTGACATGTGTGATTTGTGCTCCCTCTCATCTGACAATGCCTGATTGCCCACATAGGGGATTTGGATCTATGAGTTACCTTTGTGTGGCACTATATGCACATCTGTGTAATTGGTATTCAGGCCTCCTCATGTGTTGTGTGGTTGCCTGGGGACACTGGCACCCCCCCCCCTCACCTGTTGTGTTTGATGTGCAGTGTGGGTCTGCCTGTTTGTGTTTGTGCATCTGCACCACTGCATTGGCATGTCTTTAGTGTGCCATTGGCTGTATGTTGTTTGGTGGGTTTCCCCTGCTGTCCCTGGGACTCCTAGGTCATCAGTCAGCACAATGATCATTGTTTGTGTGTCCCATTGCTGCCGTGGTATGGTATCTGTTCACCTCACATCTACAGTCTCCACAGGGTTTCTGCATTTGTGTGCCCATTGGCGCAAATATGTGGGTCTGCATTCTGATGGTCACTTCTGTCATTGTGTCATTGATGAATGTTGACAGTGTCAGCCCCCATGGGTGATGTTTGTCTGCACATGGCCAAAGGTATGTCTTATTTGCACTGCAGTGTTTGCCTCCCCCAATCTATGTTGCAATGGGACACAAGCACTACTTTGTCACTGATGTGTTTGTTGTTCTGTGACCAGGAATCATCCATGCAGTTTGGCAGTTGCAGCTTTTTCTTTGTCAACACTTACATTTTGGTCACTGTGATGATGGGGGTTTGAACCCCATTGCCACAATGTTCAAGATGTGCTTCAGCTATGGGCCCCACACTTACATTTTGGTCACTGTGATGATGGGGGTTTGTACCCCATTGCCACAATGTTCAAGATGTGCTTCAGCTATGGGCCCCACACTTACATTTTGGTCACTGTGATGATGGGGTTTGAACCCCATTGCCACAATGTTCAAGATGTGCTTCAGCTATGGGCCCCACACTTACATTTTGGTCACTGTGATGATGGGGGTTTAGACCCCATTGCCACAATGTTCAAAATGTGCTTCAGCTATGGACCCCACACTTACATTTTGGTCACTGTGATGATGGGGGTTTAGACCCCATTGCCACAATGTTCAAAATGTGCTTCAGCTATGGACCCCACACTTACATTTTGGTCACTGTGATGATGGGGTTTTGGAACCCATTGCCACAATGGTCATGGCCTGCTTGCATTGTGGGGGCCACACACATTTATGTGTGGCACATGTGATAGGGGGTCACATTGTATGTTCAAAGTCATGTTCAGTGTTGTAGGCATTTGACACAGTCTACACACGCTTGTCATGGTGTTGGGGGGATGTCTTTATGTTGCATTCTTTATGTTGGTGTGTGCTTGTTGTGTCATGTATTAGCCATCCTGTGTGTTGTGTTGGTGGTAGGCATCCAGCCCCCATGGGTAGAGGTGGTAGTAGTGACAGGCATCCAGCCCCCATGGGTAGAGGTGGTAGTAGTGATAGGCATCCAGCCCCCATGGGTAGAGGTGGTAGTAGTGGTAGGCATCTGGCACCCCTGGGTAAGGGTGGTAGTAGTGGTAGGCATCCAGCCCCCATGGGTAGGGGTGGTAGTAGTGGTAGGCATCTGGCACCCCCTGGGTAAGGGTGGTAGTGGTGGTAGGCATCCAGCCCCCATGGGCAGGGGTGGTAGTAGTGACAGGCATCCAGCCCCCATGGGTAGAGGTGGTAGTAGTGGTAGGCATCCAGCCCCCATGGGTAGAGGTGGTAGTAGTGGTAGGCATCTGGCACCCCTGGGTAAGGGTGGTAGTAGTGACAGGCATCCAGCCCCCATGGGTAGAGGTGGTAGTAGTGGTAGGCATCTGGCACCCCCTGGGTAGGGGTGGTAGTAGTGGTAGGCATCTGGCACCCCTGGGTAGGGGTGGTAGTAGTGGTAGGCATCTGGCACCCCTGGGTAGGGGTGGTAGTAGTGACAGGCATCCAGCCCCCATGGGTAGAGGTGGTAGTAGTGGTAGGCATCTGGCACCCCTGGATAGGGGTGGTAGTAGTGGTAGGCATCTGGCACCCCTGGGTAGGGGTGGTAGTAGTGACAGGCATCCAGCCCCCATGGGTAGAGGTGGTAGTAGTGGTAGGCATCTGGCACCCCCTGGGTAGGGGTGGTAGTAGTGGTAGGCATCTGGCACCCCTGGGTAGGGGTGGTAGTAGTGACAGGCATCCAGCCCCCATGGGTAGAGGTGGTAGTAGTGACAGGCATCCAGCCCCCCATGGGTAGAGGTGGTAGTAGTGGTAGGCATCTGGCACCCCTGGGTAAGGGTGGTAGTGGTGGTAGGCATCCAGCCCCCCATGGGTAGGGGTGGTAGTAGTGACAGGCATCCAGCCCCCATGGGTAGAGGTGGTAGTAGTGGTAGGCATCTGGCACCCCCTGGGTAGGGGTGGTAGTAGTGGTAGGCATCTGGAACCCCCTGGGTAGGGGTGGTAGTAGTGACAGGCATCCAGCCCCCCATGGGTAGAGGTGGTAGTAGTGACAGGCATCCAGCCCCCCATGGGTAGAGGTGGTAGTAGTGGTAGGCATCTGGCACCCCCTGGGTAAGGGTGGTAATGGTGGTAGGCATCAAGCCCCCCATGGGTACGGGTGGTAGTAGTGACAGGCCTCCAGCCCCCCATGGGTAGAGGTGGTAGTAGTGGTAGGCATCCAGCCCCCCATGGGTAGAGGTGGTAGTAGTGGTAGGCATCTGGCACCCCATGGGTAGGGGTGGTAGTAGTGACAGGCATCCAGCCCCCCATGGGTAGGGGTGGTAGTAGTGACAGGCATCCAGCCCCCCATGGGTAGGGGTGGTAGTAGTGGTAGGCATCTGGCACCCCCTGGGTAAGGGTGGTAGTAGTGACAGGGATCCAGCCCCCATGGGTAGAGGTGGTAGTAGTGGTAGGCATCTGGCACCCCTGGGTAGGGGTGGTAGTAGTGGTAGGCATCTGGCACCCCTGGGTAGGGGTGGTACTAGTGACAGGCATCCAGCCCCCATGGGTAGAGGTGGTAGTAGTGGTAGGCATCTGGCACCCCTGGGTAGGGGTGGTAGTAGTGGTAGGCATCTGGCACCCCTGGGTAGGGGTGGTAGTAGTGACAGGCATCCAGCCCCCATGTGTAGAGGTGGTAGTAGTGACAGGCATCCAGCCCCCCATGGGTAGAGGTGGTGGTAGTGGTAGACATCTGGCACCCCCTGGGTAAGGGTGGTAGTGGTGGTAGGCATCCAGCCCCCCACGGGTAGGGGTGGTAGTAGTGACAGGCATCCAGCCCCCCATAGGTAGAGGTGGTAGTAGTGATAGGCATCCAGCCCCCCATGGGTAGAGGTGGTAGTAGTGGTAGGCATCTGGCACCCCCTGGGTAGGGGTGGTAGTAGTGACAGGCATCCAGCCCCCCATGGGTAGAGGTGATAGTAGTGGTAGGCATCTGGCACCCCTGTGTAGGGGTGGTAGTAGTGGTAGGCATCTGGCACCCCCTGGGTAGGGGTGGTAGTAGTGACAGGCATCCAGCCCCCATGGGTAGAGGTGGTAGTAGTGACAGGCATCCAGCCCCCATGGGTAGAGGTGGTAGTAGTGGTAGGCATCTGGCACCCCTGGGTAGGGGTGGTAGTAGTGGTAGGCATCCAGCCCCCATGGGTAGGGGTGGTAGTAGTGGTAGGCATCTGGCACCCCTGGGTAAGGGGTGGGAGTGGTGGTAGGCATCCAGCCCCCATGGGTAGGGGTGGTAGTAGTGACAGGCATCCAGCCCCCATGGGTAGAGGTGGTAGTAGTGGTAGGCATCCAGCCCCCATGGGTAGAGGTGGTAGTAGTGGTAGGCATCTGGCACCCCTGGGTAGGGGTGGTAGTAGTGACAGGCATCCAGCCCCCATGGGTAGAGGTGGTAGTAGTGGTAGGCATCTGGCACCCCTGGGTAGGGGTGGTAGTAGTGGTAGGCATCTGGAACCCCCTGGGTAGGGGTGGTAGTAGTGACAGGCATCCATCCCCCCATGGGTAGAGGTGGTAGTAGTGACAGGCATCCAGCCCCCATGGGTAGAGGTGGTAGTAGTGGTAGGCATCTGGCACCCCTGGGTAAGGGTGGTAGTGGTGATAGGCATCCAGCCCCCATGGGTAGGGGTGGTAGTAGTGACAGGCATCCAGCCCCCATGGGTAGAGGTGGTAGTAGTGGTAGGCATCCAGCCCCCATGGGTAGAGGTGGTAGTAGTGGTAGGCATCTGGCACCCCTGGGTAGGGGTGGTAGTAGTGGTAGGCATCTGGCACCCCTGGGTAGGGGTGGTAGTAGTGGTAGGCATCTGGCACCCCCTGGGTAGGGGTGGTAGTAGTGACAGGCATCCAGCCCCCATGGGTAGAAGTGGTAGTAGTGACAGGCATCCAGCCCCCATGGGTAGAGGTGGTAGTAGTGGTAGGCATCTGGCACCCCTGGGTAAGGATGGTAGTGGTGGTAGGCATCCAGCCCCCCATGGGTAGGGGTGGTAGTAGTGACAGGCATCCAGCCCCCCATAGGTAGAGGTGGTAGTAGTGGTAGGCAACCAGCCCCCATGGGTAGAGGTGGTAGTAGTGGTAGGCATCTGGCACCCCTGGGTAGGGGTGGTAGTAGTGGTAGGCATCCAGCCCCCCATGGGTAGGGGTGGTAGTAGTGGTAGGCATCTGGCACCCCTGGGTAAGGGTGGTAGTGGTGGTAGGCATCCAGCCCCCATGGGTAGGGGTGGTAGTAGTGACAGGCATCCAGCACCCATGGGTAGAGGTGGTAGTAGTGGTAGGCATCCAGCCCCCCATGGGTAGAGGTGGTAGTAGTGGTAGGCATCTGGCACACCCTGGGTAGGGTTGGTAGTAGTGACAGGCATCCAGCCCCCCATGGGTAGAGGTGGTAGTAGTGACAGGCATCCAGCCCCCCATGGGTAGAGGTGGTAGTAGTGGTAGGCATCTGGCACCCCCTGAGTAGGGGTGGTAGTGGTGGTGGGCATCCAGGCCCCTATGTGTATATGTGGCATTGGTGATGGCCATCCCGCCCCTATGGTGCTGCTGTTGCTGGTGTAAGTAATTTCTGCATCCCTCTGTGTGTGTGTGATATGTCGGGTACGTGTAGTTTGTTTTTGTGGTTGGTGTCTGACTTACCTTCTGCGCCGTACGCGTCCGTGCCTGTTCCGGTAGTAGATGTAGAATATTGGTAGGATCGGCACGATGGGATTCATGGTTGGTTCGTCTCGTTCGTCTTTCTCTTTGCTTCGCCTCATCCTCGTCGCTGGCGTGTTCGTCTCGTAGCCGTGGATCGTGTTGTGGCGCGAATCGGAGCTTATGTGCGCCTCTCCCGGATGCTTTGACGTGCCGTGCGTAGCGACGGGTTCGGTGCGTACGGAAAGCGCATCGTACTTGTCCGGCCGGACGAAGCTGCATTTTGGCTTCCGTGCGACTCGATTTTGCGTTTCCGGATCCGCCTCGGTCGGGTAACAGGACCTGGATTGGGTGAGTACGACTGGGTCGGAATCTATGCTATTGTGCGCATCGTACTTGCTCGTTCGGAATAATGTGCGGATCGGTCGGGAAACAGGCATTCGCCTGGCTTTTTTCCCGGCCGAATGGTGTTAGGTGCGCCTCCGACCGAGATCGGAATCGGCCCCATAATGTACAAGTTGGACGCAATTAAGAAACTGTAGATAGGTAAACATATAGGTACACATATTGGAAATAATGCTTTGCGGTAATTTGAGTTTTTTTTCACAATCTCGTTGATTGTTTTTTTGCCCGCTGTTGTATGGTGATACTACTTTGAGATCACTGTGTATGGTGAAGTTCAGTAGAATCTGAGAACAGCAAAAAAGGGAAACTGAAAATGTTATGTCATTCTAAAATTATGTTGTGTTCTTAAAATTGTAATATTTTAATTTCTGTAATATATTACATTATATAACATTTTTTTTCTTCTTCTTTACAGTAGGTAATGGTGAAGTTTGAAAAGAGTTTTAATTCAGTTTACAACAATACTATTCTAAAATAGAGCCACAGAGTTATGTATCTAAATTACTAAAAAAGGTAAGAACACATAACATAATATGCATGATAACATTCATTCATGTGTTATTTAATTCTGAAAAAAATAATGTTGAACCTTTACACTATTTAAAAACTTTCAGATATCATTAGACAGGTACTATCCTTGCACTCATGCAATCAGCCAGGCACTACACAGGCACTACACATGCACTCATCCAATCACTCAGACACTACTATTGCACTCATCAATTCCCTCAAACACTACCCATGCTCTCATCCATGCACTCAGGCACTCCCCATGTACTCCAATCACCCAGGCACTACCCATGCACTCATCCTTGCACTCAGGCTCTACCTGTAGATTGCTCCATGTGCTCAGGCACTACCCATGCACTGCTCCAGTCACCCATGCACTACCCATGCACTCATCCATGCACTCAGGCACTAACCATGCACTCCTGTAATCACCCAGGCAGTACTTCTGTACTCATGCAATCACCCAGGCACTACCCATACACTCATCCATGCACTTAGGGACTACCCATGCACTCCTACAATCATCCAGGCACTACCCCTGCACCCATACAATAAACCAGGCACTACCCATGCACTGATGCAATCACTTAGACACTACTGTTGCACTCATCCATTCCCTCAAACACTACCCATGCACTCATCCATGTACTCAGGCTCTACCCATGCACTGATCCATGTACCCAGGCAGTACCCATGCGCTCATGCAATCACTCAGGCACTGTTGCAGTCATCCATGCCCTCAAACACTACCCATGCACTCATCCATACACTCAGGCACTACCCATGCACTGCTCCAATGACCCAGGCACTACCCCTGTACTCATGCAATCAGCCAGACACTACTGTTGCACTCATCCATTCCCTCAAACACTACCCATGCACTCATCCATGCAGTCAGGCACTACCCATACACTCATCCAATCACCCAGGCACTACCCCTGCACTCATCCAATGATCCAGGCATTCCCCATACATGCATGCAATCACTCAGACACTACTATTGCACTCATTCATTCTCACAGACACTATCCATGCACTCATCCAATGTCCCAGGCATTACTGTTGCACTCATCCATTCACTGTGGCACTACCTATGCACTGCTCTAATCAGCCAGGCAGTACTTCTGTACTCATGCAATCACCCAGGCACTACCCATTCACTCATCCATGCACTCAGGTACTACCCATGCACTCCTACAGTCACCCAGTCACTACCCCTGCCTCATACAATCAATCGGGCACTACCCATGCACTGATGCAATCACTTAGACACTACTGTTGCACTCAACCATTCCCTCAAACACTATCCACACACTCATCCATTCACTCTGGCACTACCCATGCACTCCTCCAATCACCCAGGCAGTACTTCTGTACTCATGCAATCACCCAGGCACTACCCATACACTCATCCACGCACTCAGGAACTTATCATGCACTCCTACAATCACCCAGGCACCTCCCCGCACTCATACAATCAACCAGGCACTACACATGCACTGATGCAATCACTTAGACACTACAGTTGCACTCATTCATTGTTATGTTATGTTATGTTATATACATTTATATCGCGCACGGCTACTCAAGAGTGTCCCGGCGCAGAAGCAACAAAAAGAAACGGTGAGGAGCTGAAAGCAACTGCAAATTTAGGTGAACAGCAAAGTTTTTAATTGTTTCCTAAACAGTCTGGGGTCTTGAGTGTTCCGCAACTCGAATGGAAGGGAATTTCACGCCACTGCCGCCCTGAAAGACAGGGAACTGCCTCCCACTCTTGCAAGACGAAAGCGGGGGATCACTGCCAGACATTGCAAGGCTGAACGCAGATGTCTTCGTGGAGCATAGAAACTAAAACGTTTCCTAAGATAGAGCGGGCCAGATCCATGGAGGGCTGCATGGGCCAAAGTAAGGGCTTTGAATTTGACTCGTTGAGCCACGGGAAGCCAATGCAGATCAAGCAAGTGTTGTTTTACACTAGATCTGCCAGGGATGCTAAGCAAAGATCTGGCCGCCGCATCCATTCCCTGAGACACCACCCATGCACTCATCCATGCACTCAGGCTCTACCCATGCACTGCTCCATGCACCCAGGCACTACCCATGCACTCATGCAATCACTCAGGCACTAACTACTACTGCACTCATCCATTCCCTCAAACACTACCCTTGCACTCATTCATACACCCAGGCACTACCCATGCACTGCTCCAATCACCCAGGCACTACCCCTGTACTTATGCAATCAGCCAGACACTACGCATGCACGCATGCTATCATTCAGACACTACTGTTGCACTCATCCATCCCTCAAACACTATCCATGCACTAATCCAATGACCCAGGCATTACTGTTGCACTCGTCCATTCACTCTGGCACTACCCATGCACTCCTCCAATCACCCACGCAGTACTTCTGCACTCATGCAATCACCCAGGCACTACCCATACACTCATCCATGCACTCAGGAACTTATCATGCACTCCTACAATCACCCAGGCACTACCCCTGCACTCATACAATCAATCAGGCACTACCCATGCACTGATACAATCACTTAGACTCTACTGTTGCACTCATCCATTCCCTCAAACACTACCCATGCACTCATCCATTCACTCAGGCACTACCCATGCACTGCTCCAATCACCCAGGCACTACCCCTGTATACATACAATCACTCAGGCACTACCCATGCACTCATGCAATCACCCAAGCACTGCCCATGTACTCATCCATGCTCTCAGGCTCTACCCATGCACTCATCCAATCACTCAGACACTACTATTGCACTCATCCATTCCCTCAAACACTACCCATGTACTCATCCATGCACTCAGGCACTACCCATGCACTCTTCCAATCACCCAATCACTGCCCATGTACTCATCCATGCTCGCAGGCTCTACCCATGCACTCATCCAATCACTCAGACACTACTATTGCACTCATTCATTCCCTCAAACACTACCCATGCACTCATCCATGCACTTAGACACTACCTATGCACTGCTCCAATCACCCACGCACTACCCCTGCACTCATGCAATAAGCCTGGCATTACGCATTCACTTATGGAACCAGTCAGGCACTACTGTTGCACTGATCCATTCCCTCAAACACTATCCATGCACTCATCCAATGACTCAGGCAATACTGCTGCACTCATTCATTCACTCAGACAGTACTTATTCACTCATACAATGACTCAGACATTACCCTTGAAGTCATTCATAGAACACATACAAGTTTGTCTATTTTTAACCAATTAGGCGGTTCTAAAAAGAACCATTTTTTTCCTTCTTTTTTGTTTTTAATTTTTTTTATATTTTTTTAACTCTTTTATTAATTTTTTGGTTTTTTTTAACAAAAGATTGAAAAAACAAGGGAATGAACTAAAAAAACTTTTCAAAAGATTTTGCAATTAGAAAGTCTTTGCAAAAACAAAACAAAAAAATTAACAATGATGATTCTTTGCATCAACAACAACAGCTGCAACAGATTGCTCGCCTGCACAAAGAAGTTTCTTGCACTTTACGCAGTGCTGTTCCAGTCCTGCAAACTCTAGAACAATTAGTGTAGTTTGTGTGGATGCAGTGGATCCCGCACTAGGTCCTGCGACCTCATCATCTTGTTGTGAATGTTGCATTTGGCTCCGATGTTGTTCTCACGCAAGAAGGTTTGGGTGCATGGTCTGAAGATGTTTCATCATTGATGAAGTCCCGCAAGAATACTTTTTTCTTGTCCGCGAGATAAAACTTTCTCACACACAGTGCAGGTGACTTTGCGCGCATTTACCTTTTTCTCTCCTGCTGGTATAGAGAAGAAAGCCCACACAATACTCTCTTTCCTTTTCTTAATGGATTCTTCCAGCTCCTCTTCATCTTCAGGAATGTCCTGTGGTGGATTTTGAGATGCCATTTCCTCTCTTGGAAAAAAAACACCCAAAAAATCAAATAAAGAGACACAGAAAACACAAGAGGTGTTTCTTGAAAAGATGCTCCTGGAAGAATGAAAAAATTGGGTGGGGTCCTGCAAGTACTAGAATAGAAAGCTTCTTAACTAATTAAATGCTTTCTTTTGAAGTCACATGGGATTCGCGTACCCGACGCGTAGTCAGCGCGCACCAGACGCGATTCCAGAAAAATATATTTAACAATAAGATATCTCTATTCCAGTTACAAATACAGTAAATTTACAAATTTAAATGTAAATCACTTGATATAATATATATTATAAAGTTATATATATGTACTTTTAAAACTAAATAATTTGCGCTGGATTCGCAAACCTATCGCGTACCCGGAAATACGTGCGTGAGGGCTTGGGGGACCATCGCGGCACCCGTAACTTCATTATAAGAATTCAATTATTCAAATTATTTATTTTAATATCATTTTTATAACTCTTTCAATAAAGCATAGACAATTGTTTTAAAAAATATACAGTATATAACATGTATTTAAATTATTGAAAAATGAAAAATGGGAACCGCGCACCCATCGCGCAACGTACGCACATCCTGCATGACTTAACAAATATGGCGGCATGATGCTTGGATTTGCGCACCCACCGTGACCGGTACGCGATCAGTACGTGAATCTCACAGTTTAAAAAAAAAAAATTGTACAAATATATTTTAAAAAGGATATAAAATTACATAACCTTTATGAATGCTAAAAAATTTAGAACAAGCGTTTTTAATATGTAATGTTACTTTTACACACTGCAATTGTTCAGAAATTATAGAACATATAGAGCCATTACTTTTCCACTGTAAAAATTTCAGAACAAGTTACAAAACCTTACATTTTCACTGAAAAAAACACAAGTTTTAGGGATGTTATACTTAGGAATTAGCAATTAAAAAACCTTAGAAATTCACTGAAAAAACCACAGGTTTCATGTACGTTATAGTTAGCAATTAGCATTAAAAACACCTTAGAAACTCACTGAGAAAACAACAGGTTTTAGGGATATTATAGTTAGGCTGACATTTCACTCGTACAAAACCAGAGAAATTTGGCCGTTATAGTTAGCTGAGCTAACTATAACTTGCGCCCCCACAATGCACTGCTGATGACGTCACATATTACATCACTCATAATATCTGATGTACCACCTCACACCTTAATATAACCTTTCATACACCCACTCGAAAATACACACTACCATTCTCGAAACCATAGAGACACAAATACCAGTTAGTACATACCCACTCACTGATTCATAGGTCTACACACACATCCACTCACCCATACAGTCACTCATACATGCAGTCACTCATTAATACAGCCACTGATATATGCACTCATACACCCATACAGACACTCACACACTGCCACTCACCCATAGAGTTACTCACACACCTAGTCAGTCACTGAAAGAATTAGTCACACTACCATTTACTCACCTATACAGTTATACACACACCACCTCACTTATTCATACAGATAGTAACACATACTTACTCTCTTCTACAATCACTGACTCAAGCCCACACTTATCCATACAGCCACTCTCACAATCACTCACTCACACATACAGTCACTTATATACTCCAACACTCACATATACTGCCTTTCACAATGAAGTTACTCACCCATATAGCACTGAAACATCTATACACTCACCAATACAGCCATATGCACACTCACTCAACCATACGGCCTCTTCCAGATGCACTCATGAACCCATACACCCAGGCATTCACACACTCACACATCCATGCATTGAGTCCTACACCCCTCACCTACCCATACAGACACTCAGGCACCCATACAGGTACTCAGACAACCAATCATTAACCCATATAGACACTCATGTAGCTATTCACCAACTCATACAGCCACTTACACGCCAACTGACAGACTGATACAGACATTCACACAGATTAGTCATTCACCCATGCATTCACTAAGACACGTTTAATCACTCATTTACACAGTCAGTCACGCACCCACTAAATCATCCATTCTGACACTCAAACAGCTACTCATTCTTCAATACACCTTGGCAGATATATATATATAAAATTCTTAAACATTTTAGAAACACTCACAGGATGATGTCATCAGTGATGTCATTTGAGATGTCATCAGTGATGCCATCAGTGATGTCACTGACCATGTCATGAGTGATGTAATATGTGACGTCATCAGCAGTGCATTGCGGGGATGCGAGTTATAGTTAGCTCTGGTTTTGTATGAGTGAAATGTCAGCCTAACTATAACGTCCCTGAAACCTGTTTTTCCCCAGTGAATATATATATATATATATCTAGATGCTCGCTGATGTTTATGTGTCAAGTCATTTAGGCAGATCACCCAAGAGTGGTTACATTTCAGTAAAACATCTCTGTTAAGGGATGACTATCGTGCCTTACGAGACTCACAGTTCGTTTTTAATGCAAAGCAAGCCAATAATGCACTGCAGCAGTCTAATGTAATACAATTCACCCTCAGAAGCACCCAGAGCAGGTAAGAGCGATGGGGGGGGGGGATTGGGAGGGAGTCGACAGATGACGACGAGGGAAAATCAAATGTAAGAAAAAAGAAAAACACTTACTTGCGCTCACCGCATCGCCGACAGGTAAGAGTGGTGGGGCGGGGTGGGGAGGGAGTCGACAGATGACGACAAGGGAAAATTAAATGTGAAAAAAAGAAAAACACTTACCTTGCGCTCACCGCATCGCCTGCTTGGCGATGCGGTGAGCGAAAGGTAAGTGGTTTTCTTTTTTAAAAATTTAATTTTCCTTCATCATCATCTGTCGACTCCCTCCCCACCCTGCCCCACTACTCTTACCTGCATGGTCCTTTCCTGTTCACGCTGAAAGTGGAATTGTAGACTGTACTTGTCAGAATCCAACGTATCCCTGGGAGGAACGTAGGGGTCCACAAATATGTACAACAGATGCAGCAATCAAGTATTAGGAGTTTGAGACATTGACAACTGGGCCCATGGCAGCTAGGCAGTCTTAGCTGGTGAAATTGTAAAGTGGAGGGGGTGAGTCCCAACTCCTACCTCGGCAATATCTTCTGAGGGAATGTCATTAGGTAGTGAGTTGACGATCATATACAATGCACAGGATTTTCTAAACTGAAGCATGCGCACTGTATATGTTTACATCATGTCCCCTAATGTCACTTCTGACACCAGTCACATGCAGATTTGTCTGCCTCCTCCCTTCCCAAGGGGAGGGGTATCACACATTGGTCCCTTGTCTGAATGCCACTCCTTTCTGAGCTTGTCACGGGATGGGGAGGTTGGTCAGTAAGGCTTGCTGATCCCACCAAGTGACAAACTGGAAAGGTACACCATAGCTGATTGGCATACAGCAACCACGGCTGTGTTCAATTAGTAAGGGTGCCCTTTGTCACAGAGAAAAGTGGCCATCTAGCTTAGCAAACAACAGATGCTAGGACTTAAAAGCAGTTAAGCCCAGCTAAACTGCTACAGCTGGCACACGCGCAGCAGTGCATGCGCCATTCAAAAGGGCCTGACTACCTGACCCTGGTGCTGAGTGAGGGTCAGAGTGAACAGGATACCTTGGTTTTGACATAATGTCCGTAAAATAAAGTAGACAGGCAATATTGAGGGGGCGGTGCTCCAACGCCCATATTAATGAGCCGCAACTGTGGCTGGGGATTCGGGTAGTTCACAACAGGAGCAGTGTTCTTCTGTGTCATCATGAGTTGGGGGTCTGAGTTAAGACAGGCAGAGGGCCAGAAAAGATGTGGATGCTCACTGGACACAGCCTGGCAACATTACATAGTTGTGTTTTCCTTTGTTCCACAATAATATAATGTCCAAAATATAGATTGACATTAATATTGTGTCGAACAAATTGTGAAGTCAAGACTGTCATGGGACAGAATATTTAAGGTAAGAATATTGTGTTTTTAAGTATGTTAAATAATTTTTTGTAAATATAGTTGAATATAATATCGTTTTAAATAATTTTGTTGTGTTTCATTAGCTTTTCCTATTATAAGTTATTATTTTTGATGTTAGATATGTCAAATTATTTTATAGACTGGTTTATTTTTTGAGTTTTGGTAATATATTTAAAGAGTTTCTTGCCATTTGTTTGGAATTTATTTATTGATTGATGGCTTGTTGGATCTGTAAGGGAATATGATGGGTAGACTTTTCAATATTTATTTTAAACATTTTATAAATATGTTATTTAATTTAATTTTATTGTGTTAATGTGATGATCAAATATGTAGATTATTTTATTTAAATAATGTAAATGTTTTTTAAACAAATGATAGCTAATTTTTTTAAATTAATTGTTTAATTGGAAGAATCTTTAAACATTTTTAAATAATTTGAATATTAATTAATTGTATTATATTGTAGTTTTTCTTCATTCATTCTCAATTCTTCAATAATTAATTTAAAGTTTTATTATTTTTTAAATTAATATTCATTGTTAATTGTTTTCTACCATTATGTTTATTTGTTTTGGTGGGTGTTGGAATTTTTAATGATAATAGGTTGGGACATGTTTTAAATCTATTCTTTTTAATGTTTCTACTTATTAAAACATTTTAATAGAATTTTTATAATTGAAATGTTTAATTTAGTAATTTTAATTTTTAATAATTCATATAAATGATATACGTTTAAAAGTAGTATGTATATATATATACATATATATATATATATATATATATATATATAGACACATATTATTTATTTATATTTATATATTTAAAATATATTTTATAATTATTTATTTTAAATATTTTTCCTTTTTCTAATTTAGGAGGTGGAATAGTAAATCTGGCCCAATGTTTTTCCTGCTGTTGCTTATGTTAGTGTGGGAATAATACATCATGCCCTTCCAAAGTCTAACACTTTCCCTATTGTTGCTTATGTTAAAGAGGAAATAGTAAATCTAACCCCTCCAAAGTCCAACACTTTGCCTACTGTTGGTTATTTTGGAGTGGAAATAGTTAATCCAATCCCTCAAACGCCCAACACTCTTCCTTCTGTTGCTCAGGGTGGAGTAGCAATAGCAAATCTGACCCCTCCAATGTTCAACATATTTCTTACTATTGTTTGTTTTGAAGTGGGAATAGTAAATCTGGCCCTCGTAAAGCCCAAAGCTTTCGATACTGTTGCTCACATTGGAGTGGGAGTAGTAAATATGACCACTCCAAATTCCAAAACTGTCCCTACTGTTAATGAGGTTGGAGTGGGAGTAGTAAATTGTACTCCGCTAAGTTTAATTTTTTATGTATATTTAAAAAAAAAAAAACAATTGTAACACATTTTCTGTTATTTAATTGTAAAAGAAATGTTATATATATATATATATATATGTATATATATATATATATTGGATTTTATTATATATGTTTATTTAAAAATTATATTTCTTATGGTTTGCTTTTTTTCAAGTATGTTTCTTTTATGTTTTTAAGTTAAAATAAGTTTAGATATTTTTTATTAAATGTATATTTGTTACAGTTAATATTTTTTTCATGGTCAATGCAATGTTTAATATGAAAAATCCAATATATTTACCTTTTTAGGACAATATTTTTGTCTGCTATATTTTTGCAATCATTATTTTTTTACTTTACATTCAAAGTATGTAAAGTTGATATTGTTGTCCTCAATATTTGTTTGCTCATTCTTCAATCGCCTGGCTTGTTGTGCCTCACCGCATTTATTTTTCATCCTTTTTGGCTCATCTGTGGGTGGAAGGTTTCCGGCTATCAGCCAATTCCTTTACCCTGCAAACTATTTACATTTTGCTCTTGTTGCAGAAGGCTTTCTCTCTGTCTGAGCACAGGGTTGATATCCCATAGCCAGACACAAAAACACTGCTCAAACTGAATCAAGCTCAATCAATGCATGCACAAGGGATAAAGGCCATAAGCCTATTAAAGAGACTGCACAAGGTTGTATTGTAGAAAATATTGCTGCAGGTTCATTATAATTAGCCAATGTAACAGCATAACTTACAGGTGATCCAAAGGCAGCCAGGGATGGTAAGACCTGTGGTGGCCGCATGCTTTTCTATCTAACAAACGCCAGGGGCCATATTATGGATGTGCCCCGGGAGCGCAACTGGCATTTGCGCCCGCTTCGAGCGCCCCTAGGACACTTTGGAATTACAGAAGGGGCTGCAGAGGCTTGTACATCCCCTTCTAAAACACCAATTGCTCTGGTGCACAAAAAGCATCAGCGCTATCTTCAGAGGGTGTTTCCTCATCTGCATGGGGGTGTGGCTCCATGCAAATGAGGGAGTCTCTTTTCTTCTGTGCCCGTGCTGTATTACAGACGTGTAACTGCAACAAAGCGATGGATTTAGGCCCAGATCTCTGTACTGGGGTGAATGTATGACATTGTTCTGCATTCTGTCCATCAATTGTTGTTTTTGCATTTGTCACCCCGAGACGGGACGGGTATTCCCAGACGTGGGTCCTGTGATCCCCATGCCACTGGAGTTAAGCTATCCTGGCTGATGAGGGGTGAAACCCCGAAACCGGTCGTAGGATGCTTGTTTCCAGTCCAGGGAGGACCTGGCCTGGCAGTTCGGGATGGACTGTTTCCATTGGGCGCAAGTTCAAGGCTGATTTGCATATGGCTGGGTTCAAACAGGAATGGCATGGGGAGCAAAAAAACGATAGATTTAGGCCCAGATCTCTGTACTGGGGTGAATGTATGACATTGTTCTGCATTCTGTTCATCCAATTGTTGTTTTTGAATTTGTCACCCCGAGTGGGACGGGTATGCCCAGGTGTGGGTCCTGTGCTCCCCATGCCACTGGAGTCAAGCTATCCTGGCTGATGAGGGCTGAAACCCCGAAACCGGTCCTAGGATGCTTGTTTCCACTCCAGGAAGGACCTGGCCTGGCAATTCGGGCTGGACTGTTCCCAATGGGCGCAGGGTCAAGACTGATTTGCATATGGCTGGGTTCAAACTGGAATGGCATGTGGAGCAAAAAAACGATGGATTTAGGCCCAGAACTCTGTACTGGGTGAAGGTATGACATTGTTCTGCATTCTGTCCATCAATTGTTGTTTTTGCATGTATTACAGAAGTGGACACAGAGGCAAAAAAGCTGTCAGGAGGCACACTGTTAGTGCATACCCTGATTAAAGCCCTCTGGAGGAGGGGAAAAAGGGTCTCATGGACCCCCCCAGACATACCCTTGCAGGCGGGCGCAGTCACTCAGTGCACAAGCCTGCAAGGGGATCTCGGAGAGGCTTCAAAGCAGACGCTCTGTTTTTCACCAGAATGCGCTGCCACCCCGGGCAACACGAGTTCACAGCTGTCCTGAGGGCAGCACATTCTATGTAATAGGGCGCGCTTTCCTTGTTTGCACCCAGCGCACCTGTTTTAAGGTGTGCAGGGTGCAAACAGGGAACGTGCCCCCTTTACATAATAGGGCCCCAGGACTACACTGTACATGGTGCCACAAATTTTGAGGTTTGCCCTACCTCTGGACCCCATAATCCAGGAATCAGAACTCATGTGTAGGATGGAGCATTGCTAGGCAAACCCTTATTTGCACAGGGTTACAATTATTGAGGCACCCTAGCTTTCATTCCGGGGTCCTGCTGTAAGGACCACTAGGGTATTAATATGAAGCACTCCCTCTGGGCTCCTTGATGTGGTTGCTTTCTACACAAAAATCCTGTGGATTCTATTACAAGACCGGAGGCTTGTTTATGATGAGTCGTCTTTACTGAAATGCACTAGCAGCAAAGAAAAAACAAAGAACTACAATATGAAAAAAAACATTGCATAAAAGCATGGATCGCCCTGTAAACTTGCATGTAAAACAGAACAGTGGAACAAAGAAACATTGCTATAAATGTACAACCTTGCTCATCCCATTCATAAAACTTAGAGGGCAAGTGATAGGGTGGGTTCACCTTGAAAAACTCCAGATGAGAGGATGCCAGGTCGTAGCCAGTTTTTAAAACCCTCAACTGTCCCTCTACACCCATAAAGACCTTCTTTAGAGAAACCCTGATCACCATCCTGACAGCGGAGTCTGAGCACTTTGGCTGATGCCCGGTGGAGCTGCCTCGACAGCTATAGAGGAGATCGGCCCTGGTTCACCCCCTCTGCCGTCACCTACCCAGCCGGTCATTGGGCACAGATTCTCCCCATCTCCCTGTTCATGTCTCCTTTCCTCCCCCTCCCACCTACGAACTACCGTTACATTGCCTTTCTGTCCTATGTTTTATCTATGCTCTTGCAACAGATGTAACTTGTAACTTGTAACTTGTAACTCACCGTTCCTCATGTAAAGCGCTCTGATACCTCTGGGTCTAGCCAGCGCTATATAAAACTCAAATAAATAAATAAATAAATAAAGTGACTTCACCAGCAGAGTTTGGTCTGCCACCGTAGAAATCCTGACTACCCCACCATAAGGGATTGTGGGGGAGAGGGAATATTTGATTGGGCAGGAGAATGCAGTGCCAAGCCCTGCCCACTGATGAGTCATGCAGCAAGACACATGGGCAGCCACATTGCGCCAATATCCTGTAGTCAGACACAAAGTTGAATGAATGCTTGCACAAGGAATAAAGACCAAAATAATTGAGGAACACAAGTTTGTGTTGGAGAAATCTTTACTGCAGGTTACTATAATTAGGCAAGTTAATGGAATAACTTATGGGAGATCCACTGATGGCCAACGATGATAAGACTTATGCTGGCCGCCTGCCTGATTAGTCAATAAACAGTAGTAGGACTGCACTGCATCTGGTGCTATACCTTTTGGGGTTCCCCCCTTCGGGACGCCAATAGTTCAGGAATCAGAACCCACGCGCAGGGCAGAGCATTACCAGGCAAGCCCCGAGAAACTCAGGCTTATAGCCACCTGTGGACCCTTTCATCCTAGGGTACTGCCCTAAGGACTACCATGGTATACACATGAAGTGTAGCCTTTGGGCTTCTTGCTGTGGTTACTTTCTGTGCCAAAATTGCTTGTGGCTGATAACATTGCACGAAACATGCAAATAAAAATGTCCTAGTTCTAGAAGATGACTAAATTCCCCCTTCCACCAAATGCTACAAAGCCACTTTGTAATGTCTCCTCAAATAAAGCCAGCGACAAAATGCTGATCTTGTACTTAATAATTAAAATGTAACAGTACAAGGAATTTTGTTTGATTTTAATACACAAACATCAACTTTCTCAGCTGTCAAGCATTTGATTCACCTGACAAAAACAAACAAACAAACAGCATTTCAAATGTGATTACAGTAGAATACTGTGGTGACTGACACCAAAGAAATATGGCTGGCCTCTTAAACCTTATGTTACCACACCGAGTGACCTACCCACAGCATCATTTAAATGACCCCATTTCAGTAAATGAGTTAAATGAAAATGGGGGCAAGTGTCTGTGAAAAGCCATGAAAGCCCTCTCCTTCAAAGGATGCCCAACAGGTCAGCATGAAATATGTTGAATGAAAATATTTGTCAATTCCATTAATATGGTATCTTTGGAGGGAAACAAAATGTGCTACTTTGGTTAATAGGTATACTATGACCTGATAGTGATCGAGCCACAAACAGTAGGCAAACCAGATTCCAAAGTCAATATTAATAGTATGATCAGGTTTAGGTAGCATAGCTACGGTCTGTAGCAGTCCTGCAGGACAAGAATTAAGGCTTTTATTGAGGAGCAGATTATGCAGGTCTATACAAACAATTGTCAATATTTAAACTGTGTTTCCTTCCAAAACCAAAATTTACTGGATAGAAGAGTTTTACACTCTCCTGGTTTTCGAATTAAAGACTTATCTTGAATGGTGTTTTTGTGATCTTCCAACCACTCAAGGTGATGCATGTGAACAGAAGCAAAGCACACGTTAATAATTTTTTCCCAGGCTATTGCACCTATCATAGTTTCTTCTGGATGATGGTCATGATGGTCACGAGAGAGCTGTTTTGTGGTTCATCATCAGCATCCCTTTTGGTGTTTTTGTTCCTGGCCAATATGTTAGGATAAAGGTACGTCTCTATTCTTGGAAGACTGCTTTAATGGCTAGTAACTCCTTTTCCATGATGGAATGAGTGTGTTCTGTGGAGAGCAGATTTTGGGAGAAAAATGCCACAGGATGAAATTTTCCAGTGTTGGGGTCTCGTTGGGACAAAATTCCACCATTCACAAATTTGCAAACATCAGCTTCCACCAAATATTGAATTGGTAGGTCTGGTGTCTTTCAACTTTTGGAAGGCAGCTTCTGCTTTCGGGGTTCAAGAATATACTCCTTTCTGCAGGTGACAGACTACAGGGACAAAAATAATCGAGAAGTCAATAAATCACCTGTACAAACTGTAAAATCCAAGGAATGTTTGTACTTCTTCGACAGAAGAAGGTGAAGGCTAGTTCAAAATGGTTCAATTGTCTTTTGATCCATTTGTTTCCTTGCTGGGGTTATACAGAATTCTAGAAATTCTACATTTGTAGTGTGGAAAATACATTGTTCAAGCTAAGGGAAAATATTTTAGACATTGAAAGACAGCAGTAAGCTGTTTCACGTGCTCAGGCTGAGAACTGTAATAGAAACAATATTGCCAATGTAGATGATCACACATTTATCCAGAAAGTCCGCAAGGATCTCATTTATAAAAACAGGAATGCCACTGGAGCATTACAGAGCCCAATGGGCATAACAAAGCATTTGAAGACACCATATTGCATACACAATTTGGTCTTCCACTCGTCTCCCTCTCAGAATCTGACAAGATGCTAAACCCCACGTTGGTCCTGTTTTGTATGGTGGCTGCCTGGCGAACTTGCTCCAGGAGTACTGAAATTAAGGATAATGGATGCCGGTTCTTTATGGCGACTTTATATTGGGATCTGCAAGCTATACAGGTCCTGACTTCTCCATTTTTTTCCAGCACAAAAAGGAGGAGTGAGGACACCAGAGATGTTGATTGTTGGATGAACTTATTAGCCAGCAACTCATCTAGATATTCTCACTGATGTTCATTTTCTCAGTTAAGGCATGTAAGGTTGCCACTGTTTGTAGGTCTAGCCTGCTGTCAAACCTCTGGTGTGCGGGCAGGACACTAGATTTTGTTTTGTTGAACAGAGCTTGCAAATCATTGAATTAAGGTGGCAAACAACCCTCAAGAGTGGTTTCCACCACTGCACCAGTAGAGCTTTCAATCATGTGCACGCAGCAACAGAATACTTGCTAACCTATAACATCAAATAAAGGAGTATCATTGAGATTGAAAAAAAGTCCTTCCATATGACCATGATAACATTCTATTGCAATGGGTTCTGTTTGATAAGCAATTAGCCCTGAGGACTGCTCATTGCTATCTATGGGTCGAACAGGTTCTGGGCATTTTTTCAGATAAATAAGTATATCTGGTGACTTAGCACAGGCTATGTCAATGAAATTCCCTGTCACTCCTGAGGCCAGGGGGACTAATCGAGCTGCTTGCACTGAGTATAATATTGTAATATTGTAAGTCGGATGACAATATTCATGTGCCAAAATAGAACATGAGGAACAGGTACAAGGTTTGATCCCAATAAAAGGGCCTTACTTACTGTCGGGCATTGAAGTTTTCCTGAACCTCCAAGGTCGTATCCAGTGTCACAGCCACTGCTTTGGTTGAATTTGGTTTTGATAAACATTCCTTTCCTTAGCATGTCTTGCTTTGCTGCAATGCAAACATACATTTTTCTTCTGACACCTCTCTTTCTCTTCCTTGGTCAGTGGACCACTTACCCCTACAATTGGTGGATGGTCACAGCTCAATATCCTTTTTTTTGCCCTGATGAAGGACAGATCATTAAGGGGTTCCATTAGTATTTTCTCCTTTTTCGTGCTCCAATCATATGAACCAGTATCACTATTATATCGAACAAGTGATCACAGGAGTCAGCAGAATCAACTACTTGTTCCAGGACGTCTTTTAAACCACCTCAAAGGCCGCGATACACGGAGAGAAGATCTTTTCTCTTTAGGGCAGTTAGTTTCTGCAACTGGTTGATAGAACATTATTAGATAAGAAAGGCAATCCCTATTTCCTTGGTTTAGATTAAGTAACTTATTTATGTGTGTTTCACAAACAACTTCCTCACAGTCTCCTGAAGGTGACAAAGCTGTAAAGCGAAGGGTCATCTCACTCAACTAGGGGCCTCATTCACAAGTTTTTTATGCTGCCCTGCGTCAAAAGGAAAGGGCAGGAATGCTTCGTATTTATGATATACGGTGCATTCCTGTCCTTTCCCACTGCGCTGTCCTTTCCCACACCTTCCTGCACAAAAAAAATCAATGGAGATGTTTTCCTCCTTCTATGGGTGCTGCAGAATACAGAGGAAGAGGAAAAAAACGAGGAGAAATAACGTTTTTTCTCCTCGCTACGTCTCCCTTGGGGAGGTGTAGGCTTTAGACACATTCCCAGGTTAACAAGTCCATTTAAACTTTAGAATGCATCAAAATGCATGGGTGTTGCGCGGGAACACCCACTGCAATGCCCATGGAATGCCTCTTTGATGTAGAGTAAGGCAATGCAGTGACTTGCGCTGCTTTGCCTTACTCCATATCTACAAGGCCATGAAAAGCCACGCAAAGTGGCTTTGCATGGCTTCGTAGATATGGTTCTGCATTCTGCGCCGCTGGTGCATCAAAAAAAGTGATGCACTGGTGGTGCGATGGGCTTGTAAATAAGCCCTTAGGGATAATGACAATATAAAGGCTAACTTGAATGTGTCATCGGGAAATTCAGTTGGCCGACACAAGAACTGTAAGAGACATTGATTCATAAATATGGCGAAATTCTCACTATGGCCATGAAATCTTGTGTCTGGACCCACAGGGGCAGAAAGTGTATTGACCACTGTCCGAGGCAAAGGCTGAGTTCCTGTGGGGATTGAAGAAGAGAGACTGGGTTCAGGGTTGGATGTCTGAAGATGATCTGACTGCAATAGGGGTGTGGCCAGAGTCTGGGCGGCAATTTGTCTTGGCAAGGACCAGGGTTTTCCATTGGTGTGGTAGCTTTGTAGTTTGCCCTTTGGGATTAGTTCTGTAGGTTAAGGGCCTGTAACTCTGTGTGAATGCTATCTAGAGTGACTACAGCAGGAGAGTTGTTACTCTCATCCTTTAGAATGACAACCATATTATGGACTTCCAGAGTGTGGTCAGAAAGAACTGCATCCATGTCGTTCCGGCATCAAGGTTCCATGGGTTTGGCTTTTTATCAGTCTCAAGTCACCGCTAGCCTGTAGATTTAAATGTTGGTGCCAAAACGACATGGGACCCAACAGTCTACTTCATTGTCAAAATGTCAGACATGTCAAGAGACTGCTCTCCATGCTCACAGTCACAGTGAAAAGAGGGATAGGGATATAAGAAATGGTGCCCAAGAGATGCTGTTGGTTTGTAGCCACACAGCTCGTCTTGTCAGATGGAGGTTCTATGGGATTCTCTGCCTAGATATCACTAAACCGAGGCTTCTGAAGACAGTAGAAAGGTCAATAATACCAAGGATTCAAGGTGAATCTTTATGGTGACGCTGTGGAAAGAATTTCAAGAAGCCTCACAAACAGAAAACATCTGGCAAGATGTTTTCAAAATCAGACTTGAAAATAATCTCAACAGGAAAGACAGGAACAGAGATAAAAAGCTCAGCCCAAACAGAGGAACACATGTGAGGAGCACAGCTCAGGATTCCTCTCATCAACACGAAGCACCTGGCTACATCCTTGATGTGGCTTTTATAGCCTGCAGAATCCTTGAATCACGCAGTAGAGCCTTGAATCCCAGGATGCTCAATTCCTGTGGTAGATCCCTGAATCCCATAAGTCTTGTATCCTGCTGTAGATCATTGAAAATCCTAATATAGTCTACCACTCAGATGTGGCATATGGTCGCAGCTTTTGAGGTGTCTGCATTGGGAGAGGATTGATTGCGCTGGCAATCCTAGTTGCCATGATTCCCTGTCATGTGGTCCATATGACATCCTGACTGGCAATGCCCTAAGCAAAGGGTGGAAGTGGTGGCCAATAATGCCCATGACCAGAGGTGGATGAAAGTGTGGGCAAGTACCTGTGATAAGCCATGACAGATGACCTTCATTATTGGGAGAGGCAAGCAAGGTGGATTTATGGATTGAAAAAACACAGCTAATGAAGTAAGCATGTAGTAGTTTGTAGAAGATAGGGTGAGGGAAGGTGGTGGGGCTGAGTCAAGTAAGTTAATCCTTCCTGACAAGTAAATCGAGAAGGGTGAAAGTTCACTACTTCCTGCTCATCTCAAAACCTTGTGAACAGCCTTAATGCCACCAACCAACAACTCTCCTCACATCTGAAATAAAAACTCTTACTCGACTCCCAATCCGGATTCTGCAGCAACCACAGCATCGACACAGCCCTCATCACGGCTACAGGCGACATCCAAGTCTTAGTCGACCAAGGAGAGACTGCAGCTCTGATCCGCCTAGACCTCTTGGCAGCTTTTGATTTGGTCTCCCACCACACACTCAATACAAAGTTGCACAACATAGGCATCCAATGAGCCACTCTCAGATGGATCGTCTCTTTCCTCACCGGAAGAATGCAAAAAGTCTGCCTTCTCCCCTTCATCTCCAAACCAAAGGAAATGGTCTGTGGAGAACCCTTAGGATCCTCGGTCAGCCCCACCCTCTTCAACAGTTATATGACACCTCTGGCCAGCATCACCAAAACCCATTGACTCAACATGATATCCTACGCCAATGACATGCAACTCATCCTCTCCCTCTCCAAAAACACTACCAACACCAAGATCAACTTCCACAACTGCATGACAGACTTCACCATCTGTATGAGGGACAACTGCCTGAAGCTCAACTTGGACAAGACAGAATACTGATTTTCAGAAACAAAAGCTCCCCATGAGACGCTTCCTGGTGGCCCTCAGAACTGCTCCCTGGGTATCATTCTGGACAACAAGCTAACCATGATGACACAGGTCAACTTTGTCTCCTCCTCCTCCTTCTTTATGCTTCATAAGATACTCAAATTACTATCCCCAAAGCTCAAGAAACACCATCCTCCAGGCCCTCATCTTTAGCTGACTGGACTACTGCAACACTCTATGCAGGGATCACAGCTCTCCTCCTCCAATGATATACAGAACACCACAGCCAGACTCATCCTGGATCTCCCTAAATGAACCCACATCACCCTCTACCTCAGGGAAACTCCACTGGCTCCTTGTCTGTACAAGATGCCAGTTCAAGCTCCTGACCCATGCATACAAGGCCCTACACAACTTTGGACACCCTTACTTGACCCACCACCTGAACTTCCATCAGCCCTCCATGGACTTCCGCTCTTCACCCCTTTCTCTAACCCTCACCCCCGCATCCAACGTAGCAGATGCGGAGGTCGCTTCTTCTCCAAAGAGATGGAAAGAGCTACCCTTTCATCTACGGACCTCCCCACCTCTTTCAGAGTTCCAAAAGTCCCTGAAGCCCTGGCTATTTGGCTAATAAATTGGACCATGTCAGCATCTGGATACCATTTACGGGTGACAAGAAACGCTCTAAAAATCTACTAATCAATTGATAGCTCCTCTTCGCCTTGAAAATTACCAAAGATGAGGAGGTCAGTGGTGGTCAGTATTTGAAGCTCCTCTGTGCCCCTTTACACCCCAGAAGTGACCTTACTAGTGGGGTTTGGTCTGCTACCCTGGAACTACTGACTTCCCTCAACTTAAGTGGTCATGAGAGCTGTGGTGTGTAATTGGGTAGGGGAATGCAGCTCTAAGCCCACTGAGGAGATGTGCTGCGGGCGATGAAATTTCACGTGATTACTGCCTTTTCCCTAGGACATTGCATTAATCTTTGTGGTACGACCTGCTTAATTATTCGAGGGGGGCTTCAGACATGTAAGATATGCACTGAGGTATAGTGAGTTATTGTTCCAGATTCTAAAGGTCTGCTTTGCTTTTAAGGTCGCTTAAAATTCATGATGGTCCCCTGAAGGGGTTGTGTTTTTGCTCTCTTCTTCCTCTCCCCCTCAACCCCTGTCAATTGTGAATTATTGTACTGTATCTCTGTGGTCCTTAATGCACATATGGCCGAGAGAGGGGTGGGCTAGCATCTGATCAGCTGTGAGTATTCGTAAGTCAGATGACACCTTAACTTGATTGAGTTGTAGGAAACAGACATGATCCTGTATGAAAAATACCCCGCATAGTGCTGAAAAGTTCTCCGTGTATGCAGCCAAGCATACGAGATTCTATTTCACTGTCAGTTGAAAGGAACTCTGTGTTACAGTGTTCTACCTTAATGCAGTCGAGGAAACAAATTGGGTTGTGCTTTGTCAGGAACAGTAGCATCGGATTTATTATTCGAAAAAATTGATTAGTCTATGGAAAAATGGCAAATGAAAGCAAGTAAATGTTAGTGCCAATGTTACATCTTAATATTATAGACACATGATATCTATTGCCAATACACACAATTCTTAAAAAGATCATATCTAATCTCCAGCCAATTCTCCTGTTTCAATCCATGCAGAGGTCCCAAGCCCATGGGCTGTATGCATCACGGATTAAAATGATCTGTCTTGTTCTGGATTCTAAAACAAAGTGGGGGAAGAGTGAAGGAAGCTTCTGCTTTTCACTCACCAAAGTGCCACAGAAGAACAGAGACAAAAAACCTGTAGGGACACATCTGAAAGTCACTGCAGTGTATCCGTAGCAACACAAGCATGCATGCCTCTGCTGAGCAGGCAGTGATGTATACATGGATTCTGGGAGAAAATATGCAGTTGCTCACTTTGCAAATAGGTGAGAATGGGGGAGGCAGAAGTAAGGGTGGCCAGTGCGACCTGCCACTGCTTGACTATATAAACCCCTGCTGGAAATGAGTTGGAACTGATTGAAGGCAAGGAGAATGATCTCCCTAATACTGCTTCAGGAAGGTGCATATTTCCACAGACAGTGAATCAGAATCCCATCTTAGAGAGCACTGGGCATCCAAATCATTGTCTGAGTCTCTCATTCCCATCAGACATTGACAGAAACGGGCAGAGATCTATAGTGTGCCAAGATGTAGGCTAAGGCTATTAGCAGCCAAACGCTCTGGGTGATGGTTAAGAGATGCGTAGTGTTCCCGGTATCTCATCATTCCAATGGGGCCAGTAACTGCTGTTAGCAGCGCTATTGGAATTAAGAGATCACTGGTAATGAAGGCCTAGGAACGCTGACTACTGTGCATATAATCAACTTTACATACTGCATGTATAGTAGCTTGACATTAGAATCCTTTCTTTTCTGTCACAGGAATAAACATCAAGTTCCAAATTAAACAATCCTTAGATCTTTAGGAAAGCATAAAGTTCAATGTTCATTAAAGAAATAATTCAGAGTTTGTTTTCTCAGCAAAATTTGATTTTTAGAATTCTTCTCTTCTCCCAATGCTCTCCATCAACCTCCAGGGAAAGGTTTATTATAACAGAAATCTTGAATTCATATAGCAAGACCCTGGCTGTAGCAACATTGTATCATGCTTGACTAGCAGTGACACAGTGAAACATGAGGAAAAGCATACTTGATAATTGAAGCTGGCAGACGCCCTCTTCAAACAATGCGAGAGTTCTGGGACTGCTGTGAAACCTTTTTTGTCCTGGGTGCTTGTTTTCCGATTCCAGGAGGACCTGGTCTGGCAGTTCAGGATGGACTGCTCCCATGGGAGAAGCATCAAGAATGATTTGCTTATAGCTTGGTCCAAACTGAAATGGCATGGTGTCCAAAATAACGATGGACTGGGATGAGGTCTGAGTAACTACCAGTGGGTGAGATTAATTCAAGCAGCCCATCCATCACTTTTTTGTATACTTTAGTGTGTCACCCTACGTGGGTCGGATATGTTCAGACATGGGTTTCGTGTACACTGTGTCACTGGAACAAAGCAATACCTGGCTGATGAGCCTTAACTGGTCCTGGGTTGCTTGTGTCTGGTTCAGAGAGAACCTGGCCTGGCAGTTTGTGCTGGGCTGCTCCTATGGAGGCAGGGTCAAAACCGAATTACATATGGCTGGGTCTAAACTGACGTGGCATGGTGTGCAAAATAACAATGGACTGGGATGCAGCCCGAGTAATTACCAGTGTCTGAGATTAATTCCATCACTTTTTTGTATATTTTAGATAAATGCAGTTGGTCATCAGGGTGCTGTTGTATAGTTGCATATTGCGTTCTCTAAACATGCAAAACTACACTCCAAACAGCATTGCCATTCTGTAGAGGCCAAACATCTTTCTCTGAATTTTATTTGGAGTGAGCGTGTTTGGTGTACTACTCCCCTGTGCCACTGAGCCATTCCTTCTCATATGCTTACTGACACATATAGTTTGTTTTGGTGCACTAAGAGATCAAAGAGGGGCATGTGTAAAGCAACCAAATGCTGATTTTGTTTTAAACTTTGGCAAAGAGGTGTGCAAATACCTAACCAGTGAAAAGGTTAATTAATTTGGTGGCTGTTGCTCCTGAACTAAGTGGCCACCTGGCACATATTACTAATGAATGCGTATCCGTGCCATTTTGATGGGGTCCCAAAGATAGTCATGTGGATGAGTATGTGTTGTGGCTGCAATCTAGGAGATACACTCGAAAGTCCATGCGTGCAGGAACCTATCTGCATGCACACAGGGGGGCACATGTTATGCCCCCCCTGTGTGCATCCATATATGTTTGTTTCCTCTCTGACAGGGTTTTTATGGCGGTAGAACCGCCATGAAAAGCCTGGCTGATAGGAAACTCGTAATATGCTTTGTGGGACCATGGCGGTCCCGCCAAGCATATTGCGAACTCTGACCACTGCTCCTACGCCAGGGAACAGCAGTCCCAGGATGGTACAACTTGCTAAGTCTAATCGGGCGGTTGGACTACCGGTGCGGCGGTGGCTGGATCTGCCACCGCCGCGCCACCACGAGTCTGGTGGTCCCAGGACTGCCAGACTCGTACTTAGGCCATTAGAGTTCTTAAACAGTTAATAAGTGAAAACACAACATCAGAAAAATCCCACACCAATTTAAGAAATAAGAATAAATCTTAATAAATTATTTGACACCAAAACAACCAAAATCAAGTCAGTAGAACTGGAGATATGCAATTTCAAAGATTGAAGGCAAGTATAGCGTCAAAAAGCACAAAGTGCCACTCGCGGTTATCTGGTCGTGTGAGACCAGGTGAAAGTCACAAGTTCAGGCTGACTGCGATTGAGCACGAGCCGGATACAGGGACCACGTTATTCCCGCTGAAAAAATTACCTTCTGAATGTCCAATGCGAAGAGTCCAGTTCGAGGTGTAAGAAGCCTCGAGGAGCAGGGAGAAAATCACAGATGATCGTTGCTGTAGCATGAAGAGCAGACTGGGCATCACGGACGGACTTCACTGTAGTGTGAAGATCCTGTTGGGCATCGTAGATGGTCGTTGCTGAAGATTTGCATTGGCAATCACCCCGGGCTGTCGATGCTGTAGTGTGAAGTGCAGATCTTGTATTGCTAGTCGACTCAGGCAGTTGTTGTAGGCCAAAGACTTGGGTTCACCAGAGTTTCCCACTGGTGGTCAGTGTGGGCCGCAAGTTCTTGGCGTGAAGTGGCCCGTTCATGGTCCCTAAGAGTCCAAATCTTCAGGATTTCTCCTTTTCTTCAAGTAGGAGCTCAACTGATGCCTCAACAAGGGTCCAGGACCTGATGTGCACCTTTTAGGGATCAGGCACTCACTCCAGCAGAGGCCAGCAGGGCTCAGAAAGTTGACCAGTAGGTCCAGTTGCAGGCCCAGGCAGCAGGTCAGCTGGGCAGATGCAGGGAGGCCTCTGGCACTTGTTATGTCCCTGTAGCTCAGAACAGGAGGTCAGTCAGCTGGCCCTAGGAGTCACTTCAGCCTGGGATGAAAAGTGCAGGTCCAGTCTTCCTTGTCAGCAAGCAAGGTAGGCCTCAAGCAGCAGAGGAGCAAGCCGTCCTTCTTTTGTAGTATCCACGTGTCAAGGAGTCTACTGAAAAGTGGGTCTGAGGGTTCCATTTTTATACCTGGTGCCCACTTTGAAGCTGGAGAAGCTTCTGGATATTCCCCCTTCCTGCCTCCCTGCCCTGGTCTCAGTCTGTCTGGGGGCACAATAGGCTAGTATGAAGTCCTTTGTGTGTGTGTGCTGTGGCAGCACCATTAAAATGCAAGTGCGGTAGGTGACCTCTCTGCCCCCTTACCTTCCAGAGATGGCTCAATGTGACAACATCCAGACCCTCTATTGTGTGTCTGTCAAGGAGGCAGACACGTAGGCCAACTGCCAACTACACCTAGTCATGTGACCCACGAAACAGGCTGCAGGATTCCAAATGGTTAGGACAAGTAAATGGCAACTTTCTAAAAGTGGCATTTTCCGAATTGTGACTTAAAATCCGGTTTTACTAATAAAGAGGGTTTTAAATTACAATTCCTCAGACACCAAACATGATGTTTCTGCCTGCTCCCAATCAAAAGTTAATAAATGTAATAAGGTAACCCAATGTTACTGTATGGGAGAGGTATGCCTTGCAAAAGTTTTAAAAAATGTGGGAGTTTTTCACTACTAGGACATGGAATACTTAAAAGTACATGTCTAACCTTTTAAATACAATGCACCTTGCTCTATAGGCTGTTTCGAGCCTTCCCTAGGGGTGACTCATATGCATTAAAAAGAAGGTTTGGGCTTGGCAAAAGGTTTATTTTGCCAGGTGAAAATGGCAGTTTAAACCTGTGCACACAGGCTCCAATGGCAGACCTGAGGCATATTACAAAATGCTACTTAAGTGGGTGGCACAATAAGTGCTGCAGGCTCACTTGTAGCATTTAATTTACAGGCCCTGGATGCATGTAGTACTACTTTACTAGGGACTAATAAGTAAATTAAATGTGCCAATTTGGTCTGAGCCAATTTCACCATGTTTAAAGAAGAGAAAGCACAATCACTTTAGCACAGGTTAGCAGTGGTAAAGTGCACAGAGTCCTAAAAGCCAACACAAATGGGTTCAGAGAACAGAAGGTGTGAAAGCTAAATGTTTGGGGGTGACCCTGTAGAGAGGGCCAAGTCCAACAAAGACATATTGATTTCAGCACTGCTTGTTTTCTTTTTTTCTTGCTAGGTTTTCTTGTGCTATGCAATGTGGGCTGACAACATTTGTGAAGGGGTTACTGCCTGTAGGTGAGGAGAGTACTAGCATGGAAACTCAAACTAGGCCAGCAATAACAGCAGATTGAAAATACTTAGTGTACCCCAAACTGAACTGTGACATAAAGTGAAAAAGAATGATACCAGGATAGGGTTTTGGCTGTGCTTGCTATATGTTGCAAATTGGCACCCTCTTTACATTCACCTCATAATTTATTTTTAGCACTGCTTCAACACTGTCATGTAACTGTTCACCAGATGGGCAGGAGGGACAGGATTAGAGGCATATTCAGCTGAGAATTTACAAGGATCTTGATGGTAAGGAAAAAACCCAAAAAGTAATAAAATAGTGGCACCTTATTATATGTATACTACACAATGATATATGTGATAAATATGAACCTACATTTTTTATCTATGTCTACAACATATCTTAAACGAATTTAATGTATTGGCAGATACGCAGAGTGTAACATGCTATTTCACTATTTATTGTTAGAGAGGGAGGCCATGATTCAGGAAAGGCGAAGGCTCAGGTGCGTTATGGTGCCCTTCCCCTTCTTCAACAATGGTAATAAATAGCATTTTATACTCTGTGCATCTGCATATATGTTTTATGTCATGCATTTTTTCATTTGCGATACCTTTACTAAGAGCCATTTACCTAATACCAGGATGCGAATGGTTAAATGTGTACAGCCAGGTAAAATCTCACCAATGAGCCTTCCTGACTATAAAGGGAGCTAAACAGCGTTTTTTCATGTCAGTTTTGGTAATAAACTCGAATTTGGCCTTTGCACTGAAGCAATAAATTATTTATTTCAACAGCAAGTAAATTACAAACATTTGTATGAATAGCAATAACAGCAGTAACCCTCATGGGTGTCTTTTTGCAACGACAGAACAGAATGCAAGGGAGTGAGAGGTAGGAAGAAAAGGACCTGAAAACTGGGGTTACGAGAGAAAACAGCATTTAAAAGACCAATGATAATTAAAGAGTAAAAAGATGCATTTAAAATAGTTTTCTGAACATGGAGTGAGACTTCCGATGATGCCATGAGATAGCTAAAAGAGCAGCCTCTGAGTCTCTGGCGCCTCAGAAAGATATTGGCTGAGGAATAGAGCAAAGCACATGATGGAGAGTGACAGTTGAAACAGCTTGATGTATTTAGGGCCAGCACACGTCATGGCCTGATAACAAAAGTGCAGTGCTTTAAAAAGACACCTCTTTTCTATGGGTGGGCAATGACATTTCTTGAGGTGCAGAGAAATATGGCAAAACTTATGTAGCCCGAGAAACAGATGTGGAGCAGCGTTTAGGGTGATTTGCAGATGTGAAATCTGTTTCTTTGGGAGGCCTAAGAGGATCATGCTTCAGTAGTCGCATTTAGCCGCTATTATGACTTGGATGACCATTTTCTTGTTTGGTAAGGGTATGGAAGGGAAGATTTATTTAGAGAGTTTTTAAAAGGAAAAATAAGGTCAAATATTTTTGAAAATGTGCCTCTGAAAGGAAAGAATGATGTCAAAGGCAACTTCTAAATTTCATGAACATTAAAGCAGAGGTGAGTGAAGGGGGTGGCGGTTCTTTGGGCCACCAAGCTGTGTTGCAGCTGGCTGGTGTAGGAAGCCCGCTCTGTATATACTATACCAAAGAAAGGTATAGTGTTCACAGAGTCCAGTGGATACTCAGAGCCTTTACAGAGACTAAAGTAGATAATACTAATACTCTCTTTTGTGGTAGTGTGGGCAAGCAGTTAGGGTTATCAGAGGGCAGTGCTAAGCATTTGTGGTACACACACAGGCAAGAAATGATTACACACACTCAATGACTAACTCCCAGATCAATGGTTGGTAAAAATATTACTTTTAGTATATTTATTTCATAGAACCAATGATACTTTTTGGCAGTAAAATACGTTTTGCAATATCGCTATTTTTCAATGCAAGAATTGTACACAGTGCATTTCTCAATCAATACAATGTTATCCTATGGGAGGAAACACAATCAGCAATATGCAAGTAAGTAAACGATTTACTTTATTGAGCCTTTGGATGAAGGATCAGTACCAGTCAATGTCAGGTAAGTGACCTTACTGCACCACCAGTGGCACTGGGGCGGCCGGGTGCAGAGATCCAACTCGGGATCTGGTGCCAATGTTATGCAATGGAGAAAGTGGGCAATTGAAGTGGTACTACTCACAGGTAAGTAGCACGGTTTGGTAACCCAGTCTCCGGGGGTTAAGGTAAGACAGGGGAGGCCACAAGGCAGCACTATACTTACACCCTCAGCGGCACGGAGGCGGCCGGTCGCAGAGTGCTAACACAGCACCGGGCGCCCAATGCAAACCAATGGGGGATCTCGAAGTCGGAAAAAGGCTGCAGGCCCAGGCTAGGAGGCTGGACAAAAGAAACCTACAGCTGCACATGTAAGTTGGGAACATCGGGACACCGTCTCTAGATCTCCCCAAGGCCCAGGGGCTTTGGGTGCAGGGGTGTCCTTTGGCGTGGGAAATCAGCTTACTGGTGCGGTCTCGGTTGGAGGGAGTCATCGTGCAGAGGCTACAGGGGTGAACCCACGGTGGAATCTTGCTCTAAATTGCTGGGGAACCTTTGCTGGACCGGTGGGCCACTGGAACTAGGGCCGCTGGCGTCAGGTGCAGAGGTGGTCAGTTTCGCGATTCCACAGGCAGAGCTTTGGTCTTTAAACTTGGTTTTATTCTACAAAATCCTTTACACATTTCTCTGCCGAACACCAGTCATATTCCAGAATTGACTTTTTCCTAGTCTCCACCTCTTTGTTGGGGTCAGTAATGAAACCTGACATTGAAGTTGCCTCCCTCTCAGATCACTCCCCTATATCCTTGGTCCTGCTCCTGCCCCATATCAGACAGGACACCATGATGTGGTGCCTCAACCCTAAATTACTTTCATACATATCAAACGTGAAGGAGATCCGGGGGAGCTATTCAGGATTACCTCGACATCAACGATACACCACACATACCAATCTCCATGCTGTTGGATGCACTTAAAGCGGTCGTGCAGGGAACTTTCATAGCCATAGCAGCAAGGCACAATAGGGAACGCAGGGCTAAGCGCGCAGAACTAGAGGGGACGGTGAAAGACCTAGAGGAAGCGCATAGACGGACGGGGACCCACAAGGCACAGTGGCAATTGACTACCGCCAGAAAGCAACTCAAGGCTCTCGATACGGACGTGGCAGAACACGCCTTGCTCCGCACATGGCAGAGATACTATGCTGGAGGGAACAAAGCGGGCAGACTGCTCTCACATAGATTACGCTCTCAAACACAGGCCCGCCGCGTGCAAGCTATAACAGATCAACACCAACGCTCCCTGACGAGGGACACCGAAATTGCAGTGGAATTCGTCCAGTTCTATGCCCAACTCTACACAAAGGAGAATCTACAGCCTGCACATGGCACTTCCTATGTTGAGCAGGCCCCCCTAACAAAATTGACGGAACCTGTAGCCACGCCTTTAGAAGCGGACATAACCACACAAGAGGCCCTCTACGCGATAGGGAGACTTCAAGTAGATAAAGCTCCAGGACAAGACGGCTTTATAACTGCCTTTTATAAGTTATTCATGGAACAACTGTCCCTCGTACTGGCCCGACTGTATAATTCTTTTAGCTCCACTGGAACCCTCACGGAAACCATGAAAACGGCCATAATAACGCTCATTCCAAAACCTGGAAAAGATCCGCGGCAATGTGCCTCCTACCACCCCATATCCCTCCTAAACGTAGATGCTAAGCTATTTACGGGGATCCTAGCTAACATATTGGGTAAGTACATGCCCGGTCTGATCGACCAGGACCAAGCGGGCTTCATTCCGGGACGCACATGCGGGGACAATACAAAGCGGATATTCCACCTCATCGATAAAACCAATTGCGCACAGACACCCACATTAATTTTATCAATTGACGTTGAAAAAGCATTTGATTGGGTGCATTGGCCCTTTTTGCAAGAGGTGTTGGAAGCCATATGTCTAGGCCCCTGTTTCTGCCAGTGGATTTGGGCCAGCTATACAGACCCCAAGGCCATGGTCCATGCCAATAACATTCTATCTCCATTATTCCCAATATCGAGGGGAACACGACAGAGGTGCCCCCTCTCCCCCCTCCTATTTGCGCTCTATATGGATCCTTTGGCAGAGCGAATCGGAGGGCACCCTCTCATTGAAGGAGTGAAGATGGGTGGACAGGCACACAAAATAGCACTATCTGTCACTAAACCATGTCAGTCGTTGCCTCCACTGCTTGCGGAACTGGCCGCATTTGGGGAAGCATCCGGGTTTGAGATGAATGCCACCAAATCCCAAGCTCTCAGCCTCACCATACCGTGAGTCGAACAGATGTACCTGGCTACCACATTTCCCTTCTCCTGGATTTTACAGGGCATTACATACTTAGGCATTCAGCTATTCCCCACAATTGATAAATCTATCTCACTCAACTATGACACACTGTTGGCTTTAGCGTGCTCGCTCATCCAATCCTGGCACGGGGGCCCTATCTCCTGGTTAGGGCGAATAGCTGCTGTAAAAATGGCTCTTTTACCCAAGATTTTATATATAAGGAAGGCGCTGCCATTTCAACCACCCCCTATCGCGCTAAAGAAGCTGCAATTAGCATTGGAGTCCTTCGTTTGGGGCGGTAAAAAAGCCAGGATGGCTAGAGAACGTGCATATCTCCCAGTGCTTAGGGGGGACTCGGGATACCTCATCTGATACGTTATCACCAGGCGGCGCAGTTGAGGTTTATGGTGGAGTGGCAACGTCCACTAACGAAAAAGCACTGGTGTTTTTTAGACCATGCAGTGGCCGGAATTGATATCTGGAAGATACCTTGGCTGCCGCGAAAGAACTGCTCACCAGGAGTGTATATCTCCCCGATAGTCAGGGCTACCATGGGCGTCTGGGACAAACTGAGCGTTACCAAAGGCCTGACCACCCCGACCTCACCACTCACTCCAATCATTGGGAATTCGGATTTCCCCCCGGCGACACACGGTACAACATTTTCTTGGTGGCAGGAGGCTAATTGCAAGTGTATAGGTGTTCTTTTGATGAACGGGGACTACGAGATTTCTCAGGGATTCAACAGGATTTCGGCCTCCCAGACTCAGAGCGCTGGAGATATGCGGCAGTCCACCATTGGGTGACTCAGCCGGACATATGACCTCACACACTTTGAGCACTGGCTCCTAACACGGAGTGATGATCGGCATTTGCTGTCCGACATTTACTCTTTCTTGAACACCTCTACCAATCCTTTACTGTCACCAGCAAGGTCCAGATGGGAATCGGAGTTTGAACGCACGTTCACGGACAAAGAGTGGACAGACATTCTGCATCAGGCACTTACATCGGCATGCAGCACAGCGGGGAAGGAGACACTTCTCAAACTAGTGCACTATTGGTATTACACGCCTGCCCACCTATCCAAGTGGAAACAGGGTTGAAGCGATAATTGCTGGCGCCATTGTGACAACTCAGGTACATTAGCACATCTACTTTGGCACTGCCCCAAACTACATCGTTACTAGGAAGAAATATTGGCCGATATTGACCAAATGTTTGGAACTGAATTACCAAGCTTCCCTAGCTACATCCTCTTAGGGCTCCCCAACACTTTGACGTACCCACTTCACTCCCCTAGGGGAAGTGCCTTTACTCTGGCATTGTGCGCAGCGAAAATATTTTATTAACTGGTTCGGGAACTGACTCCATACCCACACACCTAGACTGGCTGCACAAACTTTGGGATCTAATAAGCATGGAGAAGCTGACAGCAGTCGTAGACTAAACGCTCCCTAAGTTTGAGAAAACATGGGCCCTTGCCTAAAATACTTATCTAGCACCTTCCGAGAACTCACTTGCCCGATATACCTACAAATCCTGCGCCTCACGGTTGATACACAAACTGACACATGAGTCACTTTGGGGTGGAACACAGACATTAAGACAAAACACCTGGGCATTGCTTGTACTGTTTCAACGTTTATTATTGGATTATAAATGTAATTTGTCTGTTATTATCCCCATTTTTTTACTCCTTCCTTCGCCGGCCTCTGGTTGTAGACGAACGATCTGCACCTTCCTTTTGAAAAACAATAAAAATTGATACAATCCTAAACTTGGTTTTCTTTTAGACAGGTCCACTGTCCATGGTAGATCAGGAGGCTTTATGAAAGGCAGGCAGTCATCCCGGGGTTTTGGAGGTCGCTAGTCTGCGGGACAAATCATGGAAGCTTGCAAAAATCGAAGTTCGCAGACCGGCTGGCGGGGCTGGGACCAAGTCAGTGGCTGGAGCTTCTTGTTGTGCAAGGTTCAATTCTTCTTTGTCCTCTTCTTCATAGGTTGTCTGTAATCTGAGGATTAAGGTTCAGGGGTGCCCCTAAATACTAGTGTTAGGGGGGTTGCAGGAGTCAGAAGGTAGTAGTCATTGGGCTACTTACCTTTAAGGTGACTACACTTTTTATATGTCCACTCCCTCTGGGGAGGGGGGCATATCCTTAACCCTATTGGCAAGAATCCTCTAAAACAATATGGAGGATTTTCAAAGGAGGGAGTCACTTAACCTCAGGGCCCCTTATGGGCAGCCCTGGCTTAGAGGGGACACACCTCTCCTTCTTACTAATTTTCCCGCTGACCTTGCTGCCAAAAGTGGGGCTTGGTCAGGGGGATGGCATCTCCACTAGTTAGTTAGAGATGCCCTGGTCAGCATAACAAAGGACAGGAAAACTTTCAGGCTCACCGCCTTTCAATGCTGTTCCTGCTTGGGAGTAGGTGTGAAGCACCTCCACCCAGAACAGGCTTTGTTTCTGACCCACAAGAGCAAAAGGCTCCCAGCTCAGGGGGGTCAGAAACATCTCTAGAGGTGGCAGACTGATGCGAAACATTCAGGCACACACTAGTGGGTTGTTATATTTTCAGGGGGCACCTCTGAGGTACCCTCTGAGTGCATTTATTAATTAATCCAACTCTGGCATCAGTGTGGGTTCATTAATCTGATATGTTTGGTACCAAACATCTTGGAATTTGGTGAAGCCATCATGGAGCTGTGGAACTCGTAGTGACAAGCTCCCAGCCCATGTACTCCGTATGGCTTCACTGGACACTCATAATGTCTAAGAATGGACTTAGACACTATCAGGGCATATCTCCTCATGCAGTTATGCCCTCTCATGAAGTATAGTGCACCCTGCCTTAGGGCTGTAAGGTCTGGTGTAGGGGTGACTTACCTATGCCTCTTGTAGTGCTGGTAGGCCTGGCACAGACGGATGTGTGCCAGGTCGACTTTGCACTTTTATCTGCACCAAAACACTCAGGCTGAAGAGGCAATACGCTTGTGTTTTGTGAGGCATCTCTTAGGGTGGCACAATACATGCTTAAGCCCTTAGAGACCCTCTCTGGTCACAAGACCCCTGGTACCACTGGTACCTTTTACATGGGTCTTATATGTGGGCCAGAGGTGTGCTAATTGTGGAAACACAGGTACAGTTTTGGGAAAGAACAAAGGCACTGGGAACCTGGTTAGCAGGAACCCAGTGCTCATTCAGTCAAGGATGCATCAGAGTCAGGCAAAATGTGGAGGGTAACCATGCCAAAAGGAGTACTATCCTATAAACCCCCCCTTCCCCCCAAATGAAAGAGGATGAGACTAACCTTTCCCAAGAGAGTCTTCATTGTCTAAGTAGAAAAACCTGTTAGGTCCATCTGCATTGGCATGGGCAGTCCCAGGTCTCTGTTCCACTGTAAAGTACATTCCCTGTAGGGAGATGGACCACCTCAAAAGTTTTGGGGTCTCACCTTTCACCTGCATAAGTTATCTGAGAGGTCTGTGGTCTGTTTGAACAAGGAAGTGAGTACCAACAGGTATGTTCTCAACTTCTTCAGAGACCAGACCACAGCAACGGCCTCCCTCTCTAGGGTACTCCAAAACTGTTCCCTGAAGAGTAACCTCCCGCTAATAAAAGCAACACACTGGTCCTGCCCATCATCGTGTTTTGGGATAGGACTGCTCCTATCCCTAGCTCAGAGGCATCAGTCTGCACAATGAACTGCTTAGAGTAATCTGGGGTTTTGAGAATTGGTGCTGAGCATGTTGCCTCTTTCATGGTGTCAAAAGCCTTTTGACAACTAACTGTACAGTTTATCTTCTCTGGCGCCTTCTTAGAGGTGAGTTCTGTGAGGGGTGCCACAATGGAACCATACCCCTTCACAAACCTCCTGTAATACCCAGTCAAGCCAAGAAATGCCCTGACTTGGGTCTGAGCTGTTGGAGCTTCCAGTACAGAATTGTCAGGATGTAAGGGTGAGTTGTAAGGGTTGCACTTGGCCTCCACCTACAAGGCGGCCCAAGTATGCAACAGTTTCCTATCCTATCTGGCATTTGGATGCATTAATAGTGAGGCCTGCTGCTTGCAGCACCTGCAAAATCGTCCCAAGGTGGACAAGGGGATCCTGCCAGGAGGAGCTAAAGACAGCAATGGCATCTAGATATGCTACACTAAAGGTCTCTAGCCCAGCAAGGGCTTGATTCACCAACCTTTGGAAGGTGGTAGGGGCATTCTTTTGGCCAAAAGGCATAACAGTGAACTGATAATGCCCATCTGGTGTGGAGGATGCTGTCTTTTCTTTTGCTCCTGGGGCCAAGACAATCTGCCAGTACCCTGCAGTTAAGTCAAAAGTACTGAGACATTTGACTGCACCCAATTTGTCTATCAGTTCATAAGCCGTAGGTATAGGGTGAGCATCTGTCTTGGTGACAGTTTTGCGATCTCTGCAGTCCACACAAAACCTCAATTATCTCTTCCCACCCTGTGGGTGAGGCTTGGGGACTAAGACAACTGGGCTGGCCCAGGAACTCTCAGAGGGTTCCATAAATCCTAACCCTAACTAAGCTTACTTCAACTTTGATGCTCTCCTTAACTTGGTCAGACTGCCGATAGATCTTTGTTTTGACAGGCAAGATGTCTCCAGTATCCACATCATGGGTACACCGGTGAGTCTATCCAGGGGTTAAGGAGAGAGTATTGAACATTCTCAGTTTTGCATGAAAAAAATCAAGGAAACTGTGAAGTCTGGGGAAGTTAAGCAACCTCGTGCGAAGTACAATGCTAAACCCACAAAGGCAACCAGTACTAGCTTGGTGCGGAATTCAGAAAGAGGATCTGTTAGAGCAAGAAATGAGAAGGCAGAACTTTCATGTTTCCATTGTGGTGGCAAGTCCCATCCTGGGAATGTTAAATTCTGCTTTGCCTTAAATCAGACTTGTTTTAAGTGTGGGAAAAAAGGGCACTTTGCATGCATGTGTAAGGCTACTTCAACACAGAAAATTACTGCGCAAACTGTTAAAGCCATTGAGGAAGACCTTCATAACTTGGATGATGAGAACAATGTGTTATTAATGTTGTCTTCCTCATCCTTGCAAGTGAATGGTATGGTTGAAATAGCATCCATAGTTGGGTTACGGAAGAGGAAATCTCCAGCTTGTGTGATCACTGTAAAAAGCAAGAAGGTTAATTTCTTGGCTGATTCTAGTTCCCCTTTCACGCTCATTAACGCTAAGGATTTTGAAGGGTTGGGAGACATTCAGCTGCAACTATCTAACTTTTTGCTTATGGGGGCAAGTGGGTGGAGGTCCTGGGGAAATTTGAGGCTGATTTGGAATTTGGTGGAAATTTTGCTACAGGATCTGTATACATTGTCAAGGACGGAGCAAATTTATTGGGGTGGGAGGAGCAAGAAGAGTTAGGTATTATCTTGGACCCCAGTCATCCCGACATGGTGTTATCTAGACGGGAGGTGAAGGAGCTTTGCTCTGTGCCGCAGTCTGCTACTCCACCAAATGTAAGTGTGATCGGGCATTTAATGGCTGATGAGTGGATCTGGAATTATCCTGACGTGTTCAGTGAGAACTTGGGGAAACTAAAGGGTTTCCAACATCAAATCATTCTCAAAGAGGGAGCACAAGTGGTAGCTCATAAAGTGTGCAAAGTACCACTAAGCCTGCGCAACAAATTGAATCTGGAATTAGAAAGATTGTATTTAATGGGCATAATTGAGCCCATTGAAGGTTCGGAGTAGTTGGCCCCTATAGTTTTAGCGCGCAAGGCTGACAAGTCCTTGAGGCTTGGTGTGGATCTGCGGGATCTCAACTCCAATATTTGGGTTGATCGCCAGCCTCTACCCTATATCAATGAAATGCTGGCGACTTTGGATGGTGCCAATTTCTTCACTTCTTTAGATGTTTCTTAAGCTTACCACCAGGTTGAATTAAGTAGGGATTCAGGGATCTCACATCTTTCGTTACGCCCGAGGGTGCTTACCACTATATCCAGATGCCTTTTGGGTTGGCATCAACTGTGTTCCAGCAATTGAAGGGCAATTTATTTAAAAACACTGTGGGGGTCATGTTTTTCCAAGACGACAGTATGATGTTTTGTAAAACTGAATCTGAGCATGATGACAGGGTAAGGCAAGTTGTGGAGATTGTGCGGTTGAGTGCGTTGACCCTGAAAAAAGACAAATGCAAATTTTTCGAAGAAGGAATGGATTATTTGGGTCCCCATAATTCGGGCAAAGGGGTGGAACCTAAAGTGAAGGCTTGGAAAGTCGGTGGTACACTCCACTTCAGTTGGTGAGACGTGAGACGTAAGACGTGAGACGCGACGAGGGAGGAGCACGTAGCGGTGCGACGAGTCCCGGCTTCTCCGGCTTCTCCGGTATTCGTACCGTATCGCACCGCTCACTGATTACTGATCACAGATTGACAGGATTCGGACAGGATTCGGACACAATCTGGCAGTCCTGTACAGCCTGCTGCCTGCCTGCCTTCACACGTCACCCAGGGGGAGGCTCCACACCGCTTGGCCCGCTTGGCCTACTCCACTCCACTTTGCTGCAGTCGGCCGTGGTTGTAGGAGCGGTGTGTGGTAACAAAACAAAAAGCAAAAAAAGGCACTATAAACTGCGGACAGTGCTGAGGGCGGCAGCGGTTTTTGCGATTTTGTGGCGGTTTTGTGGCCACGGTAGCTGCGGTGGAGTGCGGCTAAGGAGACCGGCGGCAGGCTGCAGGCTGCGAATGCGGGGCAACAAGTGAATACTAAGTGAAGCAGCCCACAGTCACAGCCTGCAGCTCGCAGAATCCTACAGCAAGCTTAGGAGGTCGACGGAGGCTGAGCGATTTGGAGTGTTGGAGGAACTTCGGGATTTGGGACTCGGAGCTTGGAGTAAGCTACCACAAAAGGTGAGCTGAGAAGTGAGCAAGAGCAGAGAGCGCGGCCGTCACTAGTGGCGGCCGCTGGGTGTTGAGCCCAGCAGACTGCGGAAGCGGTCCAACTAGGTTGAGTGCAGCTTGCGGTCTGCGTGAGTGCCCTGCTCCTGCTCCAGCTTGCCCCTGGCGGGCGATCATTGCCCCTCACTCTCCTATCCCCCTCCCAGCCTCCCGAGCCCTTTTCTACCTCCCACCTCCAACCCCCGGCAGAAGATGTCGTGGGTAACATTATGAACAAATCACCTTCACGCAGCCATAAGGTTCGGAGGTTGGACCGTGTGCAGGTGTCCGGTCATCGGATAATTTTACGAGCACTATCAAATGTTTGAACTGTGAATAAAGAAGCAAAGGAAGTGCAAGGAGTAGTGAAGAAAGTGGGAGCAGGTGCTCAACTGCTGGATAATCCACGAGTACTGTCGAGTCCTCAAGTGCTGAACTGTGAATTAAGAAGCAAAGGAAGTGTAAGGGAAGTGTGAAGGAAGTGGGAGCCCCCAGGGCAGCATATAGATAGAGGACTGACATGAGATCTGGGAGAACTAGATCTGAGGTCAAGCCGAAGAAAAAAGCTAGCCAGAACAGTGGGAAGATTAGTAAAGGAGTCTCTGTTCCACTGATAAAAGTTACACAACTGGAAAAAAATTCGGAATCTCCACCAATTGTGTCACCAACGCCAACAAAAAAACTAGTAGGCAGGAAACTAAAAATTACCGATTTCCTAATCTCCCCAGGGACCCGACTTAAGGATCCAACAACAAGAATGTCATCTTCAGTTGGATCCGCACCCAACACGGTGTGTGCACAGACTAGTATCCCATTGGAGGATAGCTGTAGCACCCCAAAGATCATGAAAACAATTGGCAATCAAGTAACTGTGATAGCTCAAATAAATATAAGTGAAGCGCCACAAACAACACAAACAAATGTAATGGAAGAGGTGTTAGAGGCAATCACAGAGCGACAATCTGTACGTCTCGTGCCATCCCCTCATACCCTTGGGGTCAAACTTGGCGAAAGCCAAATGTTTGTTTCTTCCAGGGACAGTACGGCCAGTATGGACCCGTTTTTTGCCGAAATAGAAGACGAAAACATTTCGGGTGGTCAGTTAGAGGCTCCGTCCAAAACCATTTTGGAAATTCAGGAATGTTTAATAAGCTCTTTCGGGCCAACACAGGAAGCCCAGAAGGCAGAAACTTTTTCTTTCACTGTAAAGGCACAACCACTAACAGGGCTCCCTCATGACTATAGCACCACACTCTCTCCAATAAAGTCTCGACCAGGGTCTGGTCTTATCACTCAATCAAGTACTTGTCCGGCAGAAGAGATCGTGGATAACATCATGAATAAATCTGGAGATGATACCCTTTCAAGCCAGCGAACAGATGCTCACCAGGCAGACCACTTCTCACCCCTATAAGCTCCGCTATGGTCACCATTCATCAACATTATGGAAACCATTTCTTCAGCATTATTTCAACATTCAGAAAAACTAGAGTTGCAAGTTGACCTTTTGCAAATCCTGGTGTTACATGTTTCTGGAATAGAAAGAAAACTTCAAGAACTAAATTCCATAATCGAGCGGGTGCAGAAAGACCCCCACACGATATATCACGAATGCCAACGTTCCAACACTATGAATCAACTGAAGTCCATTCCGGCAATCTTGACAGATATTCTGGTAGAAGTAAAAAAAACAACGAACATCGTCATAACCGCTGTTAGTTCTTCCACCAAAATAGGCTCAAGCCAACAGAACTTCACTATTCCTCCGGGCACTTTGGAAAGCGCGGAGGGAATTGATGGCATCCTGAGAGACTTAGACTCAGATACGCAGACAGAAACTTCAAACAACACGTCTACGCAAAGCAATCACCAACGCGATGACCTGTTGCCTGACGCAGTAGCTTCAAAATCGCAGCAACAAAAACCCAGACACCCACTAACTAAACGGGAACGTAAGAGACTAAGAAAGTCAAGGCAAAATAAGCAAATGAGATGCCAAGGTATAGTACAGATTGTCCAAAAACAGGCACAAGAGTCACCCGCCTCTTGCGGTCAGCATGCGAATCTGCATGAAGTAGTCCTTGGAAATGGGCTCGCGGGAAATAAGCCAAACACGTGCCATTCCGAAAAGCCACCTGAATTCAGACATCACCCCGATCAATGCGGAACAAACATTCTTCCATTTGATTCAATAATATTGCAGCCAAGCAGTCATAAAGATTTCCGACCATTATCCCTCTCTATAAAAGATCAAAAAGAATATGGGCCAGCATTGCATACTCCCCGGCTAGAACAACCAAGCATATCTCAATACTTTCCCAAACAATCAAAGGCCCAAAATAGAGAAACTTCGGCTGAACAGCAGCAATCACCAAAAACCGAGCATCGACTAGCAATTCAGATCGATCAATCTCCACCATCAGGAGACCAAGTAAAATTTCAGAAAATAAAAGCAGACTTGACTAAATCTGTCGTGACAAAAACAATTTGCTCCCAAACCTTAACTGAAGGAAAAAAGCCCCCAGGAGAAACTACATACAGAATTTTTTCAGGACCACACCACCATAGAGCCGATCCTCTACCAAGCAATGAGGGACAAAAATTCCCGGAAGGCTCAGTAACGTTAGAATTGATTCCACATTACAACTCAAGAGGACACCACGACATTCTTAACCGCAGTGCAATACTAAAGCTTTCAAACTCCATTGAAACATTAAAACATCTAAACACAATTCATATTGAAAGCATTCAATTTAAAGCACTCCCAAGTGCAAAAGGGAGAGAAATGACGGTCGTAACTTGGAGTGCTCCAAAAATTACAATGGAATTCTGGTGTCACAGAGAATTTTTTGCTAAATGGGGAATCGAAATAAAATCAACGAAATAGAACGGTATCCTGGCCCGCTATGTCCAACAGCCGAGTTAAGTTCGGCAACGGACAGCGGACTACTCCGGGGGGCAGCAGGACCCACCACAAGCGCTCAGGAGGGCTGGTCCAATCTACGAATCATTCGGCAGGTAGCACCCAAAGTAGTCATTCAAAGCTGAAAAGTTCTTCTTCCAACCATTCGGGGTACCGAGACTAAGAAAAATGAGGCATGAAAAAGTAACCTAAAATTGTGCTCTTGGAACATCAATGGTTTCGGCAGTAAGACAGAAGAGGCGGACTTTTTGATTGTCTCCAAAAAATTAGACATCTTGCAATTCCAGGAAATTTGGTCCATGGTACCCACACCGATAAATGGCTTCAAAGAATTCCATCAATGCGCCATTAAAGGTAAAACGCCTGGCAGAGCATCCGGAGGTCTATCAATTTACCTCAGCACAAGTATACCATGGACCTATGAATTCATTGAGTTAGGACAAACCTGGATTCAATGCATAAAAATCTCATTATCACAAGACCTTCTCAACAACTCACCGCATAATTGTGAGGAATATTTACTAATAATATGCAATGTTTATATCCATCCAGGATCAAAGGCAAAACAGGAGAAAATCGTTAGCCTCAAAGCCCTGCTCAAATCGTTGTAATCCACCGTTCCCCAAGCTGGTTTTGTGCTGGCAGGCGATTTTAACATGTTCTTACTACAAGAGGACCAAGCCCAAAATAACCAACAAAACAAATTCAAAGAGAAAAGTATCTACCCTGTAATCACAAATTATCGCAAAAAAGACCGCCATGGTAAACTTTGTGCTTCATTATTAGCCGAAATAGGGATGATAACTTTAAACGGACGTCTCCCACAAGATCAGCCAGCAGCACCAACAAGAATATCCAAGCAGGCACACTCTGTTCTAGACTACACAATAGTGGACATTGAGTTATTACAAACGATCTCTAGTTACCAAATAATCCACAGACTAGAGAGTGATCACAGTCCTCAGTCAATAGATTTCCGCATCCACATCCCAAGAGCAGCTGAAAGCAATGATCTGTTGGAAGTCCCCAGTCCGTACAACCAAAAAAGGCTGGCGTGGAATGGCAAAAACGCCAGTGCACTAATGAACTACCTAAAAAACCTACTGGATACCACACAAGAACAAAACCCGAAACAGCCATGGGCAATTTGGGAAAACATGATTATGATGCTTATCTCCGAATTTCCATCACAGAATAAGCACCATGGAAATAAATCCAGGACAATAACAACAGAGTCTTTTAGCTCACTAGCGGGTAAAAAAAGGGCATTAAATCGGGAAATAAGAAAACTACGGGGCAATGCCCTAATAATGAGAGAAGGTGCAAAGCAGCAAATCCATCAGTTGAGACAGAAAAACAAACGAGAAGTTTGGATGGCAAAGAAATCACAACAAACAGAAATTTGGCAAAAATTGCTGCAGACAAGTAAACCAAATAATAATAAGAAGTTCTGGGCTGAAATAAACAACATTGCAAATGGTTCCTTCCGCCAACACAATGCAAACATCTTAGAGGCAGATTGGATAGCCCATTTAACTCAAAATAACATGGATGAAAACATCAAACATCCAGTTACGAATAAAGATCACCACGCTCTGCATCAATTAAAAAACGACCAGTCAGAAAACACGCTCGAGGGAAATTGGATTAGAATCAATCAGGTCGAGATGGTCATAAAAAAACTTAGATCCGGTGGAGCCCCAGGCCCAAACGGCTTGCCAAACGACCTTTTTAAACAAGACAAATCCTTTTGGGCAGAATTCTTCACTCCATTGTTCAACCATGCTTTCCAATCAAATAGTATACCAGCTTCATGGAGAGGTAGCGTTCTACATCCGATATTCAAAGCTGGCATTAGATCAGATCCGGCGAATTATAGGTTAATCGCTTTAATCGATGTAGAAGCCAAAATATACGCGTCAAATCTCCTGATAGCTTTGGAAGAATGGGTCACTTCCTGCAAGATTCTCCCTGTCACCCAGACAGGCTTCAGACCAGGCACAAGTACAATGTGTAACCTTCTGGCCTTGAACCTTCTTGTCGAAAAAGCAAAGCGAAAATCCACCAAATTATACACGTGCTTTGTTGACCTAAAAGCAGCATTCAACATGGTACCCAGAGAAATCTTGTGACAAAAGATGGCAAAATGGGGCATTCAACCACTGCTACAACGGGCTATAGTCAATTTGTACACATCCACCTGGGTCCAGATAAAACTAGGGAACGGGGAAAGAACCACTGCAAGGATCCCAACGCAAATCGGTTTAAAGCTGGGATGTGTGCTAGCCCCTAGCCTTTTTAATATCTTTACTGCAGACCTAAACAAGAGGCTATCAGAAGTACAAAGTGACCCTCCAAAGATAGCTCACCGCCAAGTAAGAAGCCTGCAGTATGCAGACCATATAGTTTTATGCAGCCAGACCCCTGTTGGTTTGCAGCGCCTGATCACAAAGCTGTTGGAATACACAAAGGAGCTCGGTTTGTTGTTAAACTACAACAAATGTAAGTCCGTTTTTATATAGCGCAGCTACTCACCCTTACGGGTCTCAAGACGCTGGGGGCCGTAGTGGAAATTAAGTGAGCTATTGCCCAGAGTCACATGGTGCTGAGCTGAGCTGCCGCCGGAGCCGGGGATCGAACCGTGAACCCTGTGCTCCGAAGTCAGCTGCCCTGGCCGCTGCACCACACCTCTCCACCTACAACAAAACTAAGGTCATCTGCTTCTCAGCAAACACCGGGCCCAACAGAAAAAAATATAAGTGGTACGCAGCAGGAAACAGCATAGAACAGAGTGCCTCCTACAAATATCTGGGAGTGGTGGTTGATTCAAAGTTTGCACTTAAAGATCACTTAATTAATAGAAGAGCTCAAGCAAACAAATTACGATTTGCATTAAACACACTAAAAATGAAATTAAAGTGCCCATCAAATTCCCACCTACTAAAAGTTATTGCTGCTAAGGGGCATATTATCAAGAACGGCGTTAAAATTATCGCCGCTTTAGCGGCAGAAAACTGCCGCTAAAGCGGCGATAATGGGCTTGATAATATGCCTTGAGAATTCCAATAGAAGCCCATGTTCTGGTGTCAACCTGGGCTTCTATTGGAGTTCTCAAGGGCATATTATCAAGCCCATTATCCGCCGCTTTAGCGGCAGTTTTCTGCCGCTAAAGCGGCGATAATTTTAACGCCGTTCTTGATAATATGCCCCTAAGTTTCTTCCTACGCTCACTTATGGCTCCGAATTATTTAAAGGCCAAGATGCGAACTTCCTGAACCTCCAACAATCAGGCCTATTCAAACAAATTTTTCGGATCCCGCAGTTCACATCTTAAGCACAAGTCCGCTTGGAATTTGGGTTATTAAACCAACATCCGGTTAGGCAAGCAGCAATAATAAAAATGTGTTGGAAATTAAAAGCAGCTCAAGAGGAATCCTTGCTGGGGCTTAGCTGGACGGAAATGAAGAACCAAGCAAAAAGAAAAAAAGATTGGCATTCAGTACTCGAACAAGCTCTAACAATGCTCAATATGCATGACGCCTGGGCTACCAATTATAGCTTTACTGCATTCAAAAAAATAGTTAACAACGCCGCAAAACAAAAGGCTTGGCTGATGGACAAAGCTGGCTTAGCAACAAAAAAACACGGTTGGATGGTTTTATCTTCATATGAGAACCAATCACCTCAGCAGTATCTCGTCCAACATATAACTCCATCAGTCCAGCTCTTGCTACTTTTGATCAGACTGGGCGCTTTCAGTTCAAAAGATCAGGTCCCAAAATGGAAACAAACATGGTCAACCATGCAGTGCAGACTTTGCGGCCAGGCGGAAGGGACACTCATCCACTTTTTGTGTATTTGCCCAGCAGTGAACAATTTGAGGCGGTATTATTTATTTCGTATATTTCGTTCTCTTCAAGTTAGATCATGTTGACCAGCCGTAATGCTATTACTAAATAGCCAATCGTTACAGACCTCATGCAGGGCCGCCAGATGTTTGCAAAAAGTAAGCACATTACTAGAAAAATCAAACACATAGTGCTCGCTATAGTGTTCCTTAGCACACACAATGTAACTGTACATTTTGCACATTTGGTATCCTGGTGGTGGCCGCAAAAGGCTCGGCATAGACCCACTGTGTTTATTTGATTTCAATAGCCATGCAATAAACTATACTACACGTTTCAAGATTCCCAGGGCTCAGCCGATTGAAGACACCATCACTGATATAGGGACACGTACATTATTCAGACTCTAGAAATCATGCGATACACTATATTACATGTCCGAACGCCACCAGCGCCAAACTGATTTCAGATACTATCACTGTTACAGTGACATGCACACTTACAAATTTGCACATGTTTTTAGCCATGAAATTGAGGATCATTAACATTCTAGCATCCAACTTGTTTAAAGTCCATATTGCATTTATTGCTCATGACTTTGGCTAGGAAAATGAGGATTAGTACTAACCAGTTTACATTTGCATTTTGCACGTGATTTTAGCTATGTAATTGAGGACGTATGCACACTTGTATTTTTGCACACAAGAACAGTAATGAAATCTGACGACCATTAATATCTAGGGCCATGTTGTATATAGTCCACATTGTACTTTCGTCCATGATTTTAGCTACGAAATAGAGGATTGGTAATATCTAGTTTACATTTGTATTTTTGCACATTCTTTTAGCTAAAAAAATTGAGGATGGTTTAAATTGAGCATTAACTCGTACATAGTCGACTTACATATAATCGGTATCTGATTAATGCTGAATAGGGAGTCAATGCATTAGGTTAAAGGGTTCGTGCAATAAGTATAACAGACCTGTGCTTGTAAATAGGATGTTTTTTTATAATACGATGATTTTAACACAAAACTGTAATGGTTTTAATTAACTATACACAATAAAAAAATATATATATATATTGCTAAAGTGAAGGTTTTGGAGGCCGTCCAAAGTGCACCTAAACCCAAAGACAAAGAGCAACTCGGCTTTTTTTGGGGTTGGTGGAGTATTAAGCTAAATTTAGTGAGCAATTTCCCAGATAAGACAGTGTGTTTGTGGAAGCTTCTTTAGAAAAATACGAGATATGTGTGGAACGAGGAATGTGAGAACAATTTCAAACACATTAAGAAGGAAATTGTACAAGCCCGGCCTCTCAAATTGGTCAACATCAATGATTTATGTATCATCTCCACTAATGCGAGCAATGTGGGTCTTGGCGCTGTTCTCATGCAAAAAAGATGTGATGGCCGTGAAGAAACCATAGCTTTTGCATCAATAACATTATAAGGTGCTGAAACCACATCTTCAACCATACAGAAAGAGGCTCTGGCGTTGTGGTGGGTTGTGAAGCATTTTAGAAACTTCTTGTGGGGAAATGAATTTGTTCTCAGAACGGATCACATACCATTGGTGGATCTTTTCACCACAAAGGGGAAGGCGGAAGAGCTACTCCGTGTATAGCAAAGTGGCAGTACAGATTGCAAGAGATCCATTACAGGGTGGAGTATGTGGTTGGTGCAAAGAACTATGTGGCTGATTGTTTGTCAAGGCTACCTCTGGAGAAGTGTGTTGAGAGTAATGAAAGAACTGAGGAATTAGAGATGGTGTGTGCTGTGTGTTCTGTGGTTGATGCAGTAAAAGGGACATTGTCAGAGCAGGAATGGTTGGAGGCAGTGACGGATGATGAGTTTAAAGCGATAGCTAGTTTTGTTGCTGTAGGTTGGCCCAGCAATAAGGATACACCCACTGAATTGATTCCATACAGGAGAGTTAGGGAGGAGTTGTCCATTGTAGGGGGTATTTTGCACAGGTGTGGTCAGTTAGTGGTTCCAGGATGTATGCGAAGGAAGGTTTTGGATTTAGCCCATGAGGGTCATCTTGGCATTCGGGTCATGAAGCATAATATAAGGGAGGATTTTTGGTGGCCCAGTGTGGACAAGGTGTAGGAAGCTGGGTTTCTGTTGCAGTAACCCCCCACTTTTTGCCAGACTAGTGATGCACTTTGACTTGATGTGCCCTGGGTCCCTGCCAATCAGGTTCCGAGGGCCTTTGTTCTTTTCCAAAAACTGTCCCTTTTACCCCCAATTGGCACCTCTCTGGCCACATGTCAGTCCCTTGTAAAAATGTACCATGGGTACCAAGGGCACTGTGCCACCCTTAGAAGCCCTGCACCCTTACACACACACACTGCCATTGCAGGCTGCGTGTTTTGGTGCAGAACAAAGTGAAGAGTCGACATGGCACACATCCGTGTGCCATGCCTACAACCCACTGCCCTGGCATAGGTCAGCCACCCCTCTAGCTGGGTGCACTAAACCAGTGATGAGGGTACAGGTGCATGAGCCCTGTACCCGTACAGTGTCTAGAAAAATTCCTAGACATTGTAAGTGCAGTAATGCTATTCAGAGTATATGGTGCTGGGAGTTTGTCATTATGACCTCCACAGTACCATAATGGCTTTACTGAGAACTGGGAAGTTTGGTATCAAACTTCTCAGCACATTAAACCCACACTGATGCCAGTGCGGGATTTAATGAAAAATGCACTCAGAGGGTATCTTAGAGATGCCCCCTGAAAAACGACCAGCCTCTGGTGGGTTCCCTGACTGGTACACACCAGTCTGCCACCATAAGACATGTTTCTGGACCCCTGGGGTGGGAGCCTTCACTCCCTGAGCCCAGAAACAAAGCCTTTCCTGGGAGGAGGTGGTCACACCTCCCCCAGGCCAGGAAGAGCCATCCGTGGCAGGGGACCTTCAAAGACCTTGCAGCCTTTGTAATGCGACACCCAGCCTCTCCTGCTATCAGGAGCAGGCCCCCTTCCTGTCTCCCCTCCTTTTCGGGGGAGAAGACAGGTGGGAAAAATTAGTCAGCCCAGAAGGTGTGCCCACCTCTGCTAACCCCAACACTCAGGTGGGGGAGGTGAGGTGAAGCTCACTCTTCCGTGCCTGCCACGTGGGGTGAGCACATGGGGTGAGCACTCCAAGGGTGTAGTCACCCTAAGGTCAGTAGCCCATTGGCTACTCACCTCCAGACCCCTAAAACACCCCCTAGATACAGTATTTAGGGGGCAGCCCTGAACCAAGAAGACAGATTCCCGCAACTCAGAAGAAAAAGGACGAAAGAAGACGCCCAGCAGAGGAGACTGCAGAGAACAACTGACTTGGCCCCAGCCCTACCGGTCCGTCTGCAGTTTCCAGAGATCCTGCGCCAAAAGTCGCCTTGTCCTGCAGCCAGCAACCTCCAGAACCCGGGAAGGACTGACTGCCTTCTCCTGTGAACAGCAGCTCTGTTCAAAAGATAACTCCCAAGACAGACTCCTGCTGAGGACAAAGAAACCCGACGCCTGGAACCACCACTGTACCCCTCGCCTACGGCCTGAGTTCAAGTGGCCCACTGGTCCCAGCAAGGTCCCCCAGTGCTCCAGAGTTCGAGTCCACCATGGGTTGACCCCTCCAGCACTCCCTGACATCGCCTGCAACCTCTGCACAGAGACCCCCCCAACCGCGAGTGGCCCGGTAAGGTGAAATCTGACCTCAAAAGACACCCCTGCATCCAGCTGCCCTGCACCCTGGAGAAAAGAACCCGAGGTGCACCTATGTCTCTGAGCCCTCCACCTTACCTGCCCAGCTGTTGGTTCCTCCCGGAAGTCTTCCTGGACCGAGCCTGCAGCTGAAAACCAAAAACGAAAATCCCCATTGAAAACAACAGGGCACCCAACGCCAAAATAGCACCCTGCACCCAGCCGCCCCTGCGCTGCTGCGGGTGCACTTTGTGTGCTAAACCGGATCCCCTTTTGTCCTGAGCCTAACACCAGGAGCTTTGCTCCCACAACCCAGTGGCCAACTTGGAAGCAGCCACCAACCCGTGGCCCCCTATCCCCCATTGGATAACATTGGGCCTCAGCACTCTGCACCCGGCCACCCTAGTGCCGCTGAGGGTGTAACAAGAGAGCATCCTTGACCCTGGGGGAACCCTTGTTCTAGCCCCTGAAACTCAACCCCAAAGACCGAGTACTTACCTGGTAACCGTTAACTTCAATTCTCTCCATAGGAACCTATTGACTGTTTTTCTCTGAAAAATGTTCTAAGTGTGGAGTTGATTTGTATGGAAACCTGAAAAATTACAATTTTGCAAAACTGATTTTACTTACCTTTTCTCTAGGAAATGTCCAAGTGTGATATCTAGGCATATCACACTGAGTAGAAAAAGTAACTTAAAAAGTAATCTAGAAAGTAACGAAAAAGTAATCTGTACAGTAATTTCACTACCTTGACTTACCTGTATTTCAAACAACTGCATTTGAACTTGAATTCACTTGTAAACACTGCATAATATTTTGCAAAGCATTTATTTCACTTACCTGTGCCAGGCTTGACTTGGTTCTAGAAATAAAATAACTTAATAATATTTTTATACAAACAAAATTGTTCCGTATTTGAGTGTGTGACATCATTTGCTGATTGAGTGTGTACGACAAATGCTTAACACTACCCTCTGATACAGCCTTACTGCTCGCCCACACTACCACAAATAGAGAGTAAGGTGCTATCTACTTTTTCCTCTGCCTACCTTTGGGGTTTAACTGGACTCTGTGCACACTATACCTCATTTTGGTATAGTATATACAGAGCCAGCTTCCTACACAAGGCCATAGAACATTATGTTCGGGATTGTTACATGTGTGTCCTTAGTGATAAGTCACAGGTTAAGTGCTCTTTCCCGGTTGAACCTATTGTTGTAAAAAACTTGCCTTTGTGTAAACTTGCATTTGATGTTGCAGGACCATTTGGTGTTACAGGTAGCTCACCTAAGTATGCCTTAGTCTGGGTGGACTATATGACAAAATGGCCGGAAGTGGCCAAGATGGCGACGAGAGCGGAGGCGTAGTGCAGAGCTCTGCTACAGGCCGACCCAAGATCCTGTTAAATACTAGCTTTCTGCTGACCTCATGCTCGAATAATCGAGGCGCGGCACCGCTGAGTAGTGCGGGGCCCTCCGGCAGCCCACAATTGATCATTCTGGTGCTTGGAGAGTGAAACCGGACGAGCACCGACACAGTGTGGCGTGGCACTGTGGGCCGCGACGTGGTCCTGCGGCGCTGGCTGGGGGCGACAGGGTAGCCGCTTGGCCCCAGGAATAGAGTACCAAGACGGCTATTGCAGGGTTTGCGATTAATCTCCTGCCCCCGTGGAAGACCGGTGTGACGCGATACGACGTCCGAGTGCTAGTCGTGCACCTCCCACGGGACAATTATCCTGTGCCTGCTTCCATGGATATGCATCGCAGGCCTGGGAATTAGTGAGTGTGGCGGCTTGGACTTCGCCTTTCCTTCACCGGCACAGCAGAAAACGGTGCCCCCCGCGTGTGCCGAACATCGCCGTCGGGGGTGAGGCGCTCGCCTGGAGGTGTGTAGCCGCGGTCGGCAAGTGCTCAAGTGACACCGAGGAGACCTGATAAATTGAACTGCGCGATTCCAGCTATATATTCATAAGCAGCTAAATAGCGGACTGCCACTGCGGTAGACTGACTCGAGGGGAACAAAAGAAGAAAATAAGGTCAACAAGGAAAAAAACAACAAAAAAACAAAAACAAATAAAAGACATCCATAGAGGACCGTTTCTGACGAGAGCTGTCGCCTGGTTATTTGCACGTGCGCCACGCATGGTCTGCCCAACCTGGACCTAACCACACTGGGTTATACTGCGGGCTCTGTAAATATTAAACACAGGTTGCGTCTCCTCTCTGTGCCTGCCGCCGGAGCGGTTACAGCTGTTGAGGCCCGCTGTTCGTTGAGGTGCTTTGTGGCTGACTGTAACCGCTGCGGCCCTGGCAACCTAAATCAAGAGCTCCTGTGTAGCAGACCATGCAATGGCCGGGATACTGCTATGGCATCTTTAGACGCCCTTTGAACACTACCAAGCTTGGTAAGAAGGACCTCTCAGACGATATACACAAAGGGAGAGCAGCTTGCGGCATCATCCCTGCTGGTCTTGCATTGGGCGCAACTTTGTGTGAACTTTGTTTACGCCGTGTTTGGCCATCCTCTCGCCTTCGGGCTCACATCGTGGTGGTCTTTTGTTTGCCCTGGACGGGGTCTCCTTAGGGCTCCATTGTGCTGGGCGTTGGTGGTCCCCCACCAGGGTGTTTCTCGGACTCTGGCACACAGCGGGTAGTGGCCCGCGAACGGGCGTATTGGCTCTACGACACACCGAGATATGAGCACCCTCCTGGATATAACCGCATAACTGGAAAACACAATACTGTGGTGAGGCCACCAGAGGAGAAAGAAAGACACTCCTTCAGGCGGACTGTCATCCTGGGTATTGCAGACAGGGCGCAGGGCACCTTACTCAGTTACACCACTGCGATGGGCAAGCTGAAGTCTGATAAGACTCAAAACCAGCCAGGGGATGCAGCAACCCAGACATCTGCCGCAGACAGGGATGTACACAAGGTGACTTCTAAACCCACTGAGCACGGTGACCTTTCCCATCGGTTCGATGAGGTAATGGCGGCAGTCCTAGACATTAAAAACACGCTGGGCCCAAAAATAGATACACTATGCTTGGATGTTGGATTCCTGCGAGAAGACCGTAAGAAATTAAAAGGTCTAGCGGAAGAGACGGAATCGACGCTGGCCTCCTTGCGCCCAACAGTGGTATCGGCAACAGGACAGATTGAATGGCTGCAAAAAGAAGTGGAATACCTAAAGAAGAGGGTGGATGATCAGGAAGGCAGATCACGCAGGAATAACATGCGTAGAGTCGGGCTGCCAGAGCTAGTCGAGGGGCAGAATATGGAACTGTACTTAGAGACATGGTTCACAACAGACATTCTCAAGGGCAAACACTCAAAAAAAAATTCAGTCGAACGTGCACATAGGGTACCAGGTGGCCCTCTTCGCCCGGGCAACCCTCCCAGGCCAGTGGTTGCACAGCTATTCAACTACCGGGACAGGGATCACATCCTGCAGGTCACACGGGCCCGTGGCCCATGGCAAATAGACAACGCTACAGTACTTATTTATCCTGATTACACCCTATCAGTACAACAAAGCAGATTATCTTATATAGAAGTTAAACGATGCCTACGTGATAATGAAATACAATACGCACTGCAATACCCTGCCACATTGCGAATCCGACACAAAGACAGAACCATCCTCTGCCATACCCCTGTAGAAGCCTGGTCCTGGGTGGAGCAGAATGGCTTTGCCAGTGCCCTGCCGGTGGCGGCTGCTCACCTACGATGGCGCACTGTGGGCGCATGGGGAGGCTGCAATAAGACACAGCCATGACACCCACTAAAGATCAGGTGGCTAGAGAAAAGGAGGAAGCTATAAAACAGGCAGAACAACAAGGCAGCCTAGACCGCCCTCCAGATCAGGATCTGACACAGATACTGTCCCGGACCAAGTGTACAAATTAACGGAGTCGCAACACTCAGCACTGATGGGGGGAGGTCCCATAATCACACCACACATGGCGGAGGAACTTGGATGATCTTTCCACGCATCTCACAAGGAACTCAGGCAGCCACTCATCAGAGGGACCTTTCTTATCGCAACCCGCCTCACCACGATAAACGTCTGATGTAACAATCATGCACTGTCACTATGAACATGTTGGACACACACAGATATGGCGACCACTATGCGGATAACCATGCAGCTCGACTACGCCCCCATGTAGACGATAAGTAGCTGATACAGCACTGTTATGTTTTTCTTCTTTCTCTCTGCTCCTTTATTCTTCTCCTCACTACAATATTTCTTTGGATATCCTTTGTCTTATTATTTAGTTGGTTGTTTGCTATTTTGTAAGGTTGCATTTCAGTGCAGATGGCATTTCGCCCATTGGCAAACTGGCCATGGTTGGGGAGTTGGGAATCGTAAATATTATTTGCAATCTGTCCGCCTAGTATTGACACACACCATATTCAATGTGTAAAACACTACCAAGGAAATGCTCGAGATGCACCTGCCAGGGAGGGGACCTGGTATCTGTTGGCCATGTCGTATGGGGGAATATCATCCTGCTGTTAGCTACTCATTAGACAAAAATGTCAGGTAACGATTATCTCCTCCTCACCTGGAACGTATGGGGATTGGCCAGCTGCGCCATGCAACACAAGGTATATCAGTACCTGCGCAGGCACAAGATCTCAATGGCGCTACTATAGGAGACACACCTCATCCAGCAGACCCTCACATCAGTGCACAGGCGTTGGAGAGGTATGGTGATAGGAACCACATACTCGGGCTCCCTTACAGTTGCTAAAAACTCTGGTAGACCCACAGGGCCGATACCTGATTTTAGAGGGACTCCTAGATGGCTCCCCGTTAACACTTGTTTCTTTATATGCACCGAACTCGGGACAGGCCGCGTTTTTGCAAACTATGACTCTATCTTTACTGAGTGACCCGTCGGCCCCAATGTACTTGGGGGGTGACTACAACTGTGTATTAGATTTAGAATTAGATAGGTCGCGTCCACCATTACCAGGTGCACAATCGATAGGTCTGGCGCACCATGTGAAAATCTGGGCCAGGGACATGCAACTACGTGAAGTCTGGCGTAGCAAGCATCCCACAACATGCACATACTCACATTATTCATCAATACACGATCTATATACTAGAATAGATGAAATGAAATACCAGCATTTGTAAATCACACAGCTACCTCCGGAGAGGTGTCCCGGTGCTGGGGGCCCTCGGGAAGATTAAGCGAGCTATTGCCCAGAGTCACATGGTGCTGGTCTAACCTGCCGCCGGCACCGGGGATCGAACCGTGAACCCTGTGGTCCGGAGTCAGGCGCCCTGGCTGCTGCGCCACACCTCTTCCACAGATGCAATATTCTGTTCACCAGATGCTTTGACCAGCGTATCGCGTGCAGAATACCTGGCCCGCACATTGTCGGACCACTGTCCCCTTCTGGTACACCTGACATGGGGCACCCGTAGAACTAGCATCCCCACATGGTTACTCCCCCTGGAAGCACTTAAAGATACACCACTGTGCACTTCTATGTCACAGTCCATTACCTCATATTTTCAACTAAACGCAGGTACTGCCACATCTGCTGGTTTGGGATGCATTTAAGGTGGTATTGCGTGGATTGATGATCAAAGCCGTATACGGCTCCTGTATGTCACTCTTGAAAGAGCTGCAGGACCAAGAATCCGAAGTTAGTCGCTGCGAACTCCTTGCTCCTACTGACATAAGTATTGCGCCCACATTGGCCAAGCCCCGATTGGCCTTTAAAGAGACAGAGGACAAGCTATGTGCTCTTGACTACAAGCAATACCTGGCCCGGCAGCATGCAGACGGAGACAAAGCGGGCAGGACGCTGGCGTGGATGCTTAGGTCTGGTTCTTCACAGCCCCCGATCACAGGCATATATACAATGGATGGGCGATTAGTGAACACTCAGGAACAGATCAACGACTCCTTTTACAAATACTGTGCCTCCCTTTATACGGCTCCAGAGGCTGGTGCACCGCAGGAGATCCAGCGATTCCTGGCATGCGCCACACTACCGCATATAACCCAACCTCAATACGAGTCGCTCGAGGCTCCTATCTCTGAAATTGAGATCTCGGAAACGATTAAACAACTGGCTAGAAACAAGGCACCAGGGGCGAATGGTTAGCAGTCGGAGTTCTATGCGATGTACGCGGAACCATTGACACTCCGCTTATGCAATATTTACCATGTGGCGTTTGAACATGGCGCGCTCCCACCATCTCTCCGTGAGGCCATACTAGTGGTGCTACCAAAGCCGGGAAGGGACCCATTGCAGATGGGTTCATACCGTCCTTTGTCGCTGTTGAACACCCACTATAAAATTCTGGGAGGAATACAGGACTGAACTTACGCTCTTTAAATTACTGGAGTGGGCACGGTCGGAGGCAGAAACACCTTGTATTGCCTCCTTAGATATTGAAAAAGCATTCGATACCTTGGGCTGGAGTTACTTAATGGCAGTCCTCTCAGAGTTCGGCATGGACCCTAATTTTCTTCGTTGGGTACAGATACTGTATACCAACCCACAAGCCAGGGGAAAGACGGGACACATTATCTCCCCTTCCTTCAATATAGAACGGGGTACGAGACAGGGGTGCCCTCTATCACCCATTATTTTCGCGCTGACCATGGAGCCTTTAGCGAGCATGCTCCGCATCCATGTCCTGGATTGGGGCATTCAAGCGTACACCCAATGGCACATTCTCTCTATGCGGATGACGCACTGGTCTATCTGCGTGGTCAAAGTGAGACTCTCCATGGTTGGATGAAGGTACTGGACGAACATGCCCAAATGTCCGGTCTGAAAGTGAACTGGTCCAAATCAGTAGTGTTTCCAATGAAATCCCTGACTGCAACTCAGAGGGCACACCTGCCCATTACACCACTTACATGGGCCTTTGATTCTTTGAAATATCTAGGGGTCCAAATTTATCACTCTTAGGGGGATCTAATAGAGGGCAATTTGGGCAAAGTGCTTTCCAACGCTTGCTCCACGCTGCCATTCTGGACCGGGTTGCCTTTATCCCCTATGGGACGAGTGGCCATTCCAAGATGCTGTTGCATCCCAGACTCCTATATTTTTTTGCAGCCATCCCTTTGAAACTCTCTTGCAAATTTGTTCGAGATCTGGAATCACTCCTGGTATCATTGATTTGGGGAGGTGCCCGGGCTAGAGTAGCTCTCCAGAAATTATACCTCCCTCTCTCAGAGGGGGGTCTGGGAGCACCCAAATATGAATATTATTATGCTGCAGCGCAACTTCAATGGCCAATGACATGGCTTTCGAGCAGTAACCTCGCTGAACTAGATCCCTGGGCGATGGAGCTTCAAAGACAAGCCATGCTCGAGAGGCTGTCTGGCACCAAAACCCTGCTACAGAAAAAACAGGGCAATCTGCTGATGTTGGAGGCCCGGGCCAGCTGGTCGAGATATGTTTTGACTACCCAGCGTCCCGCACCGTATGCCCCGGATTTACCCCTTGAACTGCAACCCGGCACCCATGCTTGCCTAAAGAGAACGGAAATCGGGGTATGGCGCACTGCTGGACTAGATACGTGGGTAGACTTGTTTATAGACGCAAAACTATGTGAGTTTGAATGCTTGATGGACCACTATGGACTACCACAAAGGACCTTCTTGCTCTATGCAATACTGAAACAACAAATCGTCCTGGAGTGGGGAAGCACACATGCCGAGCCCACCACATCCAAGGTTTTACAAACACTATTGACTCACGGTCGGGGCAGAAAAGCGATCACAGTGTTATACAACTCCCTTAGACCTGACTCCACCTCCTTGCTGGCACCTTTACGTGAATATTGGAACAGCGCCTTGGCAGTTGACATGACTGATAAACAATGGGCACAGTACATAAGCTATCCTAAATGCATATCAAATAATGCTAGGTTAAAATACACACAATTCAACTATCTCCACCATACATATTTGACTCCACATAGGCTGTCCCGCATGTTCCCTACTTCTGCTGATATATGCCCTAGGTGCCTGTCTGCAGACGCCATGTTTCCTCACATGGTCTGAACATGCCCTCGGCTTGGGACATATTGGAATGGTATAGTCGAGATACTTACGGAAGCGGCAGGATCCCTAGTGGTCCCCCAGGTCCTATACTTTGTCCTTGGAGTCACAAAGCGAAATGCCCTCAAAAGAAACCTTAACAGATTCTTAGACTTGGCACTGGGACTGGCTTAGCGCAGATTGGCTATGTCTTGGAAGTCATCCACGGGCCCAGATATACGTATATGGATCACGGACCTTCGCAGATCCCTGGTTGCAGAACACATGAATCAGATATCCAGCGCTATACAACACCCCCCAACTGCAAATCCCACATCGTGGCAAGATTACTTAACTGCTATAGAGTCAAAATTGCATACAATGGCACCTGGCGCATTATGACTCGCACACCGGTCTGCCTCCCCCGTAGCGTTGCATCAGGTACGAGATAGTTACGAAAGTGTGAGGGCGCTTTGCCTACGCCTGTACATTCTGTGTCACCACAAGCAGAACCATACATAATTAAACTGGTCACGGATTCCCCCCCTTCAAACACCGCTGCTGCATATGCACATGGGTATGCACACACGCAAGTACATAGGCAGACACCTGATAGTGCCCACAAGTGGATACACACTGCAATTATACGGATAACAAGGGACATTTTGTTTTGTATTTTTTTGTATTTTTTTGCTATTTGTTAATAAAGTTGGAGATGGCACATTTAGAATATAGAACGTCAATACTGATGCACAATTAATATTTCTGTGATGACATGTTGCCTTATTAATATTGTACATGCTTTCTCTTTATCTCCATAAATGTGTATGGTCATGCATACTATTGTTATTATGACACAGCATAAGGATACTTTGCTCTTCTCTTCTTCTTTTTTCCTTTTTTGTATCATTTCTGAAAATCAATAAAGATAATCCAACAAAAAAAAAAGGTTTGTGGATAGTGTGTGTTCTGATGCGGTCATAAGATTTTTCAGGGAAGAATTGGTGACTGATAATGGTAAACAGTTGGTGTCCAGGGAGATGGAGAGTTTTCTTAAGGAGAATGTTATCAAACACATCCTCACCTCACTTTATCACCTCGCAGTAATGGTTTAGTGCAACGGATGAACTGCGTTATCAAGGACCAGATGCAGTTGGCCCTTATCAATGGGTTGCATTGGAAGGTGGCAGTTGCAAATATGTTGAAGACTGTGAGAACTGCACCACACATCAGGACCGGGATGTTTCCATTTACGTTACTTAGGGGCAGGATTGCAGGATCCAAGCTTAACAAGGATTGGTTGTCGACCTGGGAAAATTGGGAAGAGTGGTGGACGTGGGCGCTGCAGTATAGAAGAAGTATAGTACTATGGGCGATAGTTACAGAGTTTTCCCTGTTCGCATTGGTGATTGAGTAACGGTTAAGAGGCCAGGTTTTGTTCGCAAGAGATCATCATGGCATTTCTGCACCTATTCGGGTGAAGGACTTAAATGATTGTGGTGTGGTGTTGGAAGATGGAGAAACGTGGAATAAGTGTGCAGTCTCAGTGGTGCCTGATTCCAAGCTGGCTATGTGAATGACAAGCTGGGGGTACATCCCAATTCTATTTTTGTTCCCAATAGGGGAGTTTCATCCAGAGTAAGAACTGCTCATGTAAAATTTCAGGATAATACCAGGTATTAGCCATTGTTTATGTGTTGTTTTGGATACTTATTTTTCTCAATTCTTTTGATATAATATGCTTCACGTTTAGTTTCTGTTAACGGTTCTCATTCTGTTTCTTGCCTTCAATTTTGTGTTAGATTACTTTTGTTATCATTCCTGTGAAGGGAGGGGGGGGTGTTGGGTCTAGAATGTGGTGCTCACGGTGTTCCCTGCGTGGATCTTTGTGGGTGGTTCGCTTGGTAGTTGCTGCCGGGGGTTGGAAGCCGACGAACCATTAAACAAGAAGCACCTTACCTGCTGTGTCGTGATTCTTTACACTATGTTAAAAACAAATGGCTGTGAGGTGCAGCCTAGGGTGGACATGGGTTCAATGTACACCATTCTGCCTAAGGCTTTATTTGAGCAATTATTGGGAGGTATGACATTACAACCTAAGTATATTTTGCCTGCTGGATACCAAGGGGAGGCTATCGACATTGTAGGGTTTGTGGAAGCTGATATAGAATTTGGTGGTAGGCGCATATGAGAAAAAGTATACTTGGCAGAGCAAGGTTCCCTAATTTTAGGGTGAAAACATCAATACGACCTACATATCATTGTCAACCTTAGGGCACCAACACAGGTGATGGTGGTGAAGGAGGAATCAGTTTCTGAGGGTGTACAGGCAGAATATCAAGTTGGAAATGTCGAACTACAGAAATATTGAGTCCTAAATATCGTGGGTCAGAAATATCGACAGCAAGAATATCGTGGTCAAGAATATCGATTTTAAGATTAGAAATATCGTTTTTAAAAATATAGAAGTCATTAATATTGTTTGCAAAAATATAGTTGTTTAAAATATCGATTTTTTAATTAGTGTTATGTATTTTAGTATACATTTTAAATGTATGTGATGTATTTTTTTGTATAAGAATTGTTTATGTTTTTTAATATATGTGTTACATTTTTAGTAGTTATCAATTTTATTTTAATTAAATTTTGCATGTTTTAGTTCCGTAGCGGGTTATGGGTTTATAGGGGAAAAGGGTGGGAAATAATTTATTTATAATAAATTAATGATTATTTTTTATTTATTAATATTGATTTAATTGAGATTTTATTTTGTTAATTGTGGGAAGTAATTTATTATTGATTAATTATGAATTGCTTGTTAATTAATATTAATTAATTAATTGCTAATTAATTATGATGATTGTGTAATATTATTAGGTGCAGGTTGTGGGGTTTATAGGGGTAAAGGGTGGGAAGTAATTTATTTTTAATTAATTAATAATAAGTTGTTAATTAGTATTAATTAATTAATTAAAAATTAAATATGGAAATTGTGTAATTAATTTCAGGTGGGTTGTGGGGTTTATAGGGGTAATGGGTGGGAAGTAATTTATTTTTGATTAATTAATAATTAGTTGTTAATTGATATTAATTAACTGATTGAAAATTAATTATGGAAATTGTGTAATTCATTTTAGGTGCGGGTTGTGGGGTTTATAGGGTTAAAGGGTGGGAAGTAATTTATGTTTAATTAATTAATAATTAGTTGATCATTAATATTAATTAATTAATTGATATTTAATTAGGGTAATTTTTTGTGTGTGGGTTTTAAATTTATAGGGGTACAGGGTGGGGAGTGCAAACATTTTACTTACTTTATAATTAGTTGTTAAATACTATTAGTTTTTTAATTGAAAATAAGTTTTAATAGTGTAGTAAATTTGTTTACAGTTTAATTTTAGGTGTCGGTTGTGGGGATTATAAGGGTAAAGTGTGGGAAGTGAATTAATTTGTATGAGTTTTAATTTGTTTTTTAATTATTAATATTTCTTTAATTGGTAATTAATTATGTTAATTATGGAAGCACATTTATTTTTATTTAGATGTGGGTTGTGAATTGTGTGGTGTTATAGGGTAGGAAATAAAAAAACTAAATTGATGTAATAATTAATGTTTTTGTTTCTAAATATTTCCTAATTAAAAAGCTGCGTAATATCACATCAGCAAATCTCTTGACAGTAGAATTTCTGCAAATGGAAAAAAGATCAGAAACAGAGGCGACTCATACAACCTGGTCCTCAAATGAATTAACAGCTTTGATATTCTCAGCAAGAGCAAACTTCGAAGCATGGGGTATATCAGTATCCTATCCAAAAAAACCAAAATATCCGTACCCACTTTTATCTGACATAGTGACCCCAAATACATCAGGAAACGAGATAAGTCCAACAACTTGCCTAAGGGGGGCTAGAAGCACCACTCCTAAATACACAGACTCTTCAAGCAAGACACTGGAGATAACAAACCAGAACTGAACACGTTTAAATCAACAGTTAGAAGAAGTTCACGATTGGTCGTGGGTGCCCCAATTCCTGAGCCGACAATGACCCTGATGTATTTAACGGTCCTCACAGGATACAGCTAACAGAGTCATACCCAGGTATGCCCAAGAATGATAACATTTGAATTTGTTCATGGAACATTCATGGGTTCAGAGAAATGGGCCAAGACCCAGAGACTCAAGCCTTTTTACAAAGTTTGACATCATCTTGTTACAAGAAACGTGGAACCTGATATCAAAACCTATTATCGGATACGTAGAATGTCATGTCATGGCGGAAAAAATTTATAAATACGGGCACCCAAGGGGTGGGCTGTCAACTTATGTTACAGAAAAATTAGTTTGGCAAATGGAAGAACTTGACACGGGTGAAAATTGGCTACAGGTTGTGAAACTGGAGAGCAACAACCTTGCAAATATAAAGCCTTGGCAGCTACTGATTTTAAACATATATATCCACCCCAACACAAAATGGAAAAAGGAAAAACTGGTATGCCTGATAAACTTGATAAAGGTTCTGCAAATTAGCCATCAAAATTGTGAGATGATAATCACAGGCGACTTCAACTCCAATATAATAGGGAGCAAGATAAACAAGAGAATGTGTCAAAAGGAGTTGGAGGTTAACGAACTGGAAAATTACCTGGACACCTTGGGACTATATATTCTGAATGGAAAAACAAAGGGAGATCAACCGGCTGGGATCACATTTTTAAGTGGGAAAAAACAATCAATTATTGACTATACCATGGTCAGTAAATAACTTTACCACATAGTTGATTCGTTCTAAATACAATCTCGCCCGGAAAGTGACCACCTGCCGCAAGTTTTGACTATCAACGTAAAGCTGTTTCAGAAAAAGAAAACAACAGCCCTAACAGAAATGCCGGTAACATATAATCTGAAGAAACTAAAATGGCGCGGAACGAACATTACACAAATAATGCACGCTGTGCATAAATACATAAATGATAGTGGGTCGCAGTGTACCCAATCGTTAGAAGACGTTTGGGAAAAATTAGGAAAGTTTCTTTTAAATAAATTTCCAGTACTTCCGGGACATCAAGGTACACAAAGAAGAACATACGAACCATGGTTCAATATACAGCTTCGCGACCTGAAAAGGGAAATTACAAGGGAAGCGAGAAAAACAGCTATTGCTGCAAGATCGGGAAAAACTGTAATGAACAATAAAATCACAGACATGAGGAAGTCATACAAGTAGAGGTGTAGAGTGGCAAAAAAGGAACACATGGAAAAGCTCTGGGAGAAATTACTTTGGGCCAGCAAACTGCCTAACAGTTGTGAATTTTGGGGCATAATAAACAAGTTAACAAAGGGAACAGGAATGTTTCAAAAAGCAGGTATAAGCGAGAAAATATGGGAACAACACATACAAAACGTATACAACAATACAAACAATGAAAAGACAACGAGTTCGGAAACTGGGCTAGATGCTCTGCAGGAGGAAAAGCATAGAAAAATTGTCATCAGCCCCCTTTCCCAGGAAAAAGCACAACTTGAAGAAATCTCACTCCTCCACGACAAAGTACAATTTGAAGACAAATCACAGGAACCAAATCATAATGGCTCAAATACTCTAACTAATAACACTCAATTAAAAGAAGTAATAAAAAAATTGAAAATGGAGGGAGCAGCAGGGCCAAATGGTCTTCCAAATGCAATGTTTAAACACGAACCGGACCGTTGGGCAAACTATCTTACGCCGCTCTTTAATCACCTGTACTCTCAAAACAAGATCATTAATTCTTGGAGAGGGAGCATATTTCACCCCACATACAAGAATGGTAATTGTAACGAGCCTAGTAATTACAAGCTTATAGCCCTGATGGACGTTGATGCAAAACTTTATGCTTCCTGTATATTATTACAATTACAAGAATGGATGGAGGAGAAAGGTATAATTCCCAAATATCAAACCGGTTTTAGGCAAGGAATGGGCACAAGTACGAACTTGGCAGCATTAGCAATCCTTACAGAAAAAGCAATTTTCAAGAGATCAGGTCTATTTGCATGTTATATCAATTTAAAATCGGCCTTCGACAGAGTCCCACGTGATCGACTTTGGACAAAATTGAAAGGATGGGGAGTACCACAACAATTAATTAACTCCATAGTAGCCCTCCACAGCGAAACCTGGGCCCGGGTGAAGCTGGGAGATGGCAGTATAGTATCATCTAAGATTGATATAAATAATGGTCTGAAACAGGGGTGTGTTTTGGCCCCAAGCCTTTTTAATCTGTACCTCGCTGACCTGCACATCCATTTGTTAAAAATAAACGGCCATCCTCCGAAATTGGCAGAAGACCACATACAGTATCTGCAATATGCAGATGACATAGTGGTCTTGAGTCAAACCCCAATTGGCCTACAAAGAGTCATTGACCATCTGACTAATTACTTTGATCATCAAGGGCTGGAGATAAACAAGAAAAAACAAAGGTGGTGCGATTAGCGGGCCCACGGCCCAAAAATTCAGGTGGTTCGCAAAGGGCAAACAAATAGAGGAAGTTGGCACTTATAAGTATTTGGGCATCAATTTAGGGCGATGCATGTCCTTTACTGATCAAAATGTGCAATAAGAGCAAAGGCCCAAACTCTAACCTTTGCATACAAACAGCTGCAATCGAAACTGAGTTGCCCTTCATACAGCCATCTTTTAAAAACAATGGCAGCACAATTACTTCCAGCGCTGGCATATGGATTAGAAATATGGCATGGCCGGGAATTTGGAATATTAAACGAGCTACAGACAAAAGTGTATAAAGCTGTTTTTAACCTTCCCAAAGCAGTGTCACCAGCACAGATCCGCCTGGAATTTGGGCTCCAAAACCAGAAATTCCAGAGACAATCTGTTTTTGTGAAACTATGCTGGAAACTTCGCTCCTCGGAACCCGGCACCATGAACAATCTATGCTGGACAGAAATAAAGGCCCAGTTTGATCAAAAACCATCATATTCATGGGGCGAACATCTAAGATCAGCTCTGGTGGAACTAGACATCCAAGAGGCATGGGACAGTAAAATGGAGAGGGTGGCGTTCAATGGAGTGTGTAATGGCGCTGCAAAGAAATTATCTTTTTTAGAAGACAAAAATACAGTGGTAAAACGGCGACACTCTTGGACTGTGATAAATTCTTATGTAAAACTCAAACTGCAAGATTATCTAGCAGCACACTTCAGATTGTCACTAAAAAAGAAGTACATGCTGTATCGGTTTGGAGTCCATGAAACCAAGGATTTGCGACCAACATGGAAAGGGAAACACCAAAACGCAAATTGTCGACTATGTGGATATCACAACGAATCTCTATGCCACGTGATGTGTGTCTGTCCTACAGTCAACGAAGCTAGAAGGACGCTTTTAAAACCAATTTTAAAAGAACTCAACATTCATACTTGCAGGCAGACTATAACCCGCTGGGCGTGGGGGAACATCAAACATCTTAATTTGTCGAGGGGCAAAGTTTTTAAGTCTGATTGACTCACTTTTAAGAAAAGCGGACATTGAACCTGCAAATATGGTTGCAAATGAGTTGGAAAATTCTGTATATACCCAGATTTAATGATGTACTTTTTTGTGAAACTGTTTTAACTTGTATTTTAATAATTTTTAGTATCATGCTTTACGGTTGTAAAAAACCAAATAAAGAATTTTCTTCCATTCTAATTAAAAACATTTATTTGTTTGAAAATTATTTTTTATTTTATTTAATATAATATTTGTAGGTATTTGTCATATGTATTTAACATTATAATATGTTTTTATTTTTTATTTTTAATATTACATATATTTGTATTTAAATTTTTAACATATTTATATATATATTTTTATTTATTTTGTTTTTTTAATATTTTTGTTGTTAATATTTTATTTGTTTTTAATTTTGAAGTGACTGGAGTGGGAATATTAATTGTTACCCCTCTGCAATCCAACACTTTTCCTACTGTTGCACTGATTGGAGTGGGAATAGTACATTTTACCCCGCCACTATCCAACACTTTCCCTACTGTTGCACTCACTGGAGTGGGAATAGTAATTTTTACCCCTCCGCTATCCAACACTTTCCCTACTGTTGCACTCATTGAAGAGGGAATAGCAATTTTTACCCCTCTGCTATCCAACACTTTCTGTACTGTTGCACTGACTAGAGTGAGAAAATTATATATATATAGATATATGTACATTTTTATATAATTTTAAAATTATAAAATAAATTAAAATTAATAGTTTATTAACTGTTTTAAAGTAATTATATATATATATATATATATGTAAATTATTCATTATGTATGTGTTTAACTTATTTAATTACATTTATTTGTTAAAATATATATTAAATCTAATTTGTTTTAATTTAATTTTATTATTTAATATATTTAATATTTATTATTTTATTTTATATATATATAAATCGATATTTTGTACAACTATATTTTTGACCCCAATATATTTTTTCGATATTTTTGTACTTACCTGTTTAAGGCTAGGCAGTCAATATTTTTGCATTCTATATTTTTAGTTCGATATTTTTTACTTCTATATTTTTGAGGTCGATATTCTGTCAGTGAACCGTTGAAGGGGGGAGGTATTTTTCGAAGGTGGACTTAAAAAAGGCATTCCATCAGATTAACCTCCATGAGAATTCAAAGCCGCTCACCCCATTTATAACAATGGAATTAACTTTTCAGTTCACACGCATGCCATTCGGTTTGTCATCAGTGGTGAGCGTTTTTCAACACATGACTTCTGAAGTGTTTCAAGGGATGAAGAACATCCTCTATTTTCAAGATGACATACTGATTTTTGGTAAGACCGTTGAGGAGCACAACACAAGCAGGCCGTGCAGAGGATTGTTGATGTGGGGCTTACTTTGCGCAAAGACAAACGTTTTTGTCGGAACAAGTGGAATATTTGGGGTACACACTTTGGGAGCAGGAACAGGAGTAGTGTTTCAATTTTATTAAGAATGAAATTGGTGTGGCAGAGATTCTAGTGCCCTTTGAAATTGGGCTCAAATCAATCATAACAGTGGATGCAAGTGCAACAGGTGTGGGGGGCATTCTCTCACAAAAGCATAGTAGCAGTGAGAAAACTGTTGCTTTCACATCTAGGACATTAACAAATGTCAAGAGAAACTACTCTGTGATCGAGAGAGAGCCCTGGCTACGGCATGGGGTGCAGAGTATTACCAAACATGCATATGGGGTACAGAATTCGTGATTAGGTCTGATCATAAGCCATTAGTCAGAGTTCTTCTTCCTGGTGGTGCGGGCAAAGGTTCCACGGAGTTGGCGAGACTGGCTGCTAGACTCCAAGAGTATCAGTATGTTCTGAAACCCATACAGGGTTGATGGAATGTACAGGCTGACTGTCTGTCCTGGTTGTCTGTTGATTGGAAGTTGATGGATGGATCTAATGAGCGGAATGATAAACATGAAGAACTGGTGGCCTCAGTACAAGTTGTTGTGTTGGAGCTTTTACTAGTGTACAGCACACATAGAAGTTGCAAATCTTCTTTTTTTAAATGATTGTTTATGTGCAGGAAGGAACACCTTCCTGCACATAAATAATCATTCATGGCGTTTTGCTGTTTCTATGTGTGTTGCACAATGCAGCACATATACAAACAGCAGAAACGAGGAGAAATAAAGCATTTCTCCTTGTTTCGCCATTGTTAAGGCCAGGTTTTCCCTGATGTTAATTTTGGCGCAGCTTCCTATTTACGCCACCCTTGTAAATAGGGGGCAGTGTCAAAATCAATGGGTGTTGCGGTGGAACACCCACCGCAACATCCATTGCCCACCCCTTTCACACTAAGTATAGCATGAAAAGGTGCCATATTTACAAGGCAGCGTTAAGCGACGCTAAGTAACTTAACACTGCCTTTTAAATAAGGCGACGCCCCTGGCGCCACAGGAACTTCAGTAAAAGTGGCATTCCTGTGGCGATAGGGGCTTGTAAATATGCCCCTATATTTGCTAATACTTTTCTGGAATCGTGTTTGTGTTTGCGAACCATCTGCTAAACTAATCTCTAATTGTTCAAGTTTATCTTGTTTAATTTTGCAAACTAACAAAATGCTTAAAGTTCTTATAGCTTTGTTCTATCATCCCGTTTTCTGTTGCTTTCTCCTAATGTTTTAATTTGCTTGTATGCTGGGACAAACGTCTGTCCTGATCGTCAAAGGGTATTTCTTTATACATTATTGAAATTTTGTGTTCATACAGAACTGAAGGGGATGTGCTGTATAGTGCTCGGGTGCCTTGTGCCTCGTGCTAAACATGTTCATGCCTCGTGCAATTGAGTTGGTGGAATCCTGTCACTGCAGGGTTCCAGATTATGGTTTGAGGGTGAATGTTCCTGGAGGGGCAGTTAGCCACTAGCCAGCAAAGGAGGTCCGCTCTGAGCTGTTGTCTGAAATAAAGCCACGTACCCCTTCCACTGCGGTGTCCGTGCAGTTTTCTTCACAACAAGGTGACTAACTGTAGTATCTTTATGATTTTGTCTTAGAAAATAGCAAGATTTCATCACACAGAGCCAGGGAAGGACTGCAAGAGGAAGGAAAACCTGAGGAAGAGATCAGATCTTTGGTGATTTTGAAGGCTTCTTCGTTTTGCTGCTGAGAGTCAATTTTTCCTCCAAAAAGTTTTAACCAAACAGATGTTTTTCTTATATTCATGCAGAGCTAGGAGATACACTGTTTTCTAATAGGAGAGGTGTTGTTTACAGCCGCATTGCTCTTTTGCCTATCCTCAGAAATCTGAGTTGGTTCGGATTTTAAAGAGTGCGCTACCTTCTGCAAAATTTCTCTATTAATTTAGAAAGAACTGAAGTAATAGGGATTTCTCCAAGTGCATATATACCTCGCTTTCACTTTTTAAGTTACCAGAGCCTTACAACTCAGAACCTAACCTGAGCACTGAAATCCTCACATCAGGGGAATTAAGAGTTCTGAATAGGGGTTTGGGTTTTGTACCTGTCAGCTACATGAACAAAATTAAACTACAGTGTGAAATGGCTGAATTGTTCCGCAATATAAGGCTTAAAACCTTTTTTCAAAACATAGATGATGTGAACTCAGAACCAGGATTCACAGGATTAAAAATAAAGTTGACCTTTAACTCACCCACTGCATCTATACCACCTGAGGTATTTGCCTTTGAAGAAACAGTGATTAGGGATATTGAGAGGATAGACCCAAACAAAATCCACTGCCATAACCTAAGTAAGGAAGAGAAACATGGCCTAGCCCTCCTGAAAGCAAGAAATAATATTGTAATTAAACAAGCAGACAAGGGAGGGGCTATTGCTATCCAAACAAGAAATGATTATCATGAAGCATGCCTCACCCTACTCTGGGATGAGAGGAATTATAAGATTCTTACGAGTGACCTGACTACCGCATTACAAACAGAGATAAGGACTGTAGTGGAATCGGCCAAAGGCAATGGGTGGATTACACAAAAAGAGATAGAGATTCTGACTGTAATCAAACCCGGGTTGCCATACGTTTACACCCTTCCAAAGATTCATAAACAACGCATCCCTGTCCCAGGTAGACCAATTGTTTCTGGGATTGGGTCCATGTTGGAACTCTAATCTGAATTTGTTGATTGGTTTCTGCGCCCCTTAGTTACGCCCCTTAGTTACAAAAATGGAACCCTACATAAAAGACACTATACACATGCTCAACATACTCTCTGGGATTGATTTTGACTCCAATACTTATCTGCTCATGACACTTGATATAGAGGCTCTGTACACGAGTATTCCTCAGAAGGAGAACCTATGGGTCATAGAAGGCATACTAAGTTCAAAGGAAAGACCTTTTAAAGTTCCTGCACATTGAATCATGAGTCCAGCTAGACTAACACTAAGAAATTTTTTTTTTGAATGTGAAGGCACCATTTACCTACAACAGCTTGGTACTTCCATGGGAAGTACTTTTGCGCCAAGCTTGGGATGCCAGTGGTGTAACATTAGCCCCCACAGGCCCTGTGGAACTGGGGGGGCATGAGCTCCAGGGGGCCCTCTCCAGCACTGTGCTCGGCCCTTGCCTGAGAGCTCCTGACTGTGTCCAGAGCTTGGGGGCCCCCCTCCATGTACTTTGCATGGGGGCCCGCTCAAGTTTTCTTACGCCACTGTTGCATGCCTGTATGTCCATCATTTCGAGGAGGAGAACATATGAGAGAATAACCCCTTCTCATCAAAGATAGCCTTAGAACAACATTACATTGATGATATCTTTGTAATTTGGCTGGGCAAAAAAGAGAGCGCTGAAGAATTCCTCAATTGGTTGAACTCTTGCAATTAGCTTTTGAAATTTATCATGACTATAGATCATGAACAGATACTCTTCTTAGATGTGAACATCATGGCTGCAGAGGGAAAACTGAAAACAAATATGCATAACAATCCGACAGACAGGAATAGTCTGTTAGATCTTGAAAGTGCACACCCACAGGTAACTTAGGGAGAATCTCCTGGTTGGGCAGTTCCTCCGGATTTGAAAAAACTGTTCAGACATTCAGGACTACAGACTAGAGGCAACTCTTTTGAGCTCGAGACTAGCTGAAAGCAATTATCCAGCAAAGATCACTGTAAAAACCAACAAGAGGGCCTGCATTAGTAATAAAGAGGCATTGCTGGATGATCAGCCACATCTCACATGCGTCAGCACATACAGCAATATTTCAAATGAGGTCAAAAACATCATAACAAAACACTGGTGCATACTGAACAGTGGCAAACTCCAATTTGAGAATTCATTCTCATACAAGAGAAACACCAGTCTTAGGGACATGCTGGTGCATACCAGACCCAGGGCTACATCCAATGAAAACAGACCTTACGGGACCTCCCACGTGTAACCGGGCATTTTCCATGTGGCCAGTGTTCAGTGTGTAGCTATACAACCCCGTACTAAAAGAATTAACTTGGGGCTACGGTCCCCTTGGGGACAGAGGTGTCATACCAATTGTAACTCCATGAATGTGATATACTTGATTAAATGTCCATGTGGAAAAAAGTATGTTGGCATGACAGCAAGGAAAATGAAAACACGCATATGCGAACATCATAGCAATATCCGGTGCAGACGCATAACCACACAACTTACAGCACACTTTATGGAGTTGAATCACACTGAGAATGACATAAAATGCACAGTCATTGAAAAACTTGGGAATAGAACTGACATGACAAAAGGTCTCCTAGAACGGGAACAACGTTGCTGTTTACAGACTTAAAACCCATCTCGCCAGACTGAATGATGACATACCATGGACACAACCTAACCATTCCACATAGATATACAAAATATAGGCTGGATTACAATATACTTAATGGCGCCAGGCTTCAGGCTACTAGGAACACGTGATTCTTCCCTGTCCTAAGAGATATAGGACTGGTCCTCTCATAGATGGGCACCTAGAAAATAGTTTTAGGAGACATTTGCAATACATAATGAGAAAGAAACTGATAAAGCTAAACACACAATTTATCTTATTGAGTGTCTGCTCTGGACAACAAGGAAAGATTTTTACCATGTTCAGTCCGTGTCCTAGTGTCAGTCATTTATGAATCCCCTAGGACTGAATAGAGGGACAAGAGATGATTAAGGCACACTGCACTGGACATCAATTTCTCTTGAAACGTAATGTCTTTACTGTAGAAGCATGTGATGAGTATTTTAAGTGTGACACATAGTACATGACGATAATCGCTATCTGATCTAAGCAATGGTTAATTTTAATAAGGCACTGACACTTAAAATCTATACGGAGGGTTTGTTTTTGTGTAAACTATGAGCAACCCGATAGAGATTACCTCTGGGACTACTTCTCCCATGAGGCTTAGATGCAATGCGACACCACGCCCTACTGCAGGCAACACACCTTGATCACGTCCTATGGGGGAAGATAAATATGTTACATTGTGTGTCTTTTGGAAGCCATGGCTTGCTCCAGAGAATTTTGATTCTCCAAGTATGTGAAGAGAGAATCTGGATTTCATTAAAGACATGGAGGCTGGCATTATGCATATATCTTTTATTCTCTGTAACCTATATAACCCCCTTCACAGCAGCCATCTTCCTCTTTTAAGCTGCTCCGTTCACATAGCCTGAAATTCTCAAAAACCGGCCAACAAAATCATTGCTCCTACTTTTTCTTTCCTTTATTGCGTATTTGCAAGAAAATTAAAAATGCAACCAATATACACTTTTACTTCAAATATTGTCCTTTACACATTTCACATTGTTGTTAAGTACTAGACCGTAAACTCTTACCCTCCTCCTTATTAATATTTCCTGGGAGGGAGGGATAATGCCAGCCTCTGTGTCTTTAATGAAATCCAGATTCTCTCTTCACATACTTGGAGAATCTAAATTTCATGTCAAGACAGGAGGCTGACATTAATCATATTTAAAGCTGTGCCGACACCACAGTAGACACCTGTTCCAAAGGTTTTAAGTAAAACCTTGCAAATACGTCTGCATTAGACCAGTCAGCTACCTTTAAAATCTCTTCCAAGCGACCACCTGACGTAAACACTTTGCTTGCCATAGCTCCCCTCATCGAATGTGCACCAATTTTGTGCAAATCAACACCTGACTCAAGCATACAGTATTTCACCCAACGAGCTATTGTTGCAGAACTCACTGGATTATAAGGCCTAACATAAGAATTCAACAGTTGACTTTCTCCATCTTTTCTGAATTCTTCCATTTTGCTTTCATACTCCTTCAAACATCTCACCACACAATGTTTCGGATGCTCATCAAATTTTGAGTAAAAAATAGAAGAAGTCATTGTCTTTCTACAACTCGTAATCTGAAAAACCACTCCATCTGGATTATAAAACCTATCACTTACCTCTAATGCTCCTACATCTGAAACTCTTCTAAAAGAGATTAAACACAGCAAAGTTGCCATCTTACCAGACAACTGTCGTAAAGTTAAATATTTATTTGCTGTCCATCCTTCAAACAACTTCAAAATCAAGTTGACATCCCACAAACAAGTGTACCTTGCCTTAGGAGGTCTCTGTATCTTAGGGGCCGATTACGATGGCGGGCGGATCGCCCCGCCGGGCCGGCGGTGGTCACCGCCGGCCCGGCGGGGACGATCCGCCCGCCATCCAGACCGCAAAGACCCCCGCCATATCATGATGGCTGGGGGGTCTGCGGCTGACGAAAAGACCGTCCGCCGCTTTTCCGCCGGTCGACTCGTCGACCGGCGGAAAACGTGCTGAATATGGTGGCGGTGTCTGGAAGACACCGCCATCCATATTGCGATGCAGGCTGTGAGCAGCCTTTCCATGGCTGCATTGCCGCCATGGAAAGGCTGGTGGTTCCTGCTGTTGGGGGCTTGTAGCGGGCCCCCATATAGTTGGGGGTGGGGGTGCACATGGGGGTACCTATGGTACCCCCCTGCTTTTGCATGTACAATATGGCAGGCACCGCGCGGTGCCTGTCACGTTGTGCATGTAAAAGCACAACATGTTTATTTTACATTGCGGCGGGTGCTGCTTGCAGCACTGCCGCCGCAATGTAAAATATACGGGATGCGCCCGCCAGTGTGGCGGGCGCATCCTAATGTGTACTGCGAGACCGCCGCACCTATGGTGGGCGGTCCCTTTTGCAAATGCGATGGCGGGCGGACTTTGTCCGCCCACCATCGTAATCGGCCCCTTAATTCCTTTCATTACTCTACATAATGGATCTCACCTATCGAACAACCTTCTACAAGACCATGACCCGCTGCTGCTGCTGCAGACCTATAACAATTTTTAGTCCTATAGCTGAAACCTTTCCCAAATATCAAAGACTAAAAAATTAGAAAGTTCTACAGCAGATGCCTCCGTGGGATCCATATCCCTCGCCAAGCACCAACACACCCATTTCCAACATATCTCTTCCTAGTGGCTGGAGCCCAAGATTTTTTGAGCAACTCCTGAGTCTGTTGTGAAAGCCCCTCGAATTGGTTTCCTCCCCTGAAATCTTCCAAACAAGAAGGCTCAAAGCCCCTTCTAAGACCAATGGATGCAACTCTCCATCTGGAAGAAAAGGTTCCTCTGTTGCTAATTCTAACAACCCTGTAAGCCACGGTTGAGCTGTCCAAAATGGAGTCACCAGAACTACCTGACAGCTCTGCTTCCTGACCTTCATCAGTACCTTCTGAATAATTTCAAATGGGGGAAATGTATATCCTGAACCATCCTCCAATCCAGTTGGAAGGCATCCACCTCCTCCGATTGTGGAACCGGCCTCTAACTGTAGTAACGGTCTAACTGAAAAGTCAGTCTTGACGCAAAAAAATCCACCTCTAGGGGACCCCATGTTTGATCTATTCTCTGAAAGAACTGAACATTCATCTTTTAATCGCTGTAATCCCTAAGATATCTTGAAATCCAATCTGCCACTGCATTGCCCAGACCTGGAAGATACTTTGCCTGTAATCCTATCTTCTGTTCTGGACAAACACTCTAAATTTGCTTCGCAATCTGAGTCAAATTTAATGACCTGCTTCCCCCCATCCGTTTATATACCGTACTGCTGAAACATTGTCCATTTTCAACAAAACATTGAAGTTTCTCAACTCCGTTCCAAAACTCTGTAATGCAAAAAGTCCTGCTCTCATCTCCAACCCATTTATGTGGTCCAAAGTCTCTTGCCAAGACCATCTGCCACCTGTCTCTTGTTGGCCCAGACAAGCTCCCCAACCGAAAAGACTCGCATCTGTCTCCAATACATAATCTATGGAAATCCTGAAAATCGCACGGCCATTCCATGCATCCAGATTGTCTAACCTGACTCTCAATTCCTCTTGTGCTTCCTCAGAGAGATGCGGCTGTTCTCCATACCACAAACCCTTCCTCAATCCTTCTGCCTTTAATCTTTGAGAAGCACTGCACTGCAACGGGCCTGGAAAAACCACCTATATTGAAGCTGAAAACAACCCAATTGCTCTTGCCAATGTTCTCAAAGTTATAGACTGCCTTCTCAAAATGCTTCACACTTCCCTCTTTATCTTCACCACATTCTTCTCTGGTAAACTCAAGGAGGCCTCCGTGTTCACCTGAAATCCTAATAATTCCGATTTCTGACTTGGTTCTAACACCAAATTCTTCCTGTTTATCAAAAAACCCATAGACTCCACCAGAAACACTGCCAAATGAAGATGCTCCCTCAACTCCTCCTGACTCTGAGACATTATCAAAAAATCGTCTAGACACATTATCATAAGTATTCCTCTTTCACTGGGATACACCGCTACCGGTCTTATCACCTTTCTAAAACACCAAGGTGCCGATGCCAGCCCAAAAGGAAGGCATGTGAATTGATAAAGGACACCTAACCACCTGACTTGTAGAAATGTGCAACTCTCCTCTGCCATCGGAATTGTAAAATAAGCATCTTTTAAATCCAATTTCACCAATAATTTCTTTGCACAATGTCCGTTAAAAGATGGATATCCTCCCTCTTGAAATGTCTGTAAACTAAAAACCAATTTAGTTCCCTCAGATGTATTATTGGCCGCCAACCTTTGTCCTTCTTTCTGATACTATCCGATACTATCTCTATAGCCCCTTTTACGAACATTTCCTGATTTTCCGCTGTCACCAGAAACTAAGGGCCTGATTACGATGGCGGGCGGACAAAGTCCGCCCGCCACCGTAGCGGTGATTGGGAACGCCCGCCAGACATGCGGCGGTCCCACCACTGCAATTAGGATGCTACCGCCATACTGGCGGGCGCATCCTGGACCTTTAACATTGCGGGCGGTGCTGCTGGCTGCAGCGCCGTCCGCAATGTGAAAGGTGCTTGCACCACATTTCCCTGCACCACGTGGCAGCCACTTGGTGCATGGAAATGCAGGGGGGTACCATGGGTACCCCCCAGTGCAGCGTCACACCCCCCCCCACATGGGGGGCCCGCAACGGGCCCCCAAACCCAATCCCCACCAGCCTTTATGGAAAGGCCTCCTAAAACCCACATCCTAATATGGCCTGCTAGGCACCGCCACCATATTAGTGGCCCTGCTCTGCTTGCCAGGCAATCGGTGAGATTGCCACCGGCGGAAAAGTGGCGGATGGACTTTGCGTCCGCCGCGATGCCCACCGCCATCCTAATATGGCGGTGGGTAATTCTCAATTTGATGGCGGAACGATCGCCACCGCCGGCCCAGTGGTGGCGATCATTCCGCCATCGTAATGAGCCCCTAAGTTCTTCCTGGAAAACCATCTGTCTTTGCTCATTTAATTTTACCAGACTCTCTCTGAACTCTATCATGTAACCCTGTACAGTGAGTGGAACCCATAAATCTCCTTTTAACCTCTTACAATTGTTCACATAAGATTTTAAAATTCCCCCTACCTTTCCTTGGGAAAAAAAATCTGTCCTCATAACTACCTTGAAATCCTTGTGTGAAGTGCACCCTTCTTCTAGGCTGATGTCCTCTGCTTGTCCTTCCTCTTTGCGGATAGAACCCTATTGCGAATTGAAATCCTCTGAAGGCTGCACGTCCCTGTGTTTGATAATGGAACCTAGTGAATGCATGGCTGGGGAAACATCCCCTTGCCCCAGTCCTTTAAAAAAACACGGCTTCCAAAACTCTCTTTAGGGAGTACTGTGCCTTATTCAGCCTGGTAAAGGTGGACACATATTTTCCCACACCCGTCACTAAACCTTCTCAAAATAAATACCCTTTCAGGTCTTCCGTAGGTTCTTTCTTTGCAAAATCTTCAAATTTTGGGCTAATAACCATTAATATTGCCTTACACATTTTTGTCATCAAAGCAGCATTGGCATTTCCCGAAAAACAAACTGCCCTTTGCGACCAACCTCATAATAATTCATTATCCACCTGTACTACTTTGACTCTTTCTTCTTCTGCCATGTCTAGGATTCTCGCCAAAGGCCCCATAATATCTAGTAACCTATCTTCACATTGCTTCAATGCTCTTTCAAGACCCTTTCTGGGGTCATGGCCCATTTTAAACAAAAAACTGATGAGGTCAGGATCTAAATCTCGAGTTGCACACACTTTGTCTCCAACTACTGGGCAAGAGTACTCTGCCCTCATGACAGCCCTAGCCTCCATCCCCAAAGGCCTTGTCAACCACAGCTTAATGAATTCCACTACATAACCTAACCTCCTTCACATGGCAGAAAACTGCCATTATGCTCAATATTTTTTATCTTCATTTTTCTTTTTCCATACCTACTCTCCTTGACTCCTTCGTCCTCATCCATGGACCAATACTCATCCCCTGACATATCTATTAATTTCCTCTTTCTTCTTAAAATAGATTCAAAAACCTCTTTAATTGAGGAGTTAACCTCTTCTTGAACAATCTTTCTTAAAGATATGTCTCCATCTCCTCCTGAACCCTCACCTTTCTCACTCACCTTCTTTTAATATATATATTTTATTTTTAATACAAGGTCCAACCAATATTATCCCACTCCTTCCAGGAAAAAATCCCCCACTCTGTATCTAAAACACTTCTACTTTTTTTTTAATGCTTTAAAATTGACTCTCTCTGTCACGCTGAATACTGCCAGGAGAAAAATGCCTAAACAAAACTTTGTCAGCTGATCTGACGGTTTGCCGGCTTGTTTCCACAAAATGGCACCCAGAGTGACGTTGCGTAATCTTGCAAAGCGACACCACAAACACAAGTACAGAAGCCCAGGATGAGCAAAAATGCTCCCCGAGGCTTCGTCCTCTGTAACTATGGTGTTAAGCGAACGCCCCCTACGAGGTCTACAGCACAACGCACATGAGCTGAAACATGAATCCAGAATTTCTCGCGCAACACCCGCTGCAACCGTTGGCCCTCAAGGTAAAAGTAATTCAAAACCTAATTAGTCTAAATGAACCACTAACTTGAAAAAACGTGAAATTCCTAACGTCAAAACCATAAGTTGGGTTCCCCCCTCCTTTTTTTTTTAATACTTACCTACCTTATGAACAAAATACCTACATATATATTAAAATAACATGTTAAAGTTCAAACTATGTTTCTATTACTACCCAAAAAATCCATACTTAGATCATATTCAATCACACTGAATAACACCCTTTGCACACAATACTTATCTGGCAAGGAGCAGCAAATAAAAGAAGAAGATGGCTGTTGTCAAGGGGGTTAAATAGTTTACAGATTGGTTCTGTTTTGCTTTAAAGTGCTGCAAGGAGCTGGCAATTGATGGAGCAGGGGAAACGAAATAATTTTGTACCCCTTGGAAGTTAATGACCTGATAACCATTAATGATACTAACTGTTTGAAAACGCATGAACTAACCAACAAATGCACTTTTTATTAAACATTACATGTGGGCAACATGCTGATTTGTGCAAAATCTAATTTATTTACAAATGTGAAGCTAATTAACGTGAGTATTGTGATTTACGTAGTAAATAGAGTGAATTGCATGATTTATGTTGCGTAGTAAAATTGCACTATGGCAAAGAATGCAGATGGTAAGTAAAATGGCTTTAAATGTTGCTTCTGCTAGGATAATATTTCAACACGGGTCTTTAGAATGGCGGGTGGTAAACAGAAAGGCTTATTTTCTATGTTTTAATTTTCGTTGTGTTTGTTTTACATTAGCTTCGTTTGGGCCTGCTAGGCCATGCTTCTAAAATGGCCGCTGGAAAGGACGAGATCGCGTGTGCTGAATAAGATGGCCCCTGCGCAGACGCAGAATGAATGCTCCAGTCACGTGTATGTGGCCTGTGCTCGGAGTGAGAGATGTCAAGGCCAATCTGACCTGCAACGAGGAGCGTGCCAAGTGTTCAGCATATATGCCTGGGAACGGATGGGAAAAAGCCGAGTGACAGTGGATGAACTAATGTGTGACCATCGAAGATTGTTGCAAAATGGATTAACAAATTGGACTACTTTTGGACAATGTTGGTCATGAGACTTAGGGGCCGATTCCGATTCCGGCCGGAAATCTCTCCGACCGAGCCGGACCCGGAGAGATTTCCGACCGAATCGGACTCTGGCAGTCCGACCGAACGAGTACGATGCGCACGCATGCCATCGGACTCGAGTCGGTCGGACTCCCATTGAAGTCAATGGGAGCCTGTCGTACAACGCGTACGCGGGCTCCCATTGACTCAATGGGTGCGAGGCGGACAAGGGCGCCCCCTACAGCGTGTACGCGTCCATGCGCATCGCGGCGTACATGCACAGGTAGGGGGGACCCATGGGTCCCCCCTGTGTGCGACTCACGTGTCTACGCGTACAGGGGGCTCCGACAGCTTTTTCGAGCCGGACGGCGCGAGTCGGTCGGACTGCTCGCGGCGCGCATCGTACTTACCCGGCCGGGATACGTCTCCATAGCGCGGTGCGAGTCGTGTCCATGCGAGTCGGTCAGAGCGTGTTGAAGCCGCGTTCGAGTCGGTCGGAGATTTCGTGGGTGCCTGCATCGTACTCGCTCGGCCGGACCCGCGTACGATTCGGTCGGGAAACAGGGCTCCGAATCGGATCCGGTAAATCCGAATCCGATTCGGAGCACTACCGGCCGAGATCGGAATCGGCCCCTTAATGTGTGCTTTATTGTCCCCAAACCAGTTCGAACAAGGAGGGCGAAGAGGTGACCATCACCACCCCTCCAATGGACCAATTAGCGTGATACTTGCCCCTAAAGATTGCAACTTTTGAGGTAGAGAGCCAGAAAATAGGGTATAAGAGAGTCTGCTCTTACGTTGTGAAAAAACCTACCTACTTACTTACTTACTTGATATGCTTGCTTGCTTTTTCATTTTTCTACCTTGATGCTGCGAGAGACTCTGTCATTTTGGACTTTAAACTTTGACTGGGGAAAGAACGAGACCGTTGCGGGAATTTTCCCGGGAGGTGATTGCGTCCGAGGAGGTTAGCGGGACAGTCAGTTAGTTTGGGAGTCCATCCTGTGATCTGCGGTTCATTCTTCTTTCCTAATGAGCCATTCTTGTCATCGCCCTAAGGCCGAGGGTAATGAATATTTCTCATCTTTATTTTAATCTTCACTTAAATGCTTATTGATTTAATAAATGTTTTGCCTAATAACAAGTTTTACCTTTGCTTAAAGAATTTCGATAAAATTATATGTTAACTCTAAATGAGTCTGTGGTTCTTTAAATAAAATTGTAATTTATAAATGTTAACGGTTTTAATTGTGATTGAGCTGGTCTTAATCACCATCAACTAATTCTACTAGTTGGTCCATCGACCGAATAGCGGAGTGCCTTGATATTTAGAACCGACAGGAACCAAAGTTTATGTATATAATGTATAGGTTATATTTCTGTCGTTTTTAATAAGGTATTCCGTTTGTCCAGCAACTAATTTTTCCTTGGCGTATAATCCAGAGATTGAATGAATGTATGTATGCGGTGTCATGGGCCCCACCGACATAAGATTTAAGTGATAAAGATTGCGTAAGTGTTTTCTCTGGATTGATGGCATAAGGAGAAATTTATATTAGCCGCGCTGGATCAGATTTCTTGGTAGCAGAGTTATGGTTTCTATAGATTAGTTTGGTGATTATTGATTATTGATTTATTCATGTCTAACACTCTATGTTGAATTTGTATTACGTTATATGTAAGTCGGAATTTTGAAGCTTCCGGGAAGTAGGAAGTAGACACGTGTGGCAAGAGAAGTCACACGGAACTGTGCATTGTCTGATTTCAAATTGGTGATAACACAGGACTGTGTTATGTTAGGGAAATTTCACGTATGAATTGTATTTGAGTGAAATAGCAACAGGTTTCTTGTGAAACTTTGGCCTTAATTCTCAGGAGCAGTGTAGTCTCCACATGTGTTTTATCCCCAGAGAAATGGGTTTACCTCTTGCTTGAAAGAAGGGTAAGGTAGAGAGAAGTGCTACAATTATCGAACGAAACAGTATTCTTGTAAGTTAGAATAAACTATCTCTTTTGTTTAGAGAAACAGACAATGGAAATGTGTTTTATGTTGTAACTAATCGATCTAGTCAAAAAGAAAAAGAAAAGAAAAGTGCCGATAATTTTTTGTAAAGGAGGGGTCAGTAGAAACAGGAGTAGAACTGACGTCAACAAAAACCGCGCTGGTATTGGCCAGTTATAGAAGAACGAAGAGCTTTCTGATTGGTGCTTTAGTGTGAAGACGCGCTGGGATTGGTTGGTGTGAGAGTGACGTAAAGCTTTCGGATTGGTGCGTTGGTGTGAGACGCGCTGGGATAGGTCCGAATAGCCGAGTAGTAGAAAGAACAGAGTGGTGAAGAATTGCGTAAATTTGTTTTGGGAAAAAGAACAGAGAAATATGGCTTATTATGAGTATGGTAGAGAGAAACCGTCATGGTTTGCGAAGCTTAAAAACTTTTTCAAGAAAGACAAGAAGGTTGTGACTAGGGAAGGAGAAGTACTTCCTCCGCCAAAAACGCCAGCATCTCATATGATGTTGAAATATGGCTATCATACTTGCATTTGGTTGGAGAATTGGGCAAAATATACCCAAGGCGATGGAGTATTGGCATTTCCAGAAAATGGTTTGTTTAGCACAGCGGTACTTCGAAATTTGAGAGAAAAGATGATGAAACTTTAACCGAGACCTAGACCGACACAGTTCGAAGCCTTAGCTGAATGGGAAGATGAGATGTATTAAAGGGAAAGACACAGAGGTGCAAAGAGTTATAGTTTAGTTCATGGAAGAGTATGGGGTTTGAATCATGAAGACAGGATGAGACGATGGCGGTATGCTAACATGACAGATGGCATGTTTCCTGTCAGAACAGTTGAAGAACTTGCAGGGAAAAAGTGTACGGAGAAAAAGAAGCATGCAGTAACAGAGAGATATGGGTATGGAGTTAGCGACACAGAGGATGAGTTGCTGGAGGACATTTTAAATAAAAGACCCCCTCCATATCAACAGGATTCTGCGGTGGTGACACTAAATGCACTGCCAATGAGAACTGTAATAAATCAAAGCCCCGAACAAATGTCTGAAATAAATAGTCCATTTAATAAACTAGAAACACCACAGACTGTGAAACATGATAATGGTAATACAGCTGAATTAGCCAGAACCACAAGGGAATTGACTGAAAAGATAAGAGAACTGACAAAGAATATGGAAGCTGTGACTGTGCCAGTAACTATAGGGCCAGTAATCCCAGTATTTGAAAACCAAAAGATAGATGAACACTCCTTAACAATTCCATTAAATTCCAGTATGCAAAAGGTAAGAGAAGGGATAATTCCAGAAAGTAGAGAGAAAGAAGATTCTGTTGGTCCATTTAGGTCAAGTCCACCTGTAAATTTGACAATTAATGAGAGTCCGATAAATAGGATTCCTATGGGAACTGAGTCAGGAATTGAAACTCCAGAGAGAAGTGTAAATTGGGCAGAAGTAAATAAAACCCCTGTGGGTCCGACTGCAGAGGAATTAAATGATTGGGTGAGGAGCTTGCAAAAAAACGATGCTGAACCACAACCTTTGGATGTGGTCAGATTAAAGATAGATATGGAGGAATTGATTCTAGGGACTATTGGTACCGATCGATTGAAGTCCTATCAAGATGATGAATTAATGTTTATGTGTAAAAGTGTCACTTGGAGAGCTAGGAACTTGCATGAAAAATTGGAAGAAACAGCGAACGAACTAGGAGTAGAATTTGGAAAAATTAGAGGATTGCAGAAACCGTACAGGGTAGATTTTAGTGAAAAGGACTTAGAAAATCTGAACACTTCAGGACGACTAACACAGATAAAAGAACTGATTGTGTTATTGAGAAAATGGGGAGATGTAGACAAGTGGAGAAGTAGGTGGATAAGAAGAAAAGAGGGAACGACTGATAAAGCATCATTGGCTTTTCCAGTAAAAGAGAAAAAACTAACGGTAATGGAATGTCCAATGAGAGAAACTCCAGGAGGAAGTTATGTACATGTCCCATGGTCTAGACAAGATATATTGTCATTTACAAATGATTTCCCAAGATTGAGAGAGAAACCTGTAGAATGGTATAGACAGGTAGAAAGGTTTGTAAAGGTTTCAAAGGTATTGTGGGAAGATTTGGATGGACTGTTTGAGATTGTTGTTCCTGCAGATTTATGGACAGAGTGTAAAATTACAATTGACTGGCCGAAGGAAGAATATCCTAGAGATGCAAAAACAGGAGCCCCAGGTTCAGAAGTAATGAGAAAATATGAACAGGCAATCACGTTTCTGAAAAATAAAATCCCACCAAAAGAAACGGACTGGGTAAAAGTTGATAGAACAACTCAGGAGAGTAAGGAATCTGTACATGCCTATTACGAAAGATTGCTCTTGGTTTTCAAGCAGTATAGTGGATACGAGAATTTGAGTGAAAAAGACATGAGTCATTTTGTGTATAGATTTGTATATGGTCTGAGACCTGAGATAAGTGAAATGATTAAGCAGCATATGTTGTGTTGGCAGAATAGCACAGTAGATGATGTACTACGGTATGCAAAATATTGCAGTGATGATATTGAGTGTAGACAGCGTAAACTCAAGGAAACGGCAATGTGGGCACAAGTAAAGGTTGCAGAAAAGCAAGAAGCTCAGATGAATAGTCAGTCTAATGACGCAGGACAGACCAAGTCCAAACCAAATATTGGTAAGGGAAAAGGTCAGGTGAGTATAGAAGAAGCTAAAAAGAAATGGCCATGCCATAATTGCGGAAAATTAGGGCACTGGAGAAACGAGTGTAAATTTCCTCTGAAAGTTAATGCAGAAAATCAACCATTAAATCCACAGGTGCAGAATGAGGTGAGTTACCAACAGCCGCAACAGCCGCAGGTAGTTACTCAACAGTGTCAGGTGCCACAACCACCTCTTCCAAAGAGTGTAAATCCTCAAAGATACAGTACAGAGGCAGGATTCTACGGAGGAGAGCAGGTAACAAAATTGCCGCGCGCAGCTGCAGTTTCGCAGTATTGGTTACGGCAGGATGGAGATGAATCGGATGAAAGTTTATGACGGTGCCTAGGAGAGGAAGAAGAGTGCGTGCTTGGCGCAACTCTAGAGGTAGATCAGTCAGGTCCATTTGTGGATGGAAAAGTGAATGGTGTAAATGTTACATCCTTGTGGACACTGGTGCTACCCGTTCTACTGTTAGATCAGTGGAAATTCCAAACCTTCCTCTCTCAGGAGAATACATCCAAGTTGTAGGTGTTTCGAACAGACAGATTAAAACCCCTCTTACAAAACCAATAGAGGTGGAAATTGGACCATTCAAAGAGATGCATCGCTTTGTGGTGTGTGATTGTAGTCCTGTAAATTTATTAGGACGCGATCTGCTTTGCAAAATAAATTGTACCATCTACTGTACTCCAGATGGTATTGCTTTCAAGACACCAGATGAGGATGTTCTGTATAAAATGACAATGGCAGAATTAGAACCAGGAGTGAATGATATGTTTCCGGTGTTTGATGCGGAGAAAATCCCAATTGAATTGAAAGGAATAGTCAGGTCTGATGTGTGGGATTTCACAGGCGAATATATTGGACTAATGAGAGAAGTTGATCCTGTAAAAATTACTGTAAAAGAAGGAACGAATTACCCAAATACCCCGCAGTACAAATTAACGCCAGAAATTATTGAAGGAATAACACCTGTAATTAATAAGATGATTGAGCAAGGAATTTTGAGAGAAATAATGAGCAGCCCATGTAATTCTCCTATAATGGGATTGAAAAAGCCAAATGGAACATATAGGATAGTACAAGATTTGAGAAAGGTAAACAAAATTGTTATTCCTTGCTGCCCAATTGTGCCAAACCCTGCTGTGATACTGTATCAAATCCCTCATGATGCAGAATGGTACACAGTTATTGATTTGTGCCATGCATTCTTTTCTATTCCATTGCACCCTGACAGCCAGCCATTATTTGCGTTCCGGTTCAGAGAGCATATTTTGGCATGGTGCCGAATTCCTCAAGGGTATACAGAAAGTCCTTCAATTTTTAATCAGATTATGAAGAAATCCTTAGAAGATTTAAAAATGCCTGAAAAATCTGTGATGGTCCAATATATTGATGAACTATTGGTGGCATCAAAGATCAGAGAAGCATGTGTTATGGACACAATTGCTTTACTGAATCATTTGGCAGAAGGAGGACACAAGGTGTCTCCATCAAAACTGCAATTCTGTCAACAGGAAGTACAGTACCTAGGTCATAAGATTGAGAAAGGGATGCGGAAAGTGACAACAGAGAGGATAAGGATTATCAAAGGAATGAGAGCCCCAATGACACAAAGAGAGGTGAGAATGTTCCTTGGAATGGTTGGTTATTGCCGACAGTGGATAAGTGGAGTTTCATTGATTGCAAAACCTTTACAGCGATTGACAAAGAGGGATGTCAAAGATCCGATTACATTGGATGAGGAGGAAATGAAGGCTTTCGAGGAACTGAAAACAAGTTTGTGTGAAGCACCAGCATTGGGAATGCCTGATTATGAAAAAGAATTTGAGCTGTATTGTAGCGAGAGAGACGGATGTGCACTTTCAGTATTAGTGCAAAGGCAAGGGAAAATGAAACGACCAATAGCCTATTTTTCAGCTGTTTTAGACCCGGTAGCAAAAGCATTGCCTGGGTGTCTGAAAGCAGTAGCTGCTACTTGTGTGAGTCTGGAACAGAGTGAAGGCATTGTGATGGGATATCCTTTGAGAGTATATGTCCCACATTCAGTTGAAATCCTTCTGACCCGAACAAAAACCCAATTCATGACACATAGTCGGCTGACTAGGTATGAAAAAGTGATCTTGGGTGCAGACAATGTAACCATTGTAAGATGCACGAGTGTGAATCCTTCAACTTCACTGCCAGATGAAGTAAATGTAGAAGTCAAAGATGATTTTGATCATAAGTGTTTGGATGTGCTTGAATTTTGCACAAAGCCTCGCCCTGATATCAGGGATGAACCTCTAAAAGAGTCAGATTATGTGATGTTTGTGGACGGGTCATGCCTGAGGACAAGTGAAGGAGTTTTAAGTGCTGCGTATGCTGTGTGTTCAGTGGCAACCATAATGGAAGCATCCTGTTTGAGAGGAATACGTTCAGCCCAAGTTGCTGAACTGATTGCTCTGATTCGAGCGTGCAAACTGGGAAAGATTTTCCGAATTACTGTGATCACAGATAGCCAGTATGGCTTCGGAGTGGTCCACGATTTTGGACAGATCTGGTCCCAGAGGGGATTCCTGACTTCTGCAGGGTCTCCTATTAGGAATGGTGAGTTTGTGAAGAAGTTGCTTGAGGCGATACAGCTGCCTAAACAGATTGCAGTGGTAAAATGCGCTGCTCACAAAAACGGAACTGATTACATTGCAGTGGAAAACAAGTTTGCTGACGAATTCGCTCAATATTGTGCCAGAAATATGACCTCAATGAATCGGAGAAGGGAAAAAGAAAATGTTTCATGTCCCTTGCTGTTTACTAACACAGTTGAAACATGGGATGAGGTAAAACAATTGCAGGAACAAGCAGGTGATGAGGAAAAAGATGGTTGGATAAGAGCAGGTTGCAGACAAAGAGAGGAAGATGAAGTCTGGGTTTACAGGGATGAAAGACCAGTTATGCCTGATAGCATGATCTCTAACATGGCACGGATGTACCATGGACAGGCACACATTGGTAGGGATGCCATGATCAGACTTTTCAGACAGACCTGGTACAACCCAAAATTTAGGGCTATAGCTGAAAGTCTTTGTCAAAGATGTCCTATATGCCAACAGATAAATCCTGGAAGGAAGACAGTAGTGAGTTTGGGAACAATAGGACGTGAAGGAGGTCCTTTTACCAGAATGCAACTAGATTTTATTGAAATGCCCCAAAGTAACAGATTGAGGTGGAGGCCTATCCGACAAGAAGGAATGATGGAGTTACTGTAGCTAAGCTCCTACTGAGAGAATTAATTCCTAGATATGGCTTTCCAGTAATGATAGAAACAGATAGAGGAACACATTTTCCAGAATGAAATCATCCAACTAATATGTGAAGCACTAGACATTCAACAAAAGCTGCATTGTGCATACAGACCAGAGGCTTCTGGAGTGGTAGAGCAAGTAAATGGTACAATAAAGAATAGGCTAGGGAAAATGTGTCAAGCCTGATGCCTTACCACTGGTGCTGATGACCATAAGAAGCATACCTGACAGAAAAACAGGTCTGAGTCCTCATGAAATAATCATGGGACGAGCAATGAGACAAGCACACGTACCTGTCAACAAACTGCTGACTATAACTGATGATCTCGTATTGGACTATTGAAAAGGATTGGCTGATGTGGTGCATTCTGTGTTTCATCAGGTTGGACCGGATGCGACCACTCTTGAAGGAAAACCAGCTCATGATTTGAGTCCAGGAGACTGGATCCGCATTAAAGTCCACAGAAGAAGAAACTGCTTGGTTCCACGCTGGGATAAGCCACGTCAAGTGATCCTGGTGACAACAACTGCAGTAAAGTGTGCAGGTGTGAAAAATTGGATTCATGCCAATTATACCATCAGAGTTCCAGATCCTGAAGCTCGACCTGTAAGTCGACATCTGGAAATATCAGATACCAGTTCAGCATCTGAAGCAGAGACTGAAACAATCAGAGTTCCAGATCCTGAAGCTCGACCTGTAAGTCGACATCTGGAAATATCAGATACCAGTTCGGCATCTGAAACAGACCATCCTGAATCCAGTGAAAGACAAAAGGAAGAATCCGAAAACGAAAGAACTGAGATTGAAACAGGAGAAACCGAACTAATAAACAGTGACAATGAACAGCCAAGTACAAGCTTTGGGGAAATACCTCCGGATAATGTAGAGGTAACTCAAGGAGATTCAGATTCAGATAGAGAGATTGGGGAAATTGCAGAAGAAACACGAGGAGGATTAGATTCAGAATTACAAGCAGAAGAAAAACAGGGACATTTAGATTCAGATAGAGAGATTGGGGAAATTGCGGAAGAAACACGAGGAGGATTAGACTAAGAATTTCAAACAGAAGAAACACAAGAAGATTCGGATTCAGACAAAGAGACTAAGATCATAAAGTTCAAAGATAGAGGAAGTGAAGCGAGATCTGAGACAGAATCTGAAGAAAGTGAAGAAGAAAGAAGGCAAAGAATAGGACCAAGAAAGAGAACTTGGAGAGCAGAACGAGAAGAAAAAGAAAGTGAACTAAAAAGGCCAAGAAAAGGAGACAATTGGCCCAACGAAATTAAAAGACTGAGATATAAAATAATAAATTTGAACAAAGACAATGCAGAACAAGTAAATGAAATAACAAGTCAGAAAGGACAAAGAAAAACAAGTGAAAGACAGTTGCAGAGACCAAAAAGAGTGAAAAGACCTAACTTGAAATATAAGTCACCTGAATGGTTATACATAGCACTGTCTGGCATTAAAGAAGTGGATAGCAGTCACGAGAACCCAGACAAAGACTGTGAACAAGTGGGTGAGAGTGAACTGTGCAAATCCTGAAAAGCAAAGAAAGAAAACCGGACTAGACACACAAACTGATAAAGTCAAAGAAAATTTCTGAAAGACCGAAAGGTGCGCCAAAAAGCAGTTGATCCTAGTCAACGCTAAGTCATTTGAGGTGTGGAAACACATTTTCTGTACATATAATTAGATAATATTTCAACATGGTAGACACTGAGAATAGAAGATCTAGATGTGAGTTTTTCCGTAGATGGTGTAGGATGTGTTTCTATTGTACAGGTTTACTAATGCTTATTTGGTTTATTTTGGCAATAATAATTCCACTAAGATTAGCTGTAGAAGATACTTCTGCAATTATGAATGACACGAATAGTGACAAGAAATCTAACATAAAGAACACTGCAACATTAATAGATAGTACTGATTTCCATAGGGATAAGTCAATAACTGATTTCTCCAAGAATGTCTTCACGAAACTCTTGTACGAATATGTGGAGACAATGGATGTAAGAGATTGTTATGTCTGTATGCAGTTACCTGCGTCTGTAACAGAAGGTGTGACGTATCATCACCTTCCTTTGAAGTATGGAATAACTTGTAGTGTTTTAGCTAGTTTATTTTATAAAACAGGTAAATTAGAATATTATTACACTGACACAGATGCTATTTTTGCTAAAATTCCCTTAATCCTTGAACTAAATAAGGTGAAGTTTGCAAAGATTTTTGGAGAATTTTTCTTAGAAACAAAAGAATTAACATTAGAATATGCATTTAGACATAATCTTACTTGTGGGTTAAGAAAGGAAGAAAAGGTTTTCTTAGACATGGTAGAAGACAGAAGGGTTAAGTTTCAAAGAAAGGCAGCAGGAGAAAAGACAAAAACCCCACCTTGGGCGTTCGAAGAGGGAAGTTATGACAAAAGTGAAACAAATGCAGCTATGGTTCTAGATTGGCCCCAACATGGAAAATTGTGTATTAGTAGAGGTAACACTATGTATGATAACTATTTCGTGGGTTCTAGTGAGTGCCGAGATACATACAAAATTCTAGGGGGATGGGGATTCAAAGGAGGAAAAGATCCAGTATTTCCAGGGATCAATTATATTTGCGGAAATAGAGCTTATTATAGGTTGCCGGACCATTGGTATGGAACATGCTATCTAGGCCTGGTCTTTCCAAAGATTTTTCATGTGGAAAGAGGAACAAAAGGAATTTACGAGATAGATAAACCATTAACCGCAGGAGAAGGGAAAGCTTCTCAGAGATAATAGGTGACATTTTTGGAGCATTGATACCAGCAGTGGGTATATCTTTGAATGCATACAAGATTCGGAAATTGTCTAGAGTAGTAGATCGTTTATCAATGAATACTGCTGGAGGGTTCTTGATGGTAAATACTGAAATGGTTGCCATGAGAGCTATGGTAATGCAAAATCGACTTGCCCTTGACATTCTTTTGGCAAAAGAGGGAGGAGTCTGTGGAATGCTGAAGGTACAACATTGTTGCACTTAGATTCCAGACAAAAGTGAGAATATACAGAAGTAATAAAGAACATTACTGATTTGCATAAAGAAATTGCCCCACTGGAGGTTGAAGGTGCTTGGGAGAGACTTGGTAAGAGTTTTTCCTCAATGAAGAAATGGTTCACCGAAATAGGTAGTTCTCTTATTGGGAAAATACTAATTCCAGTAACCTTAGCAATAGTGATAATATCAACATTGAGATTAGCATATGTGTGTGTTAAAAGAAGAAAAAGACAAAATAAAGCAAAAAGAGAAAATGAGAAAAATAAAGAAAGAGAACGGGAGATGGGAGAGATCGAGTTGGAAGAGTTTAAAGAGAACATGTACAAAAGGTCTAAAAGACAAGATAAAAGAACACGATTGTCTAAACTAACAAATGCAAGTGGACAAGAAACATTTATCTGATAAATTTTGTAGGGATAGGTTTTAGTGGTGATGTTAAAAATCACCAAAGGGGGAATTGATGGAGCAGGGGAAACGAAATAATTTTGTACCCTTGGAAGTTAATGACCTCATAACCATTAATGATATTAACCGTTTGAAAACGCATGAACTAACCAACAAATGCACTTTTTATTAAACAGTACACGTGGGCAACATGCTGATTTGTGCAAAATCTAATTTATTTACAAATGTGAAGCTAATTAACGTGAGTATTGTGATTTACGTAGTAAATAGAGTGAATTGCATGATTTATGTTGCGTAGTAAAATTGGACTATGGCAAAGAATGCAGATGGTAAGTAAAATGGCTTTAAATGTCGCTTCTGCTAGGTAATATCTAACACGGGTCTTTAGAATGGCGGGTGGTAAACAAAAAGGCTTATTTTCTATGTTTTAATTTTCGTTGTGTTTGTTTTACATTAATTTTGTTCGGTTCTGCTAGGCCATGCTTCTAAAATGGCCGCTGGAAAGGACGAGATCGCGTGCGCTGAATAAGATGGCCCCTGCGCAGACGCTGAATGAATGCTCCAGTCACGTGTATGCGGCCTGTGCTCGGAGTGAGAGATGTCAAGGCCAATCTGACCTGCAAAGAGGAGCGTGCCAAGTGTTCAGCATATATGCCTGGGAACGGATGGGAAAAAGCCGAGTGACAGTGGATGAACTAATGTGTGACCATCGAAGATTGTTGCAAAATGGATTAACAAATTGGACTACTTTTGGACAATGTTGGTCATGAGACTTAATGTGTGCTTTATTGTCCCCAAACCGGTTCGAACAAGGAGGGCGATGAGGTGACCATCACCACCCCTCCAATGGACCAATTAGCGTGATACTTGCCCCTAAAGATTGCAACTTTTGAGGTAGAGAGCCAGAAAATAGGGTATAAGAGAGTCTGCTCTTACGTTGTGAAAAAACCTACCTACTTACTTACTTACTTGATATGCTTGCTTCCTTTTTCATTTTTCTACCTTGATGCTGCGAGAGACTCTGTCATTTTGGACTTTGAACTTTGACTGGGGAAGGAACGAGACCGTTGCGGGAATTTTCCCGGGAGGTGATTGCGTCCGAGGAGGTTAGCGGGACAGTCAGTTAGTTTGGGAGTCCATCCTGTGATCTGCGGTTCATTCTTCTTTCCTAATGAACCATTCTTGTCATCGCCCTAATGCTTATTGATTTTATAAATGTTTTGCCTAATAACAAGTTTTACTTTTGCTTAAAGAATTTCGATAAAATTATATGTTAACTCTAAATGAGTCTGTGGTTCTTTAAATAAAATTGTAATTTATAAATGTTAACGGTTTTAATTGTGATTGAGCTGGTCTTAATCACCATCAACTAATTCTACTAGTTGGTCCATCGACCGAATAGCAGAGTGCCTTGATGTTTAGAACCGACAGGATCCAAAGTTTATGTATATAATGTATAGGTTATATTTCTGTCGTTTTTAATAAGGTATTCCGTTTGTCCAGCAACTAATTTTTCCTTGGCGTATAATCCAGAGATTGAATGAATGTATGTATGCGGTGTCATGGGCCCCACCGACATAAGATTTAAGTGATAAAGATTGCGTAAGTGTTTTCTCTGGATTGATGGCATAAGGAGAAATTTATATTAGCCGCGCTGGATCACAATAAAAGATATATGCATAATGCCAGCCTCTGTTCTTGACATGAAATCCATGGCAGAGGCACTTAGACTCATCTGTTGGGTATAGTTGTATCTTTGTTTTGAGAAACAACACAATAAATAACCTGGGAGAGATCCCCGGGACTACATTTCCCATGAGGCTCAGGGATTATTCAACGCCACACATAGCAGCAGGTAACGTGCGCAGACCGCTTCCAACTGTGTAGTTAAATACTGCAGATGGTGCAGTTTACAGCAACCGGTGGGGAGGAGAAGAGGCCGATATTGATATAAGGGAGGCATGGTACCCTTGACGACGTGAGTAGCACATTGTTTACATGAGCTATCAAAGCAGGTTATAATAATGACTGATTACTTTTTTCCCTTAATTTTCAATCGCAGTGTCCCTCACTCTTCCAAATTAGGCAAATGTCCTGAAAGTTCAGGGTAGGTGCTTTGAATGTGGAAGCACTGTATATATACCAGACTGATCATATGATATTGGCGACTACCATCAATGTTTTTATGTTTTTTTAAGTGTTGTGTATGCGTCTCATGTGTACCAATGAAAACTCTCACATGATACAGATAAAGGCAATAAAACACCAGCTTGACACAACACGCGTAGTATGACTTTTCTAGTTTTGGTTCCTTCACTGTTTGATACTTTATTCCATTCTTTCCCCCTTAACACTGATTGAGGAGGTGCTAATGCACTGACAAACATGTAATTGATCTCGGTTGCATGCACTTCAATCATCTTTTTATTTTACAGGACCCAAGGTGATTACGTCGTAGGAAAAGGCAAACATTTCCTTGGTGCATGCTTTTTGTGTATGGACGCACGTTTATATGTACTGTTTGTTATGGTGTGTCCTGACTGGGAATTGACAGTTATGGCCATAAACATATATAAATTAGACTTGCATTACTCTGGGGCATAATAGATTTAGGGCCAGATGTACAACGTAAAATTGCATGCGCAAACGGGTTTGCGACCAGTTTGCGCATGCAGTTTTAGTCTGAGCCATGTACTTACACTATTTTGCGAGTCGCAAATAATTTGCAACTCGCAAAATAGTTTATTGCGACTTGCTATTAGGAAGGGGCGTTCCCTTCCTAATAGCGACCGCAGAGCCATGTATGAATGTTTTGCAACCGCAATTGCGGTCGCAAAACACTCGCAAATTACTGCCCTCTTCAAGAGGGTGGTAATAAAGTCGCAAATGGGAAGGGGTCCCCAGGGTACCCCTTCCCCTTTGTGACTGACTCCAAAAATATTTGTTAAGGGAAGGCAGTGGTCCCAGGGACCACTGCCTGCCCTTAAAAAATGAAACGAAAACGTTTCATTTTTTTTTTTTTTTTAAAGGCAGCCTGTTTTCCTTTAAGGAAAACGGGCTGCATTTAAAAAAAAAAGAGCTGCTTTATTTAAAAGCAATCCCAGACATGGTGGTCTACTGAGCCCAGCAGGCCACCATCCCTGGGAGGGCCTGTCATTCCCAATCGGCTCGCAAATTGTGAGAGGCTCATTAATATTCATGAGCCTCGCATTTTGCAGCCCCATTGGGAATCGCAAACAGTGTTAAACACACTGTTGTACATGTAAAATAGCGCCTCGCAAATTGCGAGTCGCAAAAGACTCGCAATTTGCGAGGTGCTATTTTGCGCGTCGTACATCTGGCCCTTAGTCCTGAAGAAAGGCCTGGACACTCACATAGGGCTGAAACATGTCGAATTTATATTGGGTGCAGAAACATTTTAAATCATGCATTTTACCTGTCACAAACGGTCACAAACGGTCCGATTCAAAGATTCAGCCCGTTTACGGCAGGTAAAATGCATTTTGGTATGTATGAATTCCAACTTACGATTCGGTAACATGTTACCGAATCTCAATTTGGAATTGCGAATACATATTGATTCGGTATTAGGAAGGGGCGTGTTCAGGACATCCCTTCCTAATACTGAATCGCAACGGTATGTAGGAATGTTTTGTGACCCAAATGCAGTCGCAAACTGTAGGAAGCTGGCTCTGTATATACTATACCAAAGTAAGGTACAGTGTGCACAGAGCCCAGTGGATACCCAGAAACTTGCAGAGGCTTAAGTAGATAATACTAAAAGCTCTATTTGTGGTAGAGTGGTCGAGCTGTTAGGCTTATAAGAGAGCTATGTTAAGCATTTATTGTACACACTCGGGCAAGAAATGCTTGCAGACACTCAAAGCCTGAATCCAGACCTATCGTTTTGTATCCAAAATTATTATTTGATTATTTTATTTCTAGAACCAAGAAATACTCAGTTGCAGATAAATAAAAGTTTCCAAAGTAGTAATACTTTTCAAAAATACAGTAGAGATAGTTTTGCAAGGCAGTAAAAATACTTTACAGTCTTGGAAATACTTTGTATTGTCAACCAGAAACAGTAACACTGGGTACTTGAAAAAGATAGACAGTTGTATGTAATAGATAGAATGCAATGCAAACCTAAGGAAGGAAAACAATGTTATGCATTAGCAGGTAGGTACACAACTTACTTTTCCAGTTTTCAGGGGGTTTAGACCAACACTGGGCAAGGTTCAGTTTAAGGAAGGTACTGCACCACCAAGGACACTGGGGCAGCCGGTTGCAGAGGTCACTGAGCCCAATGTTAGTCAACAGAGACTGGGGGCACCCGAAGAGGTGTGGGATTCAGTATCTACGCCGCGTCAGTCAATACCGGCAATTATATTTACTCTCGTGGTCAGCAGAGAGCAATGGAGATGAATGGGATTCAGTAGACCGTCAACACCGTTACCGTAGCGGTCGTCGTCAGCGAGTCACTGTAGATCGAAAGGAGGCACTGCCAGCCCAGCAGTCGCGGTTGTGGGGATGGTGATGCACAGGGGATGGAGATGCACAGGGGATGGAGGAGTTCCGCTGATGTTGGAGCATCATGGGGAGGCCCCGGTTGTGCAGGCGGGGCAGGAGGAGGCTGACAGTGCCACTTGAAGGAGGGTACAGGCTCTCGGGAACGGAGCTGTGAACAGCTTGGGTCATAGGGTCGAGAGGATCCCTCTAGGTCGTGGAGGACGTCCAGCTACGGTGCTTTCTTCTGAAAGGGCTTAGTCATGTTGACACAAGTGTTGGTCCTCTACCACTGCGGTCTTGGGGTTCTTTTGCAATAGTGAGCCACGTCGACACAAGTGTCGGTCCTCAACTGCTGTGGTTCTTGTACCGGCGTACGCCGGGGACTAGAGCCTCTAGCACACAGGGAGGTTTCTTGATGATTTGGTGAAGGATGAAATGTCTCCAGGGTTTCTTGGAGGACTTGCAGGGTTTCTGGAAGGACAGCAGGTTCAGTTGTCGAACCGGTTACAGGTGGCAGGGCTCTTCCCGAGTTCTGTCACCAGCGGTTCAGTTCCTGGTCCGGCAGCTGTCTTCTTCAGTCTTCTTCTTTGGTCCGTCGAATCTGAGGATCAAGGTTCAAAGGTGCCCGTATATACTGAATTTCGGGGCATTACAGGTACTGGCAGACGGTAGCCAATGGGCTACTTGCCTTTAGGGTGACTACACCCTTGGAATGTCTCCTTCCTTTGGGGAGGGGGCATCCCCCTTACCTGATTGGATCAAATCCTTCCATTCAAGAAGGAGGATTTCCTAAGGAGGGGGTCACTTCGGTCCAGGGCAACTTAGGGGTGGTCCTGGCAAAGAGAGGACACACCTCTCCTGACTACTAATTTTCCCGCTGACCTTGCCGCCAAAAATGGGATTTTGTAAAGGGGGCGAGCATCTCCACTAGCTGGAAAGCCCTGGCTAGCATATCAAAGGGTAGGAAGCCTTTGAGGCACACTGCCCTGAATGCTGTTCCTGCTTGGGGGTAGGTGTGAAGCACATCTACCCCAAGCAGCCTTTGTCCTTGACCCACAAGAGTACAAGGGCTCCAACCTCAGGGGTCAGAAACATGTCTGTGTGTGGGAGGCTGGTGCAGAGTAGTCATCTGGACACAAGGGAGTTGGTCGTTTTTCAGGGGGCATCTCTAAGATGCCCTCTGAGTACATTTTGTAATTAATCCAACACTGGCATCAGTGTGGGTTTATCATGCTGAGGAGTTTGATACCAAACTCCTTGGCATTCAGTAAAGCCATCAGGGAACTGTGGATTTCATAATGACAAACTCCCAGCCCATGTACTCAATATGGCTCTACTTCACTTACAATGTCTGTGAATGGCACAGGTGCTGTAGGGGCACATTGCTCACGCAGCTGTGCCCTTATCTGTGGTACAGTGTTCCCTGCCTTAGGGCTGTGAGGCCTGCTAGAGGGGTAACTTACCTAGGCCACAGGCAGTGGTTGGTGGGCATGGGACACAGGTATGCGTGCCATGTTGACTCAGGTTTTGTCTGCACCAAAACACACAGTCTGCACTGGCAGTGGGTATATGTTTGGTGAGGGGCCTCTGAGGGTGACACAATACATGCTGCAGCCCTTAGGGACCCTCTCTGGGTACAGATCACTTGGTACCACTGGTACCTTTAACAAGGGACTTACATGTGAGCCAGAGGTGTGCCAATTGTGGAAACAAAGGTACTGTTTTGGGAAAGAACACAGGCACTGGTAAGCTAATTGGCAGGGACCCAGTGCACACTCAGGCAAAGTGCATCAGATATCAGGCAAAAAGTGGGGGGTAACTATGCAAAAAGGGGCATTTTCCTACACAAAACATTTGCATTTTACCACCTACTTCAAGTAGGTGGTAACCCATTTACAAATGAAAGAGGTCCCCTTTGGAAATGGTAGCAAAAATGTTTTTTTCAGAGCAGGCAGTGGTCCCGCGGACCACTGCCTGCTCTAAAAAAATGAAAAGAATTTTTTTCATTTTTCTTTTTTAAATGCAACCCGTTTTCCTTTAAGGAAAACAGGCTGCATTTAAAAAAAAAATTATTGCTTTATTTAAAAGCAATCACGGATATGGTGGTATGCTTACGTCAGCAGGCCACCATCCCCGTGATTTTAGCGATTCCCAATGGGTCGCAAATTGCGACCTACCTCATTAATATTCGTAAAGTAGGTCAATTTGCGACCCACTAGGAATCGCTAAATAAAACTCATGGAGTTTCATACATTAGGAATAGCGATTACCTAATTGCAATTCACAGAAAATCGCAATTAGGTAATCGCTATTTCCAATATTGATACGTGGTCCATTATTTCTATAGGCACCCCCCTTTTATCTTTTTAACCATACCAGGAGCACCATTAATAAACGGATACCAAGGTGTTCCGAGTTATTTTTAGTAGTCCACGGTAGGAAATTATCCTAAGTGCTCCCTGATATATGATCAAGCCCATCCTGGGGGCATATTAACAAGCCGGCGATAAAAAATTATCGCCGCTTTAGCGTCTGTTTTCAGACGAAAAGCGGCGATAATTTTATCGCTGTATTAGCAAGGTCACGCTATCGCGTGAATCCTTGCCCTATCGCCCTTTCCATAACGCCCATCCTGCATCTCTAATGAGATGCAAGGTGGCGTTACTAGGCGTACCCCAGATGGGCTACGTTGTAAATATCGCCGATGGGCACATCGCAATATTTACAAGGCAGCCCACAGGATGATAGCAGACGTTAGATTTTGGCGAAAACGGCCGTTTTCGCCAAAATCTAACGTCTGCTATTATCCCGACTTAGCCATCCCTAACATAGGGGTGGATTGTGCTGATACGACCACAGGTCGTATCAGCAGAGGTCATCGCCGCTTTGCAGGGAACATCGCTGGAAAACCAGCGATGTTCCCTGCAAAACGGCGATAACCTCGCTATCTCTGGAATTTTTATCGCCCTGGAGAAGCGTGTTGTTAATAACGCGCTACCAGGGCGATAATTTCCGGAGATAGCCAGCGATAAGATATCTATCGCTAAGCACGGCCAGCGATAATTATCGCTGGCCGTTGATAATATGCCCCCTGGTTTTTAGGAACCAGGATGAGATAGGATGATGAAGCATGACACCAATAGGGTGTGTGAGGGTCTTACAAAAAAATCAGAGATGATTGTGGATTTGTAATTACGTGTTTGGGACACTGTGTTGTGTTGTCCCCCTAAAGGGGAGACACTTGATATTGGAGAATCTATCTACCTATGTATGTCAGTACTGACTCTACAAAAAGTGATACATTGAAGTACAAATACTCCCCCACCCCCGAATTCTACCTGCTCTTATTAGTGTTCTCCAAAGTTTAGTTATGCATTTAACTTCCAAACTGTCAGTGTCAGAATAACCCTTACATTGCTAATGAGAGGCTTCTACATCAGAACTTACCCGCTCTATGCAATGTGCTGGGGGATTCTGTATGAGACTCTTCCACATATCCTGAGGATGGAGACTATATAAAAATAAACTGTTCCTCTGTAGAGAGGGAAACAGGGTATCACAACAAATCCTCTGCAATTGTGCGGCCGGGCAGAAAAGCATTTGGTTAGAATAGAAGCTCACTGGGAATGGAGAGTTTCTGTGTCCTACTAAAGGGTGAAGGTGACCATACACTCCATGAGATTTAGACTAGATTCCATTGGGAGAGTCCATTTAACAATGCAAGGAGATTGACCTTTTGTGTCATTGGATGCCCTGATTACACAAATGTGTATGCACACTGGTTAAGACTGAAGTGCGCAATTTAACATTTTCCTGTTCTGATACAAAAGTACTTTGTAACTTTTTTATTTCTATTGACAAGCATAAGAGTGTGCTGGAAAGCCGTTTCATTTGACAAGAAGGCAATGAAGAACTTGGATTTACAAAAGTGAAACAGGCTTGCACAGCATCGACGGTGTGAACTACAAAGCAAAACACTACGGGTTTACAGATACACTAAACTATGATGATCTTCAAACAGACCCTTCCTCGTGAGCCAGAGACGAACTGAAGCATGTTGACAAGATGCCATTAGCCAGATGAAGGAAGGGCATAGCGCCAAGGACATCCTCTTTTGAACACAGCTTCACATGTGCCGGCTTGATTTTTATTGGAATGAAAAAAAACCCATAACAAAGCATGTTTTATCTCTTCAAATGAGAACCTGGCCAGGCTTTTAAAAATGACAGCGACCTAATAAAAAACAGTTGACACTTCTTAACATGTTTTACCTCGCCCATATGTTCTTAATAGTGATATTTGTAGGGATAACGCTACCATGGACATACTTACATTCCGTGCAAATAATTCCTTATAAATGTCACCCTCTTTTCTCTTGCAGAGAATAACGCTGAGAGTTTAATCTTTTGAAAATGGGAAGTGTTTTGTCACTCCACATATGGAATCCTCAAATTGAACCATGCAGACAAAGGAACATTTCAATGAAGCCTAACAGTAAATTCTCAGACAAATGCCTCTTAGCCACAAAGTATTTGGGGCCAAACTGAACCATTTCCGTGCTGGAAAAAACTATGTGCAGTATAATACTAAACACAGTAAATGTGAAACTTTGAAACTCACAAGTGGGATTTTCTGACTCACATTCGGTGAAGGGAAGGGGCAAAAGATGAAAGAGGCTAGAGCTGCAAAAAAGACAAATATGTGTGTTGTCTGTGACTGAACAAAGGAACTGTGAAGCAATCATACATTTGGGCTTGGGTTTTCTGAATCACACTGGGTTCTCCGTTGGTTTCCCGAGATAGAGGCTTTATCTGTCCGGCCAGGACTGATGGGGTTATTTTATCTACCAATAGGGCTTTCGCCTCAGCTGCTTACTTGAAATATGACTGAATGTCAGCATATTAGCGTGTTCATGAAAGTAAATTGATATCCATCTGATACAAACGTGACCATATTTTTCATCAATAACCTATTCGTCTTTGTGAAAACAAACAAAACAATTTCTTGAGTCAACGAAAAAAAAATATGGGGACCGGTACATGAAGCGTTGTCAGGACCATAGGGGGTCACTGCAGCAGTACAATCCAGCACCATCCATTACTCCCACACGGATGACGGAGGCAGGATAAGGACACAAACTTTTTATAATGTTGAATTGGAAGTATAGGTGGAGGTGTGTGTCTTTAACAATAATATGTTATTTTGAAGTCATCACAAAAAGTTCCTGTGGCCAAAAACCCCGAAAATCTAGCCTAGCACCATAGCATTGCAGAAACGCACAAACGATTGTATGACATGAGGTCTCATTCCAAGACGAAAACGGCTGCCAGGGGTAGAATAACAGGTCTAACAGGAGAAGGACATTCCACAACTTCCATTCCAACCCTATGGACGAGATGATCAAGAGTACCCTGCAGCCAGACGCGTGGACAGTACTCGGTTCAGATCATTAGAGTCATCAGTGCTCCAGACCATGCCCCTGTTAGTTAAGAGCACAGAGGGTCTAAATAAGACACTCAAGGTCAGTTTTATGGTCATGAATTATGGGGGGAAATCACTGGTGGCAGAAGAAGAGTTAATATCTAAGCAAATTACAGCACTTTCTGGATATGTTCATGATGAAACACTCTCATAGAAATGGAGGCCATTCAATCTTCTGTTAAGGATTTAAGGATTATTTCTCCATCTCAACGACAGTTTCCAAGTTGAGCTAAGGCTCTGTAGCGATAATGTGGCCAAAGATCTGACATAGATTACATCAACCTTGTAGGAGCAGCTGACAGCTTATGCGGTCACTGCTGATCAGGCTGCTACTCCTGAAAGAGGTGAGGCATCCAGCCTAAGTAACGCCTGGTCCTGTGATGCTTGGTTGATGATGCAGAATGAGCTGCAATACTGAGGGAGATGGGGATGCTGACGAAGCAGGCAGTGAACATGTTAGAGTAAGCTGAGGAATAAAAAAATGAAAGAAGTTTTAAATTATTTTATGTTTTGGCCATTATGTGTGATGCAACATTTATTTACTTTTTTATAACACTTTTACTTTACATTTCTTTATTAAGGATTATCCAACATCTGCAGATCTTTTTCTTCCATTCATAATAAAACCTATGAATAAACAGGGACATTTTTAGAGAAAAGTATACCTTGTGTATAGTTATTTCTTAGAAATTCATTTTTAATAGGTATATCACTAACAGTTGTTGGTAATATCTCTCCCACATCTCTATCCCTTAGATTCTGTAACAACAATTGGATCTCAACCTTGATAAACCCTATGGTCCATTATAAGGCCTCTTCTTGTTGCAATGTTGTGTAGTAGGTCACAACACAATATAATCTTAAAGGAAGTTTCTAGTGAATATTGCAGTGCTTCTCAACATATGTGGATCACATAATATCTGCCTTTAAACAGGCCAAAGGTATGTTGTGTCATATATCTTAGGAACATAGAATTTAGGTGTAGAATATGGAATTTAGGGATAGAATGCATGTGTAGGGACAGTCAGAGGGGACAGTTGAAGGAGGAGAGGACGAGCTGAGAAAGCTCTGCTGTAGTGCTTGAGTACTGAGAATAAACTCATGAAAAGAAACAAGTGTGAAGTCTTTTCTGGGAGGATTCATTCTAACAATATTGGCAACAAGCTTCTACCCAAGTTCTGAACCCATGTTATTAACTTTATTTGGGAAGACACCAAGCACAGGCTGAAACAATCCGGTAGAGCCAACACTTAGGGGCCGATTACGAACTCGCTCGGAAGGGCTCCTGACAGCATCTGTCAGGAACGAGTCCGAGTCGTAAGTGCGATTTCCGGATGACTCTTATCGCTGTACGAGCGATCAAGTACGATGTGAATATAGCCTCGCGCTCCAAGCGACTCGTACCCGTCAGCGAGGCCCTTCCGATGACTCCGACATGGCCGATGCGCACAGCGCAATGGGGCCGATTTCCGAGCGACCAAGTACGATGCGTACGTCGAGCAGCCGGATCGAGTCGGAGCCTCTGACTCGAGACAGCGTTGGGAAGCAGACTTCAGGGGACCGTAGCGGGCCACCCTTCACCAGTAGCCCTACAACTCGGTCACTGGGTCCCCCCTACACATGCATGCACGGGGCGGCCGGCACCGAGGCGTCCCCTCGACAGGGGGCGCACTTTTCCGCGACCTACCTTTTTTCTCTATGGGAGCCTATGTACGCTATGTACAACAGGCTCCCATAGACTTCAATAGGACTCTGAGTGACCCGAGTCCATCAGCGCTCAATTGCATCGTACTCAGTCACTCGGAGCCTCGGAGCGCGAGTCGCTCGGAAAGCTCTATGGGACCGAGTCGGCCGTAGGGCTTTCCGAGAAAGATCGTAAGCGGCCCCTTAGAGTGGGTCGATTTCAACAGAAAAAGCATTTCCTTCAACATTGCTCTGAAAGTGATCCAAGGTACTTTTTAACTATTCACCGCGCTCCCCATAGTCAAGAGTGGGGTGAGCAATGTGTAGCACTCTGTGTGCGAGCGGACTTCCAAGGGTACGACCAGGCATATGTACAAGCTGGAGCATAGACTTGCGTCCTGCGTGAGCGTTCTTACCAGCAACCAGCTTGCCTCTCTGCCCTGGATTTGTCGACTGTGCTGATAGGCATGTGTGCAAGTCAGAGTAGAGACTTTGCATGAGCGTTCCGACCGGCAATCAGCATATACCCACCTCACTGCCCTGGACTCTTCGATCACGCTCACTGTGGACAGCCTAACACACGCACAGCCTTATTGCCTCATTGATTGGTAGAACTGATATGGACTTTACTATTGGATATTGCCATGCATTTATTGCCCCAAGATCCCTGATTGGTGTAACACACATGGACCTCGATGGCATCCATCTTAGTTTGGGATTGTTTTCAAGGCATTTTGCATATTACACGCTGTTCTGTTCTTTCAGTACAGGGTTGTGATCTACCTGCTCCGCCTTCAGACTTCTTTGGTGTTACGTTCCTGTGTTACTATAGGAACATGATTCAAGAACCTGTCACACGAGTGTAAGGAGTGTTGTATTTGAAAGGATCACATTCTTTTCCTCCAACTAGTAAGTATGGCTACAGTAAACTTACAGTCTCCCTAAGCTTCTATGGTGTCTGTTTACTGTACTCATTGCTAATCGAATGTCGTTTAATATAGTGACATATCATCTCAGGATTTTCAACAGTTGGTGTATAGAATATCAAAGTAGTATGGGGTCTTTTTTCCATCAGTTCACTGATGTAAACTGGCGGAGATCAGTTGTGTTAGCAGTTTCTTGCCTGCACGCAAGAATAATGTTTAATGTATAAATTGTTATAAATTGTTCAAGGACAGAGGGAGAGTTACATTTTTCAGGATGACATTCTAGTCATGGGTCAGAACAAGGTAGAGAATGATGAGGAATTGAAGCAGGTACTAAGTGTGAGCATGGATTGACTCCTGAAGCATGAAAATGTAAATTTGCAACGGATAAGGAAACATAACTAAGACACAAAATTAGCCCCAAAGGTATTCCCCGAAGATAGATTTGGTTGAGGCAATATAGTGTTCTCCATCTCCCCAAAACAAAGAAGAAATACATGCTTTCTTAGGGTTAGCCGAATTCTATTAGAAATTTGTTAAACATTTTTCAGGGAAAATGTGCCCCATCAGACAGTTACTGAAAAAAGAAAGCAAGTTTGTGTGGACACAGGAGTGCCAGGAAGCTTTTGACAATATACAAGGAGATATTTGTGAAGCTCTCGGGGATTTGACCCAAAGTATTGATGTATAGTTACTACGGATGCAAGTGGAGGGGGTTAAGGAGCAGTTTTTTCTCAGCTGGATGACCAGGGTAAAGAACATGTAATTGCTTTTGCCTCCCGTGCTTCAACACCTGCAGAGGAAAAATATTCAGTCATTGAAAGAGAAACCTTAGGATGTGTGAGGGGCTCAATCATTTCAGACAGTTCATGTTCGTGGGCACTAAAGTGATTTTACAGTGTGGTCACCAATGGTGCAGAGACAGAATATCGACGTGGAAATATCAAATTGCAGTAATATTGACTCAAGAATATCGATGGTGGAAAATATCGAGGTAAGTTTTCTCGTTGTTAAAAATATCGAATTTAATGTAATGCAAAAATATCGATTTTGTAAATGTCGATGTCAAAAATATTGCTGTAAATTATATCGATTTTTTTATGTTAGTATTTTATTATTATTAAATTAGTATTATTTGATATATGTTTAATAGATTTAAAAAATATATGTTAAAAACTTAGGGGTCGATTAGGATGGCGGCCGGAAAACCATTCCAATCGCCCTGGTAGCGGAAATTAACCGTCATCAGGTACCGCGGGAAAACCGGCGGTCAAATCAGGATGAACCGCCAGAAAAATCCGACCGCGGCGGACCGATGCCACGAAAGACCGCCGGTAGCGTGCGGAGCAGGTGGAAATCCATCCGCTGCAGTTGGATTTGCCGCTGAAAGACCCAAAACCGCCGCACGGTCAGCGGATTGACCGCACGTGAAATTAGGATACCATTGCGGTGACAGCGGAACGATCCGCTGTTTCCGAACGCCGCGATCACAAGCAATGATGAATGGGAGAGCCGGCGGTAGAGTGGTTGTATACCCACCGCCGAGCTCGCTCCGGAACAGCAATGGCAGACGACAAAAAAACACACAACAAGGCTACCAAGTGTGGCTATTAACCTGGCTCAGCCTAAAAAAACACCTAACACACCCTAATGACACATCCCCATTGCAACAAAAAAAATACAAATCCCAGGTCAACCCACACAACACACCTGACAGAAATACACCATTTTGACCCACCCACATAGCTGAGTATAAAACCAGCCCCTTCCCTGACTAGAATCCTTTGCACTACTCCACTACTGAAGGGCCCAACCCCACAGCACAAAGGATAGGCAAATCTGCACACATCACACCATCACAACAACACACACACCACACACATCACCACCACCACCTTCACACCCACACCTTTAACCCATTTGCACATCACATACCATGTCACAGAAGAAAATGCCCAAATTCACTGACAATGAGTTGTCAGTGATGGTAGATGAGGTAATCAGAGTAGAACCACATTTGTTTGGAAACCTGGTCCAATAGTCACCAGAATGCAAATGTGGGCAAGGATAGTCAACAGGGTCAATGCAGTAGGGACCATCCCGCGTTCCAAGACGGAGATCATGAAGCGGTGGCATGACCTCAAGAGCAAGGTGAAAGAGAAGAATAACAAAAACCATGAGCTGGCTCAGAGGACTGGCGGTGGCCCTCCCATTCCACTACGAACATTCACGGTACGGGAGGAGAAGGTGCTTGGCATACTGCATCCAGAGAGTCTCACAGGAATACCCGGGGAGTGGAGGCTGGTAAGTACCAACAAATGTCTACCATCACACTGCTATGTACTGTCTTGCACAACTACAAAGCTACACCTCCTACGTCAAAATGCATGCATGTGCACCACACTCTCCCCAACACATGTCTCACAGTTCCAACATTCACTCCCTCTGATTCACCCCAAAGGTAGCTAGCAATATAACCATGGGGGCAGGTGTACAGGCAGCCAGCACTACAACTCCCACCAGGCCCCCCTGTCCCACAACTCAGCAGGATGGAGCACTCCCCACACCCACAACCATGTGACAGCCATTGCATTGCCCACCTTCACCCAACAGGTAGGTAGCCATCTTAACAGGGAAGGGGTGGTTGTGTTTTGGAAGCCTGCACTACAACTCCCACCATGCCCCCTTGTCCCAAAGCTCACCAGGATGGAGCACTCCCCCCCAGCCAGAAGCATGTGGCAGACATTGCATTGCCCACCTTCACCTAACAGGCAGGTAGCCATCTTAACAGGGAGGGGGTGGTTGTGTTTGGGAAGCCTGCACTACAACTCCCACCAGGCCCCATTGTCCCAAAGCTCACCAGGATGAAGCACCCCCCACCCCACCCAGAAGCAAGTGGCAGACATTGCATTCCCCTCATCAAACTAACAGGTAGGTAGCCATCTTAACAGAGAGGGGGTGGTTGTGTTTGGGAATCCTGCACTACAACTCCCACCATGCCCCCTTGTCCCAAAGCTCACCAGGATGGAGCACTCCCCCCACCCCACCCAGAAGCATGTGGCAGACATTGCAATGCCCCCTTCAAACTTACAGGTAGGTAGCCATCTTATGCTCTCTTGTCCCACCCCTGAGCAGGATGGAGCACTCCCCACACCCACAACCATGTGGCAGCCATTGCATTGCCCCCCTTCACCTAACAGGTAGGTAGCCATCTTAACAGGGAGGGGGTGATTGTGTTTGTGAAGCCTGCACTACAACTCCCACCATGCCCCTTTGTCCCAAAGCTCACCAGGATGGAGCACCCCCCCACCCCACCCAGAAGCACGTGGCAGACATTGCATTCCCCTCATCAAACTAACAGGTAGGTAGCCATCTTAACAGGGAGGGGGTGGTTGTGTTTGTGAAGCCTGCACTACAACTCCCACCAGGCCCCCTTGTCCCAAAGCTCACCAGGATGGAGCACTCCCCCCCCCCAGCCAGAAGCATATGGCAGACATTGCAATGCTCCCTTCAAACTTACAGGTAGGTAGCCATCTTATGCTCTATTGTCCCACCCCTGAGCAGGATGGAGCACTCCCCACACCCACAACCATGTGGCAGCAAGTCCCCTCAATTGTGTCACAGGACAGGTAGGTAGACAGTGCATGCACCCAGCCATTCCTCTCAAAAAGCATGGAGCCATATGACCACCCCACCCCTCACATGTCACCCAACATGGCATACATTCAATAGTCACTTCCTGTGTGCAGACAGCCAAGCGTATGTAACTGTCACAGAAATGAAACGTTAAGCAAGCAAGTCACATTCTGCAGAAATTCAGGGCACAATCATGTCCAGCACTGAATGCTATGTGTAAGTGCCATGGTGGCAGAGCATGAAGGCCCATATAAACACAAAAAATGCATGGTCAGTTGTTGAAAGAAAGTAAAGTACATGATATTACAAAGGTATGCAGAAGATTACAGTGGCTAGTTCTTGCTCAGATGTAACGTCTTCATTGCAGATCAAAACAAAAAGACAAATCACATAAAGTTGATGGGCTGCAAGTCGGTAGATGACGACATGTCCTTGTAATCACACAATCTGTACGTGGAACATGGTATCTATTTACATGTCCCACCATGGACAAGTAATGTATGTACCTACACATCATGGCATGATGTGCAGTACCTTGCAGCCATACAAAGTGATATCAATGTAAACTGTGTGGTGTAACACATGTAACATCCAAACATCTAACAACATGCTTGTGGGGTTCACTTAAATGACCATTTCACCTCTGTTCAACAGGAGATCAACAACTGACATCTGCAGAAGACAACACCAACCTGCAGAGCCAGTCTCCACACTCGGAACATGGACTCTCGGATGCAGCCTCCATAAGTTTCTCAGATGAGGAACACCAACCTGGCCCGTCCGGACTGCCAGGGCGCACCACGTCCCAGGTCCCCACTGTCCCCACCACCTCAGCAACAACAACCGCGCTGACCCCTGCTGCAAGGACCTGTGCAGCCTCAACCACCACCACCGCTGCCTGCAACACTCACCCTGCCTCAGTGGTTACCAACACCATCACACAATCAGAGGAGGGCAGGGAGAGTCTGCGGGTGCATCGCGTGCCAACGCCACAGGTCCGGGACAGCAGGGCAGGTGGGAGGGCAACTGGGGGACAAAATCAAAAGGACACTGGGACCGAAGCCCTGGCCAACATCGCCAGAGTCCTTGGGGCATACGAACAAGCCCAGGGACACACGGGCCAGGCTCTGGAAGAATCTCATGAGCTCCGAATGCTGCTGAGGTCCATAGACACATGTATGGGCCAAATCGTGGACCTCTTGGGCCAGCCTGTGGGTGTTCTGAGGGACAGACCTGTGGCCCAAACTACGGCTCAAACCCCCTCCAGTGGCCCGCAGGATGATCCCCCCACCAGCCCAGCTGCGGCCACAGAGAGGGGTGAGCAGCAACAGGATGACTCCTCAGACACCGCTGATCCCACAGCAAGCGCCCCCCCCTGGAAAACACAAGAGGGGCTGTCCGAGAAACACCACGGGAGGATCACGTGGCAAAACACCAGCCAAACACAAGTCAAAGAGACAGCCATGATAGCACCTCTGTTCACCTTGACATTGACTTTGTTGAATATCCTTACCCACACTGCCATGTTGATGGCAGGTGTCTGTTGGACTGTGTCACCTCATCAATGTGGTGACTACTCTATTGTCTTGTTTGCCATCACTGACAACTCATTGATTCACTTAGCACCATTTCTTGAAACATCACTTGTCTGTCACAACCCCTCAATGTAAATAAACACTCTTTACACACCTATGTCTTTGTGTCAGCTCCATGTTTATCACAATATGTACAATGTTGACTCAGAACACAATGTACCAGAAGCCCAGATCATGACGAGGCAGTGAGAGTCTGAAGGGACATAGAGAGACACAAGAGAACGACATTTACTTATCAGGTGTTGGCCTCACAGCCAGTACACAACACTAGTCATCAAGGTACACAAACCAGCACACATCACAAGGAGAAACAATCTCAACATAGACATCATGTAGCTGGTCAGGACTACACTGTGCCACAAACATCAGCCATCAGCACAGAGCCAACAACAGGCAGCAGTCAAAAAGCTCCTCTCGGCCTTATCACCACCATCAAAGACAGCAGACAGTGGCACTGTTGTACAATGTTACTCACACTCAAGGGAAGTAGTGGTTGATGATCTGTTGGCGCAGGTCGACACCTTCCCCCTCTCCACTATCCTCGTCACTGGACATGTGTGGGCTTACAGGGGGGGGCATCTGCGGCGCATCATAGTCCAGGAGCAGGGGGATCTCCTTGCGCAATGCCAGGTTGTGGAGTATGCAGCATGCAACAATTATCTGGCACACCTTTTGGGGAGAGTACATCAGTGCACCTCCGGTCCTGTCCAGGCACCGAAACCGAGACTTCAGAAGCCCAAAAGTACGCTCCACCACACAACGTGTCCTCCCATGGGCATCATTGTAGTGGACTGGGATTCCGCAGTGGGCTCAGCAACCAAGGCCGGTTGGGATATGCAGAGTCACCTAGGTGTCAGATACACAGAACAATTTTGTAATATAACTGTAGCTGCGGACAGCATGTCACACATACAGCACAATACTTGACTCAGCTAACTCACCTACAAGCCACGCACGGTCAGGATGCAGATTTGCCATCATTTGTGGTACGATGCTGTTACACAGGATGTAGGAGTCGTGGGCTCAGCCAGGGAATCTTGCACAGACATGTGAGATGATCATATCTGCCTGGCACACAACCTGCACATTAATGGAATGGAAATGCTTCCTATTCCTGTACATGTGCTCACGTGCCTGTGGCGGAACCAGGCTAACATGGGTGCAGTCAATGGCACCAACAACATTAGGGATGTGGGCAAGGGCATAAAAATCATTCTTCACAGCTGCCAAATCCTGTCTTCATGGAAAATGGATGTAGGTGTCCTTGTATACCATCATAGCGGACAGGACATCACGTAGCACCATGCTGAACATTGCCTGCGACATCCCACCTTCGCTGGCCACCGTGTACTGGAACGAACCAGTTGCAAAGAAATGCAGGGCTGCCATCACCTTACATGTTGGTGACACAGCAATTGGATATGTTCTGCGAGGCCTCAGATGGGGCTCCAACTGAGCACATAGGTCTTGGAGGGTTTGCCGATCCAAACGGAATTTACGGATGATGTCCACATCCTCCATGTCCGCCAGCAATGTGAATGGACGGTGCACATTTGGTCCCCTCCTACATAAGATAAAAGGGGACACTTGTCAATTCAATTCCCCTATGAAATGTGTCCAACATCTTACGTCTTGACTGACACAGCGCCAACAATGACTGGCCGGAAACAACAGCTTACAGCACAAGTCACATGCAGAGACAACTTGACCCCAAGTAGTTGTACACGTGTTCAGAGACAAATTCAGACTATGTGAATGTAAAATGGGACATTCTGACATCTTGTGTCACCAGCCCTGAGAGTACTTGACACAGCACATGTCTGAAACAGCAACACTGCTGTCTTCTACGTAGCTGCTGTACCTGCCACACCTTCTTGCGTGAGTCGGACAGGGCACACATTAACAACACAATGAGCACAGTGTGTGCATAAAGATCAAGTATCAACATGAGTTTAGCAATCTACACAGTGACTTAGGCACATTAAGTAGTCAGTCCATCATTACTGTGTGTTGCTTAGCCATCTCACACATTGACATGTTTCCATATTTGAGAGTCCATCACACAACAGATCTGTGTGCATGCACAACAACATCATAAGTGACATGTGAGGGAGTACATGCCAATGCATGTAGTCCAGTGCACTGACATGGCATGTGTAGACATCAGTGAGTTAAATGTCACACTAGCATTCAATTTAACTATCTGGTGGCATGATTCATTGTAAGTGTGGAGTGTTCAATGATGATAACTGGCCATTGCCATTGCTAGAGCATGATGTGTCCATAGGTGCCCTAAGCGTGCACCGCCACCGCAATCACGGTCATTGGCACCAATAGATAAATGGACAAATTGCGGTAGCGACCGCCTGGGCCCGTGGTGTGACACCGCCAATGCCCATACCCATTCAGCCAATGGGAACCGCAATCGCGCTAGTGGAATACACATTTGAAAATCGCGGTAGGCGTGCTCTGCTACCGCGGGGCCGGACATTGGATACAATTGAAAGATGCACGATTGCGGTAGCGACCGCCTGGGCCCCGCGGTGTGACACCGCCAATACCCATGCCCATTCAGTCAATGGGAACCGCAATCGCACTAGTGGAATACACATTTGAAAATCGCGGTAGGCGTGCTCCGCTACCGCAGGGCCGGTCATTAGTTACATTTGAAAGAAGCTGACCTGGAACACCAATTGCAGCAGCTGAGTACCACTGAAACAACCCTAGGGGGCTATATATGTCTGTGAGAGAGCCACACATTTCCACTGCATCCAGACACTGCTGCCTGCCATTCTTCATCCCCAACTGCTGCTGTTCCTGTCTCCTGGACCCAGTGATGGCGAGAACTGAGAACATCAGGGCCCGTCCCTTCACCATAGAGGAGCTGGAGGTCCTGGTGGACGAGGTGCTTGCACACTACGGGAGGCTATATGGTGCTCCTGATGTAATGGTAAGTGTTTCAGAGTGAAATTTGGAAAGTGCAAAGAGAGCTCACATGATGTTGCTCTGCTGTAGTATGTGCCTGTGAGTGCAAGTTTGTGTGATACACTGCCTAGCATGCTGACTTCATGTCAATGGGGTGTGTAGCCTTATTACCACAGATCCGTGACTGCATTGAAGGATGGGAGGGACATGCAGTGTTTTTGCAGACATACAGTAACACTGCTGGTTTGGAAAGTGGAAGTCAGAACAAACATTGCCTGTGCTAATGGATGTCAGAGTCCCATCGCTTTTCACATGCTCATTTGTGACATTACAAATGTGTTTCGTCCAGAGGGTACTGAAGGATGTGTGTACACTTTTCATATTGTCACCATGGATATGTGAGCATTATGCACAAGGTTGAAATGCGGGTGACACTCTTGGTTGAAAATCGCCTATGACACATCAGATTGATGTACTTCTCAAACATCCTCCTTCCATTGATTTCATAATGTGTACTGACTCGCATGTGTAGGCATTGTTTGCCCTCTCATATTGTACATGCATGTGAATGTTCAGATGAGCCAGGTTTAACCTCAGTGTGAGTCCCCCTGGCCTGCACAGATACTGCCCAATTTGACAGGGACCCATCAGTAAATGGACAGAGTGAGACATATGTGTTGTCTGCCAGCCTGTTTCTCAATGAGCTATCTTAGGCCTGTTGATTGCACAAGACAGACCTTGTGAGAAGGGTGTGAGAATGTAAGATCATGTCCCTAGATGTGACATCCACGACACAGTGAGCCACCCACAGGCCAAGGACATTGAGGGGTGTGTAGTGTTGGACACAGTGGGCCTGATTCACAGAACTAAGGGGCCCATTACGATGGCGGGCGGAAGCACCACCGCCGTGCTGGCGGATGCAAAAAGCACCAGTTACCGCCGGCACGCAGCAGTCCACACGCCCGTCCAATTACGATGCGAAAAGTAGGCCAAACACCGCCGGCAAGCCAGCAACACCGTCCGCCATCAAAGTGCGCCCGTACATGTAGCGGCGCAGCTAACTGACACACACCGTCCGGCGAAACACGTCCCGCCCGGCGCATAAATTACGATGCCGCAAACAAACGGCTCCCATGGCCAAGAGATGCCGTACGAGAAACCGAAGCGGTAACACGGATGCCGAGCACGGACAACGAAGAGCGGCTCCCGAGCATGAATCCAGCACTGCAGGCACTCCCCATGCTTCTGCTGATGCACCACCAAGGACGCAACGTACCGCGGAGACGCAGGTAGGCACACACAGAACAAGTGCACGCAAACAGCGCACACAGTGCAAGAGGCGGAAAAAGCGGACAACCCCCACCAGCGCGTGTACACTACACCTCCACCATCGCATCCACATATGACACACAGGCCAAATCGTAACATCGCAGAACACATGTGTACACACCACCTGGGACTAGGAACCAACCACCCCGTCACGGCCCCAAGCGCCGATGATGCCGCCACACATGCGCACAACGCAGAGGCCAACCGCAGCGCCATGCATGCGTCGCACACAGACACAGGGACACAACCAAGCAGCACACACATCAGCCCCACCCCGAACGCACATGACACGTGACAGGCCGGCCACAGACATGTCCCCAACGCCCAATTCACGGACAACACCCAACGCCACACAACCGACGCACACATGTCAGTGAAGACACGCAACAGCAGGACACACCCCAGTGTAACAAACATGGCGTAGCACACAGCGGCGGCAACACCAACTAGGAGAAGCAGGGCCCCTTCGGGAAGAGGAACGCCAGTACCACACAGAAACACCCATACCACCCTGCACATATGAACAAGACATATAAAACGGAACACCAAAGAGCCCGGGGACCGACAACAGGTGGCCCAAGAATAACATTCACACACAAGGCCCAACGCAGAGCGGAAAGGCAGCCTGCCGCCCACACAAGGGAGAGCAGACAGCACTGAATGACCTTCCATTCCAACTCCGAAACCACAGCCCTACGACAGAAGCCGGTGAATACAGCCATTGTCCAAGAATAGACCAACACAGGCATGCCGAGGATGCCGACCACAGGGCAGATAGCGCATATCACAGAAGCACACAACGGACGGGGAAGAAACAAGAAAACACTCCCCCATGTCGGCCACATGCAAGTTAATTGGAAGGAGTCACACATCACTGACCTTGAACTGTCTGAGAAGCATGTGGGAAGAGGGCCCGTGTCCTCCAAACAAGCCAACAGAACACAAGTCCTGTCTCCCTACGACTACACAGAGCTCACAGCAACCTGGGAGCGTGCACATTGCAGACTGCACACACAGCCGGAGCACGCCACCACAACGCACCGCTGCGAAATGGCAACCGCAACACACCTACCCAACTACGCCGAACAGCTCAAGCTGTACAAAACCAACCTGTTACATACATTGGGATGCGATCTCCTGTCCCTGCTGAACGTAAGTTACCGACTGACTTACCGCATCACATTGTTCAGCTGCGTCATGCCCGTCTTCTACTGTCGGAGGTGTCCCTACCAGCATCCCGTCGAGATATGCCTCTCCAACCCGGCATGTCTGAAGGCGGACCTGCTACCACTACTCCTCCCTCTGGACGCACACGACAGGGCCTGCTCTGCCTATGGGGGCATGGCGTATGTGGCCAACATCGCACCCGCACTGAAATGGGACCACTGTGCCTCCACACGACGGATCATCGAGAACAGCTACATCGAATGTCACCCAGCATGCCCCATCATGGTCCTCCAAGGGACAACTTACGAACAACACCTTGACAGCCACCATCCGCTACATTGGCTGGCAAACATGTACACCACCAATGACATGGAAGCCCTGCTGGGCGGCATCGCATACCTGACAACCTGTAAATTCGTCGGACCACAACGCAGGTTCCCGAGTGACCTATGATGTCCAACCCCGCACCCATGCTTAGCTTCCGCACGGACTGGCCAGTCACCACCACAACAGCCATACCAAACGACCGGCAACTGTAACCACACCATCAACGACATCGCCATGACATCGGATATGACCGGGACATGCACACTGTTCCCCATCACATCCAGGAACACCGCATGCATCGTGGGAGGCAGTGGCATGGGCTCTGTGTATCGCACCCACATGGACGGAACTGCACGAACAACCAGGACACGACATGGATCCAGCGCCCATGGACACACACACCGCTCAGTGGACATGAATCGGTCGCCTGGAGTCTGTGGGTGCTGCACCCCTCCACCCCCGCCCGGGAATCCCATACCAGGACCTTTGCATGGACGACAAGTGCATACAACAACAACACGACCCCAGTGACTGTGACATGTCCAGTAACCACCACAGTGCAACAACAAGTGGCACGCCGCTGCATGCACGCAAGCACATGCCCTGATGTCATCTCACATGCACGCGTGCATGAGGAACAACCGCAGCAAACCTGTCACATGGAACTGAGATGGACTGTGCCCATGATGCCAAGCGGTCTGGTAGGCTACATGTATACCGTCTGTGTCAAAGTCCGCAGCTCCGCAGCTATACGTAAATGTACATTAGCACAGCCTTGGCCAAGCAGATGTCACTCTGAAGCCCACATCCCACATGCAACAGCCAATCACATGTAACCCCACACCCTATCCCATTTGCAATCATGCTCAGTATATCCTCAACATGTATTCCGCTGCCAGTAGTGTCCACTATACTGCATCACAGAGGACAGAAGACTCAATATAATGTTTGAAACCAAAACTGTCTCCGCTGACTCATTTCACAAGTACGAATGAGAGAGGATGAGAGTATGTGAAGTACACGGCAGTCGTGACATGACCATGTAGTCCACTGGTATTGGATGTCAACGCAAATGAGTAGCACTACTGTGGAAGACACACATGTGTCGTGTGAAGTCGTATGGACGCAGTGCTCAGGTGGGTGGGTGCGACGGGTAGATGCGCACATGCCAAGTTGGAGCACGCCGTGTTGGGAGGGGTCATGAACAGTACACCACCGCTTCCCTGGGCATTGTGAGAGGACACCTGTTGGGGGAGTGAACACGTGTGTGCACAGCAGCCGGGCACACGTACAAAGCGGTACCAGGCGCACCTCAGCCCACCCTCTGTGGACAAGCTGGATCCTGTTGTGCGCCCGCCATGCCCCTTGACAAGGCACACACAGCCCCAGTCGACCAGGTGTAACCCCAACATAGTCAATCCGCACAGGCGATACAGGGCACGGGATGGCAGTGGAGCATGGTGTGTGAGAGGTCTCCTCGCGCTCCTCCTGGTCATATCACGCAGGCAATAGAACCTCAACGTCTAGCATGGCACAAGTCAGATGGAAGTGTAGGGGGACGCACCACAGCACGAGCAGCACTGACGTCACGGGAGGTGGCTCGCACCATCCCATCCATTGCCCATCATACCAACCACGCCACATGCCATTGCGACTAAGTGCAAGCGCGTGCGCCACCACCCCCGAGCCCTCCCCAGAGAGGCCAAAGAGTGAATGTGTGGGCCATCAGCCACAGACGGACGCGGCCTGGCCGCAAGGGCAGCCACAGCCACTGGGTGTCGCAGGTGGCGGATCCGGAAGGCGAAGACTGTGATGCATAGTCCATGCAGGCCGGGTCTCCATTTGGGGCACCACGCAGGTGGACGGGCGTCCCGCCACACATCATACCCTGAGACAGCCCACTCGTGCAACTGGACCCACACATACACTCCTTGCCCTCTCTGGTGCGAGCTTGGGGCTGCCTGTGCAAGCGCTAGCCTCGCAGGTGAGCATGCATATTGGGGGAGCGAGGGGAGGACATGAGGGCTGGGGCGAAGATGACTGTATCACTGTCAGTCAGTACAAGGGATGACCCAGATGTGGAAAGGAAGAGACGTGTCCCGTGTGTACTGCAACTAGTCGCCAATCCAACTACCCCCCATGTCCGGAATGTAAGCCCGCACCTAGGCCCGCCCATCCGCCACATCGAACATACCACCAGCACGACAACCTTCCCATTCGAAACACTGACTGGGGGTGGCGACCAGTGTACAATCATGTGTAGCCTACCCACGCGTACATGTGGGCCCTCCATGATCCATGTCACCTGCGGCAAAGTCATGACATGCGCAATGAGGGAAGTGAGGAGAGCTGTCCGCCCCACGCGCAGAAGGTGCATCAGCTCCACAGACCCAGCAGCGAGTCCAGCAGGGGTCACATGTGCAGGGGCAGCTGTGCCTGGTGTGAAGGCACATGCATATAGACAGCACATCGACCAATGTGTAGTCTGCCCACATCTACAGTCCATCATCATGCGGACATAGGAATTGAACACAGGGCAACACATCTTAGTTGGTGCACCCACCGTGACCAACAATGCGCAATCATCGGCGTACCCGCCCTGTGCATGGCCCCCACCCAACGGAGGCACATCCAGTGCCACCATCCCACACACACAAGCCTACCACGGAACATGCTGTGTCCAATGGTCAGTACAGAGTCAGCGCCCATCTGGTGGAACCTGAACAGGAGACACATGCACACACATGCCAGCTCCCACTATGTACGTCTGCCACCTGGCACGTGCAATGTAACCTCTCACCTGTGACGTGTGACTGCAAGCACACAGCCGTCTTGGCATGGGGCTGTCAATGTGGACACCTGTCAATGTTTCGGGAGGTGTGATCCGTACAGTGCTGTACATAGGGTGCAGTGCTGACACCTACTACTGTCTCATATCCCCTCGTGCCACAGGTCCCACTTGTTTTGGCCGCTCAGCCTGTGCCCACATTGTTGTCGTCGTGTGCCATACTCATCCAGCCGCGGAAGCAGTTCCATGCTCAGCAGACATTCATGTTGCCGTGGCGTTGCCGCTTGACGGATATGCAGTCAGTCCCCATCAGCACGCCCGCAAGTCATTGGGGCCTAGATCCCCATGTGCATGCACATGGCAGTGGTTTGTATCACTAGCCATTGCCATTGTTGGGAGACCTGTGTAAGTGTATTGTGGCCGTGCCGTCCCAGCTTGACAGCTGGGCTGTGGCTCATGTGCTTGCTCAGTCATGTCAGTGATGTGTATGCGAAATTGCTATGTGTCGTGTTGCATTGACATGTGTCCTCTGCCATTGTCCCTAGGCGGAGACCGAACATTGACCGCCCATACCAATTGCTGGCGGACATGGACGATACAGAGGTTATTAGGAAGTTTCGGCTGGACAGGCCAACCCCGCAGGGTGTATCCGACTGCTGTCACCCCCACGGCTAAGGTGATGGCCGCCATGCATTTCTTCGCCACTGGGTCATTCCAGCACACAGTGGGCATTGGAGGAGGGATGTCCCAGCCCATGTTCAGCAAGGTGCTGAGGGATGTACTGGCAGCCATGATGCTGTGCCGGAACAGGTACATCCGCTTCCCCAGGGCTCGTGAATTGGCGGCAGTGAAGGGTGCATTCTATGCCCTTGGCAGAATCCCACACGTCGTTGGAGCCATTGACTGCACACATGTCGGCCTTGTTCCACCACAGGCCACTGAGCACCTGTACCGCAACAGGAAGCACACGCACTCCCTGAATGTGCAAGTGGTGTGCCTTGCGGACATGGTGATCACCCACGTGTGTGCAAAGTTCCCAGGCTCGGCCCATGACGCACACATAATGCGCAACAGCATCTTGCCACGACTGATGTCCAATATGCAACAGGATCGTGCCTGTATTGTCGGTGAGTATGTGGAGTGGTGTAGCGTGCTGGCTGTGCGATGCTGTCCCCTGTCCAGTTGGATTAGCAACGGTTCTCTGTGTCCCTCACACCCAGGTGACTCTGCGTATTCGAATGGGGCATGGCTGCTCAGTCCATTGAGGAATCCTCGCACCCCAGCAGACGATCGCTACAATGAGGCACATGGGAGGACCAGACGTGTGGTCGAGCGTACCTTTGGCCTCCTCAAGTCCAGGTTCAGGTGCCTGGACCGCACCGAGGGTGCACTGGCGTACTCCCACAGAAGGTGTGCCAGATAGTGGTGGCGTGCTGCATGCTGCACAATCTGGCCATTCGGAAGCAGATCCCCCTCATCGTGGATGACGGAGATCAACCAGGGCCCCAGCCCGCAGACCAGGACAGCTCGAGTGAGGAGGACAGCGGAGAGGAGGAAGCTGGTAATGTGCGGCAGCAGCTCATCGCCCGCTACTTCACTTGACGGTGAGTGTCCATGTACGACGGCTGATGTGGCTGTATCTGTGCAGGTGTGTGTGTGCTGTGTCAGGGTGGCCGTTTGTTCACTGCGTGCTGTGTGTCAACGCTCCATGGCCAGGAGTAGTATGCCACTGTTGGTGGCTGTGGCATTGTGCCCTATTGCTCTGTGCGATGTGTGTACATTGCTTGTAGTTGTTGACATGTACTGTGTGATGGGTGTGTGACACACTCATTGAATGTGCTCCTGTTCTGTCTCCCACCCCTAGGTCCCTACAGGTCCTCCGGATTCAATTGCCATGCCACGCATCAGGTGCCTTTCCGCCCAAGGTGGCCGTTGTATTCCGTACAAATAAGACACAGGGCACAAACAGCAGTTAGTGAAAAAGGTGCATTTATTACAAACTGTGACATGTGATTGTGTGTAAGGTGATGACAAAAGTGGTGCGTGCAGTGACAATGAGCTGTCGGTCATGGCTGCGTGATGATCAGGGTGTACCCACTGGTTCTATGTCCATAGTCCAACACACACATGCCATCCAGATGGCTGTGTGGAGTGGGATCGTAGTACAAGTCAATGCAGTGGCTGGTCAAGGAAGGCTGGCGGAAGGCTGGCTGGCTGCCTCACTTGCGTTTGGAGCGTGCGAAGTCCTCCCGGGAGATCTGTTTCCACTTCGGACGGCCCCTTCCACGTTTGCGAGGGGGTGCCTGCTTGCGACATGCTGGTGGTTGAGGTGTGATCACTGGCTGTGGACGCAGGGAACTGGACACTGCTGCTCCACCCTGCGCCCCGGCAGGTGGTGGCGGAGTGGGAGCTGCTGTCCCTGGCTGTGACCTCACCGCCACCACCAGCTGTCCCATGAGGTCCACGATTTGGCCCATACGGGCGTCCATGGACCTCAGCACCCCCAGCACCTCACGCGTGTCTGAAGCAGACCGGACCCATTGTCCTTGCGCCTCTTCATAGGCCCCAAGGACTCTGGCCATGTGAGGCAGGGCATGGCTCCCAGGGGAGGCTGGCGTTTCCCTGACCCTGCTCCTCCTACCAGTCCTGCTGCCACCGGCCTGCCCACTAGCCACATTGCTCACCACGGTCCTCGCTGTGGCTCCCAGGGTGGATCCAGTCGTCCGGGCCACCACCTGCGCTGGGGCTGGTGCCAGCGAAGACGTGGCGGTGGTGGCGGCGGTGGTGGTCGGTGCGGCGATGGTGGCGGTTGCGGCAGTGGTAGTGGCCACAATGACCGTGGGTGTGGCCGCAACGACAGTGGCAGCAGGGGGCTGGGAATGTTCAGCAGCCCTGGATGATGGGTTGGTGGGTAGGAGGGGTCCTGGGGAGCGGCTGGGCCCTGCCACACCAGATGGGCCTGCTTGGTGGTCCGTGTCCGAAGAGGAGGACAGATCCTCCAGATCCGTGTGTCCTCGTTGGGGGCTTGTAGGCTGGCTGTGCTGGCTGCTGGCTCCATCCCCAGCATCCAGCAGTTCGTCACCTGTGGAGAGAATGAGATTTGTTATTGTGTTGCACCTGGCGAAGTATGTATTTGTCGTCTGACATTGACAGTTCGTGCAATCTCGTACATGGGTTTCCCGGAGGCGTGTGTGTGGCTGTAGCATCTGTAGTTGTGTGTGCTTGGCAATGGGACTGTGTGCTGTGCACATGTGGCATGGGACGGATTGGCCATGCCGATGGGTGTGTTGCTGTGCCCCTACTTATTGTGACTCTGGTGTATGCGGGCTCCTGGCCCATCCTGGGTCTGGTTTGTACTTTGCTTTTGGTGTTCAGATGGGACGCTTAGGAACGCATATGGCAACATGGGGGCCATGCCCCAGATTCGCATTTGGGAGGGAATATGCTTTTGGGGTTCAAATGGAACGCTTAGGAACGCATATGGCAACATGGGGGCCATGCCCCAGATTCGCATTTGGGAGGGGATATGCTTTTGGGGTTCAAATGGAGCAGCTTAGGAACGCATATGGCAACATGGGGGCCATGCCCCAGATTCGCATTTGGGAGGGATATGCTTTTGGGGTTCAAATGGAACAGCTTAGGAACGCATATGGCAACATGGGGGCCATGCCCCAGATTCGCATTTGGGAGGGGATATGCTTTTGGGGTTCAAATGGAATGCTTAGGAACGCATATGGCAACATGGGGGCCATGCCCCAGATTCGCATTTGGGAGGGGATATGCTTTTGGGGTTCAAATGGAACGCTTAGGACGCATATGGCAACATGGGGGCCATGCCCCAGATTCGCATTTGGGAGGGGATATGCTTTTGGGGTACATGCTGTGAGCCATGGGTGCCGAGCGTGACATGTGTTGTGGCAGCATGACAGTGCATGGTTTGAGGTGTGTGCATGCTTGACATGGCCTGCATATTTGCTGTCTGTTGTGATTACTGGACATGGCATTGGACGCATCGTTATGAGTGAGTGATAGTTGTGTGCCAGCCAACGTATTGCAGTTGTCCCATCTCCTTGGTGTGCGTGCTGCCCTGTGCCATGTGCATCACTGCAGTGCTCGGGGGGTGTGGCCCATGTTGTGTGTTGTTGCTCACAGTGTGTCGTGCGCTTAATTGACTTATGGCACATGGTTGGTCATGGGCATGTGTCTTAAGCGTGACTGCTGTATGTGTGGCAGCTGTGCGGATGACATGCCTTTCATGAGACTGGGGCTGACGGATGGGATGGATGGTATGTTGTATGTGCATGGTGTGTCTGTGAGTTTGATGGGTTCAGTGGTGTTCGTGTGCATTTATGTTGTTCCGCTCTGTTGCGTCTAGTGTTGTTTGTCTTACATAGGCGTAGTTGTGGGGTGTGTGGTTGACAGGCAGTAGGGGCTACATGGACAGGACTTCAATGGTGTTTCGGTTGTGTGTGATGAGTTGCACAGTGGCTGCCGTGTGGGACTATATTCAGTGTGGCTTGTGCATGCAGACGTGGCTCCTTGGGTGTTGCTATGTCTGTGATGGGTCATGTGGGGTGTGAGTCTGTTGTTCATGTCCGTGTGCACATTGTTCACTTGTTCGTGACGGTGGGCGGTGCTGCGTGTTCGTCTGCTACGTGACATGTCCCATGTGTTGGTCGTGTTATGGTCCTCATGCCTCCAGTGATCCAGCCCTGTCCAGTTTCCCACCTGCAAGTTGTTCGTGCGTGCACTGTACTGGATGCCACATGGCTCTAAGCGGGGGTGCTCCATGTTGCAGGTCTGTGGGGGTGGGGGGTGTTGTGGGTCGTGGGGGTGGCTGGACACCCACTGACACCGATTGCTGTGGACCGTGATGTCTGCCTTTCGGCTGTCGTTGTGCACTGCGGTGGCTGACACGTGGCTGTGGGGTGTGGGGGATGCTCCTCCTTGCTGTGCTGTGGGACTGGGGCCTGGTGTGTGTTGTACTTGGGCTGTCCACCGTACCACCCACTGCACTTTGTGTTCCTGCCACTTACCTGTTACTTGTCGGTTAGTGCAGCTGTGGCGGACACATGGGTGTGGTGGGTGCTCGTTGTGGCGCTTCTGGCATATTTGGGGACCTGTTGGTGGTTACGTGGCTGGCTTAGTGTACACATGTCCCCACGCATCTTACAGTTGTTCGGTTTGGGCTGTGTGTGGTAGTGTCTGTTGCATGTGTGTGTGATGTGTTGTGTATTGTGTGCTGGACATGGGGGTGTTTGTCCCTGGGAGCTGTGGCATGGTAGTTGCGCATGTGAGTACATAGCGGTGTGCTGGTATACATTAGTTTGTACTTACCAGCCTCCACTCCCCCTGCTAATCCGGCGAGGATCTCCGGATGTATTACGACTCGCACCTTCTCCTCCCACGCTTTGAAGGTCTTAAAGAGCGCGGGATTCCCTCCGCCAGTGACGGCAGCCAGCTCTCTGTTTTGCCCTCCTTCTTCTTGACCAGGCTCTTTACGTCATTCCAACGTTTGTTAATTTCGACTCTGTTCCTGGGCAGGGTCCCGACTGCATTGACCTGGTCTACGATCCGGTTCCACATTCTGTTTCTGGTGGCTAGTGGTGTGTGCTGGACCATGTTCCCATAGATTTGTGGGTACACCTTGATGATCTCGTCGACCATGACCGTCAGCTCCATGGGCGTGAACTTGGGCATTCTTTGTGGTGCCATGGTGTTTGTGGTGCTGGTGCGGTGTGTGTTGTGTAATGTGCAGGGGGCTTGTGGTGCCGGTGTTTGGTGGTGGTGGTGGTGGTGGTGGTGGTGGTGGTGGTTGTGATGTGTGCGTTTCTGTGGTGTGCTGCTGTCCTTGCTGTGTCACTGTGTCCTCTCCTCTCCTCTCTGGTTTGCAATGTAGCAAGGGGTTGTGGTCTGTGGGAGTGCTGCTTTTGTACTCACCTATGTGGGTGTGTCCTCATGGTCTGTTGTTTTCAGGTGTGTTGTGTCTGGGGTTCTGGCCTTTGTATTTTTGTTTGTCCGGGGGGTGTTTCGGGATGTGTACTGTGCTTGTGTATTTGTGCGTGCCTTGCTGTGTGGACTTGTTGGCCATGTTGTGTGCTATTGGTTTTGTGTGCGGATGGTTTCTGTGCAGGTACGTTGGCGCCATGGCTTCTGCCGTGTCGATTCTCATCGGCGTTGTTTGCGCTGGCGGGCGGTATATTTGTGGTTTTCCGCGCTCATGGCGGTGCGATCGTAATTTCACGTGCGGTGTGTCGGCCGTGAGGCGGGCGGTTTTGTGTTGTCGTGCGTGTTTCCGTCCGTGGCGGGCGGTTTGACTCCGACTCCGGGCGTTGGCGGGCGGTATTTTGTGTGCTTTTTCCGCCGATGGCGGTTTCGGTTTGTGTAATCGTAATGGCGTGGTCGGTGTTCAGGCGGTGTGTGCGGGCGGATTTTGCCGCTTCCATGCCTGGCGGATTTATTTACGCCGGGTATCGTAATGGGCCCCTAACTTACGTCAAAACGTAAACGTAAACGTAAACATAAACGTAAAGTTAGTACTTTTTAGGTATTCACAGAATACACTTACTCATTTTGGTATTCACAGAATGAACTTACTCATTTCGGTATTCACAGAAGTTAGTAGTCCTAACTTTAGGACTCCTAAATGCCTTCTGTGAATACCAAAAGTCTTAAAGTTAGGATTTTTCTCAGTTTAGGAGTACTACTAAAAAGTATTAACTTTACGTTTATGTTTACGTTTATGTTTTTGACGTAAGTTAGTTCTGTGAATCAGGCCCAGTGAGTCTTCCCCAACACATCATTTCCAACATGATGTATGTCTTGCTCCCTCACATATTGCATCACAGATGAGGGCCTTCTTCACATTGCTTTGTGTGCTGCCATTCTGCATGTGTATGAGATGGCCAGGTCCTGTGTCCATCCTCATACCTAAATGCATTTCAATTCGATTATCTGATGCAAATGTACTACGTGTCATGCTGTATGGCCTCTGCTCAAGGTTTCTGTACAGCTGTGCTAAGTGTTTGCATGCTCCTGTACTGAGACACAGTGGAACATGACCCAGTGTCCCTGAAACTTCCTCTTCTTGTCTCCCATGCCTGCAGCTTAAAGTCCGCCAGCGTAAGGCCTTATGGAGGGCCATTGCACGCAAGGTGCGGGCTCTGGGTGTCTCCAACCGACGGCACACACACTGTCACAAGAGGTGGGATGACATCTGCCGGCTGAGCAAAAATGTGGCAGAGATTACGCTGGGGCTGCTCCCTCGGACTGGAAGGTTGTCGCGCAGGAGCATGACACCACTAATGGCCCGCATCTTGGCTGTGACACAGCCAGAGCTGGATGGACGTTTGAGGGCCCATCAGCAGCAAGGTGGGGGTGAGTATTCTGCGGAGGGTGACTTTGGGTGTGAGTGACTGCATGTATCCCAACCCTGCGCCAGTGTTGAGCTCTGTGATGTTTCTAGTGTGATGCAATGGCTTGTAAGTGGCCTCTGTGTTGAGTGCAGCTGTCATGCATTTTTGCTACTTGTACTTTCTCATGTGTTTAATATAATGGCCCTTGACATTGCAAGAGGAGATGTGGCCTCATGCCATCTGCTTCATTATGGGTGTCATAGACATCACCGGGAAGTGAACAGCTGTGTTCCTCATCTTAGTGTGCTTTCGTCGATGTGTGCAGTGCCTGACTTTGAAATTGTGAGAACTACACATCTGACAACAATGTGCAAGGGTCGTTGTGCTTTAAAGCACAACATGGTGGACATCAGTAGCTCATGGCCATAGTATGAGGACATTCTGTAGTCATTATCTGTGTTGTCCCCTTAAAGTGGCTCCGTATGTGACTGTGACAACATGTTGAGATGTACATCTATCTCACCTACAGGCACGTAGGTATGCTTACAGGAATCAGTATGTCAGGTAACAAGGAGGCACGGGCCAGCTATTTGGCAGTGTGAACGTCACATGGGTCATTAATTCCAACTATGCATGTTTCCATGCATCTTCTGACTTTTGCATAAAGCTTGCACATGTAGACTGCACAGGGTGGTGTGCAACATGGGGGTATCATATTCTAGTTTTGTGCTTTGCTTTCATATGATGTTTGTGAGTAGGGCACTATACTGAACCTACGTCTCTGTCTTTTGCAGCATCTACCGAGGGCACAGAAGGACAGGGGACAGACACCAGTGGTGAGGCATCTGGCACGACTGCTTCACATGAGCTCACTGACACTGATGTGACAAGCGCCTCGGAGGGGGACACGAGTGTCCTGGAAGAATCACGCCCAGAAACACCAACCTCAACATCATCTGACTCCAGCGGTGACTCCTCGATGTTGGCGGGCACAGGGAGTGGGAAATGTACCTCTTCTTCCACCACACATCGTCCTGTGCCCACCCTCCCGGCTACTACCACTAGTGCTGCCTGTTCCCGCAGCAGTAAGAAGGGTAGAGTGTCCTTCCCCCCAGGCACCGCTGCCCCTGCCCCTGTCTCCCCTGCTGCCCTCAGTGTTGAGGCGGTGGACCTTCTGCGCCAGCTGTGTGTGGGTCAGACTCCTCTCCTGCATTCCTTCCAGGATCATGACAGGAGGTTGGCACAGGTGGTTGCCTTCATGGAGGGCATTCATTCTGATGTGGGTGGGCTGCACAGAACTGTCCAGTCTTTGTCCTCCACAGTGACGGCAGCCATCCAGCTGTCACAGGCTCAGAGTCCAGCTCCAGTCCCTTTGGCAACCACCCTGCCAGTGGCAACATCTGACGAGAGTGACCACACACCACAGCCCTCAGGCTCCAAGTACTTAACACGCAGCACACAACAGCAGCACTCCAAGCGGCCCAGAGCACAGACACCATCCCCCAAACCAAGAACAGGCACACAGGAGCGCAAAGGCAAAAGCCCTTCTGGTGACACTCAGGGGCATCGGGCCAAGAAGCAGGCCTCAGGCTCACATGCATCCAAATCACCCCCATCCAAGGACACTCCCGTCCCCAAACCTGCTCCCAAGGGCAAACAAACAGTTGCCCTGCCTGCTGTGAAGCTGGTGCCTGCAAAGAGTCTGCACAAAGAGCTCTCTAAGGCAGATTCACCCACAACCTCAACTCCCACCCACACCCCTGTGAAGCTGGGACAGGAGAGCAATGTGGGGGGTTCACCTGGTCAACAGGAGATGGAGGGGAAAAGGCAAGGCCAGCCCAAGCGTAACACCAGATTCAGCAAATCCCCACAGAGGGAGCCACCTGCACCTGATGCACCTTTGGTTGTGAGTGAGGCTGTTGTGCCCGCCCCACTTCCCACTCCTACCAAGACAATTCTTACCTATCGAATCCCCAAGAAGTGGAAAAGCAGCCCTCCACATTCTCCCTCACACACTGTGGGGTCGATTCCGATCTCGGCCGGTAGGGCACCGAATCGGATTCGGCTGAACCGGATCCGATTCGGAGCCCTCTTTTCCGACCGAGTCGTACGTGCGTCCTGGCGAGCGAGTACGATGCGAGCGCACGCGAAATCGCTGACCGACTCGTACGCCCGTCCCAACTGCACCGACCAACTCGCACGGACATGACTCGCACCGCGCGATGGGGACGATCCCCGGCCAGGCAAGTACGATGCGCGCCGCGAGCAGTCCGACCGACTCGCGCCGTCCGGCTCTAAGAAGCAGTCGGAGCCGTACTTTGGGGGTCCGTGTCGGACCCCCTGTACGCGTAGCCGCGCGAGTCGCACACAGGGGGGACCCATGGGTCCCCCCTACCTGTGCGTGTACGGCGCGAGTTGCTTCGCCGCGTACACGCTGTAGGGGGATGCCCTTGTTCGCCTCGCACCCATTGAGTCAATGGGAGCCCGCGTACGCGTTGTATGACCGGCTCCCATTGACTTCAATGGGAGTCCGACCGAATCGAGTCCGATAGCATGCGTATGCATCGTACTCGTTCGGTCGGGCTGCTAGGGTCCGATTCGGTCGGTAATCTCTCCAGGTCCGGCTCAGTCAGAGAGATTTCCGGCCCGAATCGGAATCGGCCCCTGTGTCTCACGGCAGCATGTCTCCGCCTCCCCGTGCCACCATGCCACCTGGTCCAAGCAGCCCTCCGGCTCACAAAGCCACTGATGCCTCTACCTCAGCTGGTCCTCTCTCTCCCAGGTCCAGCCCTCCAACTGGCCCCGACAATCAGCCACCTCCCAGTTCAACTGACAGCCATGTGTGAGGCAAAGACCCCCTCACAAACCCATCTCTCCCACAGCGGTGCCTTGACTGCCCATTTGTATCCCCAGAGCTGTGCTGATTCCCATGGCAGTGTACGGTGTTACCCATTCCCTGTGCAGTTCCTCATGCACACATGTACATACTTTGAACTATGGACTGGCCACTGGCCTTGCTGTTTGTCACTTTGGATGCCCATTCCCTGTGCAGGTTTTCATGCACACATGTACATACTTTCAACTATGGACAGGCCAGTGGCCTTGCTGTTTGTCACTTTGGATGCCCATTCCCTGTGCAGGTTCTCATGCACACATGTACATACTTTGAACTATGGACTGGCCACTGGCCTTGCTGTTTGTCACTTTGGATGCCCATTCCCTGTGCAGGTTCTCATGCACACATGTACATACTTTGAACTATGGACAGGCCACTGGCCTTGCTGTTTGTCACTTTGGATGCCCATTCCCTGTGCAGGTTCTCATGCACACATGTACATACTTTGAACTATGGACTGGCCAATGGCCTTGCTCTTTTCTAATTTTGGTGCCTATCTGAGTAATATGTAATAAAGACAGTTACTCCTGTTGTCTGCTTTGTCTGTGTCCTTGCTAAATAAAAGGTTTTATGTATGGGTATGGTTTCATGTGACACATGCTCTGTATGCCACTTCAACATTGCCAATTGGTTGTTTTACTTTTTCAGAGTTTGGCAGAGGTGACAGGCACTTTAGTTCTTCAAGACTGTGAGGCCTGAGGGTGCAATGATGGTTGTTTGTGATGATCTACTCTTATCCTAATCACTCGATGGTCAGGTTTGCTACATTGTACACATGTCATGTTATGATGCAATACCACAACAGAGGGGAATTCTATCCACAGGATTACTTGCGGGGTGGCCATGGTCCATCATATCTGTGTGATCTTTCTTGATGTGTGAACAGCAGTGTTGATGTGTGGTCATCTTGTGTAGGCCTGTCTTCCGAGTCACACGGGGTACATTTAAATATGTGAACTTCAGTGGTCATACAGTGTGAATGGGCTGCCATTGTCAGTAGTGTTGATGTGTGTGTGCCCCTGCAATGCCAACTGCACACATGTATGATCCAGGTAATGAGTGCCTGTTTGTTTCAATTGTCTGCCATGTGCTTCAGATTGTGGGCACATGTAGGAGTTGTAGGTTGGGCACTGTGCAGTGTGTTGGTGTGTCCTTGCACTCCTGGGGGACACCTACTTGTTGTCGCTGCCAGTTGTGAGTATGCAGTGTGTGTGCCTGCCAAGTCTGTGTTGTATTTTGTTGATCAGCCATGTGTCTTGTTACTGTTTGTGCTCACTGTGCAGACCTGCTCAGCCACACTGACATTATATGTGAGTTTTCTCATGCATTGCTGTCACTTGACCAATTTTTGGCTCCAGTACGGTATGTGGTATGTGGAGTCATGCCATCCCCTATATGTGCTTCTTATGCCTACACATTGTGAGTTACTCCTCTATGTGTTTGTGTACTGTTCACTCCTCACCTGTCCACTACTGACGTACACACCACTTCAATCTCATGTCTTCCACCCCATGGCTTGCCAGTGTGTGAGCCTCCCCACCACTTCATAGTGTGACACTATGCTGTGTGATGCTGAAATGTGTACAGGACCAATGTGCCACTCAGGACAGTTTCCCAAATTAGTTATGTGTTATTTTCTTCAACTGTTTTGCAGTCATGGTTGCTCATGTGCAGTGCATTTGTTTGAGCAGCACAGTCCTCTAGTCATGTTGTTTGCACCTGGGTTTCCCTTAGTTGTGCATCTGTGGGTGATGGTTAAGCTGTATGTGTGTTTACTGAGGTACTGCTACCCTTCCTGAGTGTGATGTTCTCTGTGTGCTGTGATGATTTGTGTTGTGGGAGTTCATGGTGTGGCACTCAGATATATGTGCTACTGGTTTGGTTGGTGTGCACACAATGCTTGGTGTGCTTGCAGTGCTGTCAGTGTGTGTTGCCTTGTACTTGCCTGGTGTGCATCTCCCTGATGTCATGCTGAGTTTGCTATGCGATGGAGTGCTATATGCATCTGTTGTGTTTTTGTTGTGGATGTATGCAGTGTTTGGCCTGTGTTGGCTCTTTCTACTGACAGATGCTATGTGTGTGTGATGTTCTATTTGCATGAGATTGTGTGTGAGTAGTTGTTCCTGTGTGATACATTCAGATGTGTGTTGCAAGTGTAGTGTGCATTACTTGTGTGTGTGGCACATGCAGCAAGGTGGATTTTTGTTCCTGAGCTTGTTTTGAGTGCACATTGGTGGTTTCTCCTCCTATTTTTGACCTGTCACTTGTCAGGATTGTGCATGTGCATGCTTGTGGTACACTGTGACATCATGTTCACTTGATGAGTGGTGTGGTGTCTCAGTCTGTGTCAGCTGATTGTCCCATTGATCCCAGTTATTGTTCATGTTTGTTTTTTGATGATACTATTCTTGTTTGTGTTGAGGTATGTTGTCTGGGCATTGGCCCTGAGTGACAATGTTGTGTACTCCTGTTCTGTCTGTGGTCACATTGCCTTTCCACTATTTGGCTGCACATGTCTGGGCTTGTTGGACTTCTGTGGATGTTGTTTGTGAGCTTTGTGTTTGGCTATTGTTTTTGTGTCAGCATTGGTTCAGGCATCCCTGAGTGTGAGTTTGGAATTTGTGGATGCACCACAGGGAGTGTAATTGGTTGTCATTGGACTCACAGGACATCATTTTGACCATTATGTGTGTTTCTCACAGGTATTGTGTGCTGCAGGTGTGAGGTGGGTAGAGGAGGGGTATGTGTGAAGGTCCTACTTGTGTTTGACAGTCAAGGAGTGTGACAATGAGCCATGTGTGTTGTGCTGATGACATACACATGTCAAGTAAGTGGAGACAGATGTGTGGCTGGTCACTGTATGACTTCAGACACTTCCTATCATTCCCTTGCCTATGCATGGCCTGCCTTGATGTCTCCCTGAGTTGTTGCACAGAGGTCACTTTGGCTTAATTTCACTCACTGTGCCACCCATGTCTGATTTGATGGCCTAAGGGTGGTGTGATATGTTCCTTCTCTTGCATGTGATGTACAGATGCTATGTGGCTTGCTCCATGGTTTTACAGCACTGTCCACTTCGCTTTTGGCTGGGCCATTTATTGTCCTCCATTGCTGCTGACCTATGGTATGAGTATGTGGCTGGGTGTCAGTGTGGGGTGTTTGTGAGTGACTTGACAGGCAGTGTGAACAGTTCATTGGATGTTCATAGGCAGTGTGAGTCTTCATTTTGTGTTCATACTCAGTTTGCTTCACATGAGTGGAAGGTTGGTGTGAGATGGAGGGTTGTCCAGCCCCTGAGCTTCTGTGCAGGGTATTCCTCTTCACCCCCACCTTCCCAGTCAATCTCCCTTGTCCTTTAATGTGTGAGGTGCAAGGTCTGGCTACACCTGGCAGATTAATTGTGCGGGGGGGCACAGGAGGAGCACACATCATGTTTCCAAATGGGTGTGGGAAGAGTAGTGTGGGAAGGGTGAAGGTAGAGCCCTGTGAATCTTTACGGACTGCCCATGCCTGGCGCAGGCCCTGCCTAATACATTGTGCGCAGGTTTTCCTGCGTCTTCACCGCTGCGGTGACGTGACCGGGACATTGCTATGATTTCGAGGTTGATGAGTGACCCGGATGCGGAGGGGTGAGTTTCTGGCAGGTGGGAGATGTGTGGGTACACTGGAGGATGTGTTTCTGTCCCCACCAGAGTGTCTGATGTGGACAGGAACCGTGTGTCAGCACAGGAGTTGTGTGTTGTGGTTGTGTGCGGAGTTGTGTATTTGCGTACCTGAGGCATTGTCCGTGACGGTGCATTATTTGCTGGTAGTGGAGGAGGTACAGCACCGGAAGGGCTTGGAGAGCTGGATCCATTGTGCTCAGGACCGGGTGGAGGGGACCGGGAGTCTGGTTTCGCGCTCCACTGTAGTGCTTCCGCCGTCTCCGGGCGGGTGGCTTCTCCGCTGCGGTGTGATGGGCTGTTTGCTGCATCGTGATTTGTACGGCGGACGGAACGTCATTTCGCACGGCGGTGTGTCTCTATTGGCTGCCTCCGCCGCAGTGGCGGGCGCAAATTTCTGGCGGTTCACGTCACTCCGCAGCGGACGGAAAATGGGCTATGTTTGCACATTGTAATATGGCGGGCGCGAGGACCACTGCTGGAGTGGGGAAAAAGACATTTTCCGCCAGCACTGCGGTTGTGCCTCCGCCCGCCATTGTAATGAGCCCCTTAGTTTTTTTTTTAATTAAGTTTTAGGAGCGGGATGTTGGGTTTCTAGGGGATAAGGGTGGGGAGCAATTTAAAAAATTTGTATTAAAATTTGAATATTTTTTACATTTTTGTTAAGTTTTAGGGGCGGGATATTGGGTTTATAGTGGAAAAGGGTGGGGAGTAATTTAAACATTTTGGATTAAAATTTAAATATTTTTGAAATTTTTGTTAAATTTTAGGAGTGGGGTGTTGGGTTTATAGGAGATAAGGGTGGAGAGTAATTTAAAAATTTTGGATTAAAATTTAATTTTTTTAAATTTTTGTAGAATTTGAATATTTTTAAAATTTTTGTTAAGTTTTAGGGGCGGGATGTTGGGTTTCTAAGGGATAAGGGTGGAGAGTAATTTAAAAAATTTGTATTACAATTTGAATATTTTTTACATTTTTGTTAAGTTTTAGGGGTGGGATATTGGGTTTATAGTGGAAAAGGGTGGGGAGTAATTTAAAAATTTTGGATTAAAATTTAAATATGTTTGAAATTTTTGTTAAATTTTAGGAGTGGGGTGTTGGGTTTATAGGAGATAAGGGTGGAGAGTAATTTAAAAATTTTGGATTAAAATTTAAATATTTTTTAATTTTTGTAAAATTTTAGGAGTGGGATGTTTGGTTTATAGGGGATAAGGGTGGGGAGTAATTTAAAAATTTTGGATTAAAATTTGAATATTTTTAAAATTTTTAGGAGTGGGATGTTGGGTTTATAGGGGTTAAGGGTGGGGAGTATTTTTTTTTTATTTTAAATAATTAAAAAATATTTTTTTAATATTTCAAATATTTATTTGTGAGATGCATTCATAGGGGATATGTTTGTGGTGTATTTAAAATTGTTTCATTAAAATAGAAATATTTAAAAAGAATTATACAGTAAAATTTATTTTTATTAAAAGTAGAATTTGGCAAATTTAAATCTCTTTTTTAATAAGAAACTGTAAATTTCAAAAAAGTAAATTAAAAATATTGAGGTTATATTTATATTTGAGTACATTTTCTATATTTTTTATAAATTATTTTCAAAAAAATTAATTTGTAATAAAATATTATTATTTTTATAATTTAAAAATGTATTATAAAGATTTATTTTGTAAAAATATATAGTTTTGTACATTATACATTTGAAATTGTAATACTTATTTTTTATATTTAATTCTCCAGCACTTTCTTTGAGTTTTTAGTTTTGCAGTTGTAATAGTAATTTATTATGTTTTAATAACTAGCACTTTACTTGAGTTTAGTTTGCTTTGGAGTTGGAATAGTAATTTAATTAGGTTTATTATTCAGCATTTTCCCAGAGTCTTGTTGGTTTTGGAGTTGGAATAGTAATTTAATTTGCTTTATTATTCAGCATTTTCCCTGAGTTTTGTTGGTTTTTGAGTTAGGCATAGAATTTGTTTATTGTTTATTAGTTATTTCATTTTGTATGTACATTTAAATAAGAAAGGAGATGTATATTAGTTATTCTTGTAAACATTTTTATTGGTAACACATGTTTTTTTATTTTACAGTTTATTTGTCCTCATTTGCATTTGTTATACATATTCTCACAATATTAAAAACAAAATCCAGGTATTTTGATGTTGTTCAAAATTTATTACAAAGTATAATAGATTTTTAATATACATTTTTCATGTCGAATTGGAAAATTAACAATATTTTTAAACACACATTTTTCATGTAGAATTGTAAAATTAACAATATTTTTTAACATAAATTTTTAATGTAGAATTGGAATATTAACAATATTTTTAACATACATATATTTTTAAAACATAATTGCAAATGTGTATTTTTAGTATAGTCATGGAATAGTAAAGTAAATATATTAATAGTTTATTTTAAACAATTTGATTTTCAATGTTTATTATTTTATTAGGATAAAAAATAAACATTTGTATTCATTTTTGTAAACAATTTTTTAATATATCTTATATAATTTTATTTTTTAATACAATTACATCAAATGTATTTTACATATTATTTGTATATTTTATTATTTAGTATGTTGAATATTATTGTTATTCAACTAATATATTAAATAATTTACAAATATATATTTTCACATGTTTTTTCAGTATACATTTTAATATTTTTGGTAAATTTACAGTAAATGAAATAAACATACATTTTAATATATTTTAAATATTATGGGGGTCATTACGATGGCGGGCGGAAACACTACCGCCGTGCCGTCGGAGGTAAAAACCGCTAGTTACCGTCCGCCAGCAACTACCCGCCCTGCCGCCAAATTAGGATGTGAAAAGTCAGGCAAATACCGCCCGCAAGCCTGCAACGTCGCCCGCCATCAAAGTGCGCCCGTTTACGTAGCGGCGCCAGCCAACGGAGACACACCGTCCGTCGAAATGACGTACCGCCCGGCGTACAAATTATGATGACACAACCAAACAGCCTCACCGGCAAAGAGACACTGCACGAGAACAGGAGGCGGAAACCACATTGTCGACCACAGAAACACCAACCCGGCCTACTCCGACATGAATCCTGCACTCCAGGCCATCCCAATGCTGTACCTGATGCAGCACCTAGGAGTGAACACGCAACGACGACGCAGGTAGGCAGACACACAACAAGGGCATGCAAATACCGCACACAATGCAAGGGCGGAAAAACTGTACATGGGCCCCCTAGACACCCCTGTGGGGACAGGACACATCCAACACTGTACCCACACATATCCCACCTGTAAAATATAACGAGTCGGGGTACCATGCGGCTGTACGGCGTCCCCCCACCTATTTTACCGTGAGCTCGATGACTGGAGCGAATGGAGCCACACATACACTATTTGGCCTCTCTGGGGAGAGATTGGAGCTGCTGCACACGCGCGTGCTCCCATGATGCAATCGCATCAGTGGGGTGAGCGAGGGAGGCAATGAGTCTGATGGTGCAAGCCATCTTCCGTGACGTCACTACCTGTCATGACGTCTGCGTGCCACCACCTCTTCTGTCAGGACTCGTGCCCTGCTGTTGTCAGATGCGCCACTTTCCGGGGGTGGGAGAAGGTCAGGTATGTCAGCCTGACAGTGGCCCAGTTCAAGGACCACCTTGACTGGGGGACAACTATTGGACATACTGGTGTAGCCCACCCACGCGTTAATGTAGGCCCTCCATGAACTATGTCAACTGCGGAAAGGTGTTGGCATGGGCAATGAAGTCATTGAGGAGAGCTGTCTGACCCATGCACAGATGCCGCACATGCTCAACAGACCCGGCACTGAGTGCAGCAGGGGTCACAGGGGCAGCTGTGCCTGGTGTGAAAGACACTCTGGGGCCGAGCCGGACCCGGAGAGATTTCCGACCGAATCGGACCCTAGCAGTCCGACCGAACGAGTACGATGCGTTCGCATGCAATCCGACTCGTTTCGGTCAGACTCCCATTGAAGTCAATGGGAGCCAGTCGTACAACGCGTACGCGGGCTCCCATTGACTCAATGGGTGATGGCGAACAAGGGCGCCCCCTACAGCGGGTATGCATCGAAGCGACTCGTGCCGTACATGCACAGGTAGGGGGGACCCATGGGTCCCCCCTGTGTGCGACTCGCGCGGCTACGTGTACAGGGGGGTCCGACACGGACCCCCAAAGTGCGGCTCCGACTGCTCTTTGGAGCCGGACTGCGCCAGTCGGTCGGACTGCTCGAGGCGCGCATCGTACTTACCCGGCTGGGGAACGTCTCCATTGCGCGGTGCGAGTCGTGTCCGTGCGATTTCGCGAGCGCTCGCATCGTACTCGCTCGCCCGGACGCACGTCCGAATCGGTCGGGAATGAGGGCTCCGAATCGGATCCGGTAAAGCCGAATACGATTTGGTGCCCTACCGGCCGAGATCGGAATCGACCCCTCTGTCCGTCATCCTTGTGCCGACACGTGTTGCACCAGTGGAAGTAGTTGGGAGGGCGGGCATTGGCCTCCGCGTGGCTGCAGAGGAGCTAGCGTGCACGTCCCCTGTGCTAGCATACATGGATACATGACCTCTGTACTCAGATGACGCAGCAATTGTCGTATGGGCCTGTGAGTCATCCAGCACACGTCTGCCCCTCCAATGCGCCGGTCACATTAGTCTCACCCAGCTCCTGTGCAGCTGCACCATCCGATGCCTCACCACTGTTGACCGTCCCCTGTTCCTCAGCACACATGGTAGATGACACATGAGGGAGAGCGAGGTGGCCTCACTCATTTGGCATCAAATCCACAGACATGTGCAAGGGAGCCAGCACAGAACATTCCCAAGTGCACATGTTGCATGATACCTGTGCAAATGTATACAGCAACCACAATCAACACGTAATGGCTGGTGTACAGGTAATGAACCCGCCAATAAGTGACACATGTGTTGTGCACATGGAACAACACCCGGACTGTCACCCTGCGGCCATAGCCACTCATCGCTGTGTACACACCCACTCTCCTGATGGTGTTAAGGATGACCACTACATAATTAGGCCAAGGACATACCTGCATGGAGCAGAATGTGTCACCACACACACTGACTGCAACATGACAGTCCACAATGGTTATGGGCCCATGCCAGACAACTGTCCATCGCACGAGCACAACTACTGTTGCACAGTGTGCCGGATGTGTAAGTATCAGGAATATGAGGTGAGGCATCGCACACATGTGTTTAGGACGAAATCAGAGTATGCACAGTGCCACAAACATACATGTGAAGTGCCACACCAGCTGACTACAGGCTGTCCCTGAGGCCTACGACTCTGAACGCATTGACTATGCAGAGTGCCCAAATTACATCTTGACCCTCAGGAATCGCATATGCATGTAAGATGCACCCAGCACAGAGTACACTCACAACCCACTGCATCACACAACTAACATCACATTACCCAGAAGATGGGTAGGCTGTGGACACATGCTGCCTCTCGCAGCAAAAGCCACAATCCCACAGTACTGTACACCTGCCTGCAGCTGATGCCCCTACAAACGTGCATCCGCCACAGGCTGTGTGACTGTCAATTGCAGACCATTAGTGGTGGAATGCAGCGCCGTGCCAACCTGACAATACGAGGGAGCATCCCCTGATTAGTCGCCGCAACATGGTCACACATCCGGCAGGTGACATCACCCTCTTCGCGGGATTGGCTGCACTGTCGGTTACACATACACAGAAGCATCAACTTGGATGCAATGGCTCATCACAAGGCCTTGGGCTGGTGGACTTCCAACTTCAGGGATGGTACACATGAGGGTTTGAATATCACACATGCTCTTCTCAGCATCACCCACATCCACCAATAACAGTGGCATGATGCTGACCCATCCTAAATGATCAGAGACGTGTAACAGAGCCAAGACGGTATGGGACATGGCATAACAGCATGTGTACACCACACGTGAATGCATGCTGGTGGGAGTGTGTACACAGTACCTGTCCATCCCATTCTATTCAGGATGCCAGCACTTTGAGCAATGTGTAGTCTGCCCACATCTACTGTCCATTGTCATGTAGACCGACACATAGCTCACAAGGCTACACATCTTTGTGGGTGGACTCACTGTGTCCAACACTGCGCAGCCCTCAACGTACTCGCCCTGTGAATGGCTCACCCCGCAATGGAGGTCACATTCAGTGCTACCATCTCTCACACACATCCCTATCACAAGGCCTGGAGTGTTCAATCGACAGGGCTGAGTTAGTGCATTCCCTGACCATTGTGAGATAATGACACATGTAACCCACTGTACAGTCAGTGTAGTTTCCTTCTAGGATTGGGCGGTCAATGTGCAGCCCAGGTCTGCCGAGACTGAGAAGGCCAGCATGGAGCCAGCCAGCCATTCACACAAGCAATAGCTGCCCAGAATCATGCATTGCCAAGTGTCTGCGTCACTTGGTGTCTGACATGAAAATGCCATGTACCACCACTCGGGAGGGACATGCATGGGGAAACACCAGAGAGCCTACATGCCCCTTCCACCTGTTGTTAGCATGGTAAGCGGTGCATGTTGGAACCCCACAGGCTCAGACTCATAGTGCTGCGGATGAACGACATGTGTGTCCCCACATGCACTCCCACACACACTGTAGTTGTCTTACACACACATGACTTTTGCCGGTATTCGCCTTGGGCAGTGTGCGTGGAGCTCGGAAGCCAGGAACTGCAGCTCCTCGCCGGTGAGTGGACCTGGACATATCATCAGAGTCGTCGACATTAAGGTGGACAGGTGGCAGCTGCAGCAGGTGTTGTTGAGGGTGGCAGTCAGCAGTCCCTGATAGCTGTGGTAAAGCCTGTCACCCTCCCACACTGATATAGCCCCCTTGGGGCTGTTTCTGCGTGTCCAAGCTGCTGCGATTGGTGTACCGCTCAGCCTGTGTACGTTGTGTTGTTGGTGTGTGCCATACTCACCCAGCCTCGGAAGCGGTGTCAGGTACAGCAGCTAGGTATATTGCCGTGGTGTTGCCGCTACCCACATATGCAGTCTGAATCCATCATCATGCCTATCAAGCTAATATGGCCTTACTCCCCATGTGCATGCTCATAGCAATGGTATGTGTCAGTGGTCCTTGCTATTGGTAAGGGGACCTGTGTAAGAGTAATGTTGCTGTGCTGTCCCTACTTGTCAGCTGTTCGTTGATTCTATTGCTTTGTCAGTGATCTTTGTTTTGTGTATGTGTAAATGCCATGTTGTGTGTTGCATTGACATGTGTCCACTTCCATCTGTCCTAGGAGGAGACCTAACATACATCGCCCCTACCAATTGCTGTCAGACATGGAGGATGTGGAGGTCATAAGGAAGTTCCGTCTGGACCGGCCCACCCTGCATCGCCTATGTGCCATGTTGGAACCCCACCTTCGTCCTCGCAGGGTGTATCCTACTGCATTCACCCCCACGGCCAAGGTGATGGCTGCACTGCATTTCTTTGCTACCAGTTCATTCCAACACACGGTGGGCGGTGGAGGTGGGATGTCCCAGCACATGTTCAGCAAGGAGCTACGGGATGTCCTGTCAGCTATGATGCTGTACAGGAACCGGTACATCCGATTCCCCAGGGCCCGTGATTTGCCTGCGGTGAAGGGTGCTTTCTATGCACTCGGACGCATCCCCCAGGTTGTTGGTGCAATTGATTGCACCCATGTTGGCCTTGTTGCACCACAGGCCATGGAGCACATCTTCCGTAACCGGAAACATTTCCACTCCCTGAATGTGCAAGTGGTGTGCCTGGTGGACATGATAATCACACACGTGTGTGCGAAGTTTCCGGTTCCACCCATGACTCGCACATCATGCGCCACAGCATCCTCCCACGTCTGATGACCAATCTGCAACTGGACCGTGCATGGATTGTTGGTGACTCTGCATATCCTAATGGGCCTTGGCTGTTGAGTCCACTACGCAATCCTCGTACACCAGCTGATGTCAGGTACAATGAGGCACATGGGAGGACCAGACGTGTGGTGGAGCGGACATTTGGACTCCTGAAGTCCAGATTCAGGTGCCTGGACCGCACCGGGGGTGCACTGGCATACTCCCCACAGAAGGTGTGCCAGATTGTTGTGGCATGCTGCATGCTGCACAACCTCGCTATTCGCAGGCGGATCCCCCTGATAGTGGATGACAGTGATCAGCCAGGGCCCCCGCCTGCAGGCCAAGCCGTGTCCAGTGACGAGGACAGTGGAGAGGAGGAAGCAGTGAATGAGCGTCAGCAGCTCATCGCCCGCTACTTCACTTGTCAGTGAGTGACCATATACGACGGCTGATGTCGCTGTAGTTGTGTATGTGTATGTGTGCATTGTCAGGGCGGCCTATTGTTGACTGAGTGCTGTGTGGCAATGGTCCATGTCCAGGGTAGTATGCCACTGAGAGTGGCTGTGACATTGTGCCCTGTTGCTCTGTGACATGTGTGTACATTGCTTAGGCCTGATGACAAGTACTGTGTGATGAGTGTGTGACACACACAGTCAATGGACTCTTGTTCTGTTTGTCACCCCTAGGTCCCTACAGCCTCTCCTGGCCTATCGACAGAACACACTACAGATGAATTTCTGAACATGCAGACGTTTGTGCACCATTGATAATAAACATAGCAGATGACATAGGATGTGATACAGGTGTATTTATTTTAAAGGTGACATGTGATTGTGGAAAAGGTGATCAAGAAGGTGGTGCATGCTGTACAATGAGTTGACGGTCCTGTCCGCGTGATGGTCAAGGTGTACCCATGTTGTCCTGGGTCCGCAGTCCAACAGACATTTGCCACTCGACTGGCAGTGTGGGGTGGGATGGTAGTCCAAGTGAATGCAGGGGTGGCCACCATGGCTGGCTGACTCACTGGCGTTTGGAGCATGCAAAGTCCTCCCTGGACAACTGTTTCCTCTTCGGACGGCCCCTTCCACGTTTGAGGGAGGGGTTGTGTTTGTGGGCTGCTGGTGGTGGCTGAGGATTGCCCACTCGCTGTGGACGCAGGGGAACTGGATGTTGCACGTCCCTGCGCCCCAGCAGGTGGTGGCGCAGGTGTTGTGGTTGGCCTTGAGTGGGCCCTCACCTCCACCACTAGCTGGCCCATGAGGTCCACAAGTTGGCCCATACGGGTCACGAATTGGCCCATACGGGCGTCCATGGACCTCAACACCCCAAGGACTTCCCTCGTGTCGGAAGCTGACCTGGCCCATTGTCCCTGGGCCTCTTCATAGGCCCCAAGGACTCTGGATATTTGCGGCAGGGCTTGGCTCCCAGGCTCTGTTGGCCTTGGCCTGACCCTGCTCCTCCCACCTGGACTGCTGCCACCGACCTGCCCACTCGCCACATTGGTCACCCGGGGCCTCCTCCTGGCTCCCAGGGTAGATGTGGAGGTTTGTGCCACCTCTTGGGATGGCTGAGTGGTCAGGGAGGCCCTGGTGGTGGTGATGGTGGTGGTGGTTGCGGCGGTGGTGTTGGCCGCAATGACCGTGGCAGCAGGGGCCTGGGACTGGTCACCAGCCCTGGGAGATGGGTTGGTGGGTAGGAGGGGTCCTGGTGTGCTGTTGCGCCCTGCCACGCCAGATGTGCCAGGTTGGGAGTCCTCGTCCGTAGAGGTGTCCAGGCTTTCCACATCCGTGAGTCCGTGTGGGGGGCTTGTGGACTGGCTGTGATGGCTGGTGTCTCCATCCGCAGCATCATGCTGTTCGTCACCTGTGGGGCGGAGACGAAAAGTTATTGTGTTGCACCTTGCAAGGTTTGTGTTAGATGTCTGACATGCACAGTTTGTGCACAGTTGCGCACTGATTTCCCGGATGCATGTGTATGGCTCTACAATGTGTGTGCGTGATCACGGCAATGGAATAGTGTGATGGGTGCATCTGGCATGGGACGGATTTGTCATGCCAATTGGTGTGTGTTGCAGTACCCCTACATTTTGTGGCTTTGGTGGGAACGGGGTATTGCACCATGAACGCTTTGGTGTTGAAATATGGTACTGTGGTACATACTGTGACATATGGGTGCAGAAGGGGACATGTGTTTTGGCCACACGTCACTACAGAGATGAAGGTGTGTGTATGTCTGACTTAGCCAGCATATCTGCTCACTGTTGTCATTTATGGGCATTCCACAGCAAGCATTGTGGTGAGTGAGTAATGGTTGTATGCCACACGACGTATTGCAGATGGTACAATTCCTTGGTGTGCGTGCTACTCTCAGCCATGTGCAGCAATGCAGTGCTCTTGGGGTGTTGACTACATTTTGTTTGTTGTTACTCACAGTGTGACGTGCGCTTCAGACACAGCAGACTCATTATTGGTCATCGGCAGGACCCTTTGCTGTACTACTGTCTATGGGGCAACTGTTTGGATGATATACCTTTCATGACACTGGGGCTGGATGATGAGATGGATGAGATTTTGCATGTGCATTGTGTAGCTGTGTGGTTCATGGGTCCAGTGGTGTATGTGACATTACTGGGGTTCCACTATGTTTCATTTGGACGAGATAGACTTGCATGGGTGATGTTGTACTATGTCAAGGGTAGAAGCAGACACGACTACGTGGACAAGACTTGAATGGTGTTGCTGATGTGTGTGATGACTGGCACAGTGCACGCCATGTGGGTCAGTGCTCCAGTTAGACTTGTGCATGCTGACGTGACTCGTTACGTGTTACTGCATTTGAGATGGCTCATGTGGGCTATGACTCTGTAATTGATGTCCGGGTGCACATTGGTCACATGTTTGTGACAGGGAGCAGTGCTACCTGTTCCTCTGCTAAGTGACATGTCCCACATGTTAGTCGTAGTTCAGTCCTCATGCCCTACGGACACCCCGCCCTGTACAGTGGTCTACCTAATTGTTGGTTTTGAGGGTGAAATGAAATGGCTACCACATGGTTATGAGAGGGAGGGGTGCTCCATCTTGCTGGTCTGTGGGTGTGGGGGCCGTGTTGTGAGTCGTGGTGATGGTTTACCATCCACAGACAGCCCTCCATGTAGGGTAACATATCTACCTGTCGGGTGTAGGTGTGCACTGCAATGGCTGACACATGGGTGTGGGGAGTGCTCCATCTTGCTGCGCTGTAGGAGTGGGGGCCTGGGGGAGTACTTCTGCAGTCCCCCTCCGATACACGGGCCTTGTGGTAAGGCTGCTCACCTGTTACTTGTTGGTTAGTGCAGCTATGGCTGACACATGGGTGTGGGTGTGGGGAGTGCTCCTTCCGGCACATCTGGGGTACAGAGGGGCCTGGTGGGAGTTGTGGTGCTGGCTGACTGTACACATGCCCCCATGGTTTTCTTTGTTGGTGCCTATGGGCTGAGTGTGTGTGAGTGTCTGTTGCATATGTGAGGGATGTCTTGTGAATTGTGTACTGGACATGGGGGTGTTCGGCCCTCGGAGCTATGGCATTGTGTTAGTGCATGTCTGTACATGGCGGTGTGCTGGTATACATTTGTTTGTACTTACCAGCCTCCACTCCCCCTGGTATGCCGATGAGACTCTCCGGATGTAGTATGCCTCGCACCTTCTCCTCCCACGCCTTGAAGGTCTTGAATGGCGCGGGAGTTCCGCTGCCAGTCCTGTCAGCCAGCTCACGGTTCTTGGCCTCCTTCTTCCTGACCACGCTTTTCATGTCCTGCCACATCTTGGTTATTTCCCCCCGGTTGCGTGGCACGTTCCCAACTGCATTCACCTGGTCTACGATCCTTTTCCACATCCTGTTTCTGGTGGATACTGGTGTCTGTTGGACCTGGTTCCCATAGATTTGTGGGTACACCTTGATGACCTCGTCGACCATGACCGTCAACTCTGTGGCAGTGAACTTGGGCATTCGTTGTGTTGCCATGGTGCGTAGTGTAGTTTTTGTGGTGCTGGTGTGGTGTGTTTGGTGTGTGATGTGCAGGGGGTTTGTGGTGCCGGTGTTTAGGTGGTGGTGGTGGTGGTGGTTGTGGTGATGGTTGTGATGTGTGTGTGCGTGTGGTATACTGCTTTCCTCTGTGGCTCTCCGTGTTCTCTGCTGTGGTGTTGGCTTTGTCGTGGTGCAAGGGTTTGTGGTCTGTGAGGGGCTGCTTTTGTACTCACCTATGTGGGTGTGTCATGATGGTCTATCGTTTTCAGGTGTGTTGGGCGTGGTGTCCTGGGATTTATACTAATTCTATATTTTGGCAGGGGGATGTGTCTTTGGGATGGGTTCTGTGTCTGGGTATTTTTGCGTCGTTTACTGTGTGGACTTGTTGACCGTGTTGTGTGTATTTGTTTGTGCCGCCACTGATTTCCGTGCACGTACGTGGCCGCCAGGCCTTCCGCCTTGTCTGTTATTCATTTCAGTTGTTCACTTTTGCGGGCAGGAAATGTGTTGGTTTCCCGCCCTCATGTCGGGGGGATCATAATTTGACAGCCGGTGTGTAGTCCGTCCGCGCGGTCGTATTTGACTTTTTCGGGCAGTATTGCATCCGTGGCGGACGGATTGTCTTTGGACTCTGACATGGACGGGCGGTATTCTGTTATTTTTTTCCGCTGCGGGCGGTGGTTGATTAGCGTCATCATAATTGCTCGTTCGGTATTTCAATGTTGCAGGCGGGCGGTATTTTCAGGCTATGGCGGTTGCCGGTTTTATTACCGCCGGTTATCGTAATGGACCCCTATATTTTTAGTTTTTTGATAATATAATATTTAATATATATTTTACAATTTTTTGCATATTTTTGGAACATTTGTATTTTTTTTTTAATATATAAAAATATACATTTTTTTTTGTATTTTAATATTAATTCTCCATTCTTTTCTATGGGGAGTAAGTGATTTTTTAATTTTTATTACGCGGCCATTTTTTTTCTAGTTTCCTCACTTTTCTATCTATCTGTTTCGTTTTAGGTCAGATTAGGAGCTGCATTTCGTTGTTTAAGGTAAGTTTGATTTAATTAACTTTTAAAGGTAGTTTTAGGGTAGGGGCAAGGTAGTAGGAGTGTAGTTAGGTTTGTGAGAACCGTATGTGTTCATTTTTAGTGTAGTTAGGTGTTGTTTTGGTAGTTTAAAGGCCCATTACGATACCCGGCGTAAAAAAATCCGCCAGGCATGAAAGCGGCAAAAATCCGCCCGCACACACCGTCTGAACACCGACCACGCCATTACGATTACACAAACCGAAAACCGCCATCGGCAAAAAAAACACACAAGATACCGCCCGCCCTCGTCCGAGTCGGAGTCAAACCGCCCGCCACGGACGGAAACACGCACGACAACACAAAACCGCCCGCCCTCACGGCCGACACATCGCACGTGAAATTACGATCGCACCGCCATGAGCGCGGGTAAACCACAAATATACCGCCCGCCAGCGCAAACAACGCCGATGAGAATTGACACGGCAGAAGCCATGGCGCCCACGTCCCTGCACAGAAACCATCCGCTGACAAAAACAATCGCACACAACATGGCCAACAAGTCCACACAGCAAGGCACGCACAAATACACAAGCACAGTACACATCCCGAAAACACCCCCTGGACAAACAAAAAATACAAAGGCCAGAACACCAGACACAACACACCTGAAAACAACAGACCATGAGGACACACCCACATAGGTAAGTACAAAAGCAGCACTCCCACAGACCACAACCCCTTGCAACATTGCAAACTAGAGAGGAGAGGAGAGGACACAGTGACACAGCAAGGACAGCAGCACACCACAGAAACGCACACATCACAACCACCACCACCACCACCACCACCACCAAACACCGGCACCACAAACCCCCTGCACATTACACAACACACACCGCACCAGCACCACAAACACCATGGCACCACAAAGAATGCCCAAGTTCACGCCCATTGAGCTGACGGTCATGGTCGGCGAGATTATCAAGGTGCACCCACAAATCTATGGGAACCTGGTCCAGCACACACCACTAGCCACCAGAAAGAGAATGTGGAACCGGATCGTAGACCAGGTCAATGCAGTCGGGACCCTGCCCAGGAACAGAGTTGAAATCAACAAACGGTGGAATGACGTCAAGAGCCTGGTCAAGAAGAAGGAGAGCAAGAACAGAGAGCTGGCTGCCGTCATTGGCAGAGGAATCCCGCGCTCTTCAAGACCTTCAAAGCGTGGGAGGAGAAGGTGCGAGTCATTATACATCCGGAGATCCTCGCCGGATTAGCAGGGAGTGGAGGCTGGTAAGTACAAACTAATGTATACCAGCACACCGCTATGTACTCACATGCACTACCACCATGCCACAGCTCCCAGGGACAAACACACCCATGTCCAGCACACAATACACAACACATCACACACACATGCAACAGACACCACCACACACAGCCCAAACCTAACAACTGTAAGATACGTGGGGGCATGTGTACACTCAGCCAGCCACGTAACCACCAACAGGTCCCCAAGTATGCCAGAAGCGCCACAACGAGCACCCACCACACCCATGTGTCCGCCATAGCTGCACTAACCGACAAGTAACAGGTAAGTGGCAGGAACACAAAGTGCAGTGGGTGGGAGGGTGGACAGCTCAAGTACAACACACACCAGGCCCCTAGTCCCACAGCACAGCAAGGAGGAGCATCCCCACACCCCACACCCACGTGTCAGCCACCGCAGTGCACACCGACAGCCGAAAGGTAGACATCACGGTCCACAACAATCGGTGTCAGTGGGTGTCCAGCCATCACCACGACCCACAACACCGCCCCCACCCCCACAGACCTGCAACATGGAGCACCCCCGCTTAGAACCATGTGGCATCCAGTACAGTGCACGCACGAACAACCTGCAGGTGGGAAACTGGACAGGGCTGGATTACTGGAGGCATGAGGACCGTAACACGACCAACACATGGGACATGTTACGTAGCAGACGAACACGCAGCACCGCCCACTGTCACGAACAAGTGAACAATGTGCACACGGACATGAACCACAGACTCACACCCCACATGACCCATCACAGACACAGCAACACCCAAGGAGCCACGTCTGCATGCACAAGCCACACTGAATATAGTACCACCACGGCAGCCACTGTGCAACCCATCACACACAACCGAAACACCATTGAAGTCCTGTCCATGTAGCCCCTACTGCCTGTCAACCACACACCCCACAACTACGCCTATGTAAGACAAACAACACTAGACGCAACAGAGCGGAACAACATAAATGCACACGAACACCACTGAACCCATCAAACACACAGACACACCATGCACATACAACATACCATCCATCCCATCCGTCAGCCCCAGTCTCATGAAAGGCATGTCATCCGCACAGCTGCCACACATACAGCAGTCACGCTAAGATACATGCCCATGACCAACCATGTGCCAGAAGTCAATGAAGCGCACGCCACACTGTGAGCAACAACACACAACATGGGCCACACCCCCGAGCACTGCAGTGATGCACATGGCACAGGGCAGCACGCACACCAAGGAGATGGGACAACTGCAATACGTCGGGTGGCACACAACCATCACACACTCATAACGATGCGTCCAATGCCATGTCCAGTAATCACAACAGACAGCAAATATGCAGGATATGTCAGGCATGCACACACCTCAGACCATGCACTGTCATGCTGCCACAACACATGTCACGTTCGGCACCCATGGCTCACAGCATGTAGCCCAAAAGCATATTCCATCCCAAATGCGTTTCTGGGGCATGACCCCCATGTTGCCATATGTGTTCCTAAGCGTTCCATTTGAACCCCAAAAGCATATTCCATCCCAAATGCGTTCCTGGGGCATGACCCCCATGTTGCCATATGCGTTCCTAAGCGTTCCATTTGAACCCCAAAAGCATATTCCATCCCAAATGCGTTTCTGGGGCATGACCCCCATGTTGCCAAATGCGTTCCTAAGCGTTCCATATGCACCCCAAAAGCAAAGTACAAACCAGACCCAGGATGGGCCTGGAGCCCGCATACACCAGAGTCACAATAAGTAGGAGCACAGCAACACACCCATCGGCATAGCCAATCCGTCCCATGCCACATGTGCACAGCACACAGTCCCATTGCCAAGCACACACAACAACAGATTGTACAGCCACACACCCGCCTCCGGGACACACGTGCACGAGAGTGCACGAGCGGAGAATGTCAGACAACCAATACAGACTTCGCCAGGTGCAACACAATAACAAATCTCATTCTCTCCACAGGTGACGAACTGCTGGATGCTGGGGATGGAGACAGCAGCCAGCACAGCCAGCCTACAAGCCCCCAACGAGGACACACGGATGTGGAGGATCTGTCCTCCTCTTCGGACACGGACCACCAAGCAGGCCCATCTAGTGTGGCAGGGCCCAGCCGCTCCCAGGACCCCTCCTACCCACCAACCCATCATCCAGGGCTGCTGAACATTCCCAGCCCCCTGCTGCCACTGTCGTTGCGGCCACACCCACGGTCATTGCGGCCACACCCACGGTCATTGCGGCCACACCCACGGGCATTGCGGCCACACCCACGGTCATTGCGGCCACTACCACTGCCGCAACCGCCACCACGTCTTCGCTGGCCCCAGCCCCAGCGCAGGTGGTGGCCCGGACGACTGGATCCACCCTGGGAGCCAGGGCGAGGACCGTGGTGAGCAATGTGGCTAGTGGGCAGGCCGGTGGCATCAGGACTGGTAGGAGGAGCAGGGTCAGGGAAACGCCAGCCTCCCCTGGGAGCCATGCCCTGCCTCAAATGACCAGAGTCCTTGGGGCCTATGAAGAGGCCCAAGGACAATGGGCCAGGTCAGCTACAGACACGCGTGAGGTGCTGGGGTGCTGAGGTCCATGGACGCCCGTATGGGCCAACTCGTGGACCTCATGGGCCAGCTGGTGGTGGCAGTGAGGTCACAGCCAGGGACAGCAGCTCCCACTCCGCCACCACCTGCCGGGCGCAGGGTCGAGCAGCAGTGTCCAGTTCCCCTGCGTCCACAGCCAGTGAGCACACCTCAACCACCAGCATGTCGCAAGCAGGCACCCCCTCGCAAACGTGGAAGGGGCCGTCCGAAGTGGAAACAGATCTCCCGGGAGGACTTCGCACGCTCCAGACGCAAGTGAGGCAGCCAGCCAGCCTTCCTTGACCACCCACTGCATTGACTTGGACTACGATCCCACTCCACACAGCCATCTGGATGGCATGTGTGTGTTGGACTATGGACATAGAACCAGTGGGTACACCCTGAGCATCACGCAGCCATGACCGACAGCTCATTGTCACTGCACGCACCACTTTTGTCATCACCTTACACACAATCACATGTCACAGTTTGAAATAAATGCACCTCTTCCACAAACTGCTGTCTGTGCCCTGTGTTTTAATTGTACGGAATACAACGGCCACCTTGAGCGGAACGGCACCTGATGCGTGGCATGGCAATGGAACCGGAGGGCCTGTAGGGACCTAGGGGTGGGAGACAGAACAGGAGCACATTCAATGAGTGTGTCACACACCCATCACACAGTACATGTCAACAACTACAAGCAATGTACACACATCGCACAGAGCAATAGGGCACAATGCCACAGCCACCATCAGTGGCATACTAACCTGGGCATGGAGCGTTGACACACAGCACGCAGTGAACAAAGGCCACCCTGACACAGCACACACACACCTGCACAAATACAGACACATCAGCCGTCGTACATGGACACTCACCGTCAAGTGAAGTAGCGGGCGATGAGCTGCTGGCGCACATTCCCAGCTTCCTCCTCTCCGCTGTCCTCCTCACTCGAGCTGTCCTGGTCTGCGGGCTGGGGCCCTGGTTGATCTCCGTCATCCACAATGAGGGGATCTGCTTCCGAATGGCCAGATTGTGCAGCATGCAGCACGCCACCACTATCTGGCACACCTTCTGTGGGGAGTACGCCAGCGCACCCCGGTGCGGTCCAGGCACCTGAACCTGGACTTGAGGAGGCCAAAGGTACGCTCGACCACACGTCTGGTCCTCCCATGTGCCTCATTGTAGCGATCGTCTGCTGGGGTGCGAGGATTCCTCAATGGACTGAGCAGCCATGCCCCATTCGGGTACGCAGAGTCACCTGGGTGTGAGGGACACAGAGAACCGTTGCTATTCCAACTGGACAGGGGACAGCATCGCACAACCAGCACGCTACACCACTCCACATACTCACCGACAATACAGCCACGATCCTTCTTGCAGATTGGACATCAGTCGTGGCAAGATGCTGTTGCGCATTACGTGTGCGTCATGGGCCGAGCCTGGGAACTTTGCACACACGTGGGTTATCACCATGTCCGCAAGGCACACCACTTGCACATTCAGGGAGTGCGTGTGCTTCCTGTTGCGGTACAGGTGCTCAGTGGCCTGTGGTGGAACAAGGCCAACATGTGTGCAATCAATGGCACCAACGACGTGTGGGATCCTGCCAAGGGCATAGAATGCACCCTTCACTGCCGCCAATTCCACGAGCCCTGGGGAATCTGATGTACCTGTTTCGGTACAGCATCATGGCTGCCAGTACATCCCTCAGCACCTTGCTGAACATGGGCTGGGACATCCCTCCTCCACTGCCCACTGTGTGCTGGAATGACCCAGTGGCGAAGAAATGCATGGCGGCCATCACCTTAGCCGTGGGGGTGAATGCTGTCGGATACACCCTGCGGGGACGGAGATGGGGTTCCAACATGGCACACAGTCGATGCAGGGTTGGCCTGTCCTGCCGAAACTTCCTTATGACCTCAGTATCCTCCATGTCCGCCAGCAATTGGTATGGGCGGTCAATGTTTGGTCTCCGCCTAGGGAAGATGGCAGTGGACACATGTCAAAGCAACACAACACATAGCAATTTCGCATTCACATCACTGACATGACTGAGCAAGCACATGAGTCACAGCCCAGCTGTCAAGCAGGGGCGGCACGGCCACAATACACTTACACAGGTCTCCCACCAATGGCAATGGCTAGTGATGCAAACCACTGCCATGGTCATGCACATGGGGATCTAGGCCCCAATGACTTGCGGGCGTGCTGATGGGGACTGACTGCATATTCGTCAAGCGGCAACGCCACGGCAACATGAATGTCTGCTGAGCATGGCACTGCTTCCGAGGCTGGATGAGTATGGCACACGACCGACGACGATGTGGGCACAGGCTGAGCGGCCAAAACAAGTGGGACCTGTGGCACGAGGGGATATGAGACAGTAGTAGGTGTCAGCACTGCACCCTATGTACAGCACTGTACGGATCACACCTCCCGAAACATTGACAGGTGTCCACATTGACAGCCCCATGCCAAGACGGCTGTGTGCTTGCAGTCACACGTCACAGGTGAGAGGTTACATTGCACGTGCCAGGTGGCAGACGTACATAGTGGGAGCTATCATGTGTGTGCATGTGTCTCCTGTTCAGGATCCACCAGATGGGCGCTGACTCTGTACTGACCATTGGACACAGCATGTTCCGTGGAAGGCTTGTGTGTGTGGGATGGTGGCACTGGATGTGCCTCCGTTGGGTGGGGGCCATGCACAGGGCGGGTACGTCGATGATTGCGCATTGTTGGTCACGGTGGGTGCACCCACTAAGATGTGTTGCCCTGTGTACAATTCCTATGTCCGCATGATGATGGACTGTAGATGTGGGCAGACTACACATTGGTCGATGTGCTGTCTATGTGCATGTGCCTTCACACCAGGCACAGCTGCCCCTGCACATGTGACCCCTGCTGGACTCGCTGCTGGGTCTGTGGAGCTGATGCACCTTCTGTGCGTGGGGCGGACAGCTCACCTCACTTCCCTCATTGCGCATGTCATGACTTTGCCGCAGGTGACATGGATCATGGAGGGCCCACATGTACGCGTGGGTAGGCTACACATGTTTGTTCACTGGTCGCCACCCCCAGTCAGTGTTTCGAATGGGAAGGTTGTTGTGCTGGTGGTATATTCGATGTGGCGGATGGGCGGGCCTAGGTGCGGGCTTACATTCCGGACATGGGGGGTAGTTGGATTGGCGACTAGTTGCAGTACACACGGGACACGTCTCTTCCTTTCCACATCTGGGTCATCCCTTGTACTCACTGACAGTGATACAGTCATCTTCGCCCCAGCCCTCATGTCCTCCCCTCGCTCCCCCAATATGCATGTGCACCTGCGAGGCTAGCGCTTGCACAGGCAGCCCCAAGCTCGCACCAGAGAGGGCAAGGAGTGTATGTGTGGGTCCAGTTGCACGAGTGGGCTGTCTCAGGGTATGATGTGTGGCGGGACGCCGTCCACCTGCGTGGTGCCCCAAATGGAGACCCGGCCTGCATGGACTATGCATCACAGTCTTCGCCTTCCGGATCCGCCACCTGCGACACCCAGTGGCTGTGGCTGCCCTTGCGGCCAGGCCGCGTCCGTCTGTGACTGATGGCCCACACATTCACTCTTTGGCCTCTCTGGGGAGGGCTCGGGGTGGTGGCGCACGCGCTTGCACTTAGTCGCAATGGCATGTGGCGTGGTTGGTATAATGGGCAATGGATGGGATGGTGCGAGCCACCTCCCGTGGCGTCAGTGCTGCTCGTGCTGAGGTGCGTCCCCCTACACTTCCATTTGACTTGTGCCATGCTACACGTTGAGGTTCTATTGCCTGCGTGATATGACCAGGAGGAGCGCGAGGAGACCTCTCACACACCATGCTCCACTGCCATCCCGTGCCCTGTATCGCCTGTGCGGATTGACTATGTTGGGGTTACACCTGGTCGACTGGGGCTGTGTGTGCCTTGTCAAGAGGGCATGGCGGGCGCACAACAGGATCCAGCTAGTCCACGGAGGGTGGGCTGGCGTGTGCGCCTGGTTCCGCATTGTTCGTGTGCCCGGCTGCTGTGCACACACGTGTTCACTTCCCCCCGACAGGTGTCCTCTCACAATGCCCAGGGAAGCGGTGGTGTACTGTTCATGACCCCTCCCAACACGGCGTGCTCCAACTTGGCATGTGCGCATCTACCCGTCGCACCCACCACCTGAGCACTGCGTCCATACGACTTCACACGACACATGTGTGTCTTCCACAGTAGTGCTACTCATTTGCGTTGACATCCAATACCAGTGGACTACATGGTCATGTCACGACTGCCGTGTACTTCACATACTCTCATCCTCTCTCATTCGTACTTGTGAAATGAGTCAGCGGAGACAGTTTTGGTTTCAAACATTATATTGAGTCTTCTGTCCTCTGTGATGCAGTATAGTGGACACTACTGGCAGCGGAATACATGTTGAGGATATACTGAGCATGATTACAAATGGGATAGGGTGTGGGGTTACATGTGATTGGCTGTTGCATGTGGGATGTGGGCTTCAGAGTTACATCTGCTTGGCCAAGGCTGTGCTAATGTACATTTACGTATAGCTGCGGAGCTGCGGACTTTGACACAGACGGTATACAAGTAGCCTACCAGACCGCTTGGCATCATGGGCACAGTCCATCTCAGTTCCATGTGACAGGTTTGCTGCGGTTGTTCCTCATGCACGCGTGCATGTGAGATGACATCAGGGCATGTGCTTGCGTGCATGCAGCGGCGTGCCACTTGTTGTTGCAATGTGGTGGTTACTGGACATGTCACAGTCACTGGGGTCGTGTTGTTGTTGTTTGCACTTGTCGTCCGTGCAAAGGTCCTGGTATGGGATTCCCGGGGCGGGGTGGGAGGGGTGCAGCACCCACAGACTCCAGGCGACCTATTCATGTCCACTGAGCGGTGTGTGTGTCCATGGGCGCTGGATCCATGTCGTGTCCTGGTTGTTCATGCAGTTCCGTCCATGTGGGTGCGATACACAGACCCCATGCCACTGCCTCCCACGATGCATGCGGTGTTCCTGGATGTGATGGGGAACAGTGTGCATGTCCCGGTCATATCCGATGTCATGGCGATGTCGTTGATGGTGTGGTAATTGTTGCCGGTCGTTTGGTATGGCTGTTGTGGTGGTGACTGGCCAGTCCGTGCGGAATCTAAGCATGGGTGCGGGGTTGGACATCATAGGTCAATCGGGGAACCTGCGTTGGGTCCGACGAATTTACAGGTTGTCAGGTATGCGATGCCGTCCAGCAGGGCTTCCATGTCATTGGTGGTGTTTATGTTTGCCAGCCAATGTAGCGGATGGTGGCTGTCAAGGTGTTGTTCGTAAGTTGTCCCTTGGAGGACCATGATGGGGCATGCTGGGTGACATTCGATGTAGCTGTGCTCGATGATCCGTCGTGTGGAGGCACAGTGGTCCCATTTCAGTGCGGGTGCGATGTTGGCCACATACGCCATGCCCCCATAGGCAGAGCAGGCCCTGTCGTGTGCGTCCAGAGGGAGGAGTAGTGCTAGCAGGTCCGCCTTTAGACATGCCGGGTTGGAGAGACACATCTCCACGGGATGCTGGTAGGGACACCTCCGACAGTAGAAGACGGGTATGACGCAGCTGAACAATGTGATGCGGTAAGTCAGTCGGTAACTTACGTTCAGCAGGGACAGGAGTTCGCATCCCAATATATGTATCAGGTTGGTTTTGTACAGCTTGACCTGTCCGGCGTAGTTGGGTAGGTGTGTTGCGGTTGCCATTTTGCAGCGGTGCGTTGTGGTGGCGTGCTCCGGCTGTGTGTGCAGTCTGCAATGTGCACGCTCCGAGGTTGCTGTGAGCTCTGTGTAGTCGTAGGGAGACAGGACTTGTGTTCTGTTGGCTTGTGCGGAGGACACGGGCCCTCATCCCACATGCTTCTCAGACAGTTCAAGGTCAGTGATGTGTGACTCCTTCCAATTAACTTGCATGGGGCCGACATGGGAGAGTGTTTTCTTTATTCTTTCCCGTCCGTTGTGTTCTTCTGTGATATGCGCTATCTACCCTGTGGTCGGTCTCCTCTGCATGCCTGTGTTGGTCTTTTATTGGACAATGGCTGTATTCACCGGCTTCTTTCGTAGGGCTGTGGTTTCGGAGTTGGAATGGAAGGTCATTCAGTGCTGTCTGCTCTCCCTTGTGTGGGCGGCAGGCTGCCTTTCCGCTCTGCGTTGGGCCTTGTGTGTGAGTGTTATTCTTGGGCCACCTGTTGTCGGTCCCGGGCTCTTTGGTGTTCCGTTTTGCATGTCTTGTTCATATGTGCAGGGTGGTATGGGTGTTTCAGTGTGGTACTGGCGTTCCTCTTCCCGAAGGAGCCCTGCTTCTCCTAGTTGGTGTTGCCGCCGCTGTGTGCTTCGCCATGTTTGTTGCACTGGGGTGTGTCCTGCTGTTGCGTGACTTCACTGACATGAGTGCGTCGGTTGTGTGACGTTGGGTGTTGTCCGTGAATTGGGCGTTGGGGACATGTCTGTGGCAGGCCTGTCATGTGTCATGTGCGTTCGGGGTGGGGCTGGTGTGTGTGCTGCTTGGTTGTGTCCCTGTGTCGGTGTGCGACGCATGCATGGCGCTGCGGTTGGCCTCTGCGTTGTGCGCATGTGTGGCAGCGTCATCGCTGCTTTGGGGCCGTGACGGGGTGGTTGGTTCCTAGTCCCAGGTGGTGTGTACACATGTGTTACGAGATGTTACAATTTTGCCTGTGTGTCATTTGTGGATGCTATGGTAGATGTGTCGTGTACACGCGGGGGTGGGGGGTTGTCCGCTTTTTCCGCCCTTGCACTGTGTGCGCTGTTTGCGTGCACTTGTTGTATGTGTGCCTACCTGCGTCTTCGCGATACGTTGCGTCCTTGGTGGTGCATCAGATAGAGCATAGGGAGGGCCTGCAGTGCTGGATTCATGCTCGGGGTGCCGCTTCTTCGGTGTCCGTGCTCGGCGTTCGTGTTACCGCTTCGGTTTGACGTACGGTGTCTCTTAGCCGCGGGTTCAGTTTGTGTGCGGCATCGTAATTTGTACGCCGGGCGGTACGTGTTTCGTCGGACGGTGTGTGTCAATTGTGCTGCGCCGCTACGTGTACGGGCGCACTTTGATGGCGGACGGTGTCGCTGGCTTGCCGGCGGTGTTTGGCTGACTTTTCGCATCGTAATCGGGCGGGCGTGTGGACTGCTGCGTGCAGGCGGTAACTGGTGGTTTTTGCATCCGCCAGCACGGCGGTAGTGCTTCCGCCCGACATCCTAATGGGCCCCTTAGTGTTTTATGTGTTTGCCGTAGTGTTGGATTAGAGTAGAGTGTTATGTAGTGTAGTTATGTGCTGTTTAATTGTGTTATTTTGTGTTTAATGTTAATGTTTGTAGGTTTGTACGTGTTATTGTGGGTGGGTGTTGTTTTATTTTTTTAGTTTTCACGATCGTGAACGGATGGTGGTCTCAACTCTTTTTTTTACAAAAAGGAAAAGTTGTTTTGTTTATTGAAAGCAAGAATTTTTGCATTTCCTTTTATTTTATTTTTCGGGTTTGTTGGAACGTTTTTTTTAAAACTATTTTTCTGGTTTTTGAGAGTTTCGCTATTGAAAGGATTGCGTCGTTGGATCATTTTTCAACGGTTGTATTTTTTCATTTTTTGAGGGGTTTCCTTCTCTAATGGATTTGGTTATCGATTTATCTTCTATGGATTTATTGGATTTACCGGATCGTCTCCTGCTACATTACTGTAAGTTATTTTGAATTATTATGGGCGGGAAATGTTTTGGTTACATTGATTTATTTGTATTTTTTTAAATTTTATAATTATAATATGTCATATATATTTGTGTTATTTTTTTAAATTTTACATGCCATAGTTATAATTATTAATTTAAAGAAAGAGTAGAATTAATTATGTTGTTTTAATGTTTTGAAGTTTTAAATGTTTATTGTGTTTAGCATTGTTGTTGTTTATAGTATAGATTTAGCTATCAAGTCTAAGTGGCCGATTCCGATTCGGGCCGGAAATCTCTCCGACCGAGCCGGACCCGGAGAGATTTCCGACCGAATCGGACCCGTGCAGCCCGACCGAACGAGTACGATGCGTCCGTATGCTATCGTACTCGAGTCGGTCGGACTCCCATTGAAGTCAATGGGACCCGGTCGTACAACGCGTACGCGGACTCCCATTGCCTCAATGGGTGCGAGGCGAACAAGGGTGCCCCTACATCGGGTGCAGCGGCGAGCGACTCGCGCCGTACACGCACAGGTAGGGGGACCCATGGGTCCCCCTGTGTGCGACTCACGTGGCTACGCGTACAGGGGGTCCGACACGGACCCCCAAGTACGGCTCCGACTGCTCTTTCGAGCCGGACGGCGCGTGTCGGTCGGACTGCTCGCGGCGCGCCATCGTACTTACCCGGCCGGGAACGTCTCCATTGCGCGGTGCGAGTCATGTCCGGCGAGTCGGTCGGTGCGGTTAGACCCGGGAGCGAGTCGGTCAGAGCGGTTGGGACGCCCGAGCAGGTCGGTCGGCGATTTCGCATCGTACTCGCTCATCCGGACGGCGTACGAATCGGTCGGGAACTAGGGCTCCGAATCGGATCCGGTTGTGCCGAATCCGATTCGGAGCCCTACCGGCCGAGATCGGAATTGGCCCCTAAGTATTTTTGACCTTTGGTGTTTGTAAATAGTCTAGTTTTATGTTGCAGATATTCATACATAGTTTTAGTTTGTTTACTTAGGGGTCCATTACGATGACTGGCGGATGCACCTCCGCGATGCCGGCGGTGGGAGAAAACGCTGTTTTCCGCCCGTGAGCAGCGGTGCCCCGTCCGCCATATTACAATGGCCAAACACAGCCCATTGTCCGTCCGCCTCGGTGCAACTCGTACCGCAGCGGAGACATCCAATCCAGAGCCACCGCCGTACGCAATGACGTCCCTCCCGCCGTACAAATTAGGATGCGCAAAACAGCCAGGCCCACCGCAGCGGAGAAACCGGCCATTCAGAGCATACGGAAGCGCCACAGCGGAGCGCGAATTCGAGAACTGGAGCCGAACGCCATGGACCCGGCACTACACGTCTTCCCGGCGCTGTACATGATCCACCTACAGCAAGCCATGGACCGTCGCGGACGCCGACGCAGGTATGCCATCACACAACTCCGCTATCAAACACAATCCACAAATCCATGTCCGATGTAAGGTGCCTGCCCCCACCAGACACCCTTGTGGGGACAGGAACACAACCACAGGTGTAGCCACACATGTCCCACCTGCCAATAGTCCACCCCTCCACACCCCTGCCACCATGTCCGCGATCCTGAAATAATGCCCAGTTCACGTGACCGCAGCGGTGAATCCGCGAGTAAAAATGCACACAATGTAGTAGCCTGGGCCAGCGCAAGGCAGGGGCAGTGCCCAAAGTACACAGGGCAACACCTCCCCACTCCACACACTAGGGGCTTGATTCACAGAACTAACTTACGTCAAAAACGTAAACGTAAACGTAAACGTAAACGTAAAGTTAGTACTTTTTAGGTATTCACAGAATACACTTACTCATTTTGGTATTCACAGAATGAACTTACTCATTTCGGTATTCACAGAAGTTAGTAGTCCTAACTTTAGGACTCCTAAATGCCTTCTGTGAATACCGAAAGTCTTAAAGTTAGGATTTTTCTCAGTTTAGGAGTAACTCCTAAACTGAGAAAAATGACATAAGTTAGTTCTGTGAATCAGGCCCTAGGCCCACCCACACCATGAAGGGACATGCCATATGACCACCCTGTGCCCCCACATGGCCAAAAAGCAGCCAGGTGAACACACACACTGCACCACACAACAAACAACTAGGGAGACAGCCTCATCAGGTGTGGCTGCAGAGCAACACACAGCGTACAAGCACTGGGCCAGGGGACACACACACCACAACAACACCACACTCGTGGCAAGTAAATTGAGTCCAAGCACCAATTAAACACACACAGATAATGAACAAACACTCCAATGGACACACAGCCTGTCAAGTCACACAAACATACCCCACACTGACACACAGCAACAAACACAGACCACATGCCAACAGCAATGGAGGACAACAAATAGGAAAACCAAAGTGAGGTGCACACAAATGGAATGGCAAGGAGCTGAACACCAAGAATGTGTATATCACATGCAAGGGAAGGAACACATTACATCCACCCCAGCCAAACAATCCACACATGGCAGTCACAGTGAGTGAAGTCAAACCACAGTCACCTCACTGCAACAACTCAGGGAGACAGCAAGGCAACCCATGAATAGGCACAGGGATGAAAGGAAGGGTATAAAGTCCAACCCTGATCAGCCACACATCTGAATCAAAATACATCACAGGAGTATGTCAGCAGCACAACAGACAGGGCCCATTGCAACACTCCATGACAGTCAAACACAAGTATGAACCTTCACACAACCCCCACACCAATCACATCTGCAGCACACAACACCAGTGACAAACACACAGAAGCTTGCCAATAACATCCAGTCAAGACACTGACAATCAAACACACCCCCTGGGTGGTATCCACAAACATCACACACACACACAGGTATGGCAGTACCACTGTACGCACAAAAACAACAGTCAAACACTGAACACAATCAAAACACACACACAGAACTACTACAACAACAGACAAGACCTGTGCAGCTAAACAGTACAAATTCAATGGGAGCACAGACACAACAGGAGTACACAACCACATCAGTCATGAAAAACGCACAGACAACATACCACAACACATATAAGAAGTGCATCCACTAAAAACAATAATGGAGAACCAAAGGCAGAAATGGGCCTACAATGACACATAGACATACATACCACAACACCCATCCACTCAAAATGGTGTCACAGTGTACCACATGTCTGCACATGCACAACCATGACCATAGACACATCAAATGTGAGAGGAGAAAACACCAAGGACGCACATAAAACAAGCAAGGCAACCACAATAGACCTCAGTCCATGTGACATACACACAAGTAAGGCACACCACAATGGCAACACACCTGAATCAAACACAACAACAACACACACACACTGACAGGAAAACAGAACACCACAATGAGAGCAACTGTCAACTGCATGACACAACACAACACAAACACTGCACACAGCCACATCAGTCACAACACATGCACAGGCAAAGATGTCAACATGCTACAACAGCCAAACATCAGGGGGTGCACAACAGGCAAGGACAAGGCAACATCAACTCACAGCACTGCATGCACACCAAGCAGTGCGTGCACAACACACATACCAGTTACAAACAGAGATGAGTGACACACCATGAACACACACAACAACAATCTAAACATCACACACACAACAACACACCCAGGAAGTCAATCAGTCCACAGCAAACACACATACTACCAAGCCAAAACACACACATGCAGAAGTCTGGGACACAAAAGTTGAAACAACATGATCAGTGGAAACAAGACATTGGCAATGTTGAAGTGGAAAATAGAGCATGTGTCACAGTAAACAATACCCACACAGTAACCCTTTCATTTAGCAAGGACACTGACAAGGCAGACAACAGAAGTAAATATCTTATTTTTATTAACATTTCACACTGTCATGCAGCAAAAGTCAGACAAGAGCAAGGCCAGTGACCAGTTCAAAGTTCAGGTGAGGTACATGAGAAGCTGCACAGGCCAGGGGCAAACAGCAGTGAACAACAAGGCCAGTGGCCAGGACACAGTGCAGATGAGGTACATGAGATCCTGCACAGGCAAGGGGCAAACAGCAGTGAACAACAAGGCCAGTGGCCAGTCCAAAGTGCAGGTGAGGTACATGAGAAGCTGCACAGGCAAGGGGCAAACAGCAGTGAACAACAAGGCCAGTGGCCAGTCCAAAGTGCAGGTGAGGTACATGAGATCCTGCACAGGCAAGGGGCAAACAGCAGTGAACAACAAGGCCAGTGGCCAGTCCAAAGTGCAGGTGAGGTACACAAGAAGCTGCACAGGCAAGGGGCAAACAGCAGTGAACAACAAGGCCAGTGGCCAGTCCAAAGTGCAGGTGAGGTACACGAGAAGCTGCACAGGCAAGGGGCAAACAGCAGTGAACAACAAGACCAGTGGCCAGTCCAAAGTGCAGGTGAGGTACACGAGAAGCTGCACAGGCAAGGGGCAAACAGCAGTGAACAACAAGGCCAGAGGCCAGTCCAAAGTGCAGGTGAAGTACACGAGAAGCTGCACAGGCAAGGGGCAAACAGCAGTGAACAACAAGGCCAGTGGCCAGGACACAGTACAGGTGAGGTACATGAGATCCAGCACTGGGAATGTGTGGTACAGTACCCTGCCATGGTCAGCAACACACTCAGGGCGTCATAAATGGGCAGTCCATGGTACCACTGTGGGAGAGACGTGTGTGAGGGTGACCAACACTCAGACTTGGCTGGCAGTATGACTGGGAGGTGGCTGTCTGTCGGGGCCAGTTGGGGTACTGGCTAGGGGAGAGAGAGGCCCAGCTGGGGTAGAGCCATCAGTGTTCTGGGAAGCCTGAGGGCTGCTAGGTCCAGGTGTGGTAGAGCCAGCAGTGGTTTGGGAAGCTGGAGGGCTGCTAGGACCAGGTGGGGTGGTGGCACGTGGACTCATGCTTGCACGAGACCCAGTGTGTGTGGGAGAAGTTGGAGGGGTTCCCTTCCGCTTTTTGGGGATTTGATATGGCTTCCCAGTCCTGGGATTAATGCCAAGTGGGGTGTATACAACAGGCACACTCGTCACAAAAGCTGGCTCATGTGCAGATGCTGGTCCCCCCTCTGGGGACGTGCTGGATTCTTTGGGACGCTTGGCCCCGGATTGCCTCTGCCCCTGCATCACCTGTTTACTCGGTGTCCCCCCTACAGTGGCCTCCTTCCCCTGCTTCACAGGGCTCTGGATGGGAGTAGATGTTGTGGGTGAATTTGCCTTGGAGCTCTTCTTACGTGTACCCTTAGCAGGCACCTGTTTGTCACTGGGCACAGAAACTGTGGGCTTGTCTCTGCGAGACACTTTTGGGACAGGTGAGTCCTTGGCTGGGGATGCCTCTGAGGCATGTGAGCCTGAGGCCTGCTCCTTGCCATCCTTGCCCTGGGTGTGGCCTGAAGTGCTTTTGCCTCTGCGCTCTGGTGTGGGTTTACCTTTCTGTGGGGATGGTGTCTGCGGCCTGGACTGCTTGGGCTGCTGCTGCCGTGTGCTGCGTGTGCTGTATCTGTCCCTTGATGTCTGTGGTGTGTGGTCACTATCATCAGATGCGGCCACTGGCAGGGTGGTGGGCCTAGGGACTGGAGCTGGACTATGGGATTGGGCAAATTGAATGGCTGCTGTCACTGCAGAGGCCAGAGACTGTACAGTCCGGTGTAGCCCATCCACATCGGAATGCACGCCCTCAATGAAAGCCACCACCTGTGCCAATTTTTTGTCATGGTCCAGGAAGGCATTGAGGAGAGCTGTCTGACCCACACACAGCTGGCGCAAAAGGTCCACAGACTCCGCACTGATGGCAGCAGGGGGGGCAGGGGCAGCGGTGCCTGGGATGAAGGACACTCTTCCCTTCCTCGTGGTGCGAACACGGGCAGCAAAAGTGGGAGTAGCAGGGAGGGTGGGCACTGAACGCTGTGTGGTGGATGAGGAGGCAGACTGCCCGTTTTCTTCGGACAAAACCATAGATGCATCACCGCCGTCGTCAGATGACGTAGAGGTCTGCGTTTCTGGCAGGGACTCCTCTAGATGACTACGGTCCCCCTCTGATGCGCTGGTGACATCTGTGTCACTATGCAGGTGAGCATCCCCTGTGCCTGATGCCTCACCACTGGTGTCCGTCCCGTGTCCTTCCGTTCCCATGTGAGATGCTGCATGAGAGAGAGAGGATAAGTACATCTGCATCAAGTCAACAAATATCTGCAAGTGAAGCATCACTAATGATGGACAATGATCCATGTTGGACAACACCATGGGCAGTAACATTGTGCAACCTCAATACAAACATATAAATTACCGTGGAATTTAGCCTGTTGGTGGCTACGTCTAACAACACACACATATCCCTCTGTGCACACCTAGGGCCCTGAAGGGTTCAAAGATCCTACTCACAACATGTTGCCAATGTCACAACATGATCCAGCAGAAGGCACCAACACAGACACAGACCCCAACATACCCACACACAATGTCCATGGGCACATGCCATCCACCATGTCGTATCTTGGGGCACAACTACAGTTGCACATCGGTGTCAGATGTTTAGCCAGCACTAATCTGACGTCAGGCAATGCACACATTGATAATGGCACACTCAGATCATGCACTTTGCTGGACCCTGACATGTGATGTCCGTGACGACACCAATGAAGATGGTACCAGAAGCCAAAAACTACAAATGTGAAGTCAAGGCCCATTACACCAATGACATGGGAAGGTACATGTAGGGGAATGCATGACAACTGCACCCCACACCGCGGCCACTTACACACCATTGCATCACACTAGCAACATCACAGCCCTGCACTGGCCCAGGCCTGGAGCACATGCTGGCAAACAACAACCAGAGTCACACTCACAGAATACTCACCACCAGCTTGCTGCTGATGCACCTTCAGACGTGCATCCAGGTCAGGCTGCGTCACTGCTAAAATGCATCCCATTAGTGGTGTCATGCTGCGCCGCGCCAACCTGCCGGATCGAGGGATCAGCCCCAGTGTCATCTCTGCTACGTTCCTGCTTAGCCGTGCGATGTCATCCCACTTCTTGTGACATTGGGAGCGCCGTCGTTTGGAGACACCCAGTGCATGCACCTTTGATGCAATGGCCCTCCACACGGCCTTGCGCTGGTTGACTTTTAGCTGTATACATGGGAGACAAGAGGGGGCAACATTCAGTGTAACCAACCACCAACGCAGACCATCATCACAAGCCCTGTTGTGTGCAATCTACATCTCTGTAATGGCACATTGATGGAGACTCAAGAGGAAAAGCACATATGTGACACTCTGTACATTCAGTGTTGTGTCACAGTCAGATTGGGCAGTGAATGTGCAGGCCATTTGGGGTCACACAGAGGTCCAACGTGGGGCAGCTCATCCCGTACATGGAGTGACGATTTGGAAACACAAACAGTGCCAACACATGCTAGTATGTGCACATGCTGGTGGGGACGGAAGAGTCCCGGCACAATAATGTTTGAATGTACCGTGTCATAGGTGAATGACCAACAAGAGTGTCACCCTGGGGGATTCAGGTCCTGAGTATGGCACAGAACTTGAGATGAGGTACATATAGAGGTCTAAACAATGGCCTCACTACCCTCTGGACAGCAACACTAGCTAAGGCCACAGATGGGCCTGTGAAGGACATCAGGGACACATACAGACATGCAGACTGGCAATCACTATCCTGACTCGTGAAATGAAAAGGTGCAGTCTCACTGTATGTCTGACAAGACATCATACTTCCCTCTGATCTGGATGTGCAGGCAGGGAAACCTGTTGAATAGGCCAAACACACCTTCCCCCTGGAAACAGCATGCTAGGCAGTGCCTGACCCACCCTCACACTCCCACGCACATACTGCAGCAGATCAACTTCATGTGTCCCCCACCCTGCACTCTCACTCACACTCTGCGTTACTCACCATGACTTTAGGCGCACCAAAGAGCCTTGGATACTGGTTGAGCACCTCGTCCACCAGGAGCTCTAGTTCCTCGGTGGTGAAGGGACTGGCACGGATCTTCTCAGTCATCGCCATCACTGTGGGCAGGAGACAGCAGCAGCGGCTGTTGGTGGTGAGGGGTCTCAGGCAGCAGTCCCTGGAGGCAGCAGCAGGTGAGGGGTCTCAAGCAGCTGTACCTGGAGGCAGTAGCAGGTGAGGGGTCTCAGGCAGCTGTCCCTGGAGGCAGCAGCAGGTGAGGGGTCTCAGGCAGCAGTCCCTGGAGGCAGCAGCAGGTGAGGGGTCTCAGGCAGCAGGCTCAGTGAGCTGTGGCAATGTGTGGCTCCCTCACACACATATATAGCTCCCAGGGCTCGTTTCTGTGGTTCTAAGCTGCTGCAATTGGTGTTCCAGGTCTGCCTCATTCAAATACATCCAATGACCGCCTCCGCGGTGGCAGAGCACGCCTACCGCGATTTTCAAACTTGCATCAGGCAACCGCGATTGCGCTTCTCATTGGCTGGAAGGGCAGGGTCCATGGCGGTGACACACCGCAGGGGACAGGCGTGCGGTACCGCGGTGGTGCATCTTACGAGTGCAGCCGATGACCGGCCACGGGGTGGCGGAGCACGCCTACCGCGATTTTCAAACTTGCATCAGGCAACCGCAATTGCGCTTCTCATTGGCTGGAAGGGCATTGTCCATGGCGGTGACACACCGCAGGGGACAGGAGTGCGGTACCGCGGTGGTGCATTTTACGAGTGCAGCCAATGACCGGCCCCGGGGTGGCGGAGCACGCCTACCGCGATTTTCAAACCTGCATCAGGCAACCGCGATTGCGCTTCCCATTGGCTGGATGGGCATGCTCCATGGCGGTGACACACCGCTGGTGCCAGGCAGTAGTTCCCGCTATTCCTGAGCCATGCATTGCCATGAGTGACCGGGATCTGGGTGGCGGAGCATGCCATCCGCCAGTAGCCATGTGTATTTGCCTAGCAATCCTGCCATGCTGTCTCGGGCCATGACGGTGACACACCGCTGGTGCCAGGCGGCAGTTCCCGCTATTCCTGAGCCATGCATTGCCATGAGTGACCGGGATCTGGGTGGCGGAGCATGCCATCCGCCATTAGCCATGTGTATTTGCCTAGCAATCCTGCCATGCTGTCTGGGGCCATGGCGGTGACACACCGCTGGTGCCAGGCAGTGGCTACGGCGAGGGTGCAGCATGACATTGTTGACTATGGGCGTGATGGTGTTCTTAGAGCACGTTCAATGCAGCAATGGACACATCGTGTAGTGTCAATGTCATGGGTCATATCTGTACTTTGAACAGTGGTCACTTTCAATTGAACATGGAACTTGATTCAATTGAAATGTGCTATAGTTCGTAATGAGAGCCTATACTTCATATCTAACACCAAATGCAACACTGAAAGGACTAATGGGGCACATTACTCCTACACAATTTCATATCTGACCCAAACATTTTGCCCAAAGTTCATGTCTCTCACCCCATTGCCAGCCAAATTTCGTTTCTGAGCCAAATTCTCACACACATATTCCTATTTCACACAATATGTGGCTACACAGTACATGATTGTACATAGATTTCAGCATTGTCTCCATTACTCACCACATATGTCACACTGTAGTCTGTTTGTTATTACCTATTTCAGCATTCATGTAAGGTTATTGTTCGCTGTAGCAAAACCAAGAGTATATGTCCACATGGACATGTGTGTGCTATACACACTGAAGCTTGTAACATACATCACCGGCACACTTTGAAATATGTGCCTCCTTAATCATTTGGCCTTTCTGTATGCATTTTGGTATGTTTTGTCACCATATATGCAAAATGTCATCAGCATTACTTGTGTCATTGTGTAGGATATGTGCTCATGTTGGTCTGCCTGTCATATGTGAATTTGTCACATGTATATCCCTCAGCTGTGAGTATGTTGATATAGGATTTTATGTGTGTGGTGTGTTATGTTGGTACTCACCAAGGACAGGTGCATTGACCTTGTCCACATGAAGATCGTTGGCTTGCTGAGGGACTGTAGCCAAATGTGGTGCTGGTGCTCACTGACTGGTAAGTTTGACATGGCATCTGTGACCAGTAGAAGGTGACCCACAATTGGCCAGGACAGTTCAGCATTGCATGTGCTTTCATGTGCAGTAAGTGTGTGCAGTTTTTGCAGGGTGCACAATTAGGACACGTGTGCAGTGATATTAAACTGACACGTGTGGATAAGCCTGCTATGGTGTGGTAGCCTTTCGGGGGCACAAGCTGGTCCTGCGCTGTGTGGGTGAACTGATGGTGCTGTTGACTCAAGCTAATGATGGCATCCAAGACAGGTGAGATATACCTTAATAGGGCTGGCTGTGGTACCCATCTAACTCAGACTTTTGTTGTTCTAATGGTACCAGAGGCCAACAAGTGATGCACAGCCAGCATCTTCGTCTGCAGAGGAATGTTGAGAGTCCGCTTTGTTGTTCCTGACAGGCTGTGTGGTATGTGGCTCAGCATGCTTTAGATAGTCGTCCTTTTGTACCTGTGTCGTGCGATGACATCCCCTGTTGTTATGTGCATGAGGCTGTTTTGTCTTCGGTATTTACTCAGTTTATTCATGCGTTGACTTTTAGGTGTAGTGGTGTGCTTTGTCCGGGTGGTGGTGTTGGTTGTTTCTGTGTCACTGTTGTGTGTCCAAGCAGCTGGAGTATTAGCTCCATGGCAAAGGTATTACTTTAGTTGTGTGTCTGGGCAGTGCTAGCTTCATACTGCATGTCATAGTGCAACTTTAGTGCAGATTGACGTTTGTCTACAGTCCTTTTGGATCACGTACCTTATCTACTTTATGTGTGCCACATTGACAATCTGTGTGCTTGCAGATGATATTGTGCAGTTGTGTTGTTGTGTCTTTATTCACGTCAAGACTGCATATGCATATGCTGGTCATTATGAGTCATTGAGTGACTTTGAATTGTGTGTAACAGCATGTATAGCATGTCTACTGATGACAGTGGATATTGGCACAGGCTTGTGAATATGTCTGTGTGTGTCTCTAGACTTGTGTGGATTGGCATTGGCTCACATTCCATGCTCAGTCCTTCAGAAGTGGACAAATTGTGTAGTTCATGTGTCCCATGTCATGATTGCACAAGAATGTGTGGCACGTACAGCAGACATTTGGTAGCCAGCAGTGTTTCTGTTTCACACATGTCCTGTATCATTTACTGTCCAGGCTGTTTGCACCAGATTCCTAAATGTGACTATTACCATTCACAGACACAGTTTCCATGTTTGTTGTTCTCACTGTGGTAATACTGAAGAAGTGTAGTACAATGTATTCTCTATGTGTCACGACTGTTGACTTGCACTGTATGGTGCATTGTGATGCCAGTCAATGTTTGCGCTGTGTGAATCAGAAGCTACGGAGTTGTGCACATCTCATGGTCTGTTGCAATGACGTGTCCCCTTTCATCTCACCTAGGAGGCGATCCAATGTGTATCGTCCTGTCACCCTGCTGGCTAACATTGAGGATGATGACGTGATACGTAGATTCCGTCTGGACCGCACGAACATCCAAGACCTGTGTGCCATGTTGGATCCTCACCTGCGGGCTGGCAGGACATACCCAACAGCATTGACAACCGAAACAAAGGTGATGGCAGCACTGCATTTCCTGGCCAGTGGGTCATTCCAGGAGACAGTGGGCATTGCAGGGGGGATGTCTCAGCCCACCTTCAGCATGGTGCTAAGGGATTTCCTGTTGGCCATGATGCGATACAAGGACCAATACATCAGTTTTCCAAGGAGGGCGGCTTTGGCGGATGTAAAGGCGGATTTCTATGCCCTTGGCCACATCCCGAATGTTGTAGGTGCTATTGACTGCACACATGTTGGCCTGGTTCTACCACAGGCACGGGAACACATCTATCGAAATCGTAAACATTCCCATTCCATCAATGTGCAGGTGGTGTGCCCGGCCGATATGATCATATCGCATGTATGTGCCAGGTTTCTGGGCTCCGCACATGATTCATACATCCTGCACAAAAGCATGGTGCCCCAGCTGATGGCCAATCTACTTCCGGAGCGGGCATGGATTGTGGGTGAGTAGGCAGAGTCAAGTTGTGTGTTGTGTGTGCCATGCTGTCCTCTGCCACAGTTGTATTACTGAATTGTTATGTTTATTTCACACCTAGGTGACTCTACATATCCCAACAGACCGTGGTTGCTGAGCCCACTACGCAATCCTAGGACACCGTCTGACGTCCGCTACAACACTGCCCATGGTAGAACACGTCGGGTGGTGGAGCGAACCTTTGGTCTCCTAAAATCCAGATTTCGCTGCCTGGACCGGACCGGAGGGGCACTCATGTACTCACCCAAGAAGGTGTGTCAGATAGTGGTAGCATGCTGCATGCTGCACAACTTGGCCTTACGGAAAGGAATACCCATGATCCTGGACGATGATGACCAGCCAGGCCCCCCCCCCTGCGATCCCACAAATGTCCAGTGACGAGGATAGTGGTGAGGAGGAAGGTGTCGACCAGCGTCAGCAGCTCATCAACCGCTACTTCACTTGAAGGTGGGTGACGATGTACAACTGGTCCATTGTCTGTTGATGTAGTTGTTTGGGTGGAGGTCTATGTGATCTTTGTGAGTGCATCCTGTTGTTGACTCAGTGCTGGCTGCCTGTGTGTTGGATACAGGGTAAGTAGGAACTGCTACAGGATGTCTCTGTTGGTACTGTTGCACATTGTTATGTGTGCATATTGTTGTACAGTGAGGACATGTGTTGTGTGATGGCTGTGATGCCACCACCTGACTAGTGACTTTTGTTCTGTTGTCTTTTGCTAGGTCCCTTCTGCCACCCCTTGCCTACAGAGGATCCATGCTCCTGTGACATTGTAACCATGGTAAACATTGCACATACTGTGATAAACATGGAGCAGACTCAAATACATTGGTGCGTTATTGTTGTTTATTGTCAATGGGTATATGTGAGAGGGAAGTGGATATTTACATAAGTGTGAATGGTGAATCTATGAGTTGGCAGTGATGGTAGATGAGACAATCAAGTAGGCACCACATTGATGTGGTGACACAGTCCAACAGACGGATGCCATTTCCATGGCAGTGTGGGTAAGGACAGTGTTCCAAGTCAATGGCAGGGTGAAGAGTGTTGCCATCATGGCTGGCTCCTTGACTGGCGTTTGGCAGGTGCTTTGCCACAGGTGAGTCCCAAGTTTTTCTTTGGACGGCCCCTCCTTCTTTTGGCAGGGGGGGCATCGTCTGCTAGGCCACTGGGGTCTGAGGAGTCACCCCTCTCCGTGCCCGCAGGGGTGGATGATGAACTGTCATCCTGCGGGACAACGGGGGAAGGTGGAGGTGTGTGATGTGGCACTGGCCTATCCCTCAGTACTGCCACTAACTGGCCCATGAGGTCCACAATTTGTCCAATACGGTTGTCCATGGACCTAAGCAGACGTTGGAGCTCCAGGGCATCTTCGTGGGCCTGGCCCATTTGTGCCTGTGTTCGTTCAGAGGCACCCACGACTCTGGTGATGTTAGCCAGGGCTTCGGTCACAGTGTCCGGTGTTGTTGGAGTCCCACTTGTCCTCCCACCTGCCCTGCTATCACTGGCCTGTTGCCTCACCACTCTAGACACACGCCTGCCCTCCACAGTTGTTGGTGTTGGCTGGGCATCCTCTGTGGCTGGGCGAATGTTGCAGGCAAAGGTGGTAGTGGTGGTGGTGGGGGTGGGGGTGGCGGCACAGGTCGTTCCAGCAGGGGTCAGCATTGTTGTTGTTGCTGATGGTGGGGGGGGCAATGGGGTTATGTGACCGGTTGCGCCCTGGCACACCAGATGGGCCGGCTTGGAGCTCCTCATCCAAAGAATCCAGGGACTCCGCATCCGAGTGTCCATGTTCCGGGGGTGGAGACTGGCTCTGCAAGTTGAGGTTGTTGTCCTCTGCAGTCAGTTGTTGGTCACCTGTGGAACAGAGGGTACATGGTCATTGACTTACAGCCATATGGCTTGCTGTTTTTGATGTCTCTTATTTACATGTTATGCAACACACAGTTACGTATTTCATGAGTTGAATGTCTGCACAGTGTTGTTCGTCATGACATGATGTGGAGGTACATACATCTTGTTCCATGGTGTGACAAGTCATTGGATGCCATGCCCAACTTGACACTCTTTGTATGGAACTGATGAGTTGTCATCTGACAACTGGCTGCCATGCAACTTGATGTGATGTATCGAGGATGATTACTCTTCCCGACAGATGTTACATATGCACATGTACTACACATTGTCACATTGTTATCTCATGCATGCCTTTGTAATGTTCTGTGCTTGTATTTATTTGCTGGACAGACCATGCCTTTTTATTGTTACTATGGTCCTTCATGCTCAGCACCCATGGAATTTGCACATAGCATTCTGTGCAGGGCATATTTGGTCCCTGATTTGGTTACACATGGATTTAGTTGAGTCACAGTTCTGTTTCTGTCACAGTTACATACGCATCGCTGTCTGCATTCTATCAACTGGGATGTAATTGGGGTGTATTTTGTTGTGATGTGTGGCATTGTGTTGGCATTAGCTCAATGCTTTCGTTGAGGAATGGTGGGGTGCATGCACTGGCTGCTTACCTGTACAGTTGGCATCTTTTGGGTGGACTTTCTACCACATGCTTCTGGGTGGGAGGGAGTGCTCCTTCCTGCTGAGGGATGGGGCAGGGTGTGCCTGGTGGGAGTTGTAGTGCAGGCCTCCCTATTCCAAACACTCCTCCCTGTAAAGAGGGCTACCTACCTGTTAGGTGAGGGTGTAGCACACAATGGCTGCCACATGGTTGTGGGTGTGGGGAGTAGTCCATCCTGCTCAGCTGTGGGCCAAGGGGGCCTGGTGGGAGTTGTAGTGCTGGCCTCCCTATTCCAAACACTCCTCCCTGGAAAGAGGGCTACCTACCTGTTAGGTGGGGTGTAGCACACAATGACTGCCACATGGGTGTGGGGAGTAGTCCATCCTGCTCAGCTGTGGGCCAAGGGGGCCTGGTGGGAGTTGTAGTGCTGGCCTCCCTATTCCAAACACTCCTCCCTGGAAAGAGGGCTACCTACCTGTTAGGTGGGGTATAGCACACAATGACTGCCACATGGGTATGGGGAGTAGTCCATCCTGCTCAGCTGTGGGACAGGGGGCCTGGTGGGAGTTGTAGTGCTGGCCTCCCTATTCCAAACACTCCTCCCTCGAAAGAGGGCTACCTACCTGTTAGGTGAGGGTGAAGCACACAATGGCTGAGGCATGCTTCTGGGTGGGAGGGAGTGCTCCATCCTGCTCAGCTGTGGGCCAACGGGGCCTGGTGGGAGTTGTAGTGCAGGCCTCACTATTCCAAAGACACCTCCCTGTAAAGAGGGCTACCTACCTGTTAGGTGGGGTGTAGCACACAATGACTGCCACATGGGTGTGGGGAGTAGTCCATCCTGCTCAGCTGTGGGCCAAGGGGGCCTGGTGGGAGTTGTAGTGCTGGCCTCCCTATTCCAAACACTCCTCCCTGGAAAGAGGGCTACCTACATGTTAGGTGAGGGTGTAGCACACAATGGCTGCCACATGGTTGTGGGTGTGGGGAGTAGTCCATCCTGCTCAGCTGTGGGCCAAGGGGGCCTGGTGGGAGTTGTAGTGCTGGCCTCCCTATTCCAAACACTCCTCCCTGGAAAGAGGGCTACCTACCTGTTAGGTGAGGGTGTAGCACACAATGGCTGCCACATGGTTGTGGGTGTGGGGAGTAGTCCATTCTGCTCAGCTGTGGGCCAAGGGGGCCTGGTGGGAGTTGCAGTGCAGGCCTCCCTATTCCAAAGACACCTCCCTGTAAAGAGGGCTACCTACCCGTTAGGTGGGGTGTAGCACACAATGACTGCCACATGGGTGTGGGGAGTAGTCCATCCTGCTCAGCTGTGGGACAAGGGGGCCTGGTTGGAGTTGTAGTGCTGGCCTCCCTATTCCAAACACTCCTCTCTGGAAAGAGGGCTACCTACCTGTTAGGTGAGGGTGTAGCACACAATGGCTGCCACATGGTTGTGGGTGTGGGGAGTAGTCCATCCTGCTCAGCTGTGGGACAAGGGGCCTGGTGGGAGTTGTAGTGCTGTTTGCCTGGACACATACAACACAGTAGATGTGGTCTACCTTTGTGATGTTTGAGGTGGGGTGGATGTAAAGTCAGTGTGACCTGTGTGTGTTTTTGGGGTGCAGATGTGTGTACTTGTGCCTCAGGGATGTATCTTTGTAGTTATGCAAGACAGTACATGGCAGTTTCATGGTATACATTAGTTGGTACTTACCAGCCTCCACTCCCCCGGGTATTCCTTCAAGACTCTCTGGATGCAGTATGGCAAGCACCTTCTCCTCCCACGCAGTGAAAGGTTTTGGTGGGATGGGAAGGCCTCCACCAGTCGCATCAGCCAGCTCACGATTCTTGGCCCTCCTCTTCTTGACTACCCTCTTCAGGTCATGCCACCGCCTCATGATTTCATTCTTGTTGCGGGGCACATTCCCTACTGCATTGACCCTGCCCACTATCCTTGCCCACATGTTTGTTCTTGTGGCTAATGGGGTCTGTTGGACCATGCTGCCAAAGAGTTGTGGTTCTACTCTGATTATCTCATCTACCATTACTGTCAACTCAGTGTCAGTGAATTTTGGCATTTTGTGATGTGCCATGGTGTGTGCTGTGCTGATGTTTTGGGGTGCAGTTGTGAGGGTGGTGTGGGTGGTGTGTGTGTGTGTTGTTGTGCTGGTGAGATGTGTGGTGTTTTGCCTATCCAATGTGCTGCAGGCTTTGGTTCCTTCAGGGCTCGAGTAGTGCAAAGGATTGTGGTCAGGGAAGGGGCTGGTTTTATGCTCAGCTATGTGGGTGTGTCAAGATGGTGTAATGCAGTCAGGTGTGCTGTGTGGGTTGTCCTGTGATTTGTATAATTGAATTTGCCATGGGGGTGTGTCATTGGGAGGTTTCAGGTTATTTTGGGGGCAGGGCTAGTTGCCTGTGTGCATTTGCTGGGCTTTTTAAAAAAAATTTTACTTGGCCGCCATTTTTTTGGCTGAGCATCCGCAGTGATGGCTGTGCTGCAGGGCTTCCGCCGGATCTCACATTGGTTACTGTTGGCGACCGCGGCAGACGGAAACAGCGGAACGTACCGCTGTGACATCGGGGATATCATAATATCATTGGCGGTCACTCCGCGTGTCTAGCGGCGTGTTGATGTGTTTCCGCTATGTTACCGACCGTCGCGGTTGAATTTTCACTTTCTCTGCCCTCTACGGGCGGTTTTTCGATGGCTCCTACCGCCGCGGACGGAATGTTTTGGCGGTTGATCATAATACGGTCGGCGGGGTTTCCGCGGTACCTGCGGTCGGTGATTTTCCGCAACCATGGCGGTCGGATTTTTTTCCGTCAGTCATCCTAATGACCCTCTAAGTGTAGGGCCGATTTTTGTTAGGGATTGCTGTAGTCTGATCTCTTGATAGCTTTGTTCTTTTTTAATAGCTTCTATATTTCTGTAGGGTTGGTTGTCCTCTTCCAATTGTGGCTTGGAAGGCATTGTGCCATCCTTCCACTGCATTGTTTGTTTTTGCTTTTTGAGCTAGAGTACTATCATATACGTTCCACCAAGGTATTTTGAATTTGTGCCTACGGTGCCCTGATCTATGTAACCTTCCCAGCCAAGTATCTTCTAAGTAGTCTAGGAAGGGAGTTCATTTTGTTTCATTTGCCTGATAGAAGGGGCTTTCAGGAAGTAGGTTGTAATGGTTTGCTACTTCAGTTGTTGGTACATAGGCCAGGTCTATTAATTGTTTAATTTGGTAGGCGAAGTTGGTATTGGTGGCGTAATCTATACTTAAAGTAGATTTTTGTAGGTGCCTCCAGATACTTTGTTTAAAATGGTAGTAGCAACCTTGTATTGCAGTGTGTGGGTATAATTTTAAAATTGATTAAATCATTGATTGTTCAAAATCAATGATGATTTTTTGCGGAAAGTAGTTGTCTGTGTATTGTTTTACTATTGTTAGGAGCTCTATGTATGTGGTGTTCTGTTTATTAGGAGTAGTGCGTATAGGAAGGGTATGTTAGTATTTTCATATTCACCATGGATTGTGTATAATTGATAGAAAGGCTTGGGCCAAACTTTGAATGTGCCATCCATCATCCACGTGTCGCAATTTTTTACGTTTTTGTAAGTTGGTATTTGTTGCAAGGATGAGAATTCGTTTTCCTGACTTTTGTTATCATGGAGAATGAATTTTTCATCTTTGTGAGTGATGGTATATTCAGGTAATATTTGTAATTCAGCAAAGGTTTGAGGGTAGGTGATGTTTGAGCTGTAGCTCTTTTAGTTCGGGAAATTAATCTCTTCAGAGTGGGGCTGGACGGTAGCTGTCCTGTAACATGCTCAGGTACCCTAGTTAACACATTTCTAACTATTTGGATACTTGTTTGTTGTGAGCTGCTACTTGCTTCTCTTATTGTCTCGAGAGCATCTCTAACTTCAATTTCAGTTACATTTGGGGGATGGTTATGTTCTTTGACATTTACTACATTGGTTTCTATTGTAGTGGCTCTAGCATAACAAGAGTTAGAGTAATATTTACTGCATTTCCAATGTGTTTTGTTTCCACTCATTTTTTCTTGGGTATAAGTGTATCCCATGTAGCAGAGAAGTAGTTTCCCTTTTTGTGAAGTTATGAATTTTGCTCTCTCTGCCATTTCTTGCTTAATCTGTCAATATATCTATATATATTTATTAATTATACTATTTTGAACAATAAACATTGTGTATAATTAATATGTTTGCAAGAAACTTACATGTATTTTGATTTTATTTTCTTGATGGATTTTCTTTCTGTTGTTGATGTTTATCCACTTGTTTTTTTTCTGTTGGCATAAGAGCAAAATGTTGGGCCATATTAGCAAAAACAGGCGATATTTATCGCTAACATTTTTTAGCGCGATTTATTTTAACGCTACAGATCGCCAGATTTTATCGCCAGCTTAGCGACGTATTAGCAACACGTCTCTAAGCGTCGTTAGCAACAATCCCCAGCGGAAAGGGCAGGCGTTAAAATCTCCGTGACGGCGATAAAAAAACGCACGCCAACGTGAAAAAACCAGCGATGAGCCAATCAGCGATAATTTCCGCCCGCTAATAGGCACCAGCCTTGATTTTAGCGCGCTTAACGCGAGAAAAGAAATAAAAAACGCCCGCAAAGCAGGAAAAAAAAAAAAAAACATGGATCAGCTTTGTGGAGACATGGAGCAAGCGGGGACCAGTGCAGAGGCCAGGAACAACAACACCAACACCCAGGAGGGCCAGGCAGAGACCCATGTCAAGGCCAAGAGGAAGAGGAACCCCAAGTTCAGTCCAATGGAGAACCAGGTCCTTGTTGAAGAGGTGACCAAACATCAACAGGAACTCTTTGTGAGTTCCACTGTGACCATGGCAAGGAAAAAGAGATATGGCAGGGCATCGTGTCCAAGGTGAATGCTGGCGGAGAGAGGAGGAGGACAGTGGACGAGTGCAAGAAGCGTTGGCATGACACTAAGCAGAAGACCAAGAAGAAGCTGGCATCCAACCTCAACGCAGCAAGGCAGACTGGAGGTGGTGGCCCAGCTCCACAGCCGGACCTGGATGAGCTGGAGGAGCAGGTGTCCCATGTCATCAGTGAGGAGAGTGTTGACGGAGTTGTGGGCCAGGATAGCGCAGAAGTGGAACAGACACAACAACACCAGGGTGATCATCAAATGGGGACAGGGGGAAGGGGGTGGGTGGGTACAGTGGCACCCATGTACCATGAACACAAAATTAGTGCGCATCCACATGTAGTGTGGAACATGTTTTGGATACCCCTGTGCATGGTGGCATAGGGACACAACAACGGGCAACATTAGCAACACTGGCATTAACATTATTGGCACCTCAGCGGAAGGAAAATGCCGCTAAAGTGTTGACAATGGGCATGCAAATATGCCCCTGAGAATTCCAATTGAAGACAATGTCCTGGTGTGAACATGGTCCTCCATTGGAAATCTCAAGAGCATAGTAGCAATCCCATTATCACCACTTTAGCGACATCACACTGCCGCAAAGAGCCGACAATGTTAACGCTGGTCTTGCCAGTATGCCCCGCCATTCAAAAATAGAACATCAGACAACACACAGGGGCATAGAATCAAGAACAGCTTTTCAAATACCGTCGCTTAAGCGGCTGGCAACTGTTGCAAAAGTGACGACAATGTGCAAGATAATATGCCTTGAGAATCCCAATACAAGACCATGTTCCGGTGTGAACCTGGTCATCCATCGGAATACCCAAGGGCATATTTGCAAGCCCATCATTGCCACTAAACAACAGTTCCCTGCTGCCAAAGTGCCGGTAAGCATAACGCCATCCCTGATAATCTGCCCCCAGGGCCATAGGAATAGTAAGGACGCCAATATCATTGGCCCTGTAGTGGCAGGAACCTGATGACAAAGCAGTATTAAGTGTCATGACAATATGAGCCAAAAGAACCATGAACCAGACCAGGTGCACAACAGCACCTTGCATGCCATGACGTTACAACAGGGCAGATCATCATGGCCCCTGTGCCGCTGAAGCAGCTGTCCCCTGCCACAAAAGCTACAGCATTGTTGGCCACATAACACATGAAAATGACCATAGGGGCACATCAGCAAGAAGCATGTAGAAGTTATCACTGTGTAAGTGGCAGGAAAGTGTCGCTAAAGCGGCGAGAATGTGCTTACGAATATGCGCCATGGAATACCAATTGAAGTCCCGGTCAGATGTCCTGCACATCTAACCTGGCCTTCCATTGGAATGCCATAAGACATATTAGTAAGCCCATTATCGCCCCTCTTAGCGGCACTTCCTGCTGCTAACATGGTGATGATTTCAACAAGCTATTTGCCAATATGCCCCATAGTGTGAGGCAGCCAGATCAAAATCTGCACAGAACTGTTGGTTTGCCAAATTCCCTCCTACGATGGCGGCAAGGGGATGACGCACCTGTACTTGTACTACCTGGCGGTACGCCTCCTAGTAGTCCACGACTGGTTCAACGGGGGCTGGTCGGACCCAGCCTATAGGCTCGAACTGAGCGAGTTGGGGCTCATGGATATCCAAGCCATGTTGTATGGGGAGCCCATTCCGTCCCGATTACCTGATGTGACACGCTCTGTGTTGTTAGCTTGGCGGGCCTCGCTCCGTCATACTGGGTGGACCGGGAAGCTGACCCAGTGTACTCCTCTTTGGCAGGGGGCTTGGCTCCGGGAGGTTAGTGGACTGCGGGGGTTCAAAACTTGGGACCTTATTGGCATCTCCCAGCTAGGGGACGTATGGGCAGGGGACCATATGTTGTCCTTCCAGGAACTCCAAACGCGCTATTCCCTACACTCATCCCAGTTCTACAAATATTTGCAGTTGAGACATGCCCTCCACATACACATTACGGGCGACATGAGGCTCCCCGACTACAGCCCCATTGAGGCTCAGACGACGATGGGTGACTTGGGGAGGGGGGTCTCCCGCATTTACCGTACTCTAATTAACAACACTCCCACAACCCTGGACAAGCTGAGGGATCAATGGGTGGAATGGGTGGGCCCCCTCGACGAGGTGGATTGGCGAGATGCTCTTATGGCCCCCAGAATAGTCACTGTCTCCGCCAAACTCAAGTTGATCCAGTTTTATTACCTACACGTTGCTTACCTCACTCCCCTGCGTCTGCATCGAGCGGGTTTGCGCCCAGATGCGTCATGCGCAAGATGTAACCATACCCCGGCCGACTTCTTCCATATAGTTTGGCTATGCCCCCGTCTGGGGCAGTTCTGGGGATCCATGGAAGCGGAGCTAACGGAGGTATTAGGGTGGGAGGTGCCTCACGACCCTCAGCACTCCTTGCTGGGGATTACGGATGGGCTGGATGGCTCCAGGAGTGAAAAGTTATTTCTCAACACAGCTATGATGGTAGCCAAGCGGGACATTGCGGCGGCCTGGATAAGCCCTGACCCACCTATCCTGGAGAGATGGCGAAGAGGGGTAGACTGGTGTGCGACCCAAGTAAACGCCCTCTATAAAGCAAAGGGGTGCGTCAAGAAATACCGCAAAGTGTGGGGGAAGTGGTTGGGGAATGTGGAGGGTCCAGATTAACCTGACTCCAAACGCTGCCAACGTAATTTAATGGGGAGCATGATTGGGGGGTATAATGCTTATGTAATGAACTCATACTTGTGACTTCCGTGCCTTGGTTGATTGTTAATATGTTTTAAAATCAATAAAACTTGCATATAAAAAAAAAAAAATGTGCACAGAAAATCTCACACAAACCTAGTCCAAGTACAATGTCAGAGCACCCCATATGTGCAGTTGTAAACCACACAGTCGCACAACTACTTGACATGTGGCTGAGTACCCAAATGGCCCCCTTGCCACAACACCACACACATATGAATAGCCTGCACAAGTACACATGTCACTAGGATGCCATGTTGTGGATGTGCTGTGAATGTCTGTGCTCATGTGCATGAACAGGCATGCTTCCACCAACGTCAGTACACTGCCAGCATTGCCCACATGTGTCTGAGTAGTGTCCAAGCTGGTGCCTGCTTTGCCAGCTTGACACATGCACACAAGCACATACCTGCAGAGCACACAAGCAAATATGGCCAATGCTGCTGGTGTGCTGATGGAGGATGTGGCATGCCCAAGTGTGCACATGAGCATTAACATAAACACTGCATCCACATTGTGGTGTCAGAGTTGCATGTGTCTGTGTGCAGCCAAATACAATATGTGTGTGGTGAGGTCCACAATATTCAAATAACACAACACCTGCATTCCCATGCAATGTGCCTCCTTGCCTGTCCATAAGATGTGGTGAAAGATTAGCAAGAACGCTGACCCAATCATCCCCGCCTGGCCAGCTGGAAACTGTTTGTGCAATGGTGGCAAGAGGTGCCATGAAATCCCACAGAAAAGTCCATCCTAAGTCCAGTCCCCTGTGTGACCCCAGGCACATGTGAGAGTTACACCGTGGCACATTATCTAGCCCCTCATGAATGAATGAATGAAGCAGCATTTATAAAGCGCATAGCTACCCGTAGGCATCCCAGCGCTGGAGGATAACTGAAGCTTCTCAGAATCATTTAGGGAAGAGCCAGGTTTTCAGTAGTCTGCGGAAGACAAGATGATTAAGTTCCCCACGTAGCTGAAGAGGAAGAGAGTTCCAGAGCTTGGCGGCATTGTAGGAGAAAAGCCGACCACCGCTTCTGGCTCTCTTGATTCGAGGGGACAACTGCCAGGTATTGGTCATCTGATCGTAGTCGCCTATTGGCTCGATAGGGCTTCACCAAGGAGGAGATGATCTCTGGTCCCTTTCCTCCCATTAGTTTATGGGTAATGCATAAGGCCTTAAAATGGACTCTCTCCCGGATGGGGAGCCAGTGGAGAGCCTTCAAGTCTGGTTTGGCCGACTGCCGATTCCGAGTCCCCATGAGGATTCTCGCCGCGCAGTTCTGCACTATTTGCAGTTTGGCGAGAACCGAAGTAGGGGCTCCAAGGTATACGGCATTGCCATAGTCCAGGCGAGAAAGAATAAGTGCCTGGACCATGAGCTTTCTAGCCTGAAAGGGAAGCAAAGGGAGCACTTTACGGAGCATCCTTAAAGTGCCGAAGCAGGAGGCCACCACCTTTCTGGCCTGGACTTTAAAGCTAAGATCAGAGTCCAGCCAGACGCCCAGGCTTTTAATTTCAGACTTAGGAGCAGGTGCCACCCCCATCGATACTGGCCACATGGTATCTGCCTTGAAAAGAGAGGGGTTGCCAAGGAGCATAAGTTCGGTTTTGTCCCCATTCAATTTTAAATAAGAGTCTTTCATCCACCTGGCTACTTCTTCAAGGCAGATACATAGAGAGGTGGAAACCCTATCTGGGTGGTTAAATGCAACCACTAACTGGGTATCATCGGCATAAGTCACAATGTGTACCCCGTAGGGGAGAACAATTTCCGCTAGGGGGGACATGTAAGCATTAAAAAGTGTGGGGCTTAGGGAAGAGCCCTGAGGGACTCCACATTGGAGGGCCAGGATTTAGAAATGGCCTCACCCTCAAACACCTGAAAGGATCTTCCCTCCAAGAAGGATTGCAACCATGTCAAGGCCACTCCGGTCACACCAAGGTTTCTGAGTCGTTGAACCAAAATAAGGTGGTTGACCGTGTCAAAGGCCGCGCTGAGATCCAGAAGGATCACAGCAGAGGAACCTCCTGCATCAAGGATCCTCCTGGATTCCTCCACGACTGCTAATAAAGCGGTTTCAGTAGTTGCCCATGACCCCAAGGGGTCATAAGTACATCGCAGTTCAAGACAAAATGGCCCACACTGCACACATCTGCCACACAGGATACAGCATCCAACATAACCCACAAAGTCACTTGACAGTCACACCCTCATGTGCCATACAACATCATCACACGGCAAGCAAACTGTGTCACTTAAGTAAAATGCAGGGGCACATCAGCATGAATGGCATTTAACTTATCGCAGGGTCAGCGAAAGCAAACTTGCACTAAAGCTGCTAAAATGGGCTCACACACATACCCGTGAGAATTCCAATAGAAGCCCAGGGTCTGGTGTAAAGCTGGGCTCACATTGGAATTTTCAAGGGCACATTGGCAAGTCCATCATCGCTGCATCAGTGCAAGTTTCCATCTGCGAAAAAGGGAATATTGTAACGCCGTACTTGCCAATATGCAACATCATTCTCAATCCACAGAACTCAAAGGCCCAACAAGGCAAATGCGATACGGGCTGACAAACCAAGCAGTGTGTGCCACCAGCATGCAATGCAGTGCATATACAGACAGATCAGGGCCCACCAACAATGACTACTCCGTGTGGAAAAGTGCAGAACTCACATAAATGAACAAAACACACATATTGGGAGGCCTCAATGAAAACACTGTCCCACTACTCCTGTCACAATAGTAAACTGTAGCACATAGTAGCAAGAAGCAACACAAAACAACTGCTGCGTATGTGGCCGGAATCGCCAAAAAATAAGTCATGAGGGGCAGCATTACATGCGCAATAGGATAGAAATAGCAGACCAGGGACACATTAGCAAGAACAGCGTTAGAAGTGTCGCTGCGTCAGCAGCAGGAAACAGCCTCTAAATCAGCAAAAATGGGCTTGTCAATATGTGCATGAGAGTTCCAATGGAAGCCCAAGGTGCATAACAACATGAACGGCGTTAAATCTATCACTGCTTTGGCAGCAGCAATCTGACGCAAAAGAAGCAATGATGGTCTTGTTAATATGCCCTTCAGAATTCCAATAGAAGGCTGGGTTCTGGTGTGAACCTTGCCTGACATTGGAATCCTCAAGCACACATTTGCAAGAACACCATAGTCACTGCTGCATCAGTACCATGCCACTAAAGTGGTGACAAATCTAACACCGTTCCAGCCAACATGCACCCAGGCCCCCATTGGAATTCTGAAGGACACATCGTCATGCCCATCATTGCTGCTCCCGCTCCAGTACCATGCAGCAAAATTGGCAAAACCAATTACCTCTCACATGCCAATATGCCCACTGTTGAGATGTACAGGACATCTAACCTGGCCTCACATAGGAAGTCTATTGCACATATCATGATGCACCATATCGCCGTGGTCGTTGCCATATGCTGTGGCCAAAGCTGTGACATGATCATTGTGCGTCCTGCCAATATGGCCCTGTGAGACCATCATGTACCACTACATCTTCACAGAAGCAACCCCATCTAAATCAAAACCATCTTGCAATTAAAAGGACTCCCCTCAAACACAGTATGACTGTACACTGTTCTGCTGTTTGCTAGTAAATTCATTCAATGCTACATTGTACATGACAAACACTGTTAAACACTTTCTCCTCTATCACATTGCAGAGGGAGAGACAGCACCCCCTGGACAGCAGCCTGGCCCAAACCCCACTGATGACGAGGACGGGTATACCACCATAGATGAGGAAGCCCTGCAACGCCTGCTTGACGCCATCATCCCCTCACCTCCAGGAGCAGGGCAACCCAGCACCATTGCGCTAACCCCACCCCCTGTACAAACCAACATGCAGCATGCACCTCCTGCCACAGCTACCTCCAGGAGCCTGATGCCACTACCCTGGCCTTCCAACGCCAGGTAGTAGAGATCCAGCGGGAGGTGGCGGAACAGGTGCGGGTGGGGTTTGAGCACCTGGCAGACACACTTGAGGCCATACGTGGGTGTCTCAGTCCCATTCGGGACTGCATGCAGAAGTTCGCAGACACCCACAGCCCCTTCAATGCTCTCCAACGGTCCATGGCTGACATCGCTGGAGTCATGCTCCTGAGACAACAAGCACTGTCAACTCAGAGTGGCTCCAGCAGTGCCAGCCAGGATCTGGCCAACATCTGCAGGTGCATGGAGAGCATGGAGCGGATGCAGGCCCAAGACATAGCTGCCAGGGCTACCCACAGGCGCGAGGTTGCTGGGATCTACCATGCCCTGCACCAGCTCATCGCCTCCTCACTGCCGCAAGGTTTGGCGCAGATGGCTGCTGCTGCTGCCTCCACATCCTCATCTCCACCACCTGATGTGTCAGTGCCTCACAGTGCTGCACCCACAGTACCATCACAAACATGTGAGGCACATGACACATCAGATGATGAAGATGAGGATGACAGTGCATGTTTGCAGAGGAGAAAGCGGTAGCATCCATCTGTGTCAAGAGGGCAGTTTCTTCCTTGGTGCTGTGCACAGTCTCATGCCATGCTTCAACTCTTCCCACCTACTTCCACTGTCCCCCAGTACCACCTTGGACGCCCCCATGGACTGCCATATCTCTTCGTTCCTTGCCGATGCCACTTCAAACAGCCTGTGGACTGAACAATACCTCCTCTCTTGGACCTCTTACCACCATTTGTCTCTGTCTGGCCCTCCAATGGGCACACATGAAATGTGTGAATGTCTGGCCATGCACTGGTCCTGTTCCCCAACACCATTGCAAATAAACCTTACAAGTTACACGTTTGTGTGTTATGTTTTCAAATGCTAACATCAAAGTAATGGGAACGTCTTGGACAATGAGTCACCTAGAAGGGACACCAAGGTAATTACTAGCAGTGTACATGTTTGAACAGGTACAGAAATGATGAGATATGGGGCTGCATGGGTGAACTGGTGGTGCCCCAAGTGGACGTACACAACGACGTAGCAATTTACCCATCTAGGAGCATGTCACATCAGCCCAAATCCTGTAGCCGTACATGTCCAAATCAGTTGCTGTCCACGGGTTCTGTCACCCTTAACACCAGTAAAGTGACATGTCTCATCACAAATAATCACACATTACCTGCTGGACTCACCCTGTTGGTATTGTGCAAATTGCACGTCACATTCCAATAGTCAGGACAGCACATCCACATTGATGGAGACACGGAAGGGCACATTTCTACCACACACATATGTCAAAACATTGTCTGCTGCAATGCAGTAGAGTGGCACATGGGGACATAAAATAAGCTGCAAGCCGTCAGCCAGCCCCCCCCTTACCCATACAATTGCAACACATACTTCACCTCTCTCATGCAGTGACCACTCCCACTGTATTGGGCAATGTGTCTAGTGCTGTATTTGCCACTGCAACCAGCACATGGTCCAATGCACGACAACATTTCAAGTGTGGCATCTGCATTTCTCATAGGCCAGAGTCACGGCAGGTACAAGTTGCCATTACACTGTCACCAAAGGGAGCAATGCTAAATTTGCCCCTAGTGTGCATCAGAACAGTGTGCCACAAGCCAAACGACATGTAGGAGAACGTCAAAACATCACTATTCCAGTGATTCACCGTAGTGATGTTGGAGATGTAAACACTGTGAAGCAGAAAGCACCACTCCCACATCCACTGTGTCATTGACGACAATTGTGAACACCTCATTTAGTGGCTGAATAAATCTGTAAAGCAGGATACTGCAGTGCCATGTCCTGTACACAATGCACACAGATGACAAACAAATCATTGATGGTCCTGGGAGTGAGAAGACAATCAATGTCAATTACCTAGTTCAGGAACCGGCCACACTGGCACCATGTGGTAAGTGTGGCCATGTCAGTGCAATGTAGATGGACTCTGTGCCAGGAGTCTCCGACATGCGGGTATGTGATGGAATCCCCTGAACTATGCACAGCCTTCAATCTCTGTCATGGATGATAGTAGCTAACTGAATTCACCTGCCATGGAATAACATCAGGAGAATTTAAAAAATACCCACATGTGCAGTTGCAAGAAGTGCGTCACACAGTCAATGTTGCACGTCACAGATTACTGGCCCTACATGAGGAATCAATTTCACATGTACTCCCTGGCATCCAAGCAAGCTCAGTGAGCTCACATCTAAGGCATGTATCACTAATCCTCACTGACAGATGACATGTCATGTGCATACTCTGCAATTTGGGTACATAGTCCAGTGATGGCAAAAGGTAGCATACAATGGCCTGAGCCACACTGTACAGCCCCATCCCTGACACAAGTCCAAGCAGCTCTTAAAATAACGCAAAGTATTTATTAAAACAGTATGAAAAATTCTTATTCCTATAAAACAGACTAATTCCAAAGAACACCCTACTCACATCTAAAATGAATAATTTAACTTAACTTCCCTAAACTACCTACCCTAACTAATCCTAAACACGCAACAACACATCGTAGACATCAACCCCCCTCCCACCCTTAAGGCACATCACGAGACGGGACAAAGACATCTAACCTATACATAGACTAACTAAACATGTATCCTACACAACCATATATAATCTTTTGTATTCTTGGAAATAAGAACACTAAAAACATCAACCCCACACCCAAAGGAAAAGGAAACTTATCCCCAAATACAGAAGAACATTTAAAATAACTATCCTAACTACAACACTAACACTAGCTAAATCCTACTCTAAACCTACACTAATCGTAAATTTGCCAAACACAGCAACAGAAGGGGGACTAGGAAGTGAACGGGGTGGAGTAGGAAGAGGGGGATGGAGTCCTGCAGGCACACCCATCATGGCAGTCCAAGGTGCTGCTGAATGGCTGCCACCCGTGTGATCAGATCGTCCACCTTTCCTGCTATCACGTCCTGCTTTAGCGCAATGTCCTCTAGTGTCTGTTGGTTGCGCAGGGTGAAATGGACAACATGGTCCCCAGTTGATGATGTTGTGATGGCAGGTGCTGTGGGTGGAGCATTAGGAGGGGGTGCCACCTATGAGGTCTGAGACACGCCACTGACGCCTGATGGTCCGGCTGTGGGCTGTGGGTCCTCGGCAGCAGATTCGGGCAATGCCTTCCAGGTCCCCTTTTGCCGGTCCTCGCGGTACCGCCGGCCCATATTGCGGTAGCCTCAGGCCACCTTCCTCACATGCAGGTACCGCTCCAGACGCACCTCGTAGGCGTGTTTCTGGCCGGGTGTCATGTTGTCTGTAAGACACACACAAAGCCAAATGTGAGTCGAGTACACATCTCCAACATTAACTGTGCACATTTGCCATACACAAACTATGTCACACGTAGCTCACACCACAGCGCCACCAAATTGAGGCAGCAAGTGACCTGGACAATGATCTGTAGAAACATGGATCAGTGGCTACATGCTGGGGTCACTGACATGACAGTGCATGACACGGTACATGCAGTGACAGACAAAATCCTGGTTGACACTGTGCAATCATATGGACTTAACATACAGAGGCAATAGGAGACAAGTACAAGCAAAGTTAGTACGCAGGCATCGTACCCGTGTGTGTAGCACCATCATCGTCATCATCCTCAAACAATCAGGGGTGCATGCAGCACACTACCAACCTGCGAGGCTCACAAGGCACTGGGGTGGTGGGAACAGCACAAACTAGGTAGGATATGTGGGACTTGAGGTCCCACTTGAACATGTCCGGGTCTTTGGAGTGAATGTGCTCCACTGGGAGAATGTTCCATGCCCTGCCTGTGGTGTTGGAGAATGGCCACCCTCCGGTTCTGTGTCTGCAGCAGCGAAGCACCTCTGCCAGGACAAGTTTGTGGTAGCCAAGGTGGCACGTGTGCATGTGGAAGGGTACTCACTTGTCAGAGGAGTGTGTGTTCAAGGTTGGCTAGGGTATTGTAGGTGTGGGTGAGGTGTGTGAAGGTGACCCGCATCCACCCAGTGAGCCAATGGAGGACTTGTAGTTGTTCCTTACTGTGCTCGTGATGCAGTGACCCAAGGCTAAGTCTGGCTGTGGCGTGCAGGGTGCTTCCTAGCTTTTGCAGATGGGTCATGTACTCCCAAGCGTGTCGTGCCATTACATCTGCTGGACTGCAGGTCAGGAGTGTGTGCATGGTGGTCCTTCCACAGTTGTGTGGGTTCCATTACTATTGAGATTGGAAGAAGCTAAGGTTGTTGAGGCCTGTGGAGGCTACAGCATAGCTCGTATGAAGAAGGAGGAGTGGAGGATTATGCTCATGTGTGGTGTGTGGTCATTTGGGGTGGGGGGCTACAAGGGCAGGGGGCCACCGTGTGTAGTTCTGGCGGAGGTGCAGGTGTCAAGGATGAGGGACATGCTTCCCTCCAATTTGAGTACAAACTGCTGTCTCACATCCAGACTGCAACAGTCCCCAGTTCTCCTTGGTAACAGGGTGTGTTGTGTTTGGCCTCCTCAATTATGTAGAGGATGTGCTGGGGGTCATCTGCCTAGGCCACAATGCAGAGTCCATGCTGTGTGACAATGGTGTAGAGGTTGGCCATGTCGATGTTGTGGGAAGTTGGCCTGGCATATGCTGTCCACTAGTGATAGTGGGCACCTTGCACCAGTCCAAACTAACCCTCATTGATGATTGGTGAAAGACAACCTATATGAAAGCTATCCTAGTGGTAGCTATGGAGAGCGGCCTTCAGGCTAAGTCTCGATGGAGTGTCAAGCAGCTTGCTTTACCAGTCTATGATCTCCTGAATGGCCAAATGAAGGGAGATCCACCCAAGGTATATGTACAAAATAGATAATTACGTTCAGAAAGATTCCCTACCAGTCTCCCTATGAGGCTAGAGGTCAAAGCACATAATTGACACACATGCAAATGACAGTAAAGAGCACAATGTACAGTTTGCCACCGGGGCGTACCAAACCATATACTGAGTAAGTGGTAAAAGAACCACGACTTGACTAGACACAAGGCCTATAGCCTGTAGAATTGCTGGGACCACAAGGAACCACCCAAGGTAGTGACACAGGGGTCCGATGGGGGACATGTGCAGTGAAGTACTGGTTGGTAATCCTAAGTTGAAGGACACCAAGGAGTGTACAAGGAGCAAACCATTTTGGACTTAGAGGTGTCCAGGGCCAACACCCACGGGAGCACCGGAGTACTTGTTACCTCACCCAGGGAAGCCGGGTGCAAAGGTGCCAAATGGGGTTTGCTTGCGTTGTAGTTTTCAGTGGTGGCTTGCGAAGAAGTGCTGCTGCCACCTGGAAGATGCGAAGTTCCCAAAGATATCAAGCCTGGATCGGAGTCGAGAAGAACCTGACAGCAGAGGGGACAGACTCTGGGTCACTGGCCAGTGAGTAGGGGGCACAATCGGAGATTGCCCAGCAATGTAGGGTGCAACAGGTGAAAGAGGTGAAGCTTGGCTCCTCAGCCAAGAGGACCAGGAGCCGTGGACGATGACCAGGAGCTGGATTCGAGCTGTCCCACAAAGGCTGTTGAGTGCTGCGGCGTCAGTATCCGGATTGGACCCAACAAGCCTTGGCAAGTGACACCCACGCAGAAAAGAGAAAGAGGCTTCGGTGCAGAGCAGCAAGGTCTGTGGGACTCAACACTTGGTGGGGAGTCAGGGCACGTCGTGAGCAACCAGGTAAGGCAAGGAAAATCAGAGTTGCATACACAGGGGCCCACCTGTCAACGGACCAGGGACCGTGAAGGTGCCTTCAGCGGAAAAGCAAGACGCAGGCTCACAGAACACCCGTGGACTGTGGGCCCACAAGCTTTGGTGCAGATGGTGCTCTGGGTGTGGGCTACAAGTAACACAAAGCAGGACTTTGAGAGACGTCAGAAAGTCAAGGCACCTGCAAATGTGCACGGTGACCAGGACTTCTGGTTCAATGCTACTCACTAAGGCTGTGGGTCACAGCTTTGCTGGTGACTCAGCTCGAGCACAGAGATGTCTGTACATCCTTTCCCTGGGCTGCAGTTACTTCGGAATCTGGCGGGAGCTTCAGAGATGCCAACCAGCGTTTAGCTTTGTAGGTGCCTGCCTAGCAGGGGAGTCACTCCTTGACCCCAAGGGAGATAGCTTCAGTCCTGTACTCCTGAGTGAAGAGTCGAAGTTCCATGATTCAGCTTCAGAGTGTTGTCCAGGGTACCCTCAAGTTCTGTTAACAGGGTTCCCTAACTCATACTGTAGAAAGGGGTTGTACATACTCTGGGGACCCACCTATGGGAGGGCCAGGAAAGAGGGGTGGCTACACCCATTTCTGTTGTCCAGTTTGGTGCCAGAGCTGGGGCAGGCAGCCTCGGTAACCAGTTAGTCCTGGGGTTTGCACAGGGACACCAAATGTGCCTCCAGTGCAGGCTTCCAAGCATTCTTGGTGTGCACCCACCCAGCCCCCAATACACCAAGACCTGTCTGGGAGGTGGTCACACCTCCCAGCAACTGGCAACCTATTGACCCGCACTACCCTGCTGGAGTTTAGGTCAGCAGCCAGAGGCCAGACTTGTGTCAGTGGTGGCAGCATTCATTTTGGGAGGCTAGGGCTCCGTTAAGTTTCAACCATGTACTACAGTGCAGTCATGTCTCCCACTCTAAAAGGGTGGGATCATACTCCCATACCAGCAACTGGTGTGGGGATATGATTCAAAGGTGTTTGACACCAAACACTACATGTTTCCGTGCAGCCAGTCCAAAGCTAGCACTTACTGTTGGGTCATAATGCATGTAAGAGTATATGGTCAGTCTGTACCACTGACAACCCCGGAGGATAGATTTTGAATGCTGCAGGGGTGCCTTGGTCATGCAGGGGTACCCTCACACATATGACCAAGCACCCTGCCTTCAGGATTGATAAGGCCTGCCATAGGGGTGACTCATAGGTGTTCGTGTGCAGTGATAGGTTAGATATAGTGAACCTACATCTGTGCAAGGGGTGCATGCACCACCTCACCCAGGCTGCAGTAGCAGACCTGTGGTGTCATTTCGGATAGCCTCCCAGGGGTGGCACAATACATGCTTCAGACCCTGCTAGGGCACGGGGGAACCTATGCCCCAGGTACCTAGTGTAACATATACTAGGGAATCATTAGGGCGTCCCAGGACCCAATCTGGAGTGCACCCAAAGTACATGGCACCAATTTAGAAGAGGGAGCAGATAGGCTGGGTTCCTGTTTAGCAGCAGCCCAGGCAGTCTCGGTCAAAAACAGTGTTCATCTGATGAAAAAGTGGGGTTAACCATAAGAGGCAGATCCCACTCTCCCACAGATGTTGTAGGGCGTGGGTCTGAGCACGGTACATAACTGTTAAGCAAAATTCTGCATGAGCCGTGATCAGTTTCCGGGATGTTGCACATGTGTTCTGGGAAAATGTCAGTGAAGGTGGGCCTTTTGATGTGCTACATGCGCCGGAGACATCCCTACAGGGCACATTTTTTGTTGATCCTACTCTCCACAGTCAACTGGTCTGGCAAGTTGTCCCTAGTCAACTACATGAACGTCTGGCCTCTTGTACTCCTGTGTTGAACCTGCTGGCCACCAGAGGCCTTTTACGGACAAGGTTTTGGGGGTAGCAAGCTTCTCAGGGCAGCTGCTGATCCTGCTGTCCAAATCCTTGGCAGTGGAGGTGGTGTTAGTTGTGTCATTGATGGTTTCCTCTGTGCGGGTGGCGTTGAGGAGTCACTCAGTCAGTTTGCCCATGTGCCTTTGTGGTGGGAGTGGTGTGAGCTTGTGTGCAGTGGAGGGGTACAGAGTGCAACGTACGCAGTTGGGTCCTGACTATGTGGCCTGGGGATAGTGGCTGACAATGGATGTCTGTCCCGCCTGCAGGTATTGCCTGGATGGTGTCTCCAGCCATGTGAGTGGGCGTGTTGAGCAGCAGTCCCTGTCCAACGTTGCAGTGGCCATCTAGGGGAGTGGTGGTGTTGGTGTGGGCCCGGTAGGCAGGGGTTGACGGTCTGTTGGAGATGGCGAGGCCCAGCGAGGTCCTGGGCCTGGCCTGGAAATGGCAGTGGATGTGCCCTGTGTTCCAGTGGTGGACATACGTGCTGGATGTTGATGGACAGAGGGTGGTCTGGTTCACAATGGTGAGTCCTTGTCCTGGCTGGTGTGTGTTGTCCTGTTCCTGGATCTAGTAGCCTTGGGTATGGGCAGTGGAGTTTTTGTTTCCAGAGGTGGTGTTGCACCACCTTCCGGAAACCAAAGTGACGTTAACCAGGAAGTTTACGAACCAGGGCCAGACCTCTGCGGTGTGCCGTAGCAGGGAGCACAGGTTGTGGTAACAGTTGGTCTGGTATTAGGCTGCATATGCGTAGGCATTGTTCTAGGTGACAGATCTGTGGCCGAGTCTGCACGTGAACTCTCCATGTGTTGTGTCTGCCCATGATCAGCGGCAGCAGGTGTGTGTCACCCTGCCTGGAGTGCCTGTAGTGCGGGGGAGTCATATCTGCCCTATCACACATGTCCTGGGTTCCTGCTGCTGCCCACGTGCTGATCACAGATGTGTGCAGAAAGGGCCTGCCCCCGTCGTGCGCTGGGCATTACTGATGTCAAACTGCACTGCGACACCTTACAGTGGGGGATGGGGCATGGACAAGTGGCTTGGAGGCGGGACGTGGTCAGTGATGGCAGTGTTCACAGGTGTGTGTTTCTACGGGTAGTGATGTCTTACGCATGGAAAAACGTAGTGTACCAAAGGTTGGTTGGGCAACTACAGTGAGGCAGGTAGAAGGAGAACACAGACGTGTGAGGCACGGTACAGATACCAAGACAGCACACATTGGAGTCACATGATTAGCAGTCAGGCAAATGAATGGACATCACATTCCAGTGACACATGCCTGCATGGCAGGTGTACTGCCCTGTGGCAGCATGTGTGGTGTCAGACATGTGTGTGCTTATTCACAACTATGCCAACACAGGCAATCTAGCTGCACAGTGCAAGCCCGTCTGCGAGCAGGGAGATCAGATCATGTGTATGGAGGACTTAGGGGCATGATAGCAAGTTAATATTGGAATCAATTGAACATTCTGCATGTGGTACATGCTGCTGAAGTGGGGATGATGGACTTGATACCATGCCCTAGACATTTCCTATGGTTGCACATGTACTGGTGTGGCCCTCGGCAGCTTTGGTGACACCCAAGGCCATATCATCTAGGCCTTCATCACACTGTAATTGCAGTATGCTGCCGCATGAGTTGCCATTACTACGACACATTCCATCCTGACCTGGCCCTTGCTCCTGGCCTACAAATTGACCTGACCTGACAAATTCAGACTCACGTGTGTTATGCGAACTGATGCACAACAGAGGGATACATTGGGGAAGAATCACCGGCCACATTAGCAAGTGTGGAGATAAAATTATCGTTGCTTTGGTGGCAGGACACTGCCACTAAAGGTGCAAGGATCGGCTTGATGATATGCGTCTGTGAATACCCAGAGGAGGCCAGGTTAGCTGTGCAGGATATCACACCTGGGCTTCAATAGGAATCCTATAACGCATATCATCAAGCCCATTCTCGCAGCTTCAGCTGCTGTTTCCTGCCGCTAAAGGGGCGTGAAGTTCATCTCCGTTCTTGCTAATATGTCCCCACGTATGTGAAGATATGTGCAGTGACAGCAACTTTGCTGTGCACAGACACACCATGTGTCGTCGTGCATGCCATGTAGGCAGCACAGGGCAGGTCACAGTTACATGTCACGCATGTGGGGCATTAAACATGTCAGCTCATCAATCACAACAACCCCAGGGATGCGAATGTTGGAGATACATGCCCAGTAAGATTAGATTCCTACAGTAGCACCTCAAGTACAGGCTACGTGGGAATGGGTGTTGCTGTGTCACACCAATCACAGGCCAGAATGCACACCCCATACACAACCCAAAAAGCGTGACTGTGTACCTCATCGACATGTATGGTACAGCTTCAGACTTGAAGCCATACCACCATTGACAACGCAACAATGATGACAGTCACGTAGGAACAAGGTCTTAGATGGAGGATGTGCACATCACTCCTACAGGGTATCATTGCATGGTGACGGAGAGGTCACAACAGTAAGCCTGATGCATTTGTCCAGAGTCACTTGCCGAATGGTGCACACTGCTGCATTCAACACAACATTGTCACACTGTAGGCATGCCAGCCGTGAGACACACCCATACTTCAGTCTACACCGTACATCATGTGTGCCAGTCATCCATGCCACTGCAACATGTCAGTGAACAAAGTTCAAACTCACCAGTGGCGTGTGGGTCCTCAAAGCTGTCGATGTCCCCCTGCGTAATTGGTGGGCGTCCATCTGTGGGAGGAGTGAGGAAAAAGATGTGTATCAGCCTGCAATGCATATGACTCAGATTCCACATTCATATCATCTACACAACAAGATACGCAACATTACTGTGGTGTGGCATTCCCTGTTGGTAACACAGTACATGAATGTGCCAACTTCGAATGCCATTGACACCATACATGTGACAGCTGATCTTTGGACTAACTGGCCTGCTATGCTTGCTTCCATGGGCATGACGGTTGGGGCAGTGAGCCACAAGGCACCATCACTACAAGCATCATGATGGTTAACATGCACTGTCTACATATGAGTTGATGCCGATTGCACTACACCATTGCACATGTGTCATTTGAATTAGACTATGTGGAGATGGGCACTTTACTTGGACCATTCAGCGCATTAACACGAGTCTCCACACAGTGATCAAGTCCAAGGGGCAGTGTAGCTGACACGACACAATAAATGTTGCCTGCATAACTTCCTTGATTTCTGAACATCACACCTTGCATATGGCCAAATTTATGTGTGGTACATGCACTATTACACATGTCCTTTACGAAACATTGGGGCATAATACCAAGCCAGAATGGCGGGATGTTGGCTGACTATCATTGCACTAGCATGGCCGGCCTTTCTTCACCTGATTGACAATGCAGCGTTAACATGCTATGGCGCTTCTGTGCTTGTGATTTTTGTGCAGCCCCACTTTGCACCGCTAATGTGATGCACAGTCGGTGTTCCTTTCATCAGACAACATGGAGATATTGTCCAATTGCACTTTGCAGCATCACCATGCTGGCACAGTACTTGCGTAGGGAAGGAGACCAGCATCCAAAAGGCTAATATTTCTGGAAACTGACATCTGCAAATTGTCTGACTTGCCCATGTGCTCAGTGGAAGGCCCATTGTTAGGTCACAACCCCCTCTCCCCATGAACGACCCAGCCCTCAGCCCAGTTGTATCAATGCTGGTGCCAACGCGGTATTGATGCACATCGATGCATATGGTTGCATTCCACATTACCAGTCAGGTATGCGTAGCAAAGACCCTGCTGACACCACGATGTGCACCGGCAAGGTACAGTGATGTCCTACAACACGCAACAACAAATGGGCAATCTAAAACGCATTTCCTACTCAATATGCGCCATCATACTGCCTGCAGGCACTTCAATTCAGTGTGCATGCAATGCCAGGCCCAGGACTAGGTGTGGCAACAGCGCAGTTGGTGACACAGACAAGCAATAGGTTGCTAGACATCGTGATGCATCTCACACCTCAGACAACATCCATAACACACATTGTAGGCGGGGGAACACACTTAGGGGCATATTAACAACAACCCCTGATAATTATCGCAGAACGCACTTAGCGCGTTTTTAATTTTCCCCATCTATTGCCGGATTACATCGCCCTGTTAGCGTTGTATTAGCAACACTTTTCTCACATGCGATGTAAAATCCTGCGATAGACGGCGATAAGCATCATTAGCGTACGTAATCCAGCGATATGGGGACTGCGCTAATGAAATGCTTGGTAATCGGGAGATGTGGACTTAACCTTCCAATCCACCTCCCATTCATAGTATGGTTGAGTCAGATTATTAGCAGGAGTTAAATACCTGCGAAAAAGGGGCCTTAGCGCTACTTTTGACGTCGCTTTGCGGAACCGGTGCAGCATTGTAAGTAATGCGAAGCTGTGGTAGCGAGGGTTTGTCATGTAGTATTTCTAAGAGTACGCCCACTTTGCATGTCATCAGCGATGTCTATCGCTGACATGCAAAGTGGGGAAAAAAATGGCTGTTATCGCAAGGAAACTCGCGCTACTGCATGGTAGCGAGACCTTGTAAATTGTGCGATAATAAAATCGCAGCTTTTTCGGCGATATGTGCCGAAAAGCGGCGATACACCTCTTGATAATATGCCCCTTAGTGCCCTTCAGTCCTCACACTCAATGCAAATAAATGTTGTATGTGTACTTACCACACCGTAGGCCTGGCATCACTCCCACGTAGTCCAGGAGGTCGGCCTCACGTGCCAGCATGTCCTGCCACCGGTGTTTCCATTGACGCACACTGCGGTCTACTCCGAAACACCTCAGCATCTGTGCCTGCAGCCGCTCCCATTTCATTCTCCTGGCCGTGAGATTGTATCCCAGCAGGATACGCCCTCCCCTCTCCAACATCAGTGGCAGGTAAAACTTAACCAGCCACAGAAACCCCCCAGCGTCGCCTCTGACAACCTGCCCTCCCTGCCCACAGCCGGCATCTCCTCCACAACCTCTGACCACCCACTACCAAAAGATAAGTACCCTCTAAATTGACCCCAACAACTATTAATATTAACTACCCCAGGACAGACACCCGACAACAAATGGCACAGGACACAATTACACACACTTGCAAACTACACAAACACACAACAGACACAAGACAGGGGACACAGCAACACTCAAAAACTCTACTCTGCAGCACACACCAACAATACACCTCCTTCACTCTCCACAGTCAAAGCATTGTGCTCAAAAGTGAAAGTGAAAGAGCAGAACACTACTCCAGTAGACAGGAAGCATGCAGACATCACTTCCTGTCTGTTTGCGGCCCGTTTTTTCTATTGCGACGATTTTCTGCACGCTAAGGCTCGCAATGGTGTCGCTAAAGCCTTAGCGTCTGTAATCGTGACGCGAGGAGTCGCAAACGTTTACCTTGAATGTGTGGAAGTGTCGCGCGTTGTTTTGGGACGTTGTGCGTGAGCATGCGGGAATAATTTATGTCGCTAAGTCTGTTTAGCGGTAAACTTTTCACGCTAACATAAATTCAGTACATTGATGCTGTGTCATTGCAATATTAATGTACATGATTGCAAAATTGATGTCCAAGTACAGTGGGTATATGTGGTTGTTGCTTGTCACTCCAATGACACCATGAGCATTTATGTTACGCACAAATATCAATTTCTTCCAAGTTTGCAGGCTAGTATTCCAGAATTAGCCCCATTTTTACCCCTCATTACATAATTTGGCACTTTTTACACCCTATTCATGACCCCTGACCTTGTTTGGTTGGTTGCTCACCCTCCGCACAGCACCGCCTGTGTGTCCGGACCCTGCCGCAGCTGCCGCTGCTGAGGTGAGTTGACGGCCTCCTACACCCGCAGGCTACCACCAGCGCCTCATCCCTGTTGGCCAGTGGTAGGCCTTAGGTTTGTATTCGTGTCAGTGTCACGCATAGTATTGCCCTTACTGTTTAGTTTTGTGTCTGCAACTGCTGTTATCTGGCTACCCCCTGTGCCTGTACTCCCTCTCTGTACCCTTTTACCTTCTGTCACCATTGTTGCTCCCGTGATTCGGTGCCCTTGCCTTCCTTTCACTTAGCCGCTCCAGTTCCCGCCGCTGCGTCCCTGCGGCGCTGCACCCCTGACCGCACATTTGCTGCCCCCGCCTCCCGCCTCCCAGCTGTCCCTCCCTCCCACCACCCCATGTCTGGCAGACGCTGCGCAACCGTGCTCAGTGGGCACACCGCTCGCCAGCCAAAGTTGCGCATGAGGCAGGCCCGTAGGCACACGTACACGCCAGGACCGCGGCCAGTGCCAGAACGCATGGTCCCCGTACCCACCACGACGACCGCCGCCGCTACAATGCCAGCACACTCCACGCTCTCAACTCCGGACGGAGCCACACCTGCTTCTGTGCGGCCCCGAAACTCACACATGGTCCCATCACCTGCCGGGACTGCAGCTACACCTGCCTCAGCACTACCAAACCACCCACCAGGTGAGACCTCAAGCACCTCCATAGCATCCTACTGAACTCACACTCCGCACCCGAACACTCCGTCAAGATCTGGGACCTGCTCGATACATCATCCCCAGACGTCGCCTTCCTGACGGAAACCTGGATGAACGACTCCTCTGCACCCGACATCGCCATAGCCATCCCTGATGGCTACCGGATCACCCGCAGAGACCACAACTACAGAGTCGGAGGAGGAATCGCCATCATCCACAAGAACAGCATCAGGGCCTCGAGCAGCACAGATGACACCCTCAGCACCGCCACACACATGCCTTCCCAGATCCACACAGACCCCAACACCACCCTCAGAGGCACCCTCGTGTACACCCCCCAGACCCCAAAACAAGTTCAGCCACTCCGTCGCAAACTTCATCAGCACGCACGCCCTGTCCACCACCGACTACGTCCTCCTCGGAGACCTGATCTTTCACCTTGAGTACAACGACAACTGCTACTCCACCACCCTGATTGTCAACCTCACTAACCTCGGACTGAGGCAGCTCGTCACAACCCCTACCCAATCCGCCAGTCACACGCTCAGCCCCGGATTATCCTCAGGCCCACACGTCTCCTTCAGCCACACCACCGTACTCCTCTGGGACAGCTACCGCTGCATCCACTTCACCTTCCAGTAACCTAGCACACACCACCGCACACAACAGATCCCCTGCCACTGCTGGAGCTAAACCACAGAGGACCAACTCCATGCACACCTCTTTCTCAGCCCACCCACCGACCCCTCCGACACTGACGACGCTGCGCGCTACCTCAGACGCTGGATCGACGACTGTGCAAAAAGCCTCGCCCCACTGAAGAAACACTCCTACTGAAACACCAGCAAGTGTGGCAGCTGGTTCACCCCAGGACTCAGAGCCTCCAAGCAAAACAGCCGGAAATTTGATGAGGAATGGCACAGTGAACAGACACCGGACAGCCACGCAGCCCACAAAGACGCCATCCACAAACACCATCAACTCATCATGTCTGCCAGGTGTACCTCCCTCAAAGAACCCCTCAACAACAACACACACTACAACAAGGAGCTCCTCAACACCGTGAAGGAACTCTCCAACCCCTGCTCCAACACCATCGACATCCCGCCGTCGCAACCCCTGTGCAATTCCCTCGGCACCTTCTTCCACTGCAAGATCGCAGACATCCACGACAGGTTCAACACCCAGACAGTGCCGCCTGACATCAGCACACCAGGCTCTCCGCACTACATCAACCACGACACCCTGCTAGCTTGGGCCAACGTGAACATCGGTTACACCATCAAGTGCAGGTGCACATTCCACTCCAGCTCCCACTCACACACATTCATGCACAACATCTTCAACACAGTCAGCAGCTCCATTGCACCCCACCTGCGCAACGCCATCTATTTCTCCTTCAAGACCCCGACCTTCCCAGAGAGCTGGTAAAACGCAAAGTTCAACGCCCTACACCGAAAACCCAAGGTGGACCCAAGAGACCTTAGACAGTTCCGGCCCATCTCCCTGCTTCTGTTCCCGGCCCAGGTCATCGTGAAGATCATGAACAGACAGCTGACCCGATACCTCAAAGTGTACAGCATCCTGGACCCATCCCAGTCGGGGTTCAACAGCACCGAGACTGCCCTCATTGCCGCCACCTACCACATCAGGACCCTGCTGGACAAGGGTGAGACGGCGGCCCTCATCCTACTGGACCTCTCCGCTGCCTTTGGGCCTGTCTGCCAACGCACACTACGCACACGCATACAGGATGCTGGGATCCGAGACATGGCCCTGGAATGGACCACCTCCTTCCTCCCCGGCAGGACCAAGACCATCCACCTCCCCCATTTCCGGTCCATGGCCTCCTAGATCATCTGCGGCGTACCCCAGGGATCATCCCTCTGCCCTACACAGTTCAACATCTACATGGCCCTGGTCGCACACGTCGCACAATTGCACAACCTCTACATGATCCCCAACGCCAACAACCCCCAACTGATCCTCTCCCTCACCAAGGACCCCCTCACCACCACATCCAACCTCCACGAAGGAATGCAGGCCGTCGGCAACTGGAAGAGCTTCAACCGACAGAAGCTGGACACGGACAACACGGAGGTCCTCATCTTCGGCTCACGACCTTCAGGCTGGGACAACTCATGGTGGCCTACAGCACTGGGGGCAGCCACACCATCCACCGACCACGCACGCAACCTGGGAGTCATCCTCCACTCAACACTCTCCATGACCAAGCAAGTCAACACAGTCTCCTCCTCCTGCTTCGACACCCTCCGCATGCTCCGCATGATCTACAGGTGGATACCGACAGTTACAAGTAGTACAGTCACCGTGCCCCTCCTCAGTAGATGACTCGACCATGGAGACACCCTCTACGTGGGAGCCCCAGCCATGCTCATCTGATTTACCTGCACTGGCTCCCCGTCACCAAGGGGATTTCCTTCAAGCTCTTCATTCACACACACAAGGCACTCCACGACACCAGCCCAGCCTAACTCCACAGACGACTCTCCTTCTACATCCCCAAACGCCAAATCTGCTCCACCGACCTTGCCACCGTCTCTTGCGTCCGCAGTACGACCACCGGCAGCTGCTCCTTCTCCCACCTCACCAACAAGACCTGGAACATCCTCCCACTAAGCCTACGGCAGACCCAAGACCTGCTGACCTTCGTGAGGCTACTCAGGACCTGGCAATTAGACCAGTGGCGCCCCCTTTTTCCCCCCAGAGCCTTGAGACCCTCGCAGGTATGCAGTGCACTCTACGAGTTATTTCTTGATAGATTGTTTGATTTTCGTCTGTGGCCCCGTTGTACCCCCTATTTCCATCGTTAGCCCCTTTTTCTGCATTTTTATCATCTTTTGCCCCATTGCAAACCCTACTGTCATATTTAGCCACCTTTTACGGCCTAATTTCATGCCTAGCCAACTTTTACAAGCTATTTTCATGTGTTGCCCCATTTCAACACCATGTCTGGATATTTTGAGCCATCGCACACACTTCTTCTTGATCATCTACATTTTGCACCCTATTTGCATTTTGTATAGCTTACATGCCCTCTTTGGTGCTCTGGCCCCATTCCACACCTACACCGTCATCCTTTGCCAGATTCCACACACTCTCTGCATGTCTACTACCATTTCAGACGCCACTTGTCTGGAATGGTCACAGTACGCACACACAAAACCGGACTTTTCTTTTGGCAATGACTGCAGACTGTCATTCACATTATCTTCACACACAACAGCCTAGTTTTCATGATTTGTAGTCACAAGTAACAACATATTTGCATTGGCTAGCTGATGTAGCACCATGTAGACTACCATCTTATATATTTTACACACCGCAAAGCATCTCTGGACTGTGGACACATTCCCATGTACAATGGAGTAGTGTACTTTTCTTAGCACATGTTGGGCAACGTACACCTTATATTATGGAAGAGGCCATGCCAGACAGTGAGAGGCAGACAGGGTATATGTGTTTGACATTTTATTGACACACTCCAGGTTTGTTGTTATTCAGCTATGACATACATTTGAGGGAGACGCTCACAATGTTCTGTACTCAGTTGAAGAAATTATTGATGATTCTGGTCCTTCGGGCAGTCCCAGCTGCATTCATTGACGGGTGTGCTGGACCTGCCTCTTCATCATCATCATCATCCTCTTCTTCTGGTGGTGCGGGCACTTGAATCCATGGTGTTCTGGTACGCACACATATGTTGTGCAACACACAACATGCCATGATTATTTTGTTGACCATTGCTGGGCTGTACAGCAGTCTGCCACCTGAGATGTCCAGGCAACGGAAACGTGACTTTAGCACACCAAACGTGCGCTCCACAATGGACCTGGTGCGTATCTGTGCCGCATTATACTGCCTCTGTGCTTGGGTGTTGGGGTTTCGGAGGGGTGTCATCATCCATGGGCTTAGTGCATAACCTCTGTCCCCTGTGACATGTGAGGGCAAAAAGAATACTTCATTAGCTGTGCTGGATGTGTTGTTGATGTAGATGGTTTTATGTCATGTCATTGGTGTTATGTTTTGTCTCATGTTGGCCATGTTTTGCTTCAGGATGCTTACATAAATGTTTGGTTAATATTTCGGCTCTTGGTTGTGACTGCCTCCACCACGCTAAAACTATTGAGTGCACTGCTAGGTAACATGAGTGGCTCGACTCCCATCTGACAGTAATTGTCCATCCGCACAGTAATTGACATTGGCATGGTATGGTGCAATGGGGCACACAAAACACAGTAGACATTCTGTGCAGCTGCTGCTGGCTGGCCTGCGGCGACACACATCACATGCTGTTTCCAGTAACATGCTAACAAAGAATATGGACAGTTAGCAGCCCCCTCACATGCCAGCACCATTGGGTTCAGGGACACTTCACCAACCACATCAACAGGATCGGACACAACAACATCTACTCCCTGGACTACGTGCTCATTCCGGGCTTGGCGTCCATATCATATGCCCTGACCACTAAACATACATTGCACATGGTGCCTTCACATGCTTCCCAACATTGTCGTGTGCAACTGTGTCCCACACAGTCCTTGCCGTCCAGCCGGGATACATATACTCACTTTGTGGCAACATATTCACATCTGATGTGTACTTCATCCCACCTGTCCAGCACGACACATGCACAGTGGGACTTGTGTTCCTACTTTCATTATGAGTCATCTGTCTCTGTCGCACATGCATGTTTCCCACATGTCCCCTCATTTGCTTGGGGGGTTCAGGGATATTGACCCTTTAATTGGGTTCATTGACATGTCATGCTATGGTTACCCCTTTTTCTGGTGTTGGTGTGTCTGGTATGTGCAGATGTTGTTTGACATGTTGTATGTGAATTTGGGATGTGGACTTTAGCACATTTCTTAATTGCATGTGTGTAATGTTTAGGCTACGGATATGTTGTATTGGTACTTACCAACTAGGACTGCATTTCCGTAGGTCCCATCCTGGAAGCGCTGGTTTATGATGGACTGTTGGAAGATGTATGAATCATGCACACTGCCTGGGAACTTGGCAACGACATTGGTGAACAGTCCACGATGATCCACTATTGCCTGCACATTCATGGAGTGGCTGTGCTTTCTGTTGCGGTATACGTGTGCAGTGTCCGCAGGGGGCGCTAATGTGACATGTGTACAGTCTATTGCACCCAACACTTGTGGGAATCCGGCTATGGCATAGAATCCTTGCTTGGTCTCAAGCTGTTCCTGCATGGTGTTGGGGAAGTGGAGTTCCTGGGGTATCAGGCTGATTATGGCATCCAAGACAGTTGGGAGGAATATTGAGAAAGATGCCTGGGAAACTCCTCCGACTCTAGCCGTTGTTGGTTGAAATGTCCCTGAGGCCAACATATGCAGCACAGCCAGCAGCTTGGTCTGTGGTGGGATATTGGTTCTCCGCTGTGTTTGTGCCATCAGCCTGTGAGCTATCTGGTTCAGGATGTGCTCAATGGAGGTCCTTTTGAGCCTGTAGTGGGCAATGATATCTTCTGGGGTCAGGTCACCAAGGATGAGACGTCTGCGCTGTGGCCGCTGTCGTCTTCGGCGCTGCCTCGGTGGTGGTCCTGGGGGAGGTGGCTGTTGCCTTCGTGGGACTCCGAGCTGTATGATGAGTGCCTCCATGGCGTCTGTGGGCCCTCAGCTGTGTGTATGGGCTAGTCTCCCTTTTATGCCTCCTTTTATCTCCAGTTTTCAGTATTTAGAACTGGTTTGAGCAGTTCTTATTTATCTCCAGCTAAGGGGCTTTAGCATGCTTTTTTTTATCGCTTCGCGGGTCGCAGCCTTCATTGCTAATATTGCGATGCAGGATTAGCGACGTTTTTCCAGTTATTTTGGTAGGGAACGCCTACTTGGCATATCATTAGCGATATTTTTTGCAGCGATGCCCGGCGATATTTTAGAGTGTTGTTAACGCATGGGAATCGTCGCTAACAGCGATTAGCGACACCTTGGTAATCAGGAGATAAAAATATCGCCGCTTTAGCGACAAAAAGTGCCGCTAAAGCGGCGATAAAGCCCTTGCTAATATGCCCCGTTATTTTTAATAAAGTGTTACATTTTATTGTGTTATTTTATTTATTTAGCTTCTATTTTTATTTAGTTGATAAAAAAAAAGACTTACTATTTTTCGTTGATGTTTTTTTCGATGATTTTGTTGTAGGTTGTAATTTGTAGAAGCTGGCAAGAGAAAAATATTTGTTAGTTATATTTGCTTGTTAATTTATTTTAATTTTGTTAATTAGTTTGTTGTATTTGTTGGTTCATTTATATACTTACTTAATTTTATCTTTTTCTGTAATGTGTTTGTTTCTGTTTTCGAAGTTAATTCTTGCTTTGTTTCTTTAAGGTGGACTTTTATTGAAGTGTAATCTGTGAAATATAAAATAGAAGGTTATAGTTTTAGTTTATTGGTTTGTTTCGCTTTTTTAATCTATTTATTTTATTGGAGAAATTAAAATACTTACTGAATGCAGCTGGTGAATTTTCTTTCGTTGATGTTTTTTGTTGAATTTTGTAGAAGCTGTTAAGAGAAAAATATTTGTTAGTAATAATTCATTTTTTATTAAATTTATCTTTTTTTACTATTTAGGTTTAATTATTTTATATACTTACTTTGTATTATAAATTTCTATTATTTTGATTTTGGTTTTCTTTTCAAATGTAATGTTTGTTTTGGGGGTTTTGGGTGGAGTTGCTGTGAATTATAATCTGTGAAAAAGAAAACATTACGTTGTAATTTTAGTTTATTTCATTATTTATATTATTAAGTGTTTATTTTTATTTATTTGTAATTAAATAAATATACTTTCTCTTTTTAGTCGATGGAGTGTCCTTAGTAGATGTTCTGGTTTTGTCGATTTTTGTGGAGGCTGTTAAAAATAAAAGAACATTTGTGAGCTATGTTTTGTTATTTTATTCAGTTTATTTCTTTTAAAGAATTTACGTTAGTTGTTGGTGAAGTCACTTACTTTGTGTTATATTTTATTGTTGTTCTGTACGTAAATCTTTGTGCTGAAATTTCTAGATGCAATTTTAGTGATGTTGAATCTGTTATATATAAAGGAAATTATATTATAATATTTTACAAGTTATTTTAATTTATTTAGTTATCAAGTTTTGTGCTTACCTTTATTGCGGGATGTTTGGAATAGTTTTTCGTGTAGTTGTTTTTCGTTTTGTCTTCTCTCTCTCAAACGTTCATTCTTCCACCGTGGTCGTCTGTTATACGGTAAATTTTATGTTAATTATTTGATTGTTTTTATAGTGTTTGTTTAATTAGTTAGAGATTTCTATTGGTTTGTGTTTGTGTGGTTTAAATTTATTGGTTGAGATAGCTTTTTGAATTTTTTAGCTGTTACCTTGCAATTTATTTAATATTTATGATGTTTATTTATTGTTTGTTTTTATTTTGTTTATTGTTGTTATTTAATTTTATATGTAGATAAATGTTTTATATTTTTTTCTTTATTATATATAATTGTGTTTGTTTATGTTCGTTAGTTTGAATTTATCTTTTATATAATATTGTTTGTTTATTTATTTGTTTTTGTATATTTAATTTATTTGTTTAAATTAATGTGGTTAATTCATTATTTATTGTACTGTTTATTTATATTCATTGGTAAGTTTTATTTTATTTTATTATCGTAAATAGTATTTTTTTATGTTTACATTTTATTTTCGATATAGTTAAAATGTATTTTATCGATGTTTGTGTTGTCAATACTGTTTGTATTGATTTTTTTAATGTTTCATTTTATTTTAATGTTATCGATATTTTAGTGTTCTATATTTTTGTCGCCGATATTGTTGTCATTGAGATTTCTTTAAACAATATTTTTTTTTCGATATTAGTGTTATTTTTATTTTGTGTATTGTGTGTTGATATTTTTGTTTACAATATTGTTGAGTCGATAATTCTGTAGTTCGATGTTATGAGAGTCGATGTTGTATCAGTGATCCATCACAAACCATTGACCCAGGAGCTCATGTCCCGTGGTCTCATCAATGTTTCACCTAGGATTTCAATTGTTGGATTATGTGTAAGACGCCCAATGTGTGGCCGGGATTTACATGAAAAATGCAGATTTTCTCAGTAGGTTGCCCCTACCCAATCAGGAAAATCCTGTAAGTGAATGGAATAATTGTTTATGAGGAGCTTTGATTAGTAAAGGGTTACAGAGTGTCCCGTGGGAAGTAGGGAATGCAGAACTGGTGCAAGTTTTTTAAACGTAAAAGAGTATGTCAAGGGAGAATGGCCAGAGAAGAGGAATCTAGAGAGGGATGTATTCACATTTCGGGAGTTGAGAAAGGAGTTGGTTGTAGAGAATGAGTTTGTCTTGCGAGGTAGTCGGTTAGTTCCACCAAGTGGTTTAAGAAGCAAGGTACATCTTTGTGTCATGAAGGACATCTTGGCATTGTCAAAAGTAAAAGCAGGGTCAAGCAGTTGCATTGGTGGCCAGGATGTGATAAAATGATTGAGGAGGTGGTAAGGAATTGTGAGAAATGTGTTCATTGTGATAAGACGGGTGTTACATTCAAGCCTCCTTTGCATTCCATTGAAGCACCGCAGATGCCATGGGAAAGGACCAGAGTGGATGCATTTGGTCCTGAGCGGAATAGAGAGTGCATGGTGAAGTTTGTGTTAGTGATGGTTGATCATTTTTCTAAACGGCCTGAAGTTAAGGTCATATGTAAGGCGGATGCTAAAGGTGTGATTGAATGGTTATAAGAAATGTTTCTTAGGAAAGGTCTTCCCAAGACAGTTGTTAGTGACAATGGTGGACAATTTATGTCTGATATTTTCGAAGTGTTTCTGGAAAAAAAGGTGTAAAACACAGAACAACGTCTTTGTATCACCCAGAAGGGAATGGAATTGCGGAATGATTTAACCGAGTTTATTAAGGGTATTGTGGAATTGTCTCAGAGTAATAGTCTAGAATGGGAAAAAGAAATCATGGATACTGTATGGGCATATAGGATCACTCCATGTGAAGTTGCAGGACATAGCCCATTTGAATTGATGAGAGGTAGGACACCACGGACAAAGGATAACATGAGTTGGTTGTCTTGTACTCGTAATACTGATTGGTCTCCTGGAGTTGTAGGGAATATGATGGTGAATGCACAACTGAAGTATAAAGCTACGTATGAATTGTCCCATGGGGTGAAAAAAGTGGAACTCAAGGTGGGTGATGTTGTAAAAGTGAAGTACGGATTTGGTGAAGAAAGAATAGAGTAAATATTCTAGACCACTTTGTGTTGAGAAATTGTTATGTAATTCTGCGTTATTGAGTGATGGTAAAGTGTGGCATGCCAGTAGGTTATCATTGTTTAAATGAAGTAGGGATGGATCAATGGAAATAAGGAAGTATGATTGGGGGGAGGATGAGATAAGAAAACAGAATGATCTTACAGACGCTATTATAAGGTCAAGAGCTCGGGAATTTCTAGTACCTTAGAAAGAAACTATTCAGAATGGTCTAAAGAATAAGGGAGTTGAGATTTGCTCAAAGCAAGGACAGTTTAGTAGAAAATTTGGAAGTAGAATGGTTAGACCCAGCCGCCTCAATGTTTTTGCAGCATAAAGGGTCTACGTAATTAAAGTACAGAATTGTTGCTGTAATTGTCCTACAGAATTGTTTTATTTTTAAAAAAATTATAGTTTCTGCCAGTCATAGTTTATGTTAGTATCATTTCGTATATTTAGGGTTTATGTGAAGCATGCATAGAAATGTAATTTTCTCACAGAAATATTTTAATTTTCTTAGAATTTTAGGAGGGACTGTTGTGCCATGTATCTAAGGAATATAGAATTTGGGTTTAGAATGTGGGATGTAGGGATAGAATGTATGCATAGGGAAAGTCAGTGGGGAAAGTTGGAGGAGGAGAGGACGAGCTGGGAATGCTCTGCTGTAGGGCTTGAGTACGGAGAATAAACTCAAAAGAAACAAGTGTGAAGTCTTTTCTGAAAGGATTCACCCTAACAAGGTACAGTCCACCACTGAGTGTGCCACATATACCTCCTCTCTCTTGCTGCCTGTGGATGCAGGCAGTGGCATAAAAAATCCTCAGGGGGCTCCCCTTCAGTGTGTTATGAGTAGGCCCCCATATACAATAATACTGCTGCCCACTGTTTTCACACACCTCACCCATCCAACCTACAGCAGGAGTTTCAGTGATACAATTAGCTTCAAAGAGATCAACAATTTCTGCAGTCGGGGAAACATGAGTACAAATAAAAAACCTCTTTGAAGGTATTTATTTACAAAAGAGAGAAATGCTTGGTGACATGGAGGGATCCGAGAGCCCATTTATAGGGCTATGAGCATATCGAACAAGGCAGAGAGGACAAGTGGTTCCTTTATACTATTGAAAATTCCATTTGCAATGCACCAATAAACTTTATTACCTGTCGTTTATGTTTATATCTCTAACATTCCTCAATCCCAACTCTTCGAATCTTTAGCTCTCATTCTTTCCTCACCTTTTCTGCTTCAAACACATCACTCAATTGCTCATTCTTCCACCACAGCTACCCCTCACCAACATATTAAACCCACCTCTCACTTGCAATGCCGTCCTCTTACCGCTGTCATTTTTATTGCTATCTTTCTGAGTTTTCCTCATTCCCCCACTTTGTTCTCATCTATCTCCCAGTTCCCCTCCTAACTCCAGTTTGGCCCTCTGTTTACATCCATTTCTTTGAGTTTCACATTCTAATGTATGTCTCTCCTTCTAAGCCTCCGTCATGTTTTCTAATATTCTCCTTCTTCTTCTGACAATTTTGTTCTCTCCTCTATTTCTCCTGGGATTCTTTGCATCTCAGTATTTTATTAGTTCACTCTATCTCTTCCAATTTGCTGCTTACCTCCATCTATCAAACTCTCATTCGCTCACCTTCATCTCTCCCAGTTCTTTTGCCCTACCCACCACTCATGCTGTAGAAATGTGCCTTTTAATGAGCACACCGGTGCAGGGGTCACCCTTCTCTTGTCCACGGGTCCATAGACCAACAAAATAGAGATTGGCACTGACAAGTTTATTAATCACTCATGAGTGGGACTACGTCCACACAGCACTCTCAAGTGCTGCCTGAGGTAGTACACTGAAGTCACAGACCATGGTGCTTATAGAGTTTGTTGCAGAGTAAGCATGTAGTTACAAATAGAAGGTACAAGCATACACAGGAATAACTACCAACAAACATGGGCAGATGGGTGATCACTTAGTCAGCAGAGTGGGAGGGGGAACAGAACTGTTTACATCAGCAGAAAACATTTGACAGTTATATCTTTAGCCAGGTGCATTCTAGCAGCTACAGGCCTTTTCTCAGCACATACATTGCTGTAGCTTAGAATAGAAGGAGTTAACTAAAGTAGATGACTCAAGCAAAATAGAAAGGCAAGCAACAGTGAAGACGGAAGAATTACATAGCTAACAAAATGGATGCCACAACCAAGATGGCTTCAGCTTATGCTAACGGAAATTATTTCAGATTTCCACAGACGACCCTTTTAGCATAAGCTTAAGACATCTTCTAGGCTTTATAAGGAGTACGGAAAATATCATGTACATCTATCTGCATTAATTCATTAATTTCTTGATCACTTGCTAATCGGGCATTTACATTCTTAACATTTTGTTTAGTCGGTATACACGAGGTGCAAGTAGAAACACAAAGGGAACAAAGCATTGGGCCACATTGAGTACATAGGCAACAAGTGAAAAGAATAGCAAGAAATATACATAAGGCTGACAATAGCTTCCAGCCCCATACAGTAAGCATGTTCCATAGCCATCCAGTCAAAGTCCAAGTTCCTGAATCCTGATGGATTTCAGTGGCTATTTTGTGCAACTTGGAAACTGCGTCAAAAACAGAAGGGCGTGGTCAGGGATATAGACAGAGCAGCTACTCCCGATGATGCAACATGCTCCACCACGGTCTGCCAGGATGACATCAAGGACCATCCTATTTTGGAGCGCCACAATTCTCGCAATTTGTAGTTCTTCTGTGATATTTCCAAGCGCCATTGTTGTCTGATTGGTTACAGCCTCTACAACACGTGTCAAGCGCCTTATTTTTCTACTGTTTAAGGCCGCACCAACAATGAAGAATAGTCCCAAATTAAAGTCAATATACTGCTGTAGTGCAGTATCAGTTTGATCCACCTCATCATTGTTTATTGTCCTTTTGAATCTGTTCTTGGAAATGTCATTATACAGTTTATAGTCTTTATGGTAGGATGCAGGTGCCAAAAACACAGGTGGAAGCAGAAAGGACACGTAGCAGCTTCCAGACCAACCAATAGGTAGATGGTAATAACCTTTACTTCCGCAAATAAAATAGGTGTTGTGTGAGGACAAAAAGCTGCTATTGTTCATTCCAGTAATGTTCAACACTAAAGTACAGTCACTTTTTCCCACAGGAATACTGCCAATACTGCTCACACAGAGATCCGCTCGAGCTCTAGTAACAGCAATAACAGGAGGCCCATTCCCCTTAGTTTTTCGAGTGTTAGGGAAAACATAGTGTATGGAGGAATTTCCTCGGCGATACTCCTCCATTTCCCACACAGTTCCTTTAGCTTGTGGATCTCCTTCCTCATCGGGGTAACAAACTTTATTCAACTGAGCGTTTAGTCCACCTACATCAGCATAAGTAATATTAGCAACTTCAGAAGCCCACAACAATGCAAACCAGGCTCTGCAGGAGCCATTATGTGAAAACGGCAAGGGAATAAAAGGCGTTCCTCCCTTTTTCTGATGAGCTGGCATCATTCCACATACCCAGCAATTGGTAACGTTCATGGCATTATGTGTATGATGCAACATTTGAATGAAAGTGTTATTGAGGTAGGACATTCTATGCTTTTTCTCATGATACGGTAGAGTAAAATAATGATGTTCAATTGGGACAGGAGTAGTAGTAGTCAGTAGATTTCGGACAGGAGCTACTTTCCTCTACAATCCATGTTATTATAGCAACAATAACAATAGTCAAAGTAAGTCCAGTAGCAATTATTGTTCTTTTGCTAAAAACTCTTGCAGCAGTTGGTTTCTTCTCCTTAGACATATTCATTTCGACGACAAACAACAAAGCAGATGGTGCCCTAAGGTCCTGGACAGGCGTTGATTTCTTCACTTACGTTGAGACGAGTAATCACTAATAGAAGACCCCCCTTTGTAGTTAGGCTTTAACTACCTAGGACAGTGGTTCAAACAGTCTCTTTCAATGAAATGTCTTTCTTCCTGGGTCGAAGCTGATATCGAGATGTACCAGGAATCGTGTGGTCCAGGAAGACTTCCTCAGGTCCTTCAGGTGACACAGCTTGTCCTTTCTCGGTGACCAGGATATCGCGGTGATCTGCCAACACAGCTGGGCTCACTAGGTCTTGCAACACTTTTCGACAGTGTGTTGCGTGGACCCAGTTCTTCCGGTTCATCACTCGAATTGCAGCCCTGGTAGCCAGTAGAACTTGTTCAGGGCTGCGCCACCTCAGTGATAGGGAGCTGGTCCTCTGGAAGAACTTAATCACAACGAAGTCACCAGGGCGTAAGCAGTGGCCCTCACCTTGCGACCTGTCTGGAAGAGTTTCCCGAACCTGTTGATAAATAGAAGACAAACTGTCAGTCAACTGAGACAAATAGTAATTCATCAATACATAAGGTACATCATGTATAGGGCGTGGCTTAGGAATCCCCCAAATATTCATTGGCCTTCCAAAAACCACCATATACGGTGTGAGGCCAGATCGTGTATGTGGTATCGATCTAATGGATAGCAATGCCAAAGGCAGTGCATCAGGCCATTTCAAAGATGTGGAAGCCTGTATCTTAGCCAATTTTAATTTCAGAGTGGAGTTGTAACGTTCCACTAGTCCTGCTGATTGTGGGTGGAAAGCAGCATGAAACTTCTGCTTAATTCCCAATCCTTTCATGAGATACTCAACAACTTGCCCAATAAAATGGGGTCTGTTATCACTCCACAAAACTCGGCAAATGCTGAATCGGGGAAAGAACTCCTTTAGGAGCACCTTTGCTGTCGTAAGAGCTGTATTATCCTTCGTAGCGTATGCTTCCACCCATTTACTGAAGGCACAAACCACTACTAAGACATACTTTAGGTTGTTACAGCGCTCAAGCTGGATGTAATCCATTTGCAGGACCTCAAAAGGTACAGTTGGTATTGCAAACCCTCCTGTTGGAGTTCGTGTTCCCTTTCCAGGATTATACTGGAGACAGATCAGACAGGACTGGACTATTTTCTTAGCCGTACCGACAATCTCTGGATGATCCCAAACTTGCATAAGTTGCTTTGCTATTGAGGATGCTCCAACATGTGCCGGCCCATGTGCCATGTGAATCATAGGATGTAAATAGGCTGCGGGTAACTTCCATTTTGTCATTTCTTTATTCCTCCAACAGCCCTCGTCATCCAATGTTCCCTCCCTGAACCATTGGTCTAATTCATCAACAGAAGCAGATTGCTGCATGTTCAGCACCTCTTGCCTGGCATCATGCCAACGTTCAGCCTGTGACTTAACTCAAGACCTGGCTCTTCGATCAGTAGCAGCACCACCCCCCTCTTCCCCCAGCACCTTGAGACCCTCGCGGGTATGTAGTGCGCTTTATAAGTGACATGATTGATTGATTGATTGATTACATACATAGATGTGATACTTCGCTGCATTGCAGTCTCACGAGCTGTGCAATCCGCAAAGGCATTGCCTGCTCCTATTTTATCAGTCACTTACTTGTGTGCACTACATTTAACAATTGCCACTTTCTTAGGATAGGTCAAGGCAGTAAGGAGATTATGTACTAATTCCCCATGCACTATTTGTGTCCCATGTGAAGTGAGAAAGCCTCTTTCTTTGCAAAGTTGCCCGAAGTTATGAGCCACGCCGAAGGCGTATTGGCTATCAGTGTAAATGTTAACAAGCAACTCTGTACTAAGCTCACATGCTCTTGTCAGTGCTATCAACTCGGCTGCTTGAGCTGACGTCTGTGGGATACGAGCTGTCTCAACTACTGTCTGAAGTGTTGTAATTGCATAAGCAGCAGATGTAGTGCCATCAGGCAATTTCAGGCAGGATCCATCAACCCCACAATTCCCCATCAACACTAGAAAGAGGTGTATCTTGTAGGTCAACACAACGCTTTGTTCGTTCTTCAGTAAGGGATATACAGTCATGTAACTCTTGTGACTGAGACTGAGTAGCTGGAAATGGCAATAATGTAGCAGGGTTCAGAGTCAAACATCTTTTTAACGTGATATGAGGGGCCAAAAGTGTCAATTCATATCCTCTCAAGCGAGCACTAGTCAGATGCTGTGTTTTTGTTTGATTTAATAAGGCATCAACTGAATGGGGTACTAACACAAGCAATCTATGTGACAAGACTATTCCCTCGCTCTGACGTATGGACACATCCGTTGCCGCCACCGCTCGAAAACAACCAGGCAGCGCGCGGGCAACTGGATCAAGGACAGCTGAGAAATATGCACAAGGACGTTGTTTATCACTGTGTGTTTGTGTTAAAACTGAGAGAGCGCAACCTTCCCTCTCGTGTACATAGAGTGTGAAGGTCTTAGTGTAGTCTCGAGTTCCTAATACTGGTGCAGAACAAAGAGCTTGACGTAACTGTTGGAAGGCATCCTGGCACTCAGTAGTCCATGGGAGAGGCATCGGAGTGTCTTTAGTCAAAAGGGCCAACAAGGGTTTAATAATGTGAGAAAAGCTAGGGATCCACTGCCTACAAAAAGAAGTAAGGCCAATCAGTGCACGGACATGCTTCTGAGTACTGGGTACGGGAGTGTCTAAAATAGTTTGAATGCGATCTGGTGTGAGTGCACGTCCCTCCTTAGCAGGAGGTGACCTAAATAGGTAACCTGCTGTCTACAAAATTGCAGTTTCTTCCTAGAGACTTTGTGATGATGAGAGGCAAGAAATAACAATAATGACAGTGTTCCTTCTTTACACTGTTCAGGGGTATCAGCAGCCAACAAGATGTCGTCGACATATTGAATAAGAGCCACCCCTTTCGGTACAGGAAAAGAATCAAGCTGCCTTTTCAACGCCTGACTATAAATGCTAGGACTCTCTGTATACCCTTGTGGAGCTCTACAGAACCTGAATGATCTATTATTCAAAGTGAAGCCAAAGAAATAACGGCTGTCAGGGTGAATGGGTATTTTGAAAAATGCATTCTTTAAATCAATTACACTAAATGTAGTGGCAGTAGGAGGAACCATGGTGAGAAGTGTCGTGATATCAGAGACTACCGGGTATTGGGGCACCACGATTTTATGAACCTCTCGCAAATCAATAATAAATCTCTAAATTTTAGTATCAGTGTCTTTTTTCAAAATAGGAAGGATAGGACTATTACAAATGTTATAAGGGACTTCTTCCACAACCCCCACCTTGATCAAATCCTGAACAGTGTGTGTTAATGCTTCTTCGCCTTCCCGAGATATTTTATATTGGGGCAATCGAGGCAATGAAGCACCTTCCTTCACTTGAATATGCACTGGTGGAATAACCATTTGTCCCACATCGGTATCTGATGTAGCCCACAAAGTACTAGGTAAAGATGCCAAAGCGATATCTTCTTTGATGAGACAAGACCTCTCAACCATTGGATAGTTATCATTTAAGATAACACGCACACTTTCTGGGGAACAACGTATTGTAGCACGAAAATGTTTAAGCATATCAATGCCCACAATATTATCCGGCGTGTTAGGGGAAAGCAGAAATGGACATGCTGCAGTAAATTTATCAAGACTAAATGCAAGTGGCTGTGACAGTGGGCTAGGTGTAGGTGTCCCATCGAATCCTATCGATGTTATCATTGCGCCAGACAGGGAAGCCCTAGGAACCAATTTTTTAGACAGAGCACTACGAGTAGCTCTTGTATCAACCAGAAACCGATCAGTAGAACCCAAGACATTTGCATCAACATAAGGACCCTTCTGATCTACTGGGACCTCAACCGGTTCCTTACCCCATCCTAGGCATTCCTATGCATAATCAGAATCCGCAAGACCATCAGCCGAATAATCAGACATTTGATATTGATTTCGTCTATCAAAGGTATTAGAATAATTTGGTCTGTGTTCAACTGCCTCAGACCTGGGACGGGTTCCTATTCCTCCCCTATTTCCTGAATTCCCTGGACGTCCTCTCATACTTCCTCTACCCCGTTGATACTGCTGACCTCGCAAAAAGGGGCACTCAGAACGCCAATGTCCAATCTCTTTACAATAAGCACACTGATCAGAAGACAAAGTTGATTGAGAGAAAGGGGGTACACCAGGTGTATATACTGCACGTCCACCTCTACCACCACCTCTGAATGGTGGACCATATACTTGAGCCAACATAACTTTTGTTTTTAAATCCTTAACCTTCTTATCCTCTTTGCCCTTTGCTTCCAATTCCTGACGCTCATAATACTGGGCCATAGTCAAAAGGGAGACTGGGGAAGACGTAGTCCACGAACTCTCGCTGGCCGTAAGGCGACTAGCTATTTCTGGCAACATGTTAGCGACAAATTTGTCGACGAACAGATGCTTACCCGTGTCATCTGTCAAGGACTGCCTACTAAAGTCATGGAATGTCTCTTCAAATCGTGTAAAGAAATCAGAAACTGACTCCTCCGCTTTCTGTTTACAAGACGCTAACGTAGTCCAATCTATTTTCTTAGGGGGTATAAGAGTTTTCAACTTAGTCACAATAGCTTTAGGAAGATCTAATATCTCCTGTTGTGGTTTCTGCGCAGGCTCTCTAGCCGCATCTATTTCTTCTAAATGCACCCAAGTATCACCATATGCTACATTATCATCTATTTTCCGAATTGTTCTCCACATATCAGGGGGCAAAATAAGTCCAAAAAACATATCAATATCTGGCAGAGTCATAGTACAGGAGCTAATGGCTCCTTCTACTTCTTCATAGAAAGCGGCAGGATTTTTCCGCGGATCGGGCAAACCGGCTTTAAGAGCCATAACATCTGCTCTACTCCAGCCCTTTGCATCATCTGAAGTTTTAGCCTCACTTGTCCCTGCTCCCTTTGGGGGAACATACAGAGGTGCTGCTTCACGCATTGGTTTCAAAACAGCTTCACTACTACTAGGTTTGTTCGCATCTACCGAAGCATCTACTTCCTTTGTCTGAGAATGAGCTATTTCTACAATGTTATTTTTTGTAGCTAATTCTTTCTCTTTTCGTAAATGCAATGTTTCATCTCGTAATTTGACCACTCGCCTAATCATATCAGCTAGGTTTGAAAAAGGGAAAATCCCATCTACTAACTGTTTATAATCAGTACTTATATCATCTGGCTCTGTTTTATTAGAATTATGCCGCCAACCATATATTACCTCCCAAGAGAATTTTTCTAAAAAATATAACTGTTTGGCGTCTTCCCAAGTCTGAACTGTAACTGTGAGGACCGTCGCTGTAGTAGTCCGACACGCTTCCTCTCTAGCAATGTCCCGTAATTTATCTTTCTCTTTCTTAGTCAAAGTAGAGCGAGTTTGCCGCCCACCTTGCTTATCTTTATCTTTTTCCTCTGAAGACAAATGCTCCTCGTCAGAAACCTCATCCTCAGGGGCAGAGGGAAACTTATACGGGGCGGAGGTCGATCTAATAAGATAGAATCATCCTGAGGTTTATTAAGTATGGGATAAATGGGGCGCCTAATAGGGTACTGGCCAGTTACCTCTAAACAACGCTCCCTTTCTTCTTTTTCTTTTATTTCTGTCATCTCCTTATTTTTTAATTTTAGAGCTTTTTGAAATATCGTTTTTCGTTGTTCTTTCTCTGCTATAGCTGCTTCTCTCTTCGCTCTTTCATTCACTTCTTTCTCCCACATTCGTACACAATCAAACATATCTTGTCGACTTTTTTTGTTAAACAAACACTGTTCTACATATTGAATCTTTTTAATAGTGAAATGATCCATTCACAGGCCATTGGAGATCAGGATCCTTCTTTGTATATTTGTTCCACAGTGTACTATACATTATGGAAGAAATAATGTATTTAATATACATATGTCTATTAGGTGTTCCCTCTAAGGGAGCCGGCTGACTTCTTTCTAAATCCATTTTGGTACCACCAAGACAGCAACACAGCCTACGGAGTGTGCTGGAAACAGGCATGCTACCAAGTTTTTGTAAAATATTACGTTTCCAAATTGTTCAGAAGTAGAGAAAAATCTCCACATTACCTGCCATTATTTTCTGCAAAAAATAAATCAAACAAACAAAACCAGAATCTTGGCCAAGCAAACAAAAGTGCCGCATCAGCGACCTTACCAAACAAAAGTCTTCAACCTCCAACTGCCAATCTCTTGATCGACCTAATGGTCACTGCAAAAATAACGCCAAAGGATACCTCAGTCAGGACCGGCCGCCACCTGGAGGGTCAAATCGAAAAACCGGAAAAGTCACTTTGGCTGCAAAGACAAGGGTCTCCTCATGCAGGACGTCTCCTCAGTAATATTCCACTCTTCCGTCAAGACCACTCCTTCAGATGGCCGCGTCCTCGATGAGGCCCCACGTTTCGGGCGCCAACTGTGGAAGTATGCCTTTTAATGAGCACACCGGTGCAGGGGTCACCCTTCTCTTGTCCACGGGTCCATAGACCAACAAAATAGAGATTGGCACTGAAGCTGGAATTCAAATAACAAGTTTATTAATCACTCATGAGTGGGACTACATCCACACAGCACTCTCAAGTGCTGCCTGAGGTAGTACACTGAAGTCACAGACCATGGTGCTTATATACAGAGTTTGTTGCAGAGTAAGCATGTAGTTACAAATAGAAGGTATAAGCATACACAGGAATAACTACCAACAAACATGGGCAGTTGGGTGATCACTTAGTCAGCAGAGTGGGAGGGGGAACAGAACTGTTTACATCAGCAGAAAACAGTTGACAGTTATATCTTTAGCCAGGTGCATTCTAGCAGCTACAGGCCTTTTCTCAGCACATACGTTGCTGTAGCTTAGAATAGAAGGAGTTAACTAAAGTAGATGACTCAAGCAGATTAGAAAGGCAAGCAACAGTGAAGACGGAAGAATTACATAGCTAACAAAATGGATGCCACAACCAAGATGGCTTCAGCTTATGCTAACGGAAATTATTTCAGATTTCCACAATGCTTCCCTCCCTACTTGTATTTGCCTTTGATGGAGCGTAATTATCTTGTGTGAATTACCTTGGTCAATTCCTGCTCATTGAATAGTGTGACACTAATACATACTTAAGAAACATGATACCAGTGTGATACCAGTGTGACTCATAAAACACATGAGAGTTCAAACCTGCATCGTAAAAGCATGCAGTATGGTCGCAAACCAGATCGAGATGAAATGTATTCATGAGAGAGAGAGAAATTAATAATGTTAATGAATTCACGATTATTAATGTGCTGTGGAACACTATAAATGCTATAATGTGTGACGTAATGATGTAGCCTTTAACAAAATACGATTATGAAAATGTAAAATTACAGTACTCATTTAGTAGATAAAATGATTAACTTTAAGTCGAAAATGAATAAAATGATTTCTGCTCATATAGCAGCCTTTGTGGGTTGGAATTATCACCACAAAAGAAGTAGGTGGTGAAACTTATTAAAAGTTTCTAAACAGCAGTAAGTTTGTGACTGGCTAGACGGTGTACTTACTATTGGGCCTCTATTATGTTTTCTACAGGGATTTCTCTAAAGAGGACATAGGTATTTATCGTGCTCAACTGAAACCACTAATTGGGCTGTATAGGGTTTGGTTACAGTCATTTTTCCATCACTACCCCCCAGTCACCCCTGGAATCCTCACTTCAGAAATTTTAATCACGATCCCAGGCTTGCCTGTGTGTCACAATCTTTCTGATCAGTTTCCTCACAGATTTGCTGTGTTATTCATCACATTTATCTTATACGTTTCTCACTCCATGTTTGCTTTTGGTAATTTGGATATAATTTTGTATCCTTTGCTACAAACGGGACATTTCTAAATGTATCTTGGTTCTTTACACCTTGTGCATGTCAGAACAGATCTACCGATAGTTCTCTTTCACCTATCACTTGGTGAGACTGCAGAAACGTTATGTACACCTGATAGTGTATCAGGTGATACATTGCTTATCCTGTTTGTTTTTTGTGCAGCCTTGATAAAGTCGCGGGTCGATTTCCCTTGTAAGCGACGAAACACGTGTCGGCTGTTTGAAGACCCAGAGAATAAAGAAAAGAACAAGAATTCCCTTACTTGTGTTCAATTTGTGCTTACACTACGCACTCTTATAATTATTGTGACATTATTTACGTGTGCTGAGGATTTTCTTCTGTATGTTTAGTTGGCTCAGGCCGCCAGTTTTGGGGAGATCAGTGGTTCTCCTCACCTTACAGCACTGTGACAAAGATAGGTATCTTCACACCAATACTTGTGCTATTCTCCTGAGTGGCGCCATTTACCCTAAATACAATACCACTGTCTAGTAGCTTCCATATAGCAGCATTATTATGAAAAACCTGCAACTTCAAAATGTCGAGAGAAATGTGTTTGTTCATCTATAAATGTTTCGTAAATGAGTTGATGCTTGATAGAATAACAAAACGGTGTTTATAATATTAATCTTTATGAAAGGTATAATTCCAAAATGCAGAAGATTACCCTAAATGTTTGAAAAAAGTTAATAACTTTACTAGGTCATAATGTTTAGTAGGTTTTCGTGCAGGCCTAAAATGCATTTTCCTTCAATTATTTCTTCCGAATAAGACTAGAATATGCTAACATGACTTCACTATTAACTGTGTGAACTTTTGCTAAAGTTTCTTTCCCTAGTTTCTGAATAAAGGACACCCTCTCTGCTAGTACAAAACTGTGTTGACTTTGTTGCAAGCTCAGAAGAGAGCGCTTGGGAAAGGACATGATAAGATACAATTGAACTTAATAATTCCGAGGAGGACTGAAATTGAATTTTTAGCAGAGTAATGGAAATTTGACAATGCCATTACGTATAGTTTCCGGATCATTTGGGTAAGGTAACGATCACCCCATGGACAGACCATAGGCTTTGACCAATGGAAATCATGCAAACTGCGCAAAGGATACTTTTGTGGGAAGGAACTATGAACGATTGGAAGTATAACTACCTTGTGGGAAAAGGACTGTTGCCGGCTATCCTTGAAATTTTCCTATATGCCTGACATGCTGTCGGTCTGAACTCTGATTTCCCTTAGAACTGAACTCTCCTGACTTTCCCTGCGCTTTGCCAATTAGTTAAGGCGAGCAGGCCAAACCTTTCGACGGAAGGGTTGAATGACTCTGCTATTGCACGCTGTGTTCTAGTGTCCTTCTGGGCTCACCTTGAGTCTTCCGATCGTGATAATCTACAACAGATTTTTGGGTTTGTATGATTCTTGATTGCATTCTGAACTGTGATATGCACTATATCTCATTCTCTCTCTATCTCTCAGTAGGTATTATTTTGAAATGTATTTGTCTCTGAACTGTGATATGTTGTGATTTACCTGTAATCAATTGATAACCGATATTAAATGAAACTAATGTATAATTGGGCTTTGACTATTCAATTTGAAGCTTAAATGAAGATTTTGCTGTTATAACTGTATATGCGTATGTCCTTTCTTAGTGCTTAGTCATTGAATATATTATGTGTATTATGTTTGATTGGGAAGGCATTTCTTTATTTTAGGTCCTCATGAAGAAGTGCCATCCGTCTATGATTAACTGAGTCCCTATTAGCTGAATCAAAAGATCCATCGGAGGACCTTGTTTGTTTAGTGTTAGGTAGCAGTTGGTGTTGTAGGGTTATATGGGTCAAACTTGGTTATATTGAGGATTGCGGTTGCTGAGTATGAAGTCTGGTGGTAAAATTTATCTTATGTAGTTGTGTAGAAACACCACACCCCAGCCCCACATTTTCTGCTGCATCACCTTCAACCTGCAAACCTCACATTCTCTCACTATCATCACTCAATGCTACACTCACCACCATCTCTACCTCTGTAAACTTCTAGCTTCTGCTTTCCACAGTTTCCCAACTATCCCTGCCTTTACTCTCTGTTCTCTCTCATTTTCAAACTCTTATCACACTGGTTTCCTTCATTTTTACCTCTCTCCTTCCCATGTGTCTTCCAACTTCTTGTTTCCCTCCTACTTTTATCATTCCCAATTTTTCTTTCAGTTCACTTTCTGCTTCTTCCCTTACTCCTTCCCTTTTTATTTTCATTCCATGTTTTACGCTTGTGCCATCTCTTTTTCCCATTCCATCACTTCATTCATGCCCTGAAGTCCAGGGCCATTCTTTCTGAATTACTTTACAATTAATTTCTCTTTGTTTTTGTGTTTGTCTTCTTCTCAAACACAATCTCTCACTCACGGGATTATGCTGTCTTTTGCTTTTTTCAGCCTTTCATCTTTCTTTCTCTATTCTTGTTGTCCCTAGATTTCCATCTTTCCAACATCTTTGTTTTTTCCTGTCAGTTCCTTTCTATTTGCATATTTTCCCACCTCCTTCATTTTTGTTTCTTGTTTTTGCCCATTCTGCATTTTCTTATATCTCTTAGACTCTTCCCTTTTCTTTCTATCACCTTCTTTCTTTCTTATTCATTATTCCTATCCCTATCATTCTCTCCATTTTAGGTTTTGAATCCCCTTTCATATTTGCTCCCTTTGCCTCCCCTTCATTGTTCCTTCTTCTTCCCTGCTCCTTTGTTTCTCTCTCTATTATTTTCCCTCTTATATTCTTAGTCTTTCCAGTCACCGTGCTTAGTCCTAACTCTCCTTCACCCCATATACGTTCAGTTCTTTCAGGTCTCTTTCCTCATTGGGTTATTTATGATTCTCTGCCTAAGTCCATAGGATTACTTTCAACACATGCAATAGAATGCAATAGTCAAATTGGCAATAAAGCAAGATTCTCCTTCAAAGAACAGGTACATCACACACAGAAGCAGTTCAAGTTTCTCACACTCACAAGATATAGACCAAATTTATCAACACCTTGCACCAGTGCAAAGCAACCAAAAGTGGCACATACCAGCTCAGAGTGTTGGCTTACTTACTTTCCAGCACAAACCTTGTTCTACCCTGGGAGGTTGCCTAAAGGTAATGCAAAGCAGAGCAGTGCTTTGTGCTGCTTTGCATCAAGGGGGGTCCTATGGGTGGTACATAGGCATTCTCATGTAACTACCCATATTTTTTGATGCAAAGCCCCATTTACTAACATTTTACCCAAAAAATTATGCCTCCCTCCTCGAGGCAGACACAAAGAAGGAGAAACGTTTTCTTTTCTCCAAACTTTTATAACTTTGTAGTGTGCGCTAAATTGTACAGAACACATACAATGTGGGAAAAGTTTAAACATATGCTAGCCATAGCATCCTCCCAGTACAAAAGATATGTTAGACTCACTCAGTCAACATTCCTCTATGGTGCAAAGGCATGCCCTTGGCACTACCCATCCACAAAGTGCGGCAGCACTTGGAAAGAGAGCAGCATTGCCATATCTTTGTAGCTATGGTGCTATTCTGCTCTTTCCCTTTCACGCAACACAGTGCAGCAACTTTGGTTGCTCTGCTATTTTACGTGAAATAATAGTTCATATTTAGCAGCAGTTCAACGTTCATTCACGCACTCACATCAGATACTATGCCAGGAGCAGCATTGCAAAGGAGAGAAAGATTTAATTCTTCTGGTAGTGCACAGGCAGAACCAGTGTAAGGTTTCTTCAGAGGACTTGCACACAGAGCTGTACTGCAAGCTTCACTGATGCACAAAAATCATAGCAGAGGCAGCTGCTGTGCAAGTTTCCTTCAAACAAGCAACAGACACACCACCAACAATAGCACCACAAACGTTCCTCACTTAGAAAAGGTGCAGTTTGGACATCAGCTTTGAACTCACTCTCAGGTCGGCACATTACAGTGAGCAGCAGAGCAAAGCTCCCTTGTAAAACAGGTCCAGCATGGGCAGCAGCTGTGCAAGTTTGTCACACACTAAACATGAAAATTATGAACAGCAGCTCTAAAGCTCTTCCTCATAAAAAGCAAACTGGAGCACTGCAAACATCCCTTACAGGAGTAGTACACCATGGGAAACAAGGAGCAATAAGATCCACCTTCACTAGAGAGGTATAATATGGCTGGCTGCTGCTAGCACCTCACACCAAAACAGGTAGAATACCACCTAAACAGAGCCAGCTTATCTCACAAAACAGATGGTGCATGAGCAGCTTGAAGGGGCAACATCTTACATGTTACAATTTCAGTCATTCATTCCTGACTTTTTATCTGAAAGCACTGTGAAAATAGGGATGTCTAATGTGACAGGAACTATTCATAAAATCTAATAAAATAAGCAATCTCACTGTGACTTCATATGCAGTTGGATTATGCATTTAGGATCCATTTTTTAATCTGATAGCCGTGCTTTGAGATTTATAATACATAGGTTTCTGAGATAACTGCAGGATCAAATATGCATTTTGATCATTCATTTTTATTTTATTTTTTGTACTAATGGGTGCAATTCACATTAAAGTGTGTGCCTAGATTTCCTTTGACTACAATATTTTTGGTGTCTATAAGTTGTTCTTCACGTACTCAGGCCAATCAGATACAAGATAAAAAAAATTGCAGTTTGGAGAATTACAGTGTCTGGGTAAACAGGTCGGCCTGGGGCCTCTGTGCCATGCAAAAGGAGCTGTGTATGGCCGGCTGGCACTGTCTCCTACATTGTGAGTCCGGGGCAGGCCACACAAACACCTTCTGTTGTCCTCTGTGTGTGGAGTGGGTATTGAAGCCTTGGCCGCCTTACCGACAGCATGGTGAAGTACAGGTAACCATCAAAGGGACCGAGGTAGAGGCTCTGTGGGATACAGGAGCCAGAATGATCACAGTGGTGGGCCGGGTGGTTTCTCTGGAGCAGATTATTCCTGATGTCCTCCATAAATTAGACAACACTAAAAATGAGGGCAAATTTCATCCCATAGCAATCATTATTTTTGAGTGGGGAAATGTTACATGCCTGTCGAGGGGTAGCTGTGAGTCCTGACATTCCAGTGGAGTGCCTGTTAAGAAACAACCTTGAAACTTCTGCCTGGGCTGAGATGGAAAAGAAGACTCATGCAGAAATGTTGGGTTTGCATGAGTGGGCCCAAACAGCTCATCAGGAAAGTCAAGGGAGCGTGGAGTCTGGAACAATGGCCCAGGTTCTCAGAACCAAGAGGAATGGCAAGAGGTGTGGGAAGCCAGCCTCCAAACTTCACACAGCCCAGAAAGAATCTGAACTCCAAGGGGAGGATTTGAAGCTTTAAGGTGAAGAAGAGCCTACCCTGAGAGATCTGCCAGAGCTCTCTGAGTTGCATGGGGCAGGAGGACCCTACAATGAGGAATTCTGTCGTCAAGCTCAAAGAGAGTGTCCAACACATGAAGGCCTTCAGCACCAGGCTGAAGTCCTGAGGTAGGGGGATACCAGTGGAACCCACAGGATCTATTGGGAAGAGGGTGTCAGATACAGTGAAGCAGGGGACGTAGAACCTGAAGCAACCAGGAGATCAGTGACCCCCAAACAATACAGGGCATTCCTCTTAAACTTAGCCCATGATATCCCCTTAGCTAGGTATTTGGGGCAGACCAAAACCTGAGACAGGGCTGTCAACTACTTTTACTGGCCTGAGATGTCTGAGAAAGTGAAGGAGTTCTATCGCTCCAGCAATACCTGTCAAGCCAGTGGTAAGACAGGAAGCCAACCCAAGGCTCACCTGATCCCATTACCTGTGAGTGGGGAAACTTTTTGAGAGGATGGATATTGACATTGTTTGTCCCTTAGACCCTAAACAGCTTCAGGAACAGGTTCATCCTGGTGGTGGTGGACCATGCCATTTGGTACTCTGAAACCAATATCCAAGAATGGTAACTGCACCTGTGGTGGGCAGGCCCTGCTTGGTATGTTTACTAGAGTAGGGTTCCCCAAAGAGGTAATCTCAGATAGCTGTACATATTTCAAGTTTGCATACTTGAAGGCTATCTGGAATGAATGTGGGGTGACTTACAAGTTCACCAGCCCTTATTATCTCCAAACCAATCGGCTTGCGAAGAGAATCAATAACACCATAAAAGTTATGATTATATGGCTTTGTGAGAATCTCCATAGGAAGTGGGATGTCCTACTCCCATATCTTATATTTGCCTACAGGGGGTACCACAAAAGGGAATGGGCTTCAGCCCCATTGAACTTTTGCATGGGCACCCTGTCAAAGGTCCCTTATTTCTTGTGCAAGAAGGGCTGGAACTCTCAAAGAACTCAATCAGCACATTGTGGACTATGTGTTGGCCTGTTTATGAAACAGGCTTACAAAAACTTGGAGAAAAGCCAGGAACTTATTAACCACTGGTATGACCAAAAAGCAACCTTAGTGGAATACTAGCCAGGTCAGAAAGTGTGGGTTGTAGAGCTTGAGTCTTCTAGGGCCCTCCATGACAAATGGACTCGGGCCGACACACTACTGGAGAAGATGGGGTGCACCTACCTGGTGGACTTTAGCACCCCCGGACACCCTCATAGGGTGATCCATATCATGCTTCTGAAACCCCACTTTGACAGGGTGGACATAACCATACTCGTGGTTGCTGATGGAGGAGAGGAAGAGGAGATTGAGCCTTTTGCAGACTTCCTATTCCATAATGCCAAGAATGGTTTAGTGGAAGAAGTAGTACTCTCCCCTACACTGACAGAGCAGCAGCAGAGAGACCATCACCAATTGTTGAGGCAGTTTGCTAGACGGTTCTCGCTGACACCTGGACTGATCCAGTGGTGTGTTCATGACATTAACACTAGTGACAGCTTACCAGTTTGTAAAACAAAGTAGGGGCCAGCATCAAGGAAGAAGTGTCTAAAACGTTATGCCTTTTTTTGCATGATCACCCCATGTTTTTGGTCTGATGCTGTTGACTGTTTGACTCTGTACTGAGACTGCTAACCAGGCCCCAGTGATTTTGCTCTGACCCCTAAAACATGTCAAAATTGCCTATACTCCCAATTAGCATTTTTACCTTATCTGGAAGTCCCTAGTATATGGTACAAACTGTACCCAGGGCCTTTAAGTTAAAAGTTGCTAGTGGGCTGCAGCCACCATAGCATGACAGTGCAAAACATGACTGCATACGTACCGCTGTAGCCTGCCTGTGCAATTTCGACCTATCAAAATGCAAAACCCCTTTTGACAGGCCTAGACTCCCCTTTTAAATATTAGTAAGTCGCCCCTAAGTTGGCAGGGTGCATGGTATTTAAAAGTAGACAAGTAAAAGTTTAATGTAAAACACGCCTAACGGTGACTAACAGTATTGAAATCTTTACTGGCCTACTATGAACAGTGACATTATTATTTGTGGTAGACCACCATCCACAACTACTAATAATCTACTTACTCACAATAAGCCTTTGCCAGCCTCTTTCCCTATGCAACTTTTAAGCTGTTACTTTTTATTTAAAGAATTTGTAGTTGGACATCTGGAGCTATGGGAGCCCCCTCTGACACGTCAGATGTGGGGGCCTTCCGCACCGCAAGGGCAGTGGGGACCTCCTTTACACCCCTGAATGCAGGTATGGTGTCAAAATTCATGGCCTGTGCATACACAAATATAAAACTTTTATCAAGAATACATTTGTGTTGTTCTGATACATTATTTGTATAAGTGGGTATGAAATTGAAACTGACTTAATAGCCACCTAACAGCCATCCGTTTGCTAAATTCTTTGGAAAAACATTCATACAATAGGCTGTTGAAACATGTAAGAATCAAGGATACAGTCATGGTAGCATGTAACAAGGTCTGTGATTGAAGTCAGAGCTGCATACTAACTCAGGGGCTTATTTATGAGCCCCTTGCGCCACCAGTGTGTTGCTTTTTGTGGACACCGGCGGTGTAAAATATGCACCACACTGCGACATATTTACAAAGTGATGCATCTAAGCAGATGCAGCACTTTGTAAACCCCTGCACTACATTATACCTGCGTCAGGTATAATGTATGCAGGGTGGGCGTTCCCCCGCAAAGAAGGCTTGTAGAAGTGTCGCAGTAAAATCCAAGAGATTTCACTGTGGCACTTCTAGGGCGCCACTGCGTTAAATCCTTACACCTGCCTCACAGCAGACACAAGAGTGACGCAGGCCTTTTTACATGGGGCTTGCCCCATGTGAAAGGACAAATTGCTGGAGTTGCGTCTGTTTTCAGGCACACACCAGCAATGCGACTTTTGCGCCTACAGATACGACAGGAATACTGACGTATCTGTAAATCCTTGCGACATGGAGCACCGTACAGTAAGTACAGCGCATCAGTGGTGTCGCAAGGAGGACGCGCTGAAAAGCGTTGCATCGCTGTTTTCATTCAGCGATGCAACACTTTTCATGAATGAGACACTGAATGCTTAGGGGATGCTGCACTTTCTGTACCAGTATTTTTAACCTGATAGAGGTATATCAATATTTGGGGTCTATCTACGCAGCTTATCACTTGTGGGATTTGTGCTGTGAAATAGCAACCTGTTATGGCTTCCTATTGTGTGCATGTAGCCTTTAGGAAAGGACACTTGAAATGACTTAACCTTTTGACTTCTATGCCCTTTTCTCCCCCCACTTAATCATTACTGGAACCCGAGGACCACCCCCTCTGAATCATTAGTGGAATCCAGAGACCCTCACTGAGTCATTACAGGAAGCTGGGAACATTTTCAATTAAATGAACTACAAAACACAAAAAATACAGAAACAAGGATTCATCAAACACATACAAACATGAAATATTTTATTTAATTCACAAATGTAAAAAAGCTAAATGTTATTTTTAACGGGAAGGTTGTAGATGTTCTTAATTAACCTGAGGCCACTCATGGTCCATACTATATTCTGTTGAATGCATTTGGACTGCTCCCAGGTCTCAATTTGAGGATACTAACTTTATTTTTAGTCTCCAATTTCAAATTCTTTCACATACACAGAACGTTTAGAAATTTGCAATTTTAATTTTACTTCTTTATTTATACACACTTTATTAATCTATTAATATTATTTCATCTTCATAACGTTTGCAAATCTCAAATAAGAAATTGGAAATTATGGATTACTATTATGATTCTAAATCCATTTGTTTCGATGCGCTAGATTGGTGAATCCTTCCCTTTGTGCATTTTGTGGGTTGCACATAGTACGTTTTATGTTTGCAAACCAATTTGCAACTGGTGTGAGAAAATCACTTTAGTCCGTCGGGCAGCAGTCACACAAGGAAAGTGGATTATTAGTGTAATTAAAGAGACGGCTTTTGAGAGTCCAAGGCAATAAATTTTAAAAGCAGGCTTTATTGAAAGGGAGATAAAAAGTTAAACTGGCCCCAGGCAGGCACAACTCCAACTGTCACCAACATTCCAGATCATCAATGTCATGACAACCGCATTGGAATGCCATGATATAATACAGAACCCCTTATAATTCTATTACACACCACAACAATGGCAGGAGTCACCTTATGGAAAATATAGGAAAAGGGGCCTCATTGAGGGCGGAGATATGCTGGATGATATGAAAATTTTAGACTAAGAAGGAAAAACTTCTGTAATTGAAATATTTTTTCATCAAAATTAAGGGCTTATAGTACAAGGTTGCACTTGGAATGCAATTGAAATAAGTAACTGATGTAAACACAAGGTGCAATGTGTGCACGGGCGAAGTTTGTATAATTTCCTTTTCGGAAGTTGCGCAAAAATGCCCAGGAAATTGTGTGAAATTGTGCAGTAATACACAAAATTATGTTTTTGGCATATTGCTCTATTTGTTAGTGAGAATTGTGTCCTCGTGTTGCTTTTGACCAAAGGGGTGCATTTTGCTCTAAAAAAATAGTGTCAAATAGTAAATGTTGTGAATAACAGTCACTCGTGTTTGGTTCATTCGTGTTCTTATCATGCTGCTGCAATGAGATGTTTACCCGAACAAAGGGGCCCATTACGATTGCGGGCGGATCGCCACCGCCGGCCCGGCCGTGGCGATCTGCCCGCCAAATGTCCCTGGTACTCCCCCCGCAATATTAGTATGGCGGGGGGCACCGCGGCGGACGGAAAGACCGTCCGCCGCTTTTCCACCGGTCGACTTGTCGACCGGGCGGAAAAGGGACACAATATGGTGGCGGTGTCTGCAGGACACCGCCATTCATATTATGATGCGTGCGGTTATTGGCCTTTCCATGGCGGCGTTGCCGCCATGGAAAGGCATGTGGCGTTTGATATTGGGGACCCGTTGCGGGCCCCCAGGGTGTCGAGGGGTGGGGGGTGCACATGGGGGGTACCTATGGTACCCTCCCTCATTGCAATGCACTATGTGGCAGGCACCACGTGGTGTCTGCCATGTTGTGCATGGCAATGCTGTGCACAATCCTTTTACATTGCGAGCGGAGCTGCAGCCAGCAGATCCACCCGCAGTGTGAAAGGGCCAGGATGCGCCCGCCAGTGTGGCGGGCGCATCCTAATTTGCATGGCGGGACCGCCGCAACATCGGCGGCCGGTCCCGTGCTCCGTTGCGGTGGTGGGCGGACAAAGTCCGCCCGCCATCGTAATAGGCCCCAAAGTCTCAATTACGTTATGAGGTAAAATATCAAGCATTTTACGCAAAAGTCTTAACATAAAATTCTGGAAATTACATGTGATTATGCTAGCGCTAAAGCAATTTCACCTAGGCCTAAAATGTCAATACGGGAAATACAGATAACATGGAAAAGAAATAGTGAGGATGTACTATATGCTACCCTTCAACAAATGTGCTTCGGTGTCTCAACAGGGTCATGTGCTATGCGATAGAAACCTGTCATGATTTCCTACTACTGTGTGCAGGTATCTTACGTTAGAGGACACTTGGAATGACTGAAATACTCTGGAGAGTTCACTAAGAACTGGAACTGCCTGGCCCTCACAGGTGTCGGGAACTTGTGTGAGTATGGCTTGGCTACTCTGAGTTTGCCTTCCCAATGTTGGGTCCAATTAATTAATCGGGGCTAAAATGGAAAGACTAGTAACTTACATTTTTAATCTATCTCTTCCTCATCCTGTTCAAACAATGTGACTTGCTGCCTGAAAGCCTGCTCACTTTCCCTCCTTATGCTGTGCTGGGGTCTCAAAATATGCAATCTCCTCACCATGGACTAGAAGGCTACCATTTTGAAACAGTGTTGTATCATGGACCTCATTTTATAGTTTGCACATGATTACCAGTGGCTCCCACTTGGTGGTAAATAGCATATGCAAAGAAAACTTTGAATACTTGACACTTAACATTTGCAAATCACAACTAGGAAATTGGAAATCATCAATTACTATTACTATTACGATTACTTCAATAATTGAAATATGGAAATCATGAATTACTATTTCTATGAAGATTACTTCTGTAATTGAATAATTCTGTAATTGAAATACATGTTCTTCAAGAAGGGTTCTTAGCACAAGGTTGCACTTGGAATGCAAGTGGACTAATGAAGTTATGTAAAGCACAAAGATGCAATATAGGCATGGGCCAATTTTGAATAATTTACTTTTCTGAAATTGTACAAAATGCCCAAAATATTATGTGAAATCATGCAGTATTACACAAAATGATGCTTTCTGCATTTTGCACTACTTTTTTAAGCAAGAAATGTATCCTCACATTCATTTTTGGCAGAAGGGCACATTTTGCTCTAAGAAATAGTGCAAAATCATGCATGACCTTAACTCATGTTCAGTTTGTTCGTGTTCTTATCGTGCTACCGCAATCGAATTTTTACCTAAACGAAATCTCTCAAGCATTTTGCGCATTTTTTGTAACATGAAATGCTGGAAATTATGAGAAAAAATTCTAGCGCAAATGAAATTTTACATAGGCCTAAAAATTCGGGGTGGACGATTAATTCCGCTCCGCCGGTGGAGTTGGCAGTTTTGGACACTGTGCGTTACTCATATAATGTGGAGTTCCAGCCAAATGCCACCAAACGCTGCGTGGCGGAGTTTTTTCTCCTGCAGGGCTCACCAAATGTAAGTTGGCAAGCGGAAGCAAGAATTGGTGTCTCCTAGTGTGATTTTCAGGCGCTAGGAAGGCACCCAGTGAGATTATCCCCAACACGGGCGGTCGTGACCGTTCACAGTAAGAAAACTGCCACTTGTGTAGAAAATCTAATTCAGCGGCAGGCAGCAAAACCGACTTGAGAAGCAGGGCCCTCTAGTGCACTGCTTGGTGCTGCTCGCGCTGATTTCACCGTGGAACAAGCTCCTGGTGCTAAAAATCAGCGCAAGCAGTGCATCGTGCTGAGTCCACCTGTTCGCGGAACTCTGAGGATTCTCGCAGAGTTTTCATATAACTCTGTGGAATTCAGCAGAGTGAAACTCTGCAAGTTCCCCCCACCCCTACCTAAAATATCAATATGGGAAATACAGATAAAATAGAAAGAAAATAGTGACAAATGTAGCACATGCTACCGATAAACAAATATGCTTCGGCGCCTGATCAGGGGTATGAAGCACAATATAAATGCAACTACTGTGCAATACTATACTGTATGAGAATATTGTGTGAAACCAATTTGTTTTCACTGTTGCAAGGTGTGGACACATTGTTTGTTTGTATGTATGTATTGGGTCGTATATAGCAAGACTATACCTAAGAAGCCATGGATCACTATATGTGATAGATGGAGTAGGGTTCTGCCTTATGGTTGGCACAAAGTGTCTGTCGTTTTCTGAAGGCTTGAAGACGCAACTGTGCATGCAGGTCTGTCAGGGAGGAAGAGATGAGGTTGTACTGCTCTGCCCCATTTGATGAGTCAAACAGGTGTGTGCAGGACAATCATCAGTCAAGCAAAGGAAAAGTTAGGGATGTCCGCAGGTAACATGGCGCTACCATCTAGCTGGAAAAGGGCCAAGTCTTGGATTATTGTTATGATGTCTGACTCTGGCAAGTATGGTTTTACTCTACAAAGAAGTGTTACCTGGTACTATGTGTTCAGGTGGGAGAGATATTCTGGGAAAATCAAGGGATGCACACAGTTAGCTTCAGCAGTCATGTTGTGTGTTTCCTTTTCTGACTACACGTAACACATTACCAGAGGACTATGGACGTGCCCACAGCTCTTGATTAGGAAAAATATGGCTGCAGATGTAAAATGAGTGCTAAATGTGGACGTCATCTTTTGCCTGACTCATTCCCCCTCTGGGACATAAAATAACGACACACTGGGCTGATGCTATAAGCAAGAATGCGTCTGTCTGGGTTTCTTTCTGAGCAGGCTGCAAAAGAATGCGTGGGTGGTTGGAAACTTCCACCGCACTCTGGAAGTCCCACCGTTCAGCTGGACTTTTGCAGACTTCGTGAAGTCATCGTTCCCTTCCTTGAACGGAAACCTCTTCTAAAATCAGGCGGATAAGTAGTCAGACGGATCACTAAATGTTGCAATCCAGCTCATGTCGAGGTCACCAAAATCAGTTTCTTAAACTCTTTTCAATAGCCATTGATCAGGAGCGCCTCTTTTCACACTCCCTCCACCCTATTGTTTCCATAATCATTAGAAACCAGAATGAAAACAAAGACAATATTTATTGGCCATAAGTTGCTGTCGAATTGCTAGGAATGACAACGGGAGCCTTGATGTTGTTATGAACCTACAGTTTGATAAAAGTACTTTCTTTCCCGCTGGAGAGAGTACAATTTATAGAAATATTTTCAGTAAATTAAGATAGTTCATCTTCCATATTTGTGTAAATTCATCGATATTTGTTGGTGGATAGGAGTGATCTCGGCATTTCAGCTATTTTTTAGCACAAAGGGGCCGATTCCGATCTCGGTCGGAGGCGCACCCAATACCATTCGGTCGGGAAAAAAGCCATGCGAAAGCCTGTTTCCCGACCGATCCGTACAGTACACCGAACGAGCAAGTACGATGCGCACAACTGCAAAAAATCCGGCCGAGCCGTACTCACCCAAACCAGGTCCTGTTCTCCGACCGAGGCGAATCCGGAAACGCCGAATCGAGTCGCACAGAAGGAAAAATGCAGCCCCGTCCGGCCGGACAAGTACGATGCGCTTTCCGTACACTCCGAACCCGTCGCTACGCACGGCACGTCAAAGCATCCGGGAGAGGCGCACATAAGCTCCGATTCGCGCCACAACACGATCCACGGCTCCGAGACGAACACGGCACCGACGAGGACGACACGAGCGACGAGGACGAGGCGAAGCGACGAGGACGACGCCAAGCAACGAGAAGGACGAACGACACGAACCAACCATGAATCCCTTCGTCCCGATCATACCAATATTCTACATTTACTACCGGAACAGGCACGGACGCGTACGGCGCAGAAGGTAAGCCAGACACCAACCACAAAACACATACAACACGTACACGGCACATCACACACACACACGGGGATGCTGAATATACTTACACCAGCAACAGCAGCACCATAGGGGCGGGATGCCCATCACCAATGCCACATATGCACACAGGGGCCTGAATGCGCACCACCACCCCTACCCATGGGGGCTGGATGCCTACCACTACTACCACCCTTAGCCAGGGGGGCTGGATGCCTACCACTACTACCACCCTTAGCCAGGGGGGCTGGATGCCTACCACTACTACCACCCTTAGCCAGGGGGCTGGATGCCTACCACTACTACCACCCTCACCCAGGGGGGCTGGATGCCTACCACTACTACCACCCTTAGCCAGGGGGCTGGATGCCTACCACTACTACCACCCTCACCCAGGGGGGCTGGATGCCTACCACTACTACCACCCTTAGCCAGGGGGCTGGATGCCTACCACTACTACCACCCTTAGCCAGGGGGCTGGATGCCTACCACTACTACCACCCTCACCCAGGGGGGCTGGATGCCTACCACCACTACCACCCTCACCCAGGGGGGCAGGATGCCTACCACTACTACCACCCTTAGCCAGGGGGGCTGGATGCCTACCACTACTACCACCCTTAGCCAGGGGGCTGGATGCCTACCACTACTACCACCCTTAGCCAGGGGGCTGGATGCCTACCACTACTACCACCCTCACCCAGGGGGGCTGGATGCCTACCACTACTACCACCCTCACCCAGGGGGCTGGATGCCTACCACCACTACCACCCTCACCCAGGGGGGCAGGATGCCTACCACTACTACCACCCTCACCCAGGGGGGCTGGATGCCTACCACTACTACCACCCTCACCCAGGGGGCTGGATGCCTACCACCACAACCACCCTCACCCAGGGGGGCAGGATGCCTACCACTACTACCACCCTCACCCAGGGGGGCTGGATGCCTACCACTACTACCACCCTCACCCAGGGGGGCTGGATGCCTACCACCACTACCACCCTCACCCAGGGGGCAGGATGCCTACCACTACTACCACCCTCACCCAGGGGGGCTGGATGCCTACCACTACTACCACCCTCACCCAGGGGGGCTGGATGCCTACCACTACTACCACCCTTAGCCAGGGGGGCTGGATGCCTACCACTACTACCACCCTTAGCCCGGGGGCTGGATGCCTACCACTACTACCACCCTCACCCAGGGGGGCTGGATGCCTACCACTACTACCACCCTTAGCCAGGGGGGCGGGATGCCTACCACTACTACCACCCTTAGCCAGGGGGGCTGGATGCCTACCACTACTACCACCCTTAGCCAGGGGGCTGGATGCCTACCACTACTACCACCCTTAGCCAGGGGGGCTGGATGCCTACCACTACTACCACCCTCACCCAGGGGGGCTGGATGCCTACCACCACTACCACCCTCACCCAGGGGGGCAGGATGCCTACCACTACTACCACCCTTAGCCAGGGGGGCTGGATGCCTACCACTACTACCACCCTTAGCCAGGGGGCTGGATGCCTACCACTACTACCACCCTTAGCCAGGGGGGCAGGATGCCTACCACTACTACCACCCTCAGCCAGGGGGCTGGATGCCTACCACTACTACCACCCCCACTCATAGGATGGACAATGCATGACACAACCAGCACACCACAACCTAGGGAATGCAAGATAAAGACATCCCCCCACCACCATGACAAGCGTGTGTAGGCTGTGTCAAATGCCTACAACACCGAACATGACTTTGAACATACAATGTGACCCCCTAGCACATGTGCCACACATATATGTGTGTGGCACCCACAATGCAAGCAGCCCATGACCATTGTGGCAATGGGGCCTAAACCCCCATCATCACAGTGACCAAAAGGTAAGTGTGGGGTCCATAGCTGAAGCACATTTTGACCATTGTGGCAATGGGGTCTAAACCCCCATCATCACAGTGACCAAAAGGCAAGTGTGGGGTCCAGAGCTGAAGCACATTTTGACCATTGTGGCAATGGGGTCTAAACCCCCATCATCACAGTGACCAAAAGGCAAGTGTGGGGTCCATAGCTGAAGCACATTTTGACCATTGTGGCAATGGGGTCTAAACCCCCATCATCACAGTGACCAAAAGGTAAGTGTGGGGTCCATAGCTGAAGCACATTTTGACCATTGTGGCAATGGGTCTAAACCCCCATCATCACAGTGACCAAAAGGGAAGTGTGGGGTCCATAGCTGAAGCACATTTTGACCATTGTGGCAATGGGGTCTACACCCCCATCATCACAGTGACCAAAAGGTAAGTGTTGACAAAGAAAGAGCTGCAACTGCCAAACTGCATGGATCATTCCTGGTCACAGAACCAAAAACTCATCTGTGGCAAAGTAGTGTATGTGTCCCATTGCAACATAAATTGGGTGAGCCAAATACTGCAGTGCAAATGAGACATTCCTTTGGCCATGTGCAGACAAACAACACCCATGGGGGCTGACACCGTCAACATTCATCAATGACACAATGACAGAAGTGACCATCAGAATGCAGAACCACATATTTGCACCAATGGGCACACAAATGCAGATATCCTGTGGAGACAGCAGATGTGAGGTGAACAGATACCATACCATGGCAGCAATGGGACACACAAACCATGATCACTGTGCTGACCGATGACCTAGGAGTCCCAGGGACAGCAGGGGAAACACACCAAACAACATACAGCCAATGGCACACCCAAGATATGCCAATGCAGTGGTGCAGATGCACAAACACAAACAGGCAGACCAACACTGTCATCATACACAGCAGGTGAGGGGGTGCCAGTGTCCCCAGGCAACCACACAACACATGAGGAGAGCTGAATACCAATCATACAGATGTGCATACACTGCCACACTAAGGTAACTCATGGATCCAAATCCCCTATGTGGGCAAGCAGGCATTGTCAGATGAGAGGGAGCACAAAACACACATGTCACACAGGCACATAGGAACAACAACTGACACAGCAAGACACAGACACACCACAGCACCACCCCCAGGGCCCCCACAATGTGGTGACCCTTGGCTGCATAAAAATCCCACTCTGATGACAAAGCTGAATGTGGTTCACACTGTGAACCACAGTCATGTGTCCTGAGCAACAAACTACCATCACACCGACACAAGCACAAATCAATCAGCATGGCCAGTAAGCCAAGGCCAACATGGAGGCAGGGGTCTAGCTGGGCAACAACTCCCATCTGCACACACTCAAGACCACACCCCTCGACCTCCAACAATGTGCAGCAGTGAAGTACACATGCACTGGTGACATTGCACATGCACCCATGACTATTCCAGGGTGGTGGGTGGGAACCAAGGTGCAGAAACACATCACACATGGCCACTCAACAAGACTCCTGAATGTCTGACACACTGCACACTACGCTGTACATGGACATGACGGCGATACCACACCAACCAATGGGATCCCAGCCACAGTCACACACCAATGAAGAAGCCAAGGTCACCCACAAAGAACACACATAGACAACAACCAACATCGCAGCCCGGACCCTGAGGAGTGCCAGCAGTCACACACACAACGTGTCACAATAACTTAAAGATAACACGAACTGAAAATCACATGACAGGGGCAAACAACAAGTGCCAAGGGGAAACCTGACTGTGACCCATCTGCGTCTGCACACAAACTCAGCCCTGACAGCAAACACACCTATGGGTGACACCCTGATGACCAGTAATGTGCCATGCACCCACATCACAGAGAACACAGGGAGAAGACTTTGGGGGAACATAGCTCAAGTCAGCAAGCATCACAAACAGGTACAACACTAGGGATCACAGCATGCGCAGATAAATGGAAGTGAACACACAGACATGCACATACAACACACACCTTGGGCGCAGGCAATGTCACACGTGTACACACTGCCTTGAGGGGACTCCACTCCTGTGTGAGGAAAGCTGTGCCATATGTTGCCTCAGTAGGGCCCCATCATGTCAGCTGAGCACTTGGTCACACAATCAACAATTAGCACCAAATGAGGGCTCCCGTCACATCAGCCTGGTCATGGATGGGCCAACGGAATCATCAGCACAGATCCAACACACTTGTATAGCAATGTTGCACTGACTACACGGATGAGTCCTTCCCCATTGATGCCCAAACCTGCATGTCCAGTGGAGATGGCAACACGGTCAGGGAAGTAGACAAATCCAACAATGGCAGGCACAACAGATGTGCAGGGGTGGAAGCCACAGATATGAAATTGCTAATGTAAGTAGGGAATCCCATTGCCAAATACTGAACACATGACACCCTCAGATGCTGCTATGGATGACATGGATACACCACATGATAGGACACATTCCCCCTGGACCACATGGGTTCCTGCACAGTAACACTTCATAATCATGAGACCAGATATCACCATCACTGCAGCAAGGGCATGGTTAGCAGCACCAACAACATGTACATCTGAAGCATGAGCACTAGAGAAAAGAAAGTTGCTTTATTCAGCATATGTGTTGAATGAAAACGACGTCCAGAAAAAAAGAGCAAAGGCCAATGGCCAGTCCATTGTCAAAGTTCAAACAGGGTGACACTGGCAGATGTCACCCTACGCATGCCTGCACAAAACCAGGGACAATCCACTAGGAGGGGCAACCGGGGGGGCAGGCCAGGATCAGGGCTCACCAGGGGGAGTCAGGGAAGGGGTGGTGGGTGCTGGAGAGCCACTGACAACTGCAGTGGAGGTGTCTGACATGGTGTGTGCCGGCACAACTGGGGGGCATGACTCAGATGTCGTGGGTGCCGGCACAACTGCAGTGGACCCTGCAGATGGAGTGGACAGGTCCGCCACTGCAGTGCCCAAGTCAGACAGGGCGGTAGTGGACTCCACTGCAGTGCCTACCTCCAGGGGAGGAGAATGGGGAACAGGCAAGGTGGGTTGGACAGAGGGGGAGGACACCCTCACCACATCAGTGGCACAGACAAGCGCAGCGGGGGTGTGGTGCTGGGAGAGCAAGTGGCAGGGGAGAAGGCCTGATCCTCTTGGGGATGGTATATCTGTGGGTGGGGGAACCTGGGGCAGGGTGTGGTGGGGGCACCTGTGCAGTGGGGGCCTGAGGGATGGAGGACGGAGACCTTGTGCCTTGGTCTTGCTCTTAGGACTCCGGGGGGACTTGCGGGTGGGGGTCTCAGTCCGTCTGCGCCTGGGGGAGGGTGTCCGGGGGCGAGGGGCACTCTGCTCCGTGTGGGTGGGCTTCCTCTTCCCCCGGGATGCTGGAGCAGCTTCATCGATGGGGAAGAGGCCGAGGTCACAGAGGAAGAGCTGCTGTGACTTTGGGGTTGCAGGTGAGGCAAGGGAGGGTGCTTTGGAGGGAGAGGGAACTGAGGACTGCGCATGTGGATGCGTGTGTGTGTTCCAGGGCCCCATCCCCTGTGAGTCTGGCTTCAGTCCTCTGAATGTGCGTGCGTGTGCGTTTTGTCATTGGCGTGTGTGTCAGTGTGCTGGATGTGTGTGTGCTGGTGTGTGCCTGTGCCAGTGTGTGTGTGCTTGGGATGGGTAAGGTGCTGGGGAGTGTGGATGGAGCAGAGGCAGGAGGGGTGAGGGACCGTTTGAGGAGGGACACTGCTGCCGTCAGGGAGGAGTCCATGGACCTATTGCCCCTCTGTAGGTCAGACATGCCCGATGAGATGCCCTCCATGAACGACACCAGCTGAGTCAACAGCGCGGTGTGCGCATGGAGGACACTCAGCATGGCTGTCTGGCCTACATGGAGCTGGCGAAGGAGGTACACAGACTCCTCACTCAGGGCAGCAGGGGACACAGGGGCAGGGGCTGCGGTGCCTGGCCCAAAGGAGACACGCTCCCGGACATGGGAGCCTCCACGGACCTGGGGAATGGGAGCCGATGGGAGGGCGGTGGTGGTGCTGGTGGTGGCGGGGACAGCAACACTAGCTGGGGTGTGGTGGCTGCTGACACCCGCCTCCACAAGGGAGTCATCCTCCGAGTTGCTCTGGTCCTCAGCTGAGGTGGATGCTGCTGAGGACTCCTCGGTGTGGCTCCCCTCGCCCTCCGTGCCACTGGGTCCCTCCGACCACTCCTCGGCTGCTGACCCAGTCTGGCTCTCTGGCTCCTCCTGGTCCGTGGAGCTGTCCCCTTCCGTGGCCGTGGATGTATCTGCAAACAATGGGGAAACAGACAGACATCAGTCACCTGCACAAAACGCACACACCACTGTGAGCACAGCACATCACAGAGCAAGCTCTGGCATCATTAGTTGTACATTGCTAAAAGTGCCCTAACTGAACAGGAGAAGCCAATTGTCAGTCTGATGCCAAGCATGGCACTCACATCCCACATGGCCTTGCACCCATCTGTCTGGTGTCTGTTGGATTGCAACACCCCAGTGTGGACACATGCACCAAGTACACAGTAGTTGGACAGTGCAGAGGACACGGTGTGGACACATCACAGCTCTTGCCACTGAGTCAGTACAGGTTTCCGGATGAAAGGGATGCCCAGAGTCAAATAGGAAATGCATGTGATGCATACCAGCGACAGACACCATGATGCACCCATGTCCTGATAGCCAGCGCCACTATGGTGTGCATGTAGCACATGTCACTCCCCTGCAGGCTCACCAATCAGTAGACACATGCCATGGTGGAGGCATGACTGCAAAGTCATACATCACTGTCTCAGTGATGTATGACTTTGCAGCCAGACAACAACACTCTGCACTGTGTCACAATAGTAGGTCATGGGGAATGCAAGTCCTGGAGCTGCACAAGTGCACATGTACATCCCCCCACAACACATCCTCTTAACCCTCATCTGTCCAGGTCATACCTATTGGACATATGGGAGACCTGTGACACTACCCTCTGAACCTGAGCCCCTCACACTCTGCTGTGAATGGGGAACAGCTGCCTGAACTTCACATTCACATGCCCCAGTCTGCATGGGCAGCTGATCAGACACCTATGTGACACACAAGTATCGTCTCCTATGGTCACATCTCCAGTGGCATGCTGAGCCCCTACAAAGAAACTCCACAGCAGTCCTGGCGACTAATCCACAGCACACTGACACAGAGGCAGACACCTGAGGGGTCAAATCACTGCGCACAATGTGTCAGCTGATACACGGGAGTGGGAGTACAGAGTGTATTGTATGGCCTGGAGTAGGCATGACTGTCCAGCCCCACATGAAAGAGGGATGAGCCCTGGACTGTAGGCAGCTGGCTAAGTATGTGTGACACACGTCATATACATACTCCTGGGGCCCAAACATTGTTCCCACCCACAGCATGGGTGTGTGCCAGATACCCCAGCCACATGTGGTGGATCAGCTCAGCAATTGGACCACAGATCAAAGTAACACGCTGAATACATGTCAGAATACAGGCATTGTGTAAGCAATGGACCCACCCATGATGCCCACCACAGAGTCAGGGAAACAGATGCTGTCTCCCACCTTGAGTCAAGCAAACTGCAAGGACACAGTCCTAAGTGACAGAATTCCCTGCATGTAAGGGCCACACCTGGGTATCAGATGAGGAGTGGGCAGTGCACAATAGAGGGACATGGCTCCTGGACAACATGACTGCTGTACTGTGGCAGTTTAACCAGGCCCGAGGAGGGCACATAGCATGTTAGACAGAGTTCACAGTGCAGTCTTTGACTCACCCCCTCCTTGCTGCTCTCTGGCCTTCAGCTGCCCATCCAGGTCTGGAAAGACCACCGCCAGGATCCTGAGCATGTGGGGGGTCAGGGTCCGTGTTCCGCCCCTCCTGCTAGGAGGCGACAGCTTCAGCTGGACCCGTGCAATCCTCCGGGTCCAGCCCCGAAGGTCCTGCCACCTCTTTTGGCAGTTGCGGATCCGGCGCTTGTAGACCCCCACGGACCGGACAGCCCGGACGATGTCCTTCCAGATCTCCTGCTTCCGATGGGCAGAAGCCTGTCAGGATGACAAAGTGATAAGGCCATTACTACCCATGCAACATATCCGTGCATGACACAGTTGCATATACATGTCGCAATCACAGGGGCACATGGTGTACACAGGCAGTGCACGGCTGCCCATGGACAGTTTTCCAGAAGTCACTACATGGTATCATTGCATGGGGAGTAAAACCCTGTTCAGAAGCACTGTCACTGCACCATACCTGTCCAGTGCAAGTCACTACACACTATGGGGGGTGACAACTACTCAGTGAGCCTGCTAGCCAGTGGCGTGCAGACTCTCAGCCTTGCTAGTCAGACAAAATGCACATTCAGAAAGGCAGTGCACAGGACACTCACCTGCTCCCCTGGTGTCCCATACAGCTTCCTGTACTGTGGAAGTAGGCTGTCCAGCAGGGCCTGGTTCTCTTCAAGGCTGAAGGCTGGGGCTCTCTCCACAGTACGTGCCATTGCAGGGTCCAGAGGGGCAGAGACAGCAGCAGTGCAGTGGCAGATGTAGTCTTGGAGCATGTAGTGCAGGCAAGTGAGCTCTCAGGGGAATAGCCAGCAATATATATGTGCTGGAGAGGCAGATACTGTCCCTTGTGTCCAAAGTGATAGGTCCAAGTCGTTTGCATCTTCTGAATCTGGCCAATCCATGGAATAGCAGCACCAAAACACGCCCACAGCATCCTTCAAATCTTCAACTTCATGACATACATGATTTTGCAACATTGTTGTGGGTGACCAACTGATTTTCCAGCAACCGACTCGCTCGAAATTCAAAACGCGTCCGTTGCCAGGCAAGCCCATTGTCAATGGGTGCGCACCGATCGGTCCATTGCGGTACAACGCGTACAGGGGTACAACGCGTACCCGCACACATTGAATGCAATGGGCCGGCCGGAGGCACCGATCGGTCCATTGCAGTTCAACGCGCACAGGGGTACAACGCGTACCCGCACACATTGAAAGCAATGGGCCGGCCGGAGGCACCGATCGGTCCATTGCAGTTCAACGCGCACAGGGGTACAACGCGTACCCGCACACATTGAAAGCAATGGGCCGGCCGGAGGCACCGATCGGTCCATTGCAGTTCAACGCGCACAGGGGTACAACGCGTACCCGCACACATTGAAAGCAATGGGCCGGCCGGAGGCACCGATCGGTCCATTGCAGTTCAACGCGCACAGGGGTACAACGCGTACCCGCACACATTGAAAGCAATGGGCCGGCCGGAGGCACCGATCGGTCCATTGCAGTTCAACGCGCACAGGGGTACAACGCGTACCTGCACACATTGAAAGCAATGGGCCGGCCGGAGGCACCGATCGGTCCATTGCAGTTCAACGCGCACAGGGGTACAACGCGCACTCCCACACATTGAAAGCAATGGGCCGGCCGGAGGCACCGATCGGTCCATTGCAGTACAACGCATCACTGTACATGTGACTGGCATATGTCAGCATGCCTGTCTCAGATGGACATATGCCAGCCACAGATAGCTCCCAGGGAGTGAGGGGCACACCTACATCACGACAGCCTGTCCAAACCTTATCATAAGGCATGTAAGGCTGCATTTCCTATTGTGTGTATGTTGGTGTACATGTTGTCCTGTGGGTGTCACCTGTGGGCAGCCACCCCCAGGCTGTGCACGTGTTCATGGGGACAGGATCCTGGGTGTTACGTGTACGTGACCACTGTGATGTGCAACTGTTCATATCTGTGCATGTGCCATGGTCACATTTCACAGTGGTGTTTGTGTATGTCATGTCACATACCCCGTGAGTCCCATGTGGGACGGTATGTTTGAGCCAGGGTGTCCCAGTGGCACAATAGTGATGGCCCTCCACAGTCTTTGTGCATGTAGTGTTTACAATGTCTCTGATTTCATGTGCACAATGGGAGACAGTCTCCACATCCACGTTGTGTGTGCATGGACTCTGATGTTGTGCGTGTGTGTCACAGACGTCCATGTCTGTCCTGCCGTGGCAAGTGGGGCCACTACCTGTGGGGGTCATGTTTGTTTTGCTGTGGTGTACACATGATACTCCATGTGATGCCAGTGTCCATGTGGCATTACAGGGTCCCTGGGAATGTACCTGTCGTTGAGCTGTGGTGCCTGGGGCACATCTGTCCTCACATGTCACTGTGGGGGGTGATTGTGACACGGCAGCAGGAGATGGGAACTGTGACACGGCATCATGATATCCAATGGGCCAACCTGGGACAAATTGATGCCACCTGTAGGACCGTGTTGACAGATGTTGGCCATGTATGTACCATACATGTCCTTCCGGTACTGCACACTTCATGTAGTTGTGCCTCATAATGATGTATGTTGGGATCTTGAGTGTGTTCAATGCCGCATATGTGGGGTGACTGACAATCTTGCTTACTTCTCCTCTGCACTGCAGGGCTCCTGCTGTCCATCGGCCATTCCCAGACCTGGCAACGATGGTGGAACGGGACAGCATCCGACGGTACCGCTTCACCAGGCAGCTGATTGAGGATTTGGCAGTGCAGTTGTCCCCACATTTGCAGCCTGGCCGGCCGTATCCTACAGCGCTGACCCCCAAGGTGAAGGTGATGGCAGCCCTACACTTCTTTGCCACCGGTACCTTCCAACATACTGTGGCGACTGCTGGTGGGATGTCACAGACCATGTTCAGCCGTGTGCTCCGCGATGTTTTGGCGGCAATGTTGCTCTTCCTGAACCGGTACATCTATTTCCCTAGACTGCGACGACTCACTGACGTGAAGAGTGACTTTTATGCCCTGGGGAGGATGCCGCATGTCATTGGCTCCATTGATGGGACACATGTGGCTTTGGTACCACCACAGGCCCAGGAGCAGGCCTACAGGAACCGCAAGCACTACCACTCGGTCAATGCACTGGTGGTGTGTCTTGCAGACATGACCATCACACACGTGTGTGCCCGTTTCCCTGGTTCAGCACACGATGCCTTTGTGATGAGGAGTAGTCGCATCCCCAGGATGATGGCACAGATGCAGAACCAGCGTGCCTGGCTTGTCGGTGTGTACTGACTTTGTGCCATTGTGTGTGATCTGATCTGTAGTATTCCGCCCACTTTTCCAAGTCAGCTAATGTGCACTTGTCTGTCCGTAGGTGACTCGGGATACCCCAACATGCCGTGGTTGCTGACACCCCTCAGGAACCCTGTGACACCTGCCCAGATGCGCTACAATGAGGCACATGGTCGGACCAGGAGAGTGATTGAGCGGACCTTTGGTCTCCTGAAGATCCGCTTCCGCTGCCTGGACAAGACCGGAGGGTCCCTCCCATATGCCCCTGCGAAAGTGTGCAAGATTATCATCGTCTGCTGCATGCTCCACAACCTGGCAGTGCGGAAGGAGTTGCCTCTCATCCAGGATGACGATGACCAACATCCGCCACCTGTGGAGGATCCTGGCCTGGACCACGATGCCAGTGACGATGATGATGATGATGATGGTGATGGTGATGTCCGCACACAGCTCATCACCAACTTCTTTAGCTGAATGTGAGTATCCTGAGGTGTCATGTCAATGATGTGAGTTGGCATGATGTGTGGGTGGTGCTCTGGTGCTGTTGGAGTGTGTCCATGGGCTACTTGACTGGATGTGTGTTGCGATGTGTGGTGACAGGTGGGCTGTACTCCCCAACAGTGTTGACATGCTAACTTGGTTCTGGGTGGGTATCTTGTAACATGTATTGTGCATGAGTTTTGCTGTTCTAGTCCTGTACTCCATTGCTTTTGACTGTGTGTCATTTCTGTCCTTCACAGGGTACTTTCAGATTCGTTTGGTCAACTGTGTCCACCGACGACGTGATTGCACATCCAGGCTGGTAGCTGTTGTGTCCCTACAGGTGATGTGCGCCACACCCATGGACTTCCTTCCGTCTACAGTTGTTGACCCCACCTGGCCCGCTGCCAGGTGGGGTTACCTTGCATCTGTAGTGGTTACGGCATGTTGCAACTGTGTAATATACCTGTGCTTCACTTAGTGATGTGCGTTGTCTGTGGTCACACATTTGACTGCCATTTGCTTACTGCACCTGTGGGCTACTTGACTACAACTGGGAATGGGTGTGGTGTCTGTGCATTGCACCGTCTTCCCTGGCAACATCAGTGTAGGCAATGAGTCAGATGGCCTAGGTGTGTATGTGTCGTGTAGCCCTGGTGGTGTGTCTCCCTCATGTGTGTCACGTTGCCTGTACTCACATGCCTGTGTTGTCCTTGCTGTTGCAGTTCGCATACACAGTGTAATTTTGCAGTTCATCATCCCCATAACAGCACCCACGTTGGAATCACGACAGAGGCAAGTATGGTGTATTAGTGTGTTTATTGTGATACATTTGTGTTAATAGTGCATAGGATGAGTTGTGCTGTACATGAATCTTGCAATCCCAAGTTCCTAGGTGAATTGAAAGTCCGGGTAGACAGGATCCCCAGTATCGGGGCCACAGTTGTCTGACACATTGGTCCAACTTGTACTCCCCATGCAATGTGTGGGAGTAGTGTTGCCGTCAACAGGGTGAACAGTCTGTGCACAAAGGCGAACATCCAGAACAGGTTCAGGCTTCCTGGGAGTTGCGCTTGGCCATCAGCCTCTCACTTTTCCCTCCTCGGACGACCCCTCTTCTTGGGGGGCCCCTCAAGTGCAGGCTGCTGCGGTGCAGGGGACTCTCCGCCAGAGTCCTCCTCCCTCCCTATGGCAGTTGCAGTTTGTTCGGCACCAGATGTTGTTGGCACACAGGGAGGTGTGGACTGGTTGCTGTTCATCTGGCAGAGGCATTGTAAAATGTCCCTGTGCACCGCCGTCATCTCATGCAGTGCATCCCACTTGGACTCCACGCGGGACATGTGTGAGTCCACACGGGACATGTGTGACTCCACGTGGGACATGTGGGAGTCCAAGCGGGCATGATGGGCAGCCTGCTGCTGTTTAATGTCTCTGAGGAGCCCCACTACCTGGCTGAGCTCTCCGGTGCTGGACTGGTACGCATCAGCTATGCGTACCAGTTGTGGGTCGTCATGCACACCAGCAACGTCTGCAAGCAGCGACCTCTGTCTCCCACTCCTCCCACCACCCCTGCTGACATGTGCAGTGTGTGCAGTGGCACGCACAGATAACCCTGGTCCACCTTGGGGGTTGGTGGTGGTGGTGGTGTCCATGGCCCCAGGTTGGTCCAGGGTCACTGTGCTGGTGTTGCTCCTTATTCTGTCCATGTCGGCAGGGATGGTATTCGTGGTGACAGTCGTTGTAGGGGTGGGTGCAGGGGGTGCAGCTGGTGGTCCTGCTGGTGCTGCAGCTGGTGGTCCTGCTGGTGCTGCATGTTGACTTGCACCGGATGTGCCAGGTTGTTCATCATCGTCCGAGGAGGACAGAGGCTGTACGACGCCAGTGAGCTCGGCATCCTCTTGAGCCTGGGACTGGGACTCCTCAGCGTCTGCTGCTGTGTCCCCATCATCACCTGTTTTTGGGAGACACAAACAATGTATGTCATGTTTCTGCAGGCATCAATGGTTGACACACATGACAGTTGTGACTGTGCCTCTGGGTGCGGGCCTGTACATTGCATTGTCCTAAGTCGTCACAGTCAGGGGTTGATATCGGTGTGGCACATTGTCCTGCATTATTTGGGCATTTCTATGTATTTTCTGGGGTGTGAACATGGTCTGCGTTGGTTCGTGTTTGGTTGACAGCCAGCCCTCCTTCCCACCCACCCAGCCAGTCAGTTATCCCACCATGGAACGTGCTTGCGTTGCAGGGAGTGGAAGTTGTCTCTCAGGATGTCAGTCAGTGGTGTTCTGCTGTTTGTTGGTGCACAGTTGGCAGCAGGGCCTTGTGCTCCCCACAGCAGTAGCCAGTGTCAGCCATCTTGTGAGTCCTTCTCCACTCCCTGTGATGTGAGCATGGTTCAGGGTGGTGTTGATGGGACAGTTGTGGGGGTGAGCTATGTCTGTGACTACGACTCCCATCATGCCATTGCCTCCACCCCACTTGCCAGCATTCCCATACTTACTTGCTTTTATGTGGAGTTCAGTGTGTGTGGGTGTGAGGGCAATGGCAAGATGGCTGACAGTGGTGTCCTGCTGTTGGTTGGTGTGCAGTACCCAGCATTCCCTTGTGCTCCCCACGACACAGCAACAGTGTCAGACATCTTTGATGGGACTTTCCACTCTCTGTGGGATGTGCATGCGTGAGTGTGAGCTTGCTGGGCCATGTGGTGGGGGATGTAGGGCTGTGACTACGACTCCCATCATGCTATTGCCTCCTCCCCCTTCCCAGCATGCCCATGCTTCCTTCCTTTTGACTCTGCTTCCCTGTGGGTTGGGCTGGCTGTGCTGACAGGATGGCTGGGAGTGTTGTCCTGGCAGTTGTTTGGCTAAGAGTCCCAAGAGTGTCCCTGTGCTTCACACAACATAACCCAGGGTGGTGGTGCTTTGTGGGATCTTGTGTTAGGATGGAGGGCATTGCATTCTACCAGGTGGGTACTGTGGAGTTTGTGTTGGGGGGTGTGAGGGGAGGTGCTGGTGACTATAGTCAGTGCTGCAAGTCCCCCTTCCCACCCAGCCAGCCAGATATCCCACCATGGAACGTGCTTGCATTGCAGGGAGTGGAAGTTGTCTCTCAGGATGTCAGTCAGTGGTGTCCTGCTGTTTGTTGGTGCACAGTTGGCAGCAGGGCCTTGTGCTCCCCACAGCAGTAGCCAGTGTCAGCCATCTTGTGAGTCCTTCTCCACTCCCTGTGATGTGAGCATGGTTCAGGGTGGTGTTGATGGGCCAGTTGTGAGGCTGAGCAATGTCTGTGACTACGACTCCCATCATGCTATTGCCTCCACCCCCTTCCCAGCATGCCCATGCTTCCTTCCTTTTGACTCTGCTTCCCTGTGGGGTGGGCTGGCTGTGCTGACAGGATGGCTGGGAGTGTTGTCCTGGCAGTTGTTTGGCTAAGAGTCCCAAGAGTGTCCCTGTGCTTCACACAACATAACCCAGGGTGGTGGTGCTTTGTGGGATCTTGTGTTAGGATGGAGGGCATTGCATTCTGCCAGGTGGGTACTGTGGAGTTTGTGTTGGGGGGTGTGAGGGGAGGTGCTGGTGACTATAGTCAGTGCTGCAAGTCCCCCTTCCCACCCAGCCAGCCAGATATCCCACCATGGAACGTGCTTGCATTGCAGGGAGTGGAAGTTGTCTCTCAGGATGTCAGTCAGTGGTGTCCTGCTGTTTGTTGGTGCACAGTTGGCAGCAGGGCCTTGTGCTCCCCACAGCAGTTGCCAGTGTCAGCCATCTTGTGAGTCCTTCTCCACTCCCTGTGATGTGCGCATGGTTCATGGTGGTGTTGATGGGACAGTTGTGGGGGGGCAATATGTGTGACTGCGACTCCCATGATGCTATTGGCTACACTGACTTGGCCGGCATACACAGAATTCCTTCCTTTGAGTGGTCTTCACTGTGTGTTGGTGTTGTTGTGGTGGCTACATGTGTGGATGTGTTTGTTAGTTCAATTTGTGCCACTGCCTAGCTGTAGTTGTGGTTGTGTTTGTACATGTGTTGGCACAGTTGGATGTGACTTTTTTGATGGCATGTGTTGTGTTTCTCTGACTGACATACACATTTTGGGATGATTCTGTTCTGGTTGCTGTGTGATTGCTATGAGTGCATGGTTTGACTCTCCCCTTGACAGTGATGTGTGTGTGTTTTGTGGCAGTATATTGTGTACATTTGTTGTGTACTCACCAGGCTCTGGGATGTCCTCTAGTCCATATATGCTCACTGGCGGTAGGATGGCCCGCACCTTCTCCTCCCAGGGCCTGAGGTATATTGGCTTGGCAGGAGGGCCACTGCCGGTGTGTTGGCTGTTGATGTAGTCTTGCTTCAGCAGTTTCCGTACCCTCCTGCGCACGTCATACCACCTGTTCTGGATGTCGGTCTTTGTGCGCCGACATGGTGATTGGGCGTTCACCCTGTTGATGATCCTCTCCCACATCTTGGTTTTCTGCGACATGGGGGTCTGTTGGACCAATGTGCCAAACAGCTGTGGCTCTACCCTGAGGATCTCGTCTACCAGGACTTCCAATTCACAATCTAGGAACTTGTGATTCTTCTTGGGGGCATGGTGATGGGTGGTGATGGTGAGTGATGTGTGTGTTGGTGTGCAGGTGAGGGTGTGTGAGTGTGTGTTTTGCTGGGTGTATGTGAGGTAGGTATTTGTTGGTGTGCTGATGGTGTGTGGCTTGTGTGAGGGATGAGCTGTGGGTGTGTGGTTGCTTTCTCTTGGGTGCTGGCAGTGGAATGGCATTTGCAAAGGCTCATGGTAGTGATTTGTGTCCTTTATATAGGTGGAGTTGTGGGTGTGTCTTTGTTCTCTGTCCCCCCCCCCCCCCCAGTATTTATTGGCTTGGTAATTGCTTGTTTGGCCTTTTTTGGGTGATTTTTCCTTTGTGCTGTTTGTGTATGTTGGAAACGTTCTTGTGACCGAGTCGGACCCTGCATTGGTCTTGTACGGTGTTCTCCGTTTCGTTCACGCTGTGTTTGTGCAGTTTTCTATGCTGCGTGACGCGTCGGTCGCGGTGTATTGTGTTGCTTCGGCTCGGTTTTGTATGCGTGTCGGTCGTACGGCTTGTCCTCCGTCCGACTCGGTCGTGGTTTTCGCGCCTTGCATCGTACTTAGCGGTTTGGAGTTAGCGTGTACGTTTCGGTCGGATTTGTTCCGGGTGCGTGTCGGTCGGTTGGAATCGCGTGTTTTTCCGGCCGGATTGCTGTTTTCCGTGCGGCTCGGTCGGTCGACTTGGTTTCGTTACGTGTCGGTCGGATTTTTCGCGCCTTGCATCGTACTTGGCGTGTCGGGCGCCACGGGTACGTGTCGGTCGGTATTTTTTCCGGATCCGAGTCGGTCGGTGCTTTTTCCGGCCCGAATCGGAATCGACCCCAAAGTGTACTAGAGTCTCATTTTGGCACAAGGTCGAGGACGCATTTCTCTCTAAAAATTGGCCCAAAGTCTCATGTGATGCTACTTAGAGCCGCGCATGTTTCGTTGATTTGTGTTCTTACTGTCTTTACTGTGCTCCCGCAGGAGGATTTTTACCTGAACAGAGTCTCAATTGTGCGACAATTTGTATTTGAATGGTTTTATATAGCGCTGGCTAGACCCGGAGGTATCAGAGCGCTTTACATGAGCAAAAGGAGTCAAGAAAAGCAGTTGTTCAAGGTAAAAACAGAACCAGCAAGTACATCATGCAACAAGTAAAACAGAGGGGGCAAAAAGTACTTTACATGAGAGGAAGCAATCAAGAGGAGTAATTTTTCAGGGTAAACCAAACAAGCAGGTACATATCACATTAAGTTATGGGGGGCAAAATTCTGGGTGGTTAACGGGTGATACACATCTAAATAATATAAATGGGTGAAGAGCTTAGGGCAAGAGCAGAGAGTATCAGCAGGGAAGAAAAAAAAATGTAGGGGTAAGGGATAATGGAAGGAGAAGGGGGGTGGTGCTCAGGAGAGGGTAAGGTCAGAGTAGACAAGATGAGATGAAAAAAGGGAGAGCGAAGTGAGAGCTAGGAGAAACAGAGAGATAACCAATGTAGGGAAAACAGAAAGCAAGGTCATAGGAAACTTGCCCCTTTGCTCTCGCCCACTGCTCTACAGATGATTGTGTCTGCCACGATTGTATCCAGGTTGGACTATGGCAATGCCTTGTACATTGGCCTCCCTGAGAAACTAATCAGCAAGCTGCAGGTGACCATGAACGACGCAGCTAGGCTGATTTTTAGGCTCCCTAGAAGGGCCCATGCCACCCCTCTGCTGCACAGGTTGCATTGGCTCCCGGTCAAGCAGAGAGCAAAGTTCAAGGGCCTCTGCATTGCCCACAAAGCCATCTATGGTCAGGCTCCTCGCTATATCAAGGAGCGCCTGGTGAAGTATGCACTGGGACGCATACTTCGTTCGTCCGAGGCAGGTCTTCTGGCTCACTCTCAGGCCAAAATTGCGTCTAAAGGTGGCAGAGCCTTCTCTGTCCTAATTCCCCAACTCTGGAACGAACTGCCTGAGAACCTCCGTAAGGAACCCGCCCTCCTCCCCTTCAGGAAACGCCTCAAAACCCTGCTGTTTAGGGAGGCTCTGGACACAGTTTAACACATCTGTTTGGTGCTCATCGGGGATGGTAGAGGGTATCTGAGCTCTCTCTCCAAGTGCTAAGAGACCTGCAGGTGATTACGCGATATATAAACTATAGTTAAGATAACATAACATAACATTATGGACCCCAAAATTTGTTGAGAAGGTGATGTTTAAGGTCTTTTTTAAAGCTGAGGTAGGAGGGGTTACAGCGCAGGTCCTTCGGGAGGGTGTTCCTGATGTACGGAGCATTTCCGGAGAAGGAGCGAGATTGAGTGGTTTTCTTTTTTAAAAGTGGGGGATCAAGGAGGAGCGCCGTGGTGCTTCTCATCAGTCTGGAGCAGCCCGCTTTGTTGAGTTTGTTAGTTAGGTACAACGGGGATTGTTGGTGAAGAGCTTTGTGCGTGATGCAAGCGGTCTTATAAATGCATCTTCCTTCAATGGGCAGCCAATTTAAGGATTTAAGAGCCGGAGAGATGTGGTCGAATCGTTTACAATCAGTGATGAGCCTAGCCGCCAAGTTGAGCACAGCTCTAAGGATGGCTAAGTGTACTTTAGGGGTTCCGGTGAGGATAGCGTTGCCGTAGTCAAGTTTAGAGAGGACTAGTGATTGGACAACCCATTTGAAATCATCTAGAGGAATGAAGGGTTTGATTTTCTTGAGGTGTCAGAGTGTGAAAAGTGCTCCTTTCGCCGAGTTTTTTATGTGGTCATTAAGAGCCAGGTTTTTGTCAAGAGTGAAGCCTAGGGATTTCGCCGAGTCAGATAAGGTGAGCGAACAATTGAGGGCATTGAGATCCTTGATCCAGCCTTGGATGGGCAGCCGATTGTTTTTTAGAGAGAAGAGAATAATTTCAGTTTTTTTAGGGTTCAGTTTAAGATGGTTGGCGTAGAACCAGGATTGGATCTTGCTCAGGGTATTGTTTAAATGAAGTACATCAGAGTGGGATTTAATCTTATAGTAGAGTTGGGTGTCAACAGCATAGAGGTGATAATTGATTCCAGCTTGTTTCAGAATGAGGGTAAGGGGTTCTATAAAGAGATTGAAGAGAGAGGGAGAGAGAATAGAGCCCTGGGGGATGCCCAGGGAGACAAGTGTAGGATTGGAGAGGCAGGCGTTGATTTTTATTTGTTGTGTTCTGTGCTGGAGGAAGGAGGAGAACCATTTGAGGACCAAACCATTAAGGCCAAAGCGAGCTTTAAGCGAATTAAGTAAGGAAGAGTGGTTAACTGTATCGAAAGCTGCAGAGAGGTCGAGGAGTATGAGAAGGCAAGCCTCTCCATTGTCTAGGGATCTGTGGATGTCATCAACAATGTTCAGCATGGCGGTTTCAGTACTGCAGCCTTTCCTGAAACCGGATTGAAAGGAGTCCAGTAAGTTGAAATTGCCTATGTGTTTGTCCAATTGAAGCAATGCACATTTTTCAAGGCTTTAGCAAGGAGTGGGAGGTTAGAGATAGGGCGGAGGTTGTTAGGATCATTGGGATCAGCTGTGAGGTTTTTAAGAATGGGAGTGATTTGTCCGAGTTGGAGGGAGTCAGGAACGCATCCAGTGGCAAGGGAGGTGTTGATGATTTTAGTCCAACAAGGGGCAATGATGTGGTTAAGATTATGAACAAGGTTAGAAGGGAGAGGGTCTTTGGTGTGAGAGGTCGGCTTTAATTTAGCAATGATATTAAAGACTTCGAGCTCGGACATAGGACGGAAATTATGCCAGGCTGCGTTATTTTTCAGTTGTGAGTTAGAAAGGATGTCATCGGGCGAAGTAGGAATGGGTAGGTGTGTGGGTGTATTAGTTGGTAGGAACGGAGCCGAACACGGGGGTATGTCAATGGCAACATCTAGGACAAATTGGGGGTTGGGTAGGTCCAGGATTTGAGGGAAGGATTGGTCAATTTTGGCAATTTTATCTGAGAGGAAGTAGGCCATTTCCTCACATCTCTCAATTGCAGCCGTCAGCTCAGGAGGGGCAGATGATGTTTGTTGTCTAACAATGTGAAACAGTTCTCTGGGCCTGTTATTGGCACGATCGAGTTGAGTTCGAAAGAAGGATGCCTTTTCATTGAAAATGTGCTTCTTATAAGTTGATCCAGCAGATCTGAGGAGGGCAAGATGGGAGGGTGAGGGGTGTTGTCTCCATGTTCTTTCTGAAAGTCTAAGTTGTCGTCTTTTGTTATTGAGTTGAGGATTGAACCACGATTTGGATTGAATTTTTCTTTGTTGTTTAAGTTTAAGAGGGGCAACTTGGTCCAGGACATCACTAATGGTCTTATTGAAATGTTCAGTGAGTTCGTTAGCATTTTGGGAGAGAGGGGTGTAACGAAGCTGAGCTTGGAGTTTAGACTCAAGTTCACCGGGGGGGATTTGCTTAAGGTTTCTTGTCCACTTCATGGGTTTTTTATTAGTTGCAGGGGGAGTAGGGCACTGGTTGCGATCTTAAACAGAATGAGGTGATGGTCAGACCATTCGATGGGGATGATGTTGGAAAGGGAGGCTAAGTCAGTATTGGAGATGATGGCGTTGAGAGTGGCCCCTTTAATATGGGTTGGATTGTGGCATAGTTGCTTAAGGTCATTCATCTCAAGAAGGTTAATGAGGCGCATGACAGTGGGGTCAACTGAATTATTCCAGTGGATGTTAAAGTCTCCTAAAAAGAGATTTTTAGAGTCAGAAAGGGAGGAATGAGTGAGAAGGTCAGATAATTCATCGGCGAAGAGGAGAGGATCACCCGGAGGGTGGTAGATGTTATGTAGTCTAATCGGGGAAGAGCCCTTGACAGTGAGTTCAACGCCAAGGTATTCAAATGTCAAGTGATCCGTGTTCTTTAAAAGGGAGAGTTGAAGTTCATTTTTATAGATTATAGCTAGCTCACCCCCTTTTCTGTCTGGTCTGTCCTGCCTAATGATGGTGTAGCCGGGGGGGGGGGTGAGTAAGTCAAGAATAGCCATCGAGTGATCGTTGAGCCAGGTTTCGGTGAGGAAGGCGATGTCAATAGCCTCGCTGAGGATAGTTTCTAATATTTCAGTCGCATGTCGGATTGCCGATCTGCAGTTCACAAGCATGCACGAAAGGGGATTTGGGTTAATCTTAACAGGCTTAAGAGAGTGGATGGTGGTAAATTGTGCTGGAGGTCTAGGTGAGATGGGTGAAGAAGGGACTCTGTTAATGCCCACAATAACAGGGATGTTGGAGTAAGGGAGGGGGCGATCCATTATCAGAGGCTTAGGAAGGTAGGAGTTACATAGGTTTGTAAGGTCAGAAGTGGAGAGGTAGCTAGTAGTACGGAGTGGCCTATGTGTACGCCTGCGAAGGGGTGTAGTCCGCCATCGGGTGTGATGGGAAAAGTTATGGGAGCCAGAGCAAACGGAATCAGTGTGGTTGGGGCAGCTCATGGAGTTGAGGGAGTTAATATCTCCTCTGAGTCGTGTTAGTTCAATAGTCATAGCGGAGAATTTGCGTTCTATGTTGTTTAGGGTCTGTGCTATCAGATTGAGGGGGAAACCAGCAGAGAAGGAGGAAGGGGATGAGGTGGGGGTGAGCAGACAAAATATCGAAAATAATATATCGATATACAAAAATATCGAAGTTAAAATATCGGAGGGACAGAATATCAAAGGGACAGAATATCGATGGACAGAATATCGACCCTAAGGTAAGTAATATCGAATTTTTTAATATCGATGTTACTAATATCGAAATTTGTATTATTGTTATGTATTTTGTTATGTTTTTAATATGTATGTGTTATATGTGTTTTTGTTAAGTGTTCGACTTGTTTAAAAATATATGTGTACAATTTTTATATGTTAATAAAAAAAAATGTAAGTTACATTTTTTTTTTTTGTACTGTAGCGGGTTGTGGGTTTATAGGGGAATAGGGTGGGAAGTAATTTAATTATATTAAATTAATTATTAATTTTTAGGAATTATAAATTAATTTTAATTATTTTTTGCGTTTAAGTTCTGTAGCGGGTTGTGGGTTTATAGGGGAATAGGGTGGGAAGTAATTTAATTGTAATTAAGTTATAATTTATTTTAATTAATTGTTATTGATAATTATATAATTGTTAATTAATTAATAATTGGTAATTAATTTTTATTAATTGGTGATTAATTTTTATTAATTCATTAATTGATCATGTAATTTAAATGTAATTAACTTATAATTTATTTTAATTAATTGGTATTGATAATTATATTATTGTTAATTAATTGATAATTGGTAATCAATTATTAGTAATTGGTAATTAATTATTATTAATTAGTTATTAATTTTTATTAATTGATTAATTGATCATTATGTTAAGTGTATTATTTTATCATTGGAGTGTGTTGTGCGTTATAGGGGAATACTTTTGGAAGTAATTGAAATCTAATTAAGTAATTATTAAATTTATTTTTGGGTATTGATAATTAAGTTATTGGATATTAATTATTAATAGGTAATGTTTTTAAACTACAATGTTTTAGTTCTAAAAATTAATTTATTGTTGTTTTATTATTAATTGGTAATTAAATATTATTAAATATTATGTATTGATAAATTTAATTAATATATTAAGAATTATTTATTAATTGATAATTAATGTTTAATTATTATTATTATTGGTATAAAAAAGCATTTAATTTGCATTTAATTGTTTAATATTAGTTAATTGGTAATTACGTTTTAATAATTTATATGTTTTTTGTTAAAAAAATATTTTATTGTTCAATATTTATTATTTAGTAATTAATAGTTATTAATTATTATTTATTGGTATTTATTATTAATTTATTGTTAATAAATTTTCTATTGGTAATTATGTTTTTAATAATTATTTATTGGTATTGGTAAATAGTTTGAGTTATTTAATAATTAATTAATTATTTTGAAAAATTAATTTATTTATAAGTATGTTATTTGTAACTTCTACGCTATCCAACACTTCCCCTACTGTTGCACTCTCTGGAGTTGGAATAGTAATTTTTACCCCTACGCTATCCAACACTTTCCCTACTGTTGCACTCTCTGGAGTGGGAATAGTAATTTTTGCCCCTACGCTATCCAACACTTTCCCTACTGTTGCACTCCCTGGAGTGGGAATAGTCATTTTTACCCCTACGCTATCCAACACTTTCCCTACTGTTGCACTCACTGGAGTGGGAATAGTCATTTTTACCCCTACGCTATCCAACACTTTCCCTACTGTTGCACTCTCTGGAGTGGGAATAGTAATTTTTACCCCTACGCTATCCAACACTTTCCCTATTGTTGCACTCTCTGGAGTGGGAATAGTAATTTTTACCCCTACGCTATCCAACACTTTCCCTACTGTTGCACTCACTGGAGTGGGAATAGTAATTTTTACCGTCACGCTATCCAACGCTTTCCCTACTGTTGCACTCCCTGGAGTGGGAATAGTAATTTCTACCCCTACGCTATCCAACACTTTCCCTACTGTTGCACTCTCTGGAGTTGGAATAGTAATTTTTACCCCTACGCTATCCAACACTTTCCCTACTGTTGCACTCTCTGGAGTGGGAATAGTAATTTTTACCCCTACGCTATCCAACATTTTTCTTATTGTTGTTTTTTGGGGGTTGTAATAGTAGTTTTATTCCCTACGCTATTTAATATTTTTTGTATTATTTTAGTTAATATAGTATATAATTAATTTTCAAAATATTAAAAGTAAATTTAATTTTTTTAATTTGTTATTATAATTATTTAATTTTTATTTATGTTATTGTTTTATGTGTATAGATGTATTTGTAATTTATAATATTTTTTAATAATTTATAATTTATTAAAATAATTATTGAAACTTATTATAAAGTAAGTATATATATTATATATTATATGTATATGTTTAATTAATGTTTTATTTAATTATATGTTACTTATTAATTTTAAAAATTATAAAATATTTTTAACTATGTTTATTTTAATTATAAGTATTATTTAGTTTATTTTACATATTATTTTTAACAACAAAAAAAACCGATATTTTTGATAACGATATCTTTGACAATCGATATTGTTTTTTCGATATTTTTGTACTTACCATGTTGTAGATAGGATTTTGATATTATTGACATCGATATTTTTGTTGCGATATTTTTGTAGGTCGATTTTTTGACCTTCGATATTTTGTCAGTGATCCGAGGTGGGGTCAGTGTTGACAGGGGAAGGGAGTTCCACGATCGGAGTGGGAGTAAGGCCAGGGGAGGGGGCTTGAGCAGTGTTCAGACTGTTGTACAAAGGATTTTGCGTAGAGTGGGACGGGTCAGTAATAGAATCAGGAAAAGTGGGGGGGGAGGGCAAGAGAGAGTAAGGGTTGCATGGATCAACCACATCGGATTGATTAGGAAGGATGCAATTAGGAGAGGGAGAGTTTGACTTAGAGGAGAGTACAGTAGGAGATCCAAGGGGCGGGGGCCAGTAAATAGGAGAAGGGTTAGAGGGAGAGAAAGGAAGGATAATGGGGGCTGGAGGGGATCGGTCGATAGAAAGAGTAGCATAGAACCAAGAGGTCGGATCAGAGGGAGTTCTAGGAGGAGGTATGTGAGTCGGGGAAGAGTTAGTGGGAGACTCTGGGAGGATGGAAGGGTCAGGGGGAGTCGATCGAAGGTATGAGGAGAGGTCAGAGTATAAGACATAGCGGAGAGTGCAGAGTGCGTCCCTAGCGGGTGTAAGAGAGAGGGTAGAGAGTTAAGGGGAGAGTCAGGAGGGGTGGTAGGGGCAGGAGGGGAGAGATTGATGGTAGGAGTGGGAGGAGGAGCCGAAGGATTAGACAAAGAGGAGAGTGTAGGGGGAGTCCCGGGAAGGGGCAAGTGAATGGGAGAAGGGTTAGGGGGGAGTCAGGGAAGATGGTAGGGGAAGGAGGGGAGCAATCGATGGTATGAGTAGGGGAGAGATCCAACAGTCTAGGGGAAGTAGGAGGGTGAGGTCCTCCGTAGATGATAGGGGTTTCGTCAGAGACTGTGAGTGAGGATGCGAAGGGTAGTGGGGGGAGGGTCTGAACCGGGATGGTGGGAGATGACCTATGGGTGTCAGGCAATTGGGTTGATGAAGGGTTAAGAACTAGTTGGGAGAGTTGATAGGACAGGGTACTGAAATGGTTGTCGAAAATGTTGAGGTGGTGTTCAGATGCTTGAATGAGAATGTTGCCGGTTTTGAATATGGAAATGTCAATTTCACCGGGGTAGGCTAGGGATGGGGTTGTTGACAGTTTGAATCCGTACGGAATTTTACTAGATTTAGTGATTGGAAGGTGGAGAAGGAAAGTGTTTTTCCATTTAGTGGGGCATTTGGAGTAGAAAATAAAGTTTGTTTTCATTGGAGAGGAAAGGCTGTGGTAGGTATCAACTATTAGCGTTTCAGGGTGACGAGTCAATAATTTATGTTTGAATTTTTTTGGGGCGTTTTTGGAAAGATTAGAAGGGTAAAAAATGTTCCATGAGTTGGGGCCATGTCTGGAGAAAGCGGGATCAGGGGGATTGAGGGGCGATGTGGGGGGGACATGTTCAGGACGCACGTAGGAACAGGGGGGAAGTAAAAGGAAGAAGGATATATGGGTAAGAGATAGGGGGAGTGAAATTATGGAGGGTAAATAAGTTGATGGTGAGGAGAGACCGATGCTAGGAGATAGGAGGGGTGATTTGTCAAAATAATTAACAATTAAAAATATCCATAGCAAGAGAGCGTCAGTATTGAGAACCAGAACAATCAAATTTGAAGGATGGGGATTAAGGGAGGGGTTTCTGCAGGGGGGTTCAGGAATTACGAAGTATTAAAAATGGAGCTCAACAACACAATTACAGGAACAGATCAAGTACTTAAGGCAATGCATAAAAACATTGACATCAGTATAGGAGTACAAAAATAAAATAAAATGGGGGGGCAGACAAAATTAGAGATGAAAAAAATATTGAGAAAAACATCAACAAAAGCTTTTCCCCAAGTAAGGCGAAGGAAGACCTAGATCCAAGAGTGGCATTCCTTAATCCAGCATAGATAAAGGCAGTCCTACTTCAGCTTCAGCAGAGTTCAGTGTTAGGAGAGTCCTTTTTTTATTTTCCTGTCGATTGAGGTATTTGGGTAGCCATCTTACGAAGTCATCAAAGATAGTGATGAGTGGCATACAAAATGGAGGGGGGGTGAAAGGTCTCAGGCAAAAGTGAACAATACAATGAGGTAGTAACAATATTATGAGGTAGAAAAACAATACAATGAGGTAGTATGGCACACCAGAGCGCAAGGGTGAAACTACAGTCGACAGTTATGGCAAGGACACCAGGCACGGCACTCACCTATGTCGTAAGGATCAGGAGAGGCAGCCAGGGACCAAGAAAGATCCAAACAACAAATGTACCACATGCTGCCCGTCAGCAAGTATGCTTTGGCGCCTCATCAATCATATTAAACGTTATATAAAGGCAATTACAGTGCAATACAATACTGTACGAGAGCAGTTTGTGAACTGAATAGGGTTTCACTGCTACAAGTTTTATTTTAATTCATGGACATTTGTTGGTGGGTACGAATGTCTATTCAACATGTCGGACTAGCCTATAGGGCAAATGGTAGTGCCCGATGGGCTGGTCCGGCAGGTCAATGTGTGGGTCGGTTTTTACCAGTTAATGTGCATGTTTTATGTTCAGAGGGGCCGGTTTCTACTACTGATTTCCCTGCCCTTACCACAAGCATTGCCTGTAGCAGACTAAAATGCATGCAGTCTCCCGATACCTTGCAAAACAACTACATAGCGTGTCTTTAGAAGTACAAAACTGTCCTGATTTGCAAATGTGGGCCTCGTTCTTGGCTATCTGGTTCACTAATGGGGGCCACTTTAATTTTGGTGCCTCAGCCTATTTTTTGTCCTAGTCCGACCCTGCTATTTGGTACACTTTGTGGCAATGTTTATCCTTTTATAATGGGAAAGAGTGGCTGGTTTAGGAATGATGCCGAACATTCTTTTGCCTGGAACACTTACTGGGACACAAAGGAGAACCAGACCCGTGACAAGAGGCAGAACTTTGGTGAACACAGCACCAAGGCTAATACAGAACGATGGCTTCTGGCTTAAGAATCAGTCCTGGGTTCAAGAAGTGGAAACCTATATTTTTTTTCTATTCGTACCAGTAAAATAGAACTGGGGATGCGCCAAGTCAATCAGATACCACTCGCCTTCTTTGCATTTATTAGTGCGGCCCGACTGACTTTGTATCCCTAATGATAGTGCAAGCCTACACCGAACTGCTGCTCTCTCGACTGCTGTGCTTAACACACCCGCTGAATACTGTGGCCCATGCGCCAGTATCTGCTCTCACACATGAAAAGGGGCTTGGGGAATGGGGACTTAAACCGAGACAACTAATACATCTGGCTAAATGGGGGCAGATAATACAAATACTCAATGTAAAGTAATTGACTCTTGTTTGCATCTGTCTTCTGTTACTATTGATGTAACGCCATTTTTCCAATTACCTACTTTAATTTTAACATTACGCACGCATAGGCAAAGAACAATTTTCTGTTTGGCACTTAGCAATGTATTCCCTTTGTGGCAATTATATCTCATTAAGAAGTATCGATGACGCTATAAATCAATAGCATTTATTATTTACATTATAAGAACGGCTTATAGTACAAATAAAACACCTCAATCACTTTCTCGCATGCAAAATGTGAGTAAAATAATATATATCCTTAGTCCACCTTCCTACATCTTCTAGCCTGCCTGATGTGGGCCTGGTTTCCTTCAGCTATTGGCTGCTTAAACTAAGGATCCTTCAGCCATTGGCTTCAAGCACTGACAATCACATCTTGAATCAGCCCACACAACTACACAATTATTTTAGCCCTACCATCTTTCTATTGACTCTTAGTGAGTATTTGTCGCCCTTCAATGGAATGCATGAAGGTCTATTTTAAATCTCAGCAGTATGGATAGTCATCACTCATTCAATATATTATTTTCTGAAGCATACAGTTACTCAAAGAGTCACTACTTTAACATTCCTCTGTCCTGCTGCTACTCTGCTTCATCCTTTTGTTCATGCCCAGCAGCTTTGCTTTAACCCCCACCTGGCATCTCTTCTCCTGTGCCACTGGGATTTTAAGGTCACATCAGAAGTTTGCCTGCCTCTTCTTCTCCCCTGCCTCTGGGATGCTAGTCACACTGCGCTTGCTTGGCTGCTCTTCTCCGTTGTTGCCAGGATTTTACCAACACTGTGAGCATGTCCGGTGACTCTCCAACCACCATGTCACTTCTGCTGTTAAGCACCTGGCAGCTTCTTCTATTTCCAAATAAACATTGGCAATGGCAATTGGTGTGGCCTGTAAAGCATAATGTGAGTCGGACCTATTGACTTTACCAATGTTTTTTTTGTATTTTAACACTGCCACCTGCCACTTAGATACATAAATAAATAACCCTAGCTGTCAGCTGTTAAATTCTTGTCAATTAAAATCCAACTCACTAATATAATCCATATCCCACCTACTGCTGTGCAATGGTATAACATTTATGATAAAAAGATTAAAAATATTATTTATTAGCTGTTGTCAGACCCTGTTTGGGGTCTGGCAAAGGCTACTGAGTCTCAACCGTGGGGATTGGGGTACTTTGCCTCTGTTGTCCTTTGGTCCACCCGTCTATGACTCTGTAAACTGTGCAAAGTACAACCTCTTCAGCACTTGACTTTCAGCGGTAGCAATGGTGGGTAGTCACAGGCTTCTCATGCCGGTAGTGTGGGGGTGTTCAAGCTCAGAACTCAACAATTAAGCAGTACCACAATAACTGTTTGTGCAAACCAATTCTTTACTACATAATACACAAGTAATAGTGAACAGGTACAATTTAGTCAAGTAGGTGCTGGAGGTGATGCACCTCAATCTGCTATCCCCTTCACTTCTAATGTAGGCGGTTCTCCCTTATGTCTGTATTAGCAAGGTTTAAGATTCTGGTGCTGATTACCCCTGCCCTCCAGTATGTTGTGTGCTCAGTTCATCACAGTTCTCATTAGACTTCGGTATCTCACTGCGATTCAGGTCTCTAAAGCACAGGGCTGAGGCCTGCCACCACTGGCAATAGTGCACCATCTCTCTCCCGCTTATGGAGAGCATGCTTCTCACTGAAACACAGCCTCCTTCAGCTTTGGTGATGTTGTGGTATGGTGAGGTGGCAGGAGTGGATGCCAGAGGCCCTCCAGCCAGGAGTTTCAGGTAACCTGGAGTCACAGTGGCCCCATGGGCCAGGTCTGGTCACAGTCGCCCTCCTTCCCACTTCTGAGCACTGGTAGTGGTGTGAAGGCATGAAGGTATATAATGGGACATGTTCACACGTCTTGGACACAGAAGCACAGGATGACCTGTGCTTGCAGTTCTCTCGTCACAGTGACATAGGGTGAGCTGCAGTTGCTTCTATCCAGTCACTACATCACTGAATGAGCTGTGTTCACAATTCTTCAGTGGCACAACCAGCTATGATTTCCATGGTATGGTACACCATCACTTAGAGAGCCTGATGCCTGCCAACACTTGCGGCATGCATAGATCTCCTCTGCCCTCATTCCTCTGGCAGACCTAACCAGCCCTAGGTTCTCACTTCGTCTTGCTCTTCCTGAACAGTCACACCTCTGGCAGGATCGGCAAGCTCCTTCCTTCTCTCAGTCAGTAGGTTAATTTATAGGCACCTTAGGTCAGATGAACAGGATCATCCAGCAAGTCAAGATTTCAGGTGATGTCCGCTCACGCTTGGGAAGCTGGCTGTCAAGCAGATACCAGGTCTGTCTGCACAGCAAAGCTCTGAGTACTCTGCTGAACACTCCCTTCATTGCTCATAGAGAACTTGGAACTGGAACCACAATTGGGTCAGTGGCTCCCAGCCATGTACTACAAAAGCAGACAGGAGATGTAGATACAACATCCGCACTTTCAGAACCTATTTAGGGTGGTTCTCCCTTCAAGTGTCCTTTCCAAGCTGCTCTTCAGGCACAGCCTTTGTGTAGAGTGATGCTCCGCATCACTGAAAAGTCTCCAGTCTGGAGACCCACAACCGAGGCACAAAGAGGTGTGAGCTTTCTGCACTTGGCGGACATCACTGACACTGAGCATTGACCAGGGGAAAAACAAAAGGCTGGCCTCATCTAAGAGTCACCCTTCACCTTGAACAATAGATACTGCTGTTCCCTCCTTCAACCCCACCATCTACCAAATGGCATTGCTACAAAAAGATCAATCAGCAGCCTATTCCAGTAAAGGCATAAACAAATTATTAAAGGAGCCTTGCATCCTCTCTCCACACTCCAGTGTCTAGGTCCCCTCACTCCAGCTTCAGGAATGTCAGCAATAATTTTCCACTCTCTGAGAAAACAACCTTACCTCTATCTTGTGCTCAAGGCTAGGCCAAGGGCATTCAGAATTGATACCTGCCACTGACCTCCATTAATCTGTGTCACTTATTTATACAATACATGACCATACAAGCCACATACACAACCACGCACAACATACACTTGCGCTATTAACACTAGGGTCTTCGTTAGAGTATATAGCCAGAATATTATGCAAGTGGACTAGTAGATCTCTAATCCAGTGACACATATAAAAAGGTCTGGTTGCAACTATGGATTTATAAAACACGGTACACTACCACCATTGCTTTAGGAACTAAACCCATGACCGGGACAGAAGTTCACTGTCAGTACAATGACGGCACACTTGGTACACCCATCCAGGTTACAGGACAGGTGTAGACCCAGACTCATGTGAAGGGACAGGACTAGGCCTCTGCATACACACTAGATTAGTGTGAGTCCACGGCCAAAATAAAAAACCAGGGTACAAGATACTCTCAGTTGAGCACGCAGATCAGGAAAACATAACTGTCCATCATGCAGGGGACATTTCCGTCACAACAGCTGGTTGTGTGTCACTCTCAGTGCTAGCAGATAATGGAAATGAGGCATAGTGTTACAAAATTGTTATACAGGATAAAATAATTTGTCAATGAAGGGAAGGCAGATTCAAACTATAACTTACCAAGATCACAGTAGACAGTTCACTCATTAGTCAAGCAATATTCCCTAAAACAGAAAATCTAATACACCTTGGTAATCAACCCATGTTAATAAGGTCTTAAATTACCACACTTCGGCCTCACTTGCCACTCAGTTCATTTTACTCATGCTAGAAAGCTATCCTGCATGTTGCATGGCTTGCCAATATTCATAGAGATCAGCATACAAATAGCTGTAGTAGTCAAGACTAGCTTTGACCACTAAAACATTGCACACCAATCTGTGCTTCCACTACAAGAATGGGAAAGCACTGCACATAAAATCTTTCTGGATGGGTAGTGATCTGGGAATATACAGCCATGTCTGATCCAAGATGTACTCACAGGTACCTTTTAGCGTGGAGTAATAGCTTTTCTTCAAATATAGTAACTTTTGTTCAGAATGTTCTTCAGTTAAAATCAGATGATTTCCTAGCTGCAAGTCCAAAGAGCACCAGATTAGAGTCAAAAGGGAGTAATTAGATGCTCGCATTTCTTAGGCAGATAACACATACTAAAGAACTTTTCTGCATCTATAGGGAAATGGATCCCTTAACCAAAAGCCAATTCTTCTGGAGACTTTGAAGGATTTATGTGATAAAATTCTGTGCTTCCTCTAATTAGCTCAGTACTCTTCAAGGGAGCATCTTCTCATTCCTGCAACCAGAGAAGCACCTTCTCCCAGTGCCTCCCCAGCCAGCCAATATTCTCATGGAGTTCATCCCTACCACCTAGGATGAAGTCTGTAAAATCTTTAAATCCTTTTAGAAATCCTCCCTCCCTGGGATATGTGCAATGCCACAGTCTTCAACCTGGGCCTCCTAGCATTGATACCACTCATCAATACCTCCCTCTCCAGAGGTCTCATCTCTCAACCGCTAAAGCACTCCATCACCATATCCTTCCTGAAAAAGCCTTCCTTACACCCTGACAATCTATCCATTTACAGACTAATTTTCAGTCAACCTTGCAGTGCCAAAGAACTTGAAACAGCATTAGCACATCAACACTCCCCTCACAGTGAAGCTCAAGGCATCCTCAGTGACTTTCAATCAGGCTTTAGACCATTTAGACCAAGGAGGAGCACATAATCCATGCTCCTAATAAGCATTGAAGAACTTCTAAATTTTCTTGATCAAGGTATACCATGTGTGGTAGTCCTTCTGGATCTCTCAGCAGCAATCAATGCCATTGACAAGCAGGTACTCCTTGAAAACTTGTAGCTCTCAGTGGTGTCAGTGGAACAGCACTAACTTGGTTTCTTTCCTTTCTCTGAAAGTGCACTCATCAGGTCAAACAGGGCCCTTTTCTCTGTAGAGCAGCTGCAATCACCTGTGGGGTTCCGCAAGGCTCAGCTCTATCACCCATGCTGTTCAATGTCTACAGGATCCCACTCATCAGAACACAAGACTATTTACACTGATGATGCCCAGACTCACACAGACCTTGATGACAGTTCTGGCAACTCTTTGAATGTATCACTTTGCTTATCTCAGCTCCATCGGTTAATGCAGGAAACCTGGCTGTGCCTGAAACTTGAAAAAACTTCCTCTTTCCTGGTCTGGCCAACCAGTAGAAAACGCTTGCAACCTGGGTGTGTTGTTTGATAGCAGCCTCTTGCTCATTCCTTATTTAAACACTGTTACAAATTCTGCTTTCCATCATCTGCACCCACTACAAAATTTCCTCCATCTACTCTACCTCACATGGAAAATTGTCATCCTACTTACAGTGGTGATATCCTAAACTATTGTAAGAGCCTCTACACTGACCTCCCCCCAAAAAACTATGTCTACTTGTTAAAGGATCCAGAACCATGTTACCTCTCTCTTCTTTGGCCTGAATCAGTACAATCACATCTCACCTGCACCCAGTAAAGGAACAAGTTGACTTCAAATCATTATGCTTCATCCACAAAGCACTGCATGAATGTTAATCAGATTAACTATCTAAGATGTCCCTGTCCTACCTTCCATCCATCTGCCAACCAAATTTACTGTCCATTCTACCATATGACTACTATCTCAATGCATTTATGGCTTGAGCCAGACCTTGACAGATTTGGAAAACTGCTAAAAACTCATTCATTGAAACAATCATCTGATCATCCTGTTTTTTACTGGGTGCAAATGTTTCTATTAGTATGTGTAATACATGAAATTGTAGTATGGTCTTGCTTCTGACTATTTTGACAGACTTTTATGTCCTGGAAAGTTGAATTATTTCCCCTTCAAATCTGCTTGTAAATTGTTTTTCTTTTAATTTCTGGCACTGCAATGAAAGTTATTTTCTCACTCCTTTTTTTGTTTCATGCCTTGCTCTGCACCTTTTTCATTAGTTAGTCAGACATTTTCATATGTATTGAGGGTGTATTATGTTTTTATTTTGCTCCTCCAGCACTATGCATGTCTCTGCCAGAAACTGGAACACGCAAAGTGTTTTCCCATCTAAAGTGGAAGGTGACAATGGTCCCAAAAAGAGGCTCTAATGAGAACCTGCCTGGTGGTGGCTGAATTAATAGTGCAGTGGCAATTTCACTTGTGCCCCAGGAAGAGGGTCTAGTGAACAATTTGTGTAAATTCTGCTCATTCCTCCTTTCCTGTGGTATTTCTCCTCCATCTTCATGTTTTGTGCAGTTCGTGGCATTCTGTCCTAAAGGAATTGGGTTATTGGTTGAGGGGGTGGAAGCAATAACTACAATCCTTGTCAGGGTGAACCACAAAAGTCACCAAATTAACCTATGCTTAACCCTCTAGTAGCTTGGCACAAAAGCAGTCAAGCTTAACTTAGAGCTGACGTGTAAAGTATTTATTCAGCACATAAACACTAATAAAGTGAGAGCACAGCGCAAGAAAAATCCCAAAACAATTTAGAGAAAATAGAGTACATTTTAATAAATGAAATGATACCAGAACGACAAAAATCCAATCAGTAGACCCGGAGCAATTTCAAAATTTGAGGTAGATATAACACCTAAATACACAAACGCCACTCGCAGTCATCTGGCCATGCTTGACCGGGGGAAGTTCAGGCCAACCGTGATGGAACACCTAGGGACTTAGGGGCATATTATCAAGGCGGCGTTAATGAATTATCGCCGCTTTAGCGTCCGTTTTCGGACGAAAAGCGGCGATAATTCTATCGCCTAATTAACAAGGACACGCTAGCGCGTGATTCCTGCATTAGCGTCCGTTTTCTGCACGCCTCCCATCGCATCGCTAATGAGATGCAAAGGGGGCGTGCCTGTGAAAACAACATGGGGAAATATCGCTAACCCAGGTATCGCCATATCAACAACGTGGGTTAGCGATATTTTCAATCGCGTTAAGTATGCCTTAACGCAGGAATTTAACGTCTGCTAAATTCCTGACTAAGGCATACCTAACATGGGGGGTGGATTGTGTGGCTAAGACCACAGGCCCTATCACCAAGGATATCGCCGTTTTCCATGGGACATCGCTGGAAAACCAGCGATGTTCCATGAAAACATCGCTATCACTGGAAAATTATCGCCTTTGCGCTAAGCGTTGTTAATACAGCGCTAGCATGGCGATAATTTCCAGCGATAGCCGGCGATAGGATTCCTCGCGCTAACAGCGGCCAGCGATAATTATCGCTGCCGCTTGATAATATGCCCCTTAGTTAGTCCCGCTGAAAAAGTTATGTTCTCAAAGTCCAGCTGGCAGACAGAGTTCTGTTCATGGTGAATGAGGCCAGGAGGAGAAGAGAGCATCGTGGATGGTTGTTGCTGTAGCGTGAAAAACAGGCCTGGTGTTCCGCATGGTTGTTGCTGTAGTGGAATGATCTGGTCGCGCTTCGCAGACAGTCATTGCTTAATTTTCGCATTGGTGTTCACCTCAGGCTGTTGTTGCTGTAGTGCGAAGTGCAGCATTTGTGTTCGCAGTTATTGCTGGCAGTCGCTGTAGTGCAAAAAGTCAGATTCACCTGAGCTTCACATTGGCAGTCATCATGTGCGGCAGAATCTTGGCTCGAGTGGGCCCATTCACGCTTACAAAGAGCAAAAAAACTTCAGGATTCTCTTTTTCTTCAAGAGGAGTGCACTCTGATTCCAGCCAAGGGCCCAGGACCTGGGGAGGCACCTCTTGGCGATTAGGGACTCACCCTAGCAGAGGTCAGCAGGGCTCAGGCTGATTCAGTTGCAGGTCCAGGTAGGTCCAGTTGCAGCAGGTCAGCTGGGCAGTTGCAGGGAGGTCTCTAGAGCTTGTTGAGTCCCTGTAGCTCAGAACAGGAGGTCATCCAATTTACTCTTGGGGTCACTCAGGTTAGCTGCCTGGGATGAAGGGAGCAGGTCTAGTCATCCTTCTCAGACACCAGGGCAGGCCTCAAGCAGCAGAGCAGTCCTTTGGGGAACAAAGCAAGCCTCACGCAGCAGGGCAGTCCTCTCGTAGCAGCAGGGCAGACGTCTGAGGAACAAGGCAGGCCTCAAGCAGCAAGGCAGTCCTCTGGGGAGCAAGACAGTTCTGCTTCTGTAGTGTCCAATATTTGTACTTGGTGCCAGCCTGTGAAATGGGGCAGACATCCTGGCCTACCCCCACATCTGGTTCTGGAAACCACTTCCCTTTGCCTGCCAAGGCTGCAAGAAGTGTGGAGTGACAAAAGGCTGGTCTCAGGTTCCTTTATGTGTGCTGGAGGGAAGTCCTTAGAAGTGAACAGCTCCACCCCAGCCATCCCAGCAGGATGGCCCATCCTGGCTACACCCAGTTCCCTTTGTCTCACTGTCTGGCAGAAATACACAAACCCCAACAGCAGAGCCGATCACAGTCATGTGACACAGTACACTGGCAGCAGGCACCAAATGGTTGGGACAAGAAAATGCCACCATTTCAAAAGTAAACACAAGGAGATGATGGACGGAGCACTGAAACTTTTCAGACACTCACCCCCAGTCACAGATCTGGGTTGAATCCATCATCGTTCTTTAGCTCACTTTGCAACCCCAGTTCAGACACAGCTATATGCAAATCAGTCTCGACCCTGTGCATCATGGGAACAGTCCATCCCGAACTGCCAAGCCATGTCTTCTCTGGACCCGAAACAAGCATCCTGGGACCGGTTTCGGGCTAACAGCCCTCATCAGCCAGGCTAGCTTGAATCCAGTGGCAAAGTGAGCAAGGGACCCACGTCTGGGCATACCCTGCCAACTTAGGGCGAACAAAGCAAACACAAGGAGATGATGGACGGAGCGCTGAAACTTTTCAGACACTCACCCCCCGTCACAGATCTGGGTTAAATCCATCATCGTTCTTTAGCTCACTTTGCCAACCCAGTTCAGACACAGCCATATGGAAATCAGTCTTGACCCTGTGCCTAATGGGAACAGTCCAGCCCGAACTGCCAAGCCTTTGTCTTCCCTGGACCGGAAACTGGGGGTGAATGTTTGCATTGTCCAGCATTCCGTCCATCAATTGTTTCTTTTGCATATGTCGCCCTAAGTGGGAAGGGTATGCCCAGACGTGGGTCCCGTGCTCACTACACCACTGGATTCAAGCTAGCCTGGCTGATGAAGGGTGATGCCCTGAAACCGGTCCCAGGATGCTTGTTTCCGGTCCAGGGAGGACCCGGATTGTCAGTTCGGTCTGGACTGTTCCCACAAGGAACAGGGTCAAGACTGATTTGAATATGGCTGGGTCCAAACTGTGGTGGTGTGGTGAGCAAAAGAATGATGGATTAAACCCAGATCCTTGTGACTGGGGGTGAATGTTTGCATTGTCCAGCATTCCGTCCATCAATTGTTTCTTTTGCATATGTCGCCCTAAGTGGGAAGGGTATGCCCAGACTAGGGTCCCCTGCTCACTACACCACTGGATTCAAGCTAGCCTGGCTGATGAAGGGTGATGCCCTGAAACCGGTCCCAGGATGCTTGTTTCTGGCCCAGGGAGGACCCAGCTTGGCAGTTCGGGCTGGACTTTTCCCACAAGGAACAGGGTCAAGACTGATTTGCATATGGCTGGGTCCAACCTGTGGTGGTGTGGTGAGCAAAAGAATGATGGATTAAACCCAGATCCTTGTGACTGGGGGTGAATGTTTGCATTGTCCAGCATTCCGTCCATCAATTGTTTCTTTTGCATATGTCGCCCTAAGTAGGAAGGGTATGCCCAGACGTCGGTCCCGTGCTCACTACACCACTGGATTCAAGCTAGCCTGGCTGATGAAGGGTGATGCCCTGAAACTGGTCCCAGGATGCGTGTTTCCGGTCCAGGGAGGACCCGGCTTGGCAGTTCGGGCTGGACTGTTCCCACAAGGAACAGGGTCAAGACTGATTTGCATATGGCTGGGTCCAACCTGTGGTGGTGTGGTGAGCAAAAGAATGATGGATTAAACCCAGATCCTTGTGACTGGGGGTGAATGTTTGCATTGTCCAGCATTACGTCCATCAATTGTTTCTTTTGCATATGTCGCCCTAAGTGGGATGGGTATGCCCAGACGTGGGTCCCGTGCTCACTACACCACTGGATTCAAGCTAGCCTGGCTGATGAAGGGTGATGCCCTGAAACCGGTCCCAGGATGCTTGTTTCCGGTCCAGGGAGGACCCGGCTTGGCAGTTCGGTCTGGACTGTTCCCACAAGGAACAGGGTCAAGACTGATTTGCATATGGCTGGGTACAAACTGTGGTGGTGTGGTGAGCAAAAGAATGATGGATTAAACCCAGATCCTTGTGACTGGGGGTGAATGTTTGCATTGTCCAGCATTCCGTCCACCAATTGTTTCTTTTGCATATGTCGCCCTAAATGGGAAGGGTATGCCCAGACGTGGGTCCCGTGCTCACTTCACCACTGGATTCAAGCTAGCCTGGCTGATGAAGGGTGATGACCTGAAACCGGTCCCAGGATGCTTGTTTCCGGTCCAGGGAGGACCCGGCTTGGCAGTTCGGTCTGGACTGTTCCCACAAGGAACAGGGTCAAGACTGATTTGCATATGGCTGGGACCAAACTGTGGTGGTGTGGTGAGCAAAAGAATGATGGATTAAACCCAGATCCTTGTGACTGGGGGTGAATGTTTGCATTGTCCAGCATTCCGTCCATCAATTGTTTCTTTTGCACATCATTTCAAAAGTGGCATGTTCAGAATTGTGAATTTAAATCTGACTTTAAAATTAAAGAGGATTTTCAATTACAAGTCATTGAGTCTCAACATGATATTCCTACCTGCTCCCAGTCAAATGTTAGCAACTATTAAATGTAATAAGGTAACCCAGTGTTATCCAATGGGAGAGGTAGGCCTAATAGTAGTGAAAAACACATTTAGGAGTGTTTCACTACCAGGACATGCAAGACTTTAAAACATATGTCCTACTTTTTAAACACAAGGCACCCTGTCCTATGGACCTTTAGAGCCTACCTTATGGGTGACTTATATGTATTAAAAAGGAAGGGCTAGGCCTCACAAAAGGTTTATTATGTGAGGTCAAAAAGGTAGTTTTAAAACTACACTACAGGGTGCAATGGCAGGTGTCAGACATGTTTTAAAGTGCTACTTTAGTGAGTGGCACAATAATGGCTGCATGCCCATCATTTGTCACCCCGAGTGGGACGGGTATGCCCAGACGTGGGTCCTGTGCTCTCCATGCCACTGGAATCAAGCTATCCTGGCTGAAGAGGGGTGAAACCCCGAAACCGGTCCTAGGATGCTTGTTTCCAGTCCAGGGAGGACCTGGCTTGGCAGTTCGGGCTGGACTGTTCCCATGAGGCACAGGGTCAAGACTGATTTGCATATGGCTGGGTTCAAACTGGAATGGCATGGTGAGCAAAAAAACGATGGATTTAGGCCCAGATCTCTGTACTGGGGTGAATGTATGACATTGTTCTGCATTCTGTCCATCAACTGTTGTTTTTGCATTTGTCACCCCGAGTGGGACGGTTATGCCCAGACTTGGGTCCCGTGCTCTCCATGCCACTGGAATCAAGCTATCCTGGCTGAAGAAGGGTGAAACCCCGAAACCGGTCCTAGGATGCTTGTTTCCAGTCCAGGGAGGACCTGGCTTGGCAGTTCGGGCTGGACTGTTCCCATGAGGCACAGGGTCAAGACTGATTTGCATATGGCTGGGTTCAAACTGGAATGGCATGGTGAGCAAAAAAACGATGGATTTAGGCCCAGATCTCTGTACTGGGGTGAATGTATGACATTGTTCTGCATTCTGTCCATCAACTGTTGTTTTTGCTATGGACCTTTAGAGCCTACCTTATGGGTGACCTATATGTATTAAAAAGGAAGGGCTAGGCCTCACAAAAGGTTTATTATGTGAGGTCAAAAAGGTAGTTTTAAAACTACACTACAGGGTGCAATGGCAGGTCTCAGACATGTTTTAAAGTGCTACTTTAGTGAGTGGCACAATAATGGCTGCATGCCCATCAGTGGCATTTAGTTTTCAGGCCCTGGGTACATGTAGTACCACTTTACTAGGGACCTACATGTAAATTAAATGTGTCAGTCAGTTGGAGGACAATCTTACCATGTTTTAGGGAGAACGCATTAGCACTTTACCACTGGTCAGCAGTGGTATAGTGCACAGATTCCTAAACCCAACAAAAACTAATTCAGAAAACAGGAGGTGTAAAGGTAAAATGTTTGGAGGTAAACCTGCAGAGGGGGCCAGGTCCAATACTGTCTATTTATGGTTGTAAGAAATTGGGTTATTAGTTGAGAGGGGTGACATTCCCACTCAAGTAATATTCACAGTCCTCATCAGTGTGAACCACAAAAGTTACTAAATAAACCTGTACTTATCCCTCTGGTAGCTTGTCACAAAAGCAGTGAGGCTTAACTGAGAGGTAATATGTAATGTATTTATGCAGCACAGCAACAGTAATAAAGTGAATACAGCACACTAGAAGTACCCCAAACCAATTTAGAAACATAGATTAAATTTAATAAACAAAATGACACCGAAACAACAAAAATCAGTAGAAGTACTGTGGCTTTTGGAGGGAGGGAGTGTTTTAATTTGTTTTTGTTTTTGGAAGTAGTGGGGCAGTTTGCTCAGCCCACCACTTTCAAAGGTTGTCAGCCTCCCCTGGCTATATGTGTTATATTCTTGGGTGTCTATGTACTACTTGAATGGTATCCTAGGCAAGGTACAGTTCTTACACCATAAGATAGAGATTCCCTATCACGGTGAATTCATCTAGTTGAATGCAACACCTTTCACCCATTTTCTCACTTTAAAGCCCTGTAGCCTGTCTCAAAGGATTTGTAGTACTCAAAGTCAAACTTCCCCTGTAGGGTAACTTGAACAAGGAAAATTACCATAACTGGTTGCGCTCACATGGTGTTTTCTTCCCCAAGTTTGCCTAAAGATATATTATCCCTGCTCGGGGTGTTTGACCTAGATCTGTTGCAGTACACATTACCGAAGACCATTTGTGCTGCTAGTTGCCCAAGAAAGTAGAGACTATTTCCAGGATGTTTTCACTGTGTCTCTCCAATGCACACCCTGCTGACCATTTTGCTGCCTTCTTTAGTGCAGAAATGCCCAAAGATATACACACTAAGGTTATTGGTGGAATTTGAACATAGCACACCTTAGGATTGTCCCTCCCTCCTTGACAAATTGAGAAAGGGATGTATCCTCCAAAGCGTATCTGGTCCTTCTCCTCCCTGATCAATGAACTCTTGATGGACCCTGTTAATCTGACACGTGAGATGCCATCGAGGTTACTTTTTTGGGCCAGCCAAACACTAGCATCCCTGAACTTGTGGATTGGGAAACAGTTCCATATTGGTTGGTGAGCTATTTGATTTGGACACAATGTCTGCAGCACTTGATTAGACCTACTGAGCTTTCCCTTTTAACTCAGAGCTGCAGGAGTAACGAAGGCACAATCTCTGATATATAATAGCACTGGAGATACCTTGCAGTATTTCATTGATTCAAGTTGCATTGATACGACTGGGACAGTCTCTGGAGTTACCCAAGGATCAGAACATTGAACTGTAGAAGCCCCCAATTGATCATAGTGAATGATAAATATAATATTGCTTTCAGTATTATTCTAGGGCTTTTGGTTCGCATTTCTAAGAACTAGAAACTTTCAGGGCTATTGTCTTGTCACCAGAAGGTGCTAAGACTATCTGGACTTTGATGTGTGTAGTAGTAGTATAAAAACGTTATTCGGTTGTGCAACCATAAAAGCCCACAAAACTAAACACAGTGAATAAAAACAAGGCAATTCCTTGACAAAAAACCACAACAGCATTAAAAACAAGCCCCGAGTTCATTTAAATAAGCTTCCTGCAAAGTAGCATCAAACATGCATGCATATATGTGTAGGAAAATGCCCTTGCTGACCTGGTCACACCCCACGTTTTGCCTGGTATTTGATGTGATTTTGATTGTAAGTGCACTGGGTTCCTGCTAACTAGGTCCACAGTGCCAAATCTCTTTCTCAAAATTATGCAATTGTTTGCCCCAATTGGCGATACATTTAGTACCCTATGTAAGTCCCTAGTAAATGGTATCCCTGGTACCTAGGGCCTGAGGTACAAAAGAGGGTCCCCACGGGGAGCAGCACAAATTGTGCCACCGTAAGGAACCCGTCACCAAGCTCATGCAAACTGCCACTGCAGGCTGTGTGTCTTGGTGCAGGCAAAAGGGAAAACACAACATGGCACACAGCCTGTGTCCCATGCCTGCAGACACTGCATACAGTATAGGTAAGTTGCCCCTACAGCAGGCCTTACAGCCCTAAGGCATGGTGCACTATACTACATGTGGGGGCCAAACGGCCTGAGTAGATATGCCCCTGTACTTGTCAGTTCCCTTACTGCCAGTGTGAGTGATCAGGGAAGCCATTTTAAAAGCATGTGCTGGACACTGGTGAAAACAAATTCCTCAGCTACATTATAGCTTCACTGCAAATAGGGATGTTTGGTATCAAATGTCTCATATTAATAAACCCACACTGTGCCAGTGCCGGGTTTAGTAACATATGCACCCAGAGGGCACCTTATAGGTGCCCCTAGAAAACCTACCAGACACTGGTGTGCTGAATGACTGGTTCTCGCAGCTTATCGAGTTGCTGACCCCCAAGGGTGAGGGTCTTTGCTCCCTGGGGGCCATAAACCAAGCCTGCTCTAGCAGGGGCTGCTTTGCACCCCACCCACAGGATGGCCTGCAGATAAGCATTCCAGGGCCTCTGAGCTTCAAAGAGGCCCACTGTCTTTGGTATGCGAGTCTGGCTTCTCTCAAAGGAGAGGAAACCAGCCCCCTTTGTCCAGAGTCCTTTGGCACCTGGACAGGTGGGAAAATTAGCTAGGCAAGACAGGTGTGACCACCCTCAGGCGAGCACCACCACTGAACTGGGCTACCTGAAGTGCATGTGACTTTTCAGAAGTGACCATCTTGGTGATGGCAAATAAAGGATCTCTGGGACAGGGTTATGTTATGTTATGTTATGTCCCCCAGGAAGTGGTCATATAGGGAGCGTAGTGACTCCAGGGGTAAATAGCCCATTCGCTTCTACCCTACACTCCCATAATGCCCTTAAATTCAGTATTGAGGGGAGCCCTGGCACCAGGAAATCAGATCCTGCTGACCAAAAGAAGAAGAAGGACTGAAGAGCCGCAAAAAGTAAGAACTGTTGAAGAAGCAACTGACTTAGCGCCAACCCTGCCGGATTGTCTGCTGTTCCCGATGTTTGTGCCAAAGTCGGCTTATCCTGCAAGCTGCTGTGCCTCCAAAAGCCTGGGAGGTCTGCCAGCACTTCTGCCAAGATTCAGGAACTCCAGTGGAGCAGCAGAGCTGCTTCCCTGTATCCTGCAGGTACCCAAAGAGACCTGAGAGGACTCCAGATGCCAAAACCCAACACCGGAAAGCACCACTGCACCCATGCTGCCTAGCCCGAGCTGAAGTGGATCAGCGGTGCCAGCGTGGTCCACCAGGCCTCCAGGGACAAAGCGCACCTTGGAATTGCCCACTGTGGACTTCCCGACGCCACCTGCAGCCTCTATTTGCTGGCCCCCTCTACCGCGAGTGGGTGATGAAAATCTGATGCCTGAAGACACCTCTGCACCCGTCACCCCTCGCTCGTGGAAAATAGGGCTAAAGGTGTCCCCATGCATCATAAGACTGGAGTCCCCATTGTGGTTCAGACCGACTGGCTTCCCAGTCCAAGCCTGCAGCCTCTTTTCAACCGGATCAATCCCCATAGGATAATATTGGGCACCCGATGCTGAAAAGCACCTCTGCACCCGGCTGCCCAAGTGCCGCCTGAGGTGACCTGTTGGTGCTACCTTGGACCTTGCCCCATACTCACTCCAGGAGATTGATCACGTAAGTCGGTATACTGTACCTGAATGCCGAACTTGTTTTTTCTCCCATAGGATAACTTTGCAGCTTCTGAAAAATTAACTGTGTCGACTTTTTAAATGCAAAAGTATTTCTATTGAAAAACGTACTTACCTAACCATATTGATGCTGGTGCCTAAACATATATAAAGATATGTGTTAGTTTTATAAATTGGGGTGGATCTCCTTATTGAGACGTGTGCATCAGGTATTGACTATTGTATGTATTTGCAGATGTCTAAAACTCCTCTCTGATAAGCCTAAGACTGCTCAACCACAGTACCCCCTAAAGAAATGCCTTGGGATTGCTAGAACAAGCTCCTGTCCACTAGTAAGGGAATACCTGGACTCTTTGCACAGTATACCTGCAATATGTAATAAAGTGCATAGTGCAAACAGTGCATCCTCTACAGTAGGCAGGTTATGCATGACAGTTGCTGCCAAGGAACCCAAAAAGGATATCCTGCAATTGATCATTATTTACCCACAATTTGACGAAGCCTAACAGAGGCTGAGATAAACCTATAGACTGCATGCATTTCCAGTTTGGTTTGAAGAAGCTGGAGATGTAGTAACGCTGGTCTGCATTGTCTAATATTAAGGATTCTGAGTAAGGGGACCAGGATCATATTCCTTGGGGCCTTGTATAGGTCAGAGAAAAAGATATAAATGCAGTTGTGATTGTGGTGATTTTGCTTTACAAGGACAGGATATCAGATCTTTATCGCGATGGGCATGAGATGGATAAGCAACCAGCAGGGGAGCCATACTCAGATGAAAACTCACAAGATAGATATGGGAATAACAAGCAGGTAGGGCTCTATACTAAAAGTCATCCTTAATAAAACATAGGTTCTGACCTGCATCGTACCACTTTCCCTAGCTTCTCTGCTGGTTGCCAGAAGGGCTACCAGCTCCTTTTTAAAAAGGACTTTTGAGTTCCTCATAAGGAAATGTGGGTTATCAAAGTATCATGGCAATTAATTAGATACAGCTGTGTCTTAATGTACTGTAGCCACTGAAAACAGTGTGCATTGTAAGTGGGAATCAGTTTGCGAAAATGGCCGTATTACGGGTTGATTCAGGACAGCACCAAATAGAAATCCATAATAGTGTCGGGCTGACTTAATTTTGTTCTCTAAGTGTAAACCCTGCTCATCATGGCATATACTGGCAGGGACACACTTGGGTAGCCACAACAGTTTGCGCAGGAAGCTGTTTTCGCCAGTTTGTAACATGGTTGAATCTCAATAGCCCCAGATACCTTCCCCATAAGAGGCAGCCAAAATACATCTGGCTTTATAAATGGTGAGCATGGCTTCAAGGGGAAACAAGCCCAGTTTCTTCACAAACTTGAGAATAGTTGGCCTGTTCTGTTCAAAGTGTGTGTGTCTGACCTCTATAAGATGCTGCCAAGAACACTTATTGGTAAAGAGAATTCCCAGGTAAGTGAAATTTGTAACTTTCTGAATTGTGGTTCCAGTAAGCAGAAAATACTTCACTTTGCTCTTAGCATGGCCCCAAATCATGGTATATGATTTAGACTTATTTTTGAGTAATCCTAGTCTGTCCATATGCCCTACAAAACTGTCCAGCAGTCTTTGCAGACCACCTCCAGTCTTTGACATAAGTTAAGAATAGTCGGCGTGCATAAGGACAAGTAGTCCTTTAGTGCCTGCCATAGCAGGATCACAGACCACCTCTGATAGAGTGGCCTCCAAATCGTTAATGTAAAGACTAAACAAAAAACTTGGCAAGTACACAACCCTGCCTGATGCCTTGGCTGATCTTCAAGGGAGATGTGCACTCTCCATTAGGTCTGTATCTAATGCATCCCACCACGTCCTCATGGAGTCTAGATAGTATATGCACTATCCTCTTATCAGCGCTCATAGTCAGCATCTTGGACCAGAGTCTATCCCTGTCAACGTTGTTGAAGGCAGAACTGAGGTCCATAAATTCCAGGTATAGGCACCCCTCTTTGATCTGAAAATACTTAGTGATCAAAAGATGTAAGTTGATACACTGATCAATGATCCCCAGACATTGCCTGAACCATATTCTAGCGGTGTTAAAATGCCCTTCTCCTCTGCCCAGGTCTCAAGGCAGTCCAGCAGGATCCTACCCATCACCTTGGCAGTGAAATCAATGAGTTATAATGGGCGTTAATAACAGGGGTCTCCACTGACCCCCTTTTTGAAAATATGAACTATAATGGCCTTTGGCCAGGACTTGGGGAGGCCACTGCTGATGGCACTGTTCAGAACATTAACTAGAAGTGGTACCCAAAAGTCCATGTTGGTTTTAAAGAGGTCAGTAGGGACCCCGCCTGGGCTAGGAGCTTTGTTGCTAGGGCAGCCCCTCACAGCCGAGATAACTTCTTCCATGGTGATCTGTTGATGATCACTGACCCCAAGAATAATAAAGGTATCCGCTGCACTATGATCTACAATAGTTGGAGATATTGGTGCGAACACTTGTAAAGTGTGACCCCCATACAGATGACTGGATGGTGACATCAATAATGGTGTTATGGCCTTCAGTGAAGTAAGTCGAGTTCACCACCTTTCAGAACAAGGATGCACTGGCTCTTTCAAACTGTTCCCAAGCATTCCTTCTAATATTTTCCTTCCTTACTCTGGTTGCTTCTTTATAATGACATCTGTAGTATTGTACCTCCCCGGAATTCCTAGGAGTCTTCTTTTGGGGGCTGTTAGCAATTCCAACGCACACTGGCAGATGCCCACTTATGCCTCCAGAATGTCTGATGGGTTGGTCTCACTGTCGAGACAAGCCATAAAATGGCCAACATTATCACGGACCAGGCGACCTACAACTGCCCCAGTATCTATGTCGGCTCATCTGTTACGGAAGCCCTTGTTTTTTGAGTAACTAGGGAGAGGGTAGGTGGGTAGATCTTGTGTCTCATTTTGTGCCAATGATAAATGTAGAATTAAAGGACTGTGGTCACTTAAGCCGCTAGGAGGAATGGAGAAATGAGATAGCTTCCATCCCAGATCTTTTGACACAGCAATAAAATCAATTATACTTCCCTTCCCCCCCGATAAAAGACACCTGCCAGCTAGCTGGCTCCTCCATCCAGTCAACAGTGAGTTTAAGACAGTGTCTCACCGTGGTTTTGTTTAGCAGTTCACTGCATATACTGAGGTCGAAGTGCGAATAATCAGTAATATATTTGTTCCACAAACTACAAACAACTTTGCTGGCAATCGGGCTGGTCAGTGATCAGTGTTGGTTAAAATCGCCAGCCCATATAATGTTGTAGTCCCCACAGATTCGACCTATGACACCCCCAAGGGCAGACTCAAGGGAATCCATTGTACATGGATTCCTACAGGTAAAATTATTATAATAAAAATGTATCAAGATTAAAACAGGATGTAGGGGAAAAGAGAGGCAAATTATCTGTAAAGTAGAACTTTACTATTTTGCACAGAAAATGCAACATTGATTAAGGCCAGGAGACCACCTCTATTATGACCATGTGCGGATGGCAGAGCAGGCGTTGTTACTGAATAGTAGCTATTAATGTGCACATTCGTACATGACCATGTCTCCTGTAAACAAAGAATATGTTAATCCCTTATCATTTTGAACCAATCAGGATCTGACAGTTTGCCTGCAATGCCAGCTAAGTTCCAGAAAAGGAATTTAGAAACTAGTCAAGTTGGGTAGGAGCATATGAAATAATGGGCTAAATGGCTGTGGCAGACATAGAATTGGGCCGAAAAACGGTTACTTGTTGGGATACCAACTGGTGAAACCTGGGACCGCGATGGTAGCGGTCGAAAGAGTAGGATCGTTTGATCAATTATAGGTGGCAGATTGTTTTATGGCCTGTAAAAATAGTCCAGGGGGACCGCTTGTATTGTGTTCTAGGGATAGGCTAGTCTTGATGTGCCGTGCAGTAAAAGACCAGTCAAATGTGCATCCCGAAGATTAACAATGATACAGTCTCCTTGCTCTCTCTTGGTTTCCAATCCACGAGACTCTCTGTTCCATGATTATACTATTGGAGCTAGTACTACTATTGAGGCTCCCGCGTGATGAACACAGCCAATGAGTTACTTTGTTCTTCAACTCCTAAAAGTCCTCTTTTTGTCCAGGGGGCAGGACTGGGACATTTTTTAATATAATCACTAGGGGGGCTGCTTCAGGAGGGAGCTGTAAAACTACAGGCTGACTGACCAAATGTGGCCCATGAACTGTCTTGGCCACAGTGTCGCCTAGCTCTCTGGCAGAAAGTGGCCCACTTGATGCCCTGGCCGCAGAATCTCCAGTTACCGTCTGGATGGTGACCAATAGTGAAGGGTGAGTCATTGTGATTTTATCAGTTACTTGTGCATGCAATGGCCCATCAATTGCCCCTGAGCGGGAGCTGCTCGCTGCATGATTCACTGTGGTATCATCTGGTTGGTGAGCGGGGCCCAGCTGTTCATTTCTCATACTCCCACCCTGGAGACCTGTCCTTTAGTGCCCCTTCAATGCCCTTGAGTGTTAAAATAAATGAGCTAAGTAAATTTGAAAGCGTGATCTCTAGAAATTTTAAACCAAAGGAAGCAGTCTGAGTGTTACGACCTCCCTAGAGGTATCAGATGGGGACTCATTATCTCCCCCAGCTTTCTGTTGGTCGCTCTTCAATGGGCCATTTGGGGCTGCTTTGGCGTGGTGTCTGGTGACTACTGTGACTTTCCTCAATCCGATCTTTGTCTGCCTTGTGTTATGTTTCAACTTATTAGATGGTGGAGAACCGCTTCTGTCTCGTTTGATGGATCTGATGTTTGGGCAATGTTCAGGGTTTCCTTAAAAGCACAGGGGTTGCCCCCGCCCAGGACACTGACAATCTAAACAGCCCCTTGGAGGCTCATCTGAACATCCTCAACAGGTTCACTTCTAGAGGAGCAAATAACAGATGGGTCGCTGGTGGTAGCCGTGAACAGCGCTTTCTTAGTGGCACCCTGTCTTTCTTCAACCTGTTCAATTTCCGTATTTAGGGCGCCCATGGCATTCACCAGGAAGCTGGTGATGGCGCCTGATAATAAGCGTTCCTTGCTGGCCACACTGGTTGAGCCTAGGACGGCAGATTTTCTCTTGCACATATTGTTATTAACGAGGGAGTTCAGGATAGACGGACAGGGGGAGCAAAGATAGGACCCTCTTCGTCCACTCAGAATGCTCGCTACTTTGCAAAAATATCTCTCTTTAGCCACTCGTCATGAGTGATGCCATGCGAGGTCATGAGAAACATGTGATGGAGATATGAGTTATGGATTTATAGCCACTTGCAGATACAGATATACAAACACACGCCTCGGCAGAGGCCCGTTAGCCCAAAGTGTTACCTTAAACACAGTGGCGGCCAGCATGTCTTGCAGTTTGCGGGGGGGGTTGCAGTGGTGGGGAGGCGGGTCACGTGGGGGGGAATAAAAATAAATAAACTTAGCTTGCCGCCAGGTCCAGCGTCTCTGCTCCTGCTTTCCTGCCTCTGACTCCAGGAACAGGAAGCATGCAGCCAGGCTCCCTCCCCTAAGGCAATCACAACGGTGCAATGCAGCGTTGTGTTTGGTCTGAGCACCCTAAAACGGGGCTCAGCCAGGGGCTGGAGGGGCAGGCATGTTCTCCATGGTGGCTGTAATGCAGCCTGCATGGAGAACGGGGTTAGTGCGCATGACTAGTTTGGGCGACCCGAGAGGGCCGACCAAACAGTCATTGCGCACTTAGGAGTGGCAAACCACTCCTCGCCTGCTCCGAGAGTAGAGTAGCCCCACCCACCCACCTGCCCGCAAAGCAGCGGGACACGAAGCATAAAATGATAATAACTCTATTATTATCTGATTAAACACTGTTGAATGTTCCTATTCAGATTGCTGCCCTGAACAAATGCTGAACTAGAATCGTAGGAGGGGTGAAGGAATGTCTTGAAATCCTGCTGATCACTTAATATACACTGTTGTTTTGCTAAGAAAGTGCACTTCATCGCCATTCCTCTCAATGTCTCACCTCACAATCGTTCAGAAAGTGCGCGCAAACTCCCTCTCTCTCTGAGAATGCAAAAACTTGAATATGTAGCATCAAGATAGTTAGCATTGCTGTAGTCTCTGAGCCACTCACAGTTCTCCTCTGCAGCATATGTTTCTGCTTTGTAAGTAAGAGGCAATGCAAATGAGGTCATGGTGAACATATTTCATAAATATGCTAAGATGAAAATAAATATAGCAGCGCTCCTTTCCAAAACTGCTGTTTGTTCAGATTGCCTCCGTTTATTACCACAGATCTAAAAACGCACCACTCCCAAGGAAAAACATCAGCACGTAGTGCAGGGCTGCTGCAAGCTACTGCATCGAGAACTTTGGCCTGCCTTTCATTTCTCTCAGATCCGCACTTCTTGCGTAACTGCAATCAGAGCTGCATTCCTCTTTCCCGTCCGAGTGCCTCAGACAGAGATTGCTGGAAAATAAACCGATGCCTCAGCCCGCTCTTTCATTAAGTGGATCTCCGTATCCCGCCGCGTGCTCGCGCCGTGAGTCATGACAGGCTAGCCTTGGCTATCCTCACATTTTCCATGCTGTGCATAAAAGACTCTCCTCTTAATACACAGCACATCCACTATTGTCAGGACTTCTGCACTCGTAACCACAAGGAGACCGTTTCTATCAACACAGCGACAGCGTTTTAAAGTTGCAATGGAACGTTTTGTGTTGTTTTAATAAGTTATGCTTGAAAGGAGCTAAAAGCATGAACTGTATGTACTGGTGTAATTTAAAGGGAAAAAGGCCGAAATCAAGAAAACAAGCACTGGGAAAGCCAGCCTTTTGTCCTTGCCAGTATTTGTTTGGTTTTGCCATGATTTTTGCAAAACTCTATTGTTGGGGAAGTTACCAGGCACTCATCTTAAAAAAAAAAAAAAAAAACACTGGCTAAGATAAAAAATATTTCTTGATCTCAGACAGCCCACATTGCTGTAGCTGTCCCTGGCTCTTTAGGGAACTAGTTTGTGTGTGGATATGCTCCTTGTGAAAGGGCAGAATGTCATCACTCATAGGAGAGTTAGCTAATGGGTGATCCTTTGTTCCATGCTGTATACTGTAGCGGGTGGAAAAAAATTTGAAAGACATAACAACAGACCAATTGATGAAGACGACTGGCAGAAATCCCTTATAATTATATTATACATGTCATCTTAGTAAAAATCAAACGGTTTGGCTAGCGTCAGATTTAAAGATAGCTGAGTCTAAATCTACAGGCCCTGATTACATTTATGTAAAATTTGGGGAAAGTGGGGTGTTTGTGGTAGCCAACCATTTGTCCATATTGTGGCACAAATGTTGAATTTTCTGCCCCCATGTACTACATACGCTATTAATTCCTACTATTTAAAGAGGATTTGTTTTCCAGTTCTCTCATGGTGGTTCACCATGATATTTGGCTCTGTCCTAGAGTCAGATCTGGCATGACTAATCTGCGAGCCCAGCCCAGCTGCAGCCATAGGATGAGAACTGAGACTCAAATGTTACTTAGAACAGGCAAGAACTCACAAAATTGATCCAATGGTATAACATTGTCCTTGGACAGCCATGTTATTTGAATTGTAGCACCTTACCGGGTATGCCAGAAAAATGACTGGGCTAATATCTGTGCACAGAAGGCATTTTTCTGCAGTATTATTTAGCGCGAACTCGACTTGAAGGTATCAGAGCGCTTCACATGAGCACCAGTTGCATTACAGACGGACACATTCATTTTATTTTTAGGAACAGGGAAATTAAGTGATTTCCCCAGAAACACAGGGGGGCATATTCACAAGGACTTATCGCCGAGTTATCGGCACTTTAGCGCAGCAAAAGTGGCGATAGAATTACCGCCCCTTTCGCAAGCTGGTGCTAACTGCCTACATCACCACCTAACCCGCGATAGCTGCCGCAAAAAACATCGCCACGGACGACACCGCCAACTAACGCTAATGAGATACAGAATAGGCGTGTCCGTGCAAAAACACGGGAAAAGACAACACCGCGTGATTCACAACGGACAGCCAGATCTGCGATGCGAGTCAACAACAGGCGATAAGCCGCGGTAGCAGCAGGTATTTAACACCTGCCTTCTGCTGGTGCTAAGTGTGACGACCACCTGCAGTCTGAAAGGGAGCCCAGACCAGAGCCACACCTGAAGACCAACAAACACCATGGAGCTACTGATCATACAGCTCGGAGATCCAAGAGGGCCACAACACCCACCGCCACCACCCCCAGGCCCGCCACCACCCCCAGGACCCCCTAGCCCCCCCCACCCGGACTACCACAGAGGCAGCATAGACAAAGACAGCGGACCTACCGTAAACGCACCAGCCTCACAGACTTAACGCCAGAGGAGGTCATTGCCCACTACAGGCTCAAAAGGACAACCATCCTCCGCATCCTGACCCACATCGCCCACAGGCTGAACGTACCAACACAGCGGACAACCAACATCCCTCCGCAGACAAAGCTGCTGGCTGTGCTGCACCTGTTGGCCTCTGGTACCTTCCAACCAACAACTGCCAGAGTCGGAGGAGTCTCACAGCCAGCCCTATCCAAGTTCATCACACCTGTCCTGGATGCCATCATCAGCCTGGTACCCCAGCACCTCCACTTCCCCCACACTGCGCAGGAGCAGCTGGAGACCAAGCAAGGCTTCTACGCCAGTGCTGGATTCCCCCACGTGTTGGGGGCTATTGACTGCACACATGTCCTACTCGTGCCCCCTGCCGACACTGCACACAACTACCGCAACAGAAAGCACACGCATTCCATCAATGTGCAGGCAATAGTGGACCACCGGGGACTCTTCACCAATGTTGTGGCCAACTACCCAGGCAGTGTGCATGATTCATTCATCTTCCGACAGTCCATCATCAACCAGCGCTTCCAGGATGGCACCTATGGAAATGCATTGCTCGTTGGTAAGTATCAAATGAACACACCACACACCTCAACTCCACAGTCATGCAACTCACGATCCTGGGAATGGGCACGCAGCAAAACTACATGCAACATGCCACACAACATGCCCACCGACCAGACACGACAACACGACTCCATTGGGAACCTGGGTTTGCGATGTACACAACCCAGCTACGGCATGGCACCACAGCCACACAATAGCAGAATGTGTGGAGAGGCTGGAAGCAGGCATGTGCGAAGGAGGCAAGTGACTAATGAATGAGAACCTACCCAATGACAAGTGTGGCGTGGATGTGCTGGACAGACTTGAGCGTGCAAACCACGGAAATGGCCATGTGGACATTGACTGCTGGTGCATGGAGTGTAGTGGCCAGTGGACGCTACCATGTCAGCCCAGGCTGTGGGGTAGAACGCGGAAGTGTCGCTCATTACGTGCCCCCCTGTAGGCGTGGGCGCAGTGGGTTGGCCCTGCGTGCGCCAGGCCTGCGTAGGGGTGTGAATAAAAACCCCGTCGCTCTGGGCGTGGTTCTCTTCCGGAATGGCCAACGTGTCTGCCAGGGTGGCGCTACTCAGCCCGCCATGAGGCCGACGCCGTGAGCGGCGGATCCTGCGACCCTGTGCGCCTGCTGCACCCCAGGCCGCTGGTCCCCAGACCTGTCTTGCCTGCCCCAGCGCACCAAGGCCGCTACGCTCACCTGCCGACACCGGCGTGTGTCAAAGAGGGCCCACCACGTTCCGGTGCAAGCTCCAAGCCCCAGGCCCGCGACCTTGGCAGCCACCTCAGACCATCGCTGGCCTCCATGACGCTGGCAGCAATCCTCTCTCGTTGACATACCCCACCGGCTTACACTTCGGCCCAGTTGGTGTCACATATTGAACTGAGCCTTGAATGGCAGTGACCAAATGTCTATGGCAGCGTCCACATCACTATACTCCCTCCGATCAGTGAAGCCAAAGTCTGCATCGCAAGCACACGACACGTGTCTGTGGGCCCGTGCTGACCACTGCCCACGGACCACACTGTGGTCCAGTAGGTCCCACATCCAGCACTCAGTCGTGATTCATGAATGGCAGAGTCCATACCAGTGAACGCACGGAGAGGAGTAAGAGGAAGATGCGGTTCAGTTCAGATGAAAGCCGGATCCTCATTACGGAGGTGACCGAACACTAGCACCAACTGACCTGGTGCCACTAACCCTGTTCAACGCAAGCCTGCGACACGTGGTGCCACTAACCCTGTTCAACGCAAGCCTGCGACACGTGGTGCCACTAACCCTGTACAACGCAAGCCGGCGACACGAGGTGCCACTAACTAAGCCTGGGCGTAGTTCGCGAAGTAGCGCTACGCGAAGCTACGCAAAGTGCAGTTCGCACTACGCGAGCTACGCGTAGCACTACGCGAACTGCGTAGTGCACTGTTCGCAATGATTGCACAGTGCCGGATGCTTGTCCGCACTGTGCAATCATTGAAAACGGCATCTTGCACAGTGCGAGCTGTCTTTTACTGCCGCTCGAGTAGATTTTTACTCGAGCGGCAGCTTTCTCAACGCGTACTGGTAGTTTCTCATCGCGAGCGGTCGCGAGCATACGCGACCACTCGCAATGAGAAACCTGACCTCCCCGCGTTGAGAATCTCGCCGGGAGGTTTATTTTCCACGCTCGCGATCGGCAACTTGATGTTGCTGATCGCGAACGAGGAAAATGTCTCGCCGGGATGTCATTTTGCTTGCTCGCGGTCGCCAACTTGACGTTGAGGACCGCGAGCAAGCAAAAAATGACCGCTGCACTACGCTACGCTATGCGTGTTTGCACTGTGCTACGTGCAATTCGCGTTGTGCGAAGTAGCGCAAACTTCGCAAACTACGCGAGCGTAGCGTAGTGCTTTGCCCAGGGTTACCACTAACCCTGTTCAACTCAAGCCGGCGACACGTGTTTGTGGGCCCCTGCAGACTACTGGCTCCGGCATGCCCTGCGGGCCAGCCGGCCTCACACCAATCACATCAAGGCTGGACCAGCCAGGGTACGGCATCGTCGCAGGCTGCACACATGCTCAGCTTTGGTGCCTCAGCCCCCGTGAGCCACACGTCATCGCCACATGACATTCCAACGCTGTGTGTCTGAGTTCTCGGAGGAGCTGGCTGAACTGCGGTTGGCCCATGCACACCGCTGCCACCGGCCGACACTGCGGTCAAGTAGGTCCCACTTTTGTGACTGGGTCTTGAGTTGTGAATGGCTGAGTCTACAGCAATGTACACGCCTCATCACAGACTGCATCCCCTTGCAGCCCTGGTGCCACTGACTCCGTGCACCGTGAGTCATGGTCACTCTCTGGTTGAACTTTGGTGGCGTCTGAGTCTGTGGCATGGGGGTTGTCGTCCTCTTCATCTGGCAGGTACGGACTTGGTGTTTGGCATGTGTCTGTGGCATTCATCTTCCCCATGTTGCTGCTTGGTTGTGCCCTCTACATCATGCCCTGGGGGAACACCTTCCACTGTCCCACGATACACTCAGCGACAGTCACCTTGGACATCGACGAGGACCCGATCAGCTCTCATGGCCCTAATCCAGTGCATCGCAAGTCACCGTCCCGTGGCGGTGTGCCCGTGCCGGCCGCTGTGCATCCGGGGCCACTAACTCTGTGCACCTCAAGTCATGGTCCCTTGCTGTTTGTACTTTGAACTTCTGATTGAGTGATGACTGTTGTAGTTATTAACAGCACCAAACACTCCCTGGGGGCTGTCTTACACTCACCCCACGCACAGCCAGCACAGGCGTCACTGGACTAGTGTGTCTGCCAACACATCATGCCGAACCACCAATTGACTCATCTCTCTCTGCACTGTCACAGATGATCAGGGATATGCACTCTGCACTTGGATGATGACACCCCTCCGAGACCCGAACACACATGCCCAGAGGCAGTACAATGCGTCCCACAAACGCACCAGGGGCATCGTGGAACGCACATTTGGCGTGTTGAAGTCACGTTTCAGGTGCCTGGACATCACAGGCGGAAGGCTCCTATACAGGCCAGACATTGTGTGCAAGATGATCGTTGCAAGTTGTGTTTTGCACAACATCTGTGTGCGCTCCAATGCCCCATGGATCCCAGTGCCAGATGCACCGGACGATGATGAGGACGATGGGGCAGGTGGCCCAGACCCCACTGCAGCTGCAGCAGGAATAGCCCGTAGGAACACCCTCATTGCCAATTTCTTCACCTGAGCACGTCACTTTGTGTCCGTCCTGTAAAATAATGGGACAGTACAAATTGTCCACTGGCACTGCATGTGTAAATAAAACTGATACAGGTTACAGGTTGTACTCGTCCATTGTCATGTCACGGATTCCTGAGATACCAGATGTGCTTGGCCATTTTGTGCACGCATGCGGCACCAGTTGTGTCCTGTGTTCTGTTGTGGAAGTGTTGCAGTATGTACCACATTGTTAACAATGTTGGGTGCTCTTCTTCTTATGTGTGTATGCTGCACTGTGGCTGAGTCGCCCCTGCAGCTCTGAATTGGCTGCCACTCATCCCTTTCAGGCGGTGTGCCGTTCACTTCTGTGCGTCTACAGTGCTGAGATGTTGCTGACTTGAGTGAATTGTGCCCTTTGTCGTGTTGTGACTCGTGGTCATGGTCGGTAGGCGGATGTGTAGTTGACGTCAGGGGTTTTTTGTGCACGTGGATGTGTCCAAGTGTGACCTGCACCTTTGCGGATCTGGCCCACACTCTGCCGCATCAGTGTCGTGGCCTGCACATTGACATGATAGTTGGACTGCAGCCATGCTACATGCATGTGTTGGTTGTGTGATTGGTGATGTGTTGGGTGGGGGCCCCTTTGGGCACATAATGGAGGTGAGACTACTTGGTGTTTGTGTGTGTGCTGCAGTGTTCCAGGGGGATCAGGGACATGATCCGGAGTCATTGTGGGTGTGCAGTGTGCTCTGCTTAATTGTGCATGTGTGCCATTGTGCCCATCCCCCTCGTCCCCCCACTCCCTGGTAGGTACTCACCCTATTAATGTTGTGTCAGGTCATGTTGAGCAGTGTCCAGGTCCTCTGCTCCTGTCACCGTCTCCCGACTGATGACTGTGGCCACCATTTTCTCCATTTCATCCTGCTCCTGGTGTTCTGCTGGCCCCCCATCTCCAATCTGCGTTGCTGCTTTAATGTTGGCAGCGAGTTCCTTCTTGGGTTTGCCCTTCGCATCATTCCAGCGCCTCTTGTCCACTTCCATTGTCCTCCTCGGCGCGGCAAAGGCATTCACATAGTCCAAGATGGTCTGCCATCTCAGCGTCTTTTTTGCCAATGACACGTTGGAGGTGACGTACAGTTGGTGGTGGTGTTCTATTTCATCCGTGACGTGGATCCGGGTTTCCTGCACACTGTGCCCTGACTTCCTCTCCCTCTTCTCATTGCCCTTCCACGACACCTGGCTTCCTGGCTGGGCCTCCGTGGGTCTTGTGGGTTTCACGTTGTCCTCTGCACTTGGTCCGGGTGCATCCTTGGTGCTCCGCGGTTCATCTGGTTTTTGGTGTGATCTTTTTGAGTGCTTTTCTTGTGGTTTTCCCCGCATGACGCGTGGGACTTGCTGGCCTCTCGCTAGTTATCACACAGATTTTATCGCGGTTGGGCCCTTCGCAACATTTTTCGCGTTGGGCTTTGCATTTTTATTGCCTTCGCGGTAGTTGTTTGGCGAACATTCGCCGCGTTATCGTGCGGTTATCACATGGTATCGTCGTGTTGGGAATGCCACGTTAACACGGCGTTATTTTCACGCGATGGACTGCGATGTGAGAAGTTGCGGTAAGCTATTTTGGCGATGTTTATCGCACGTTCTTGTGAATATACCCCGGGATGTTTAAGCCTCTCGCCAAACTTGAACCTGGTGCACCAGCTTCAAAGTCGGCCGCTCTGGCCGTTAAGCCATATCCATTAGAACCTTATTATTTGTATGGTTGTACTTAATTTTAATGCCCTGCATTCTCCACATGCTTATGAAGGCCTATTATTTTTAGGTCTGGCTTGACAGCACAGCTGTTGCCAGACCTTATGTGATGAACACAAAAAAACCTTAAGAAGTACTACTGAAAGAAGGGCTTTTCTCCACTCATGTTAGTTTTCTTCAGTGCAGCATTTGACTGCGCAGATGTTGTGTGCTTCCACTGAAAGACTCTTGAATTGCAGTTTTTGCATTGTGGACTGAGTTGTTTATTCTGACAAGCCAATGATTATTAGTTGTTATCTGTTTATTATGAAAAGTTGTGACAAAGAAAGTAGGCATGGCGTATTTATTGTAAAAAACAAAATGCAGAGCCAGTAGGCTTTTAAGGGTTGGCTGTTATCACACCATGTCCAAGCCTGTTTACAGACACTACGTTCATTGGTATCTCACAGAATACTGGGGACAAGGGGGTTGGTATTGGACACCTACTCTGACAAACAGAGGGGGAGAAGATATGCACTTTGGCAATTCTTGCTAACCCCTCTTGGGTGTGGTAGTATATTATTCTGCCATCTCTAAATTTGCACATACTTGCAATTTTATGACTGCGTCTGATGGTTACCTTGCAAGAAATCTTAAGCACAATACAGTAGGCCTTTGATTCCTATGGTGATGTGCCAATGGTAAAGGCTCTAGACCTGATTTGTCCATTGTTTCAAGTTGCACCAGATACCTTCGGTCTGATCTTGTAAAAGTACAAGAAAAGAAGCAGGCCTAACATGTTTATTGTGAAAAGCATAAGTTAAAGCAAATATGAATTTATAGGTGGAATGTTATTACACTTTGTTAAAGCCTGTAGACAGGTAGTGTGTTAAATGAAATCTCAAAGATTTATGTAGTGGACAAGGATTTTAGTGTTGGACACTGCCTCTGACAAGCCCTACTGTTGAAGATATGCACTTTGACAGCCCTTGTAAACCTTTTTTAGTTGAGGGTGTATATTATTGTGCCAACTGTAATTCTGTAAATATGTGTAATGTTATGACTGTATTCTTGATGATTGCCATGTAGAAAAGCTTGTCCTCAGTTTAGTATGCCCGAGTTGGTTATGGTGACAAGACATTGATAAAGCCTACAGGCCTGGTTTGTTCATTGTAAAAAGGCACGACAAATGCAGTGGACCTCACTTATTTATTATAAAAAGCATATGCTTTTTAACTGTGGATTGTTATTTTACTGTGTTAAAACCTGTGAGAATGTTTTGTGTTACAAAAGTCGCAAAGATTTTTTGTAGTAGGGGGGAGTTTTCATATTAGTCACTACCTTTGACAAACTCTGGGGTAGAAGATTTCTTGACAACCCTTTTCAGGAAATCTTGTATTGTGGTTTACCACCTCTAATTTTATTTTACAAAATGCAATTTTATGATTGTATGCCTGATGGTTGCCGTGAGGAAATGCTTAAGATTGATACAGTACAGTAGAGTTTATCATGATGACAAGCCAATGATAAATCCTATAAGCATAAGTTCATTTATATAAAATAACATTGGATGTTATAGATCTGCTCTGTTTATTATGGAACGTTATGAGAAAGGTAGCAGGCCTGACATACCTTTGTGAAAGTTACAGTTTGACATCTGAGGGTGGATTGTTATTACACTGTGTTAATGTCTAGAAACATGTATTTTGTTCAACGGAATCTCACAATTTACCTTAGTAGGCAAAGGTGTTGGTAAACCCGTCTGACTAAACTAGGAAGTAGAAGATTTGCACTGTTACAATCCTTATTAGGCCCCCGTAATGGGGGTTGTAAATAGTTTTTCCAACTTTCCTTTTGTACCCACGTATAATTTGATGGTTCCCTTGTGAGAAAGCTATTGCTCAATGTAGCAGGCCTGGGTATCTTATGATGACCAGTCAATTGTGAAGGCTAGAGGCCTGGTTGGTTCATTGGCAAATGCTATGTCAGATACCATAACTTTGATCTGTTTATTACATAGGCCTAACTTTCTTTGTATCCAAAGCATATGTTAACAATCCACCCTTAAAGGCCTATTGGTTTTATTACAATTTGTTAAATAACGCAGACAGGCATTTTGTTGCATGGAATCTCACAAATTACATTAGTAGGTAAAGGTTTTGGTTACCACATTTGATAAACCATGGTGATATTTGATTTGTACAGTGATAATTCTTGCAAGGCTCTCATATATGGGCCTTTCAGGTTTAGTTGGCTGCCAAGCCCTGAAATCAAAAAAACATTTACAAAACACAAACATTTAGGGGTGGGCATAACTTGCGTAATCCGGTGTAGCATAATCACGTGGAATTACCCGAGAAATCAGAGAGATTACGATTAATTACGTGAGAAGACTAATTCTGTATTTAGCACCATTTTCTTGTGCAAAAATGCTTCCTGGCACCCAAAATGGGGTAAGAATGCATTTAGAGCTACGAAATAGTAATAAATGCAAAAGAACACGAATAGCAAGCAGGAGCAGCTGTCCGGGATTGCTAAATGTGTTCTTGGGGAGGATTTTCAACCAACGTACCCCCGGCATTTAGCGCTATTTTCTTAGAGCAAAATGCCCCACTTGCATTCAAAATGGGTGCAAGAAGGCATTTTGCGCTAAGAAATAGCACTGAATGTGCTGTTGGGGTAGAATTTTCCCCGCAGTTTACTCCCGGCATCTAGTGCAACTTTCTTAGCACAAAAAGCACCCTTGCATTCAAAATGGACGAGAGGATGCATTTTGCATAAAAAATGCAGCAGAACACAAATAGCGAGCCAGAGCCAGTTGCTGAAGGTGCTCTCGTGGTAGGATTATTTTCCCCCAAATTACCCTTAATTAAGCAAGCAGGTGTAATTGCGCTATTATCTGTAATAATGCGTCAAAGAGTAACATTACTAAATTAAGATTAGTAAAATTCATTCAGGTCAAATGTGCATTCATTGATATAGATACATAGAGGGGCTTTGAGTCAGGCCTTTACTGCTTGCTGTCTGTTTGAGTGTCATCACATTCTGCTTCTACCCGTGACCGCAGACAGCATGGGACAATGGGTCAGCCCACTCAGTCACTGGCTCTATTGCGCTGTGAGTGACAGTATTTTTTCTGATCACTTGTGCACATCTAAAAATGAGTGCCTGTCGGTGGCAGGGGTAGTGGGACAGTCCTTTAGTTTTCCATTTCAATTATGTTATACAGATTTGTAGAGCGCACTATCACACAGAAGGGTATTCTGGGGCTGAGCAGGTATGTGTCTAGCCAAACCTGAACCTAGTGGGACTACTTGAAAAGCAGGTCTTCAGCTTTGTGTGGAATACAAAAAATGAGAAGGAGGCTCTTATATGTAGCAGTAGGTGGTTTCAATGCTTTAGGAGTGATGTAGGAGAAGGCTTGGCCACCAGATATGGTCTTCTGTATGCGTGAAATGTGTGCAAGTAGGAGTACAGGTGAGTGGAGGTGTCTGGAAAATTTGTAAAAGCAGATGCAATTGTTGAGATATGCTGGACCAGTGTTCTGTAGTGCCTTGAAAGTATGGGTGAGGTTTCATTGTGCTTGTACATGTATGGGAGCCAGTAGAGATCCTTCATGTGTGGTGTGATATGAGTGCGGCATTGGGAGGTTGAGATTGATTCTGGCTTCCGTGTTCAGAATGGTCTCCAGCTGCCTAGTGAGTTTTTTGTTGATCCCAGTATAGAGGGTGTTCCCGTAGTCTATCTTGCTTATGACAAGGATGTGAGTGATGGTTTTCTGGGTGATGATTGGGAGCCATATAAAAATCTTCCTTAGCATCCTCAGGATATGGAAGTATGAGGTGTTGACTACGTTGTCTTGGGCGCTCATGTCAAGTTTGTTGTCAATGGCGAGTCCAAGGTTCTAGACATGGGAGGGTCAACCCGGTGTCGGTCCCAGCTCTGTAGCCTACAAGTTGGAGTCCCACAGTGCAGTGCTCTTCCCGAAGATCATGATTTTGATTTTGTCGGTGTTCAGCTTCAGGCAGTTGATCTTAATCCAGTGAGCGATTTCAGTTATGCAGGCATTGAACTTGATCTGGGTACTGGGTACTGGGCATCTTGTCCATGAGGGAGAGAATGAGTTCATTTATTTAACATGTTTTTCTATAGCTCTACCTACTTACATATTACTGGAGTATAATATGTGCACAAGTCAAGTAGATTTTATTTGTACATTGAAACGTTAAAAACAAAGGGATAGGGGAAAGGGAGGGCGTGAATATTAGTGATGCAAGAAAAGGTGTATCATTAGACGACTCTGCTGAGAGAAGGAGAGAGTAGAGAGCATTGGTTAGATATGTTAAATGTTTGACGAGAGGTGTTTTTTAATAGAAAGGTCTTAAGTTGCTTCCTGAAGGCAAGGATGTTGGTTGCCATTCTCAGTTTGTTGGGTAAGGGGTTCCAAAATGTGGGAGCGGCACAACTGTTTTTGAGCCAAAGATGATTTAAATAATTGAGGTTCAATCAGGATGGAGGATTTGCTGCGGGATTGCCTGATACCACCAGATGTTTTCAGTAGATCAGAGAGGTAACTGAGCTGACCTATCTGTAGTGTTTTGAAGGTAATGCAAACAATCTTGAATTTGATTGGGGCAGCCAGTGCTGGAGTAGGAATCAATTTAAATAAAAATGATTTAGCATCTCTATCTCACACCAACAGGGTTTATTCCCGCTCAGGTGTTTGTTCTTACTTCTCTGCGACAGACCTTTGCCGTTGTTTCTGAAAAGACAGGAGCTAAGCATCACAAAAATCATAATCACAATACTATTTCTAAGTTTAGTCAATAAAGATAGTTTTGATTAGTATTAAGGGTTTTATTTTCATTAAAAGGTTTAGTGAGTTCTATTTTCTTTTTATTCAGTTAGTTAAATGTATCAGTCAAAATGACTGAAATAATAATTAAAAAATGCTTAGAACAAATCATAACAAATAATGCATTCAGTGCTTTCCATAAAGGAAAGAATCACTATTCTACAGAAGGGGCGTAAATAGTGTTAGCAGGAACTCATAAAGAGTTCAAGTTCGAAAGGCAAGAGTAAGATAGAGCATGAAGCTCAAAATTCACTCACTCAATAACAGATGAACTTCCCATAAAGAGAGTTTCATCAAACTCAGTAGAGGCTCAGCAATGAAGTAAAATAGTCATGCAGTAGCAGTAGAAACAGCAAACAGCAATCAGGTCAAAAAAGGATGTTGAATCAGAGTTTAGCCTTCAGCATGAAGCCGTTAGCATTTAGCTTCAGTGCGGACAAGTGGTTTTGGGGAAAGCATGTGGGAAAAAGCACCTGGGTAAAAGCAGGCTCGGTAGTGGGTTAACCTACCCTAGGTACACACACTAATATAAAAAGTTGAAAGAAATGTAGTTCGTGTTACATCTTCTTCTCCTCTCATCCATTCAGCTTTTGGTGTTCTTCTGAGAACAGACTCTCCACTTCTTTTCTCATGATTCAGCACAATTAACTTACAAAGAATTATCAGGAAGTATGAAACATTATTACAACTATGGGGTCGATTCCGATCTCGGCCGGTAGGGCTCCGAATCGGATTCGGCTTTACCGGATCCGATTTGGACGCCCTGTTTCCGACCGAGTCGGACGTGCATCCGGGCGAGCGAGTACGATGCGAACGTACGCGAAATCGCCGACCGACTCGTTCGCGGGACCCAACCGCTCCGACCGACTCGCACGGACACTACTCGCACAGCGCAATGGAGACTTTCCCCGGCCGGGTAAGTACGATGAGCGCCGCAAGCAGTCCGACCGACTCGCGCCATCTGGCTCGAGAGAGCAGTCGGAGCCGCACTTTGGGGGTCCGTGTCGGACCCCCCTGTACAACTAGCCGCGCGAGTCGCACACAGGGGGGACCCATGGGTCCCCCCTACCTGTGCATGTATGGTGCGACCCGCTTCGACGCGTACCCGCTATAGGGGGCGCCCTTGTTTGCCTCGCACCCATTAAGTCAATGGGAGCCCGCGTACGCGTTGTACGACCGGCTCCCATTGACTTCAATGGGAGTCCGACCGAATCGAGTCCGATAGCATGCGGACGCATCGTACTCGTTCGGTCGGACTGCTAGGGTCCGATTCGGTCGGAAATCTCTCCGGGTCTGGCTCGGTCGGAGAGATTTCCTGCCTGAATCAGAATCGGCCCCTATGTCTACGTCTGAGGCCTTTCGATTATTAGACCTCCTTTCCCACCGGCATGGCCCCACTCTTGACCTTTTAATGAAATACATTGTATGTTAGCTAAACAATAAGCTATGTGAAATAGAAACATCAGCTGCAATGAATATAATATTATTCAGAACCACATCTCTTCATTATAAGATGAGAAAAATATGTTAAAAGATCAACATTTTCTATTCATGCATTGTATTTAATGTGTGAAATAAGAATTCATTTTATTCAATAATAAAGCGTGTCTAACAAAATATTTCAAGATGTTATTATAAATCAGGAACATTCTGCAATGTGATGTGAAGCCTTTATTAAAGGAATGTCAGGGTAAGGTAAACTTTTAAGCATTTTGTGCACATCTCAGCACATTTGGTTTAGTTGCTTGTAAAAGGAAGCTTGCTTTAGACATTTTGAGGCCGAGTACTAATAGGTGTAACTACATACTGCATTTTGCCCATTTTAATATTGTATCAGTCCAATATAAATTGCACGTTAACGTTGCACATGTGACTTTTTGATCACAACCAAGTCTCCCAGATTGAGGTCGTGGCACTGTTCTTGATGTGGATCTTGTGTAGCAACTGCAACCTGGTGAGACACAGAATGCACCTCATCAGCCAGTCCCTTGCAGTAATTGAGTCTCAAACCCTCTGTGATGCTCTCAAGTGTATTTTCAAGTACAGAAGACAATCTCATAGACTTTCCCATGAAGATCTCATGAGGCAATAAACCTGTTTTCCTATCTAAAATGCTTCGAATACTCATCAGCACCAAAGACAAAGCATCAGGCCATTTCAGTGATTTCGAGGCACAGGCTTTTGCCAAACGAGACTTTATGGTTCCATTGAGCTGCTGGACAATACCAGAATCTTCAGGTCGAAAGGTACAATGCAATCTCTGCTCAATTTGAAATGCTGCACATACAATCTTCAGGACCTTGTTGTTAAGCTGTGTCCTTCAATCTGATTGCAGAGAAACGGACATACCATACCTGGGAATCAGTTCATGCATTAACGGCTTTGCTACAGTAAGATCATCATTTCTTCTGGTTGGGTAGACCTCCACCCATCACAAGAAGATGCACACAATGACCAGGACATATCTCAACCTGTTGGAGTTGCATTTTTTTAAAAAGACCACCTGATCTCCATATGTGACACAGTGTAACATGAGTTCTCTTGCCTACATTCATTTGTCGGCATGTCACACAACAATGGCACAATTCTTCTGCAATCATCCTAGATCTAGGTTTGAACCAGTTCTGCCTAAACATCCTTGTCATTGGCTCTCTCCCTAAATGTGTGCATCTATGGAAGTGTTGTGTCACTGGAAAAAGCAAACTATCACGCAACACTGGTCTCCCCTCAGCTGACATCCAAGTGTCATTTGCATTTTTCTCACACCCTGCTCTGATCTGACCTCACTGCTCTGATTCTAAAACATTTTCTTGTACCCTTTCCAATTCTTCCCATGTGTAAGCTACTGACATCAACATAGAAAAGACAGTGGGCCAGATGTTCAAAGGTTTTTTGTGTGCGCAAATGGGTTTTAGACCCGTTTGCGCCTGCAAAAAACCTGTGGCCCATGTACTAATCCTATTTTGTGAGTCGCAAATCAATTTGCGACTCGCAAAATAGGATTAGCGACTCGCTATTAGGAAGGGGTGTTCCAAGGGCGTCCCTTCCTAATAGCGACTCCTTAAGCTATGTAAGAATGTTTTGCAGCCGCAATTGCGGTCGCAAATAGCTCGCAGTTTACCACCCTTCTCGGAAGGGTGGTAAAGCACTCGCAAACGGGAAGGGGTCACCTGCCCATTTGTGAATGCATGCGCAAATATTTTTTAGGAGCAGGCAGTGGTCCTAAGGACCACTGCCTGCCCTTAAAAAATGAAACTGAAGAGTTTCATTTTTATTTTTCAAATGCATCCCGTTTTCCTTTAAGGAAAATGGGCTGCATTAAAAAAATTAAAAACTGCTTTATTTAAAAGCAGTCCCAGACATGGAGGTCTGCTGACCCCAGCAGGCTACCATCCCTGGGAGTGCCAGCCATTCCCAATGGGGTCGCAAATTGTGACAGCCTCATTAATATGCATGAGGCATGCAATTCGAGACCCCATTGGGAATCGCAAACAGTGTCTCAGACACTGTTGTGCATCCCAATTAGCGAGTCGCACATTGCGAGTCGCAAATGCAACGCAATTTGTGACTCGCTAATTGGCGGGTCGTACATCTGGCCCAGTATAACATAACATAACATCCTCCTCAGATTCACATGTGAAAGTTCCATTAAATGTGCAGGCCACTAGTGCAAAATACCATGCAACTTTGTCGGCATACCTGTTTCCAACTGCAATGCAACCATTGTCACTCCGGTGTACTGCACATTTAACCACAGCAATTTCAGTAGTTAACTGGTGCGCCTCAAGTACATTTCTTAAATGTTTCCCATTTCTGATTGGAGTTCCAGAGGATGCCATGAAACCTCTTTGTGACCATACCTGCCCAACATCATGTACAACACCGAAGCCGTACTGACTATCTGTAAATATAGTCACTTTTAATTGGGCTGTCAACATACAAGCTCTTGTGCTGAGGTAATACATCGAAGCCATGAAGCTTCCACAACATCATTGATTGTGCAAAGAGCCTAAACTGCTCTCAGGATACCTTTAATGTTTCTCAAACTTGAGCCGTCAACAAAAATGATATAATCGGGCTCATTCAGGGATCATCCTAAATGTTGGGTCTTGGCTTTGTGCATAAATCCATAACATCTGGGCAATCATATTCAACTTCATCACAAACAGTGCCAGTTATAGGCAACAAATTTGATGGGTTCAAAATCTGGCAACATTTCAGAGTCCCGTCGTCAGCAGCCAGAATGTGTTGTTTGTACCTTGTAAGTCTATTGCAAGTCATGTATTGGGTTTTTGTTTGGGTCAGTAAAATCTCCACCGAGTGTGGAGATTGCAGTCGAAGGGTGTCCCATCACTATGTTTCACTCCTCTCGATACTAAAACCTACTGCGGTGACCGCTTTAAGGAAGTCGGTCAGTCCTGCGCCTACATGGTGAAGGTTTGTCGAGAAGTAAGCCACAGGTCTCCAAGCATCTCCATGCATCTGAGTAAGCACTGAGAGAGCACAACCCACCCTCTCACCCAAAAATAATGTAACAATCTTACTGTAATCAGGCATTCCTAGTGCCGGGGCATGACAGTGACTTTCTCTCAGCTCTAGGAAAGCTTTCAAGCAATCGTAGTCCTAAGAAAGCGGAACAGGCACATCTTTGTGTGTCAACCTCAGTAAAGGCTAAGCCACTAGGGAAAAGTTTGGTTTCTACTCTCTGCAGTAACCAACTATTCCCAAAAACATCCTGACTTCTCTCTGAGTTTGAGGTGTATTCATCTGAAGAATTGCTTCCGCCGTCTCTGGTGACACCTTTCTTGCTCCTTTCTCACTGTTGTGTCCCAGATACTGAACTTCTTTTTGACAGTATTGAAACTTTCTTGGAGACACCTTGTATCCCTTCTCAGCCAGGTGATTTGAATGTGCAATTGTATCCTGTCTGCAGGCTTCTCATGTCTCTGATGCCACAAGTAAATTGTCCATGTATTGCACATTTGTGCATACTGATTTGTAGGGCATCTGCAATGACTCCAGATTCTATTTCAAGATCTTGTTAAAGATGGATGGACTCTCTGTTTACCCTTGTGGGACTCGGCACCATGCCAAAACTCTCTGCTGAAACACGAATGAAAAAAGGTATTGACTATCCACGTGTAATGGCACTGAGAAAATTGCTTGACAGAGATCAATAGCAGTAAAATATTCTGCAGTGCACAGGATCTGAAAAGGTATAGTGACTGGATCCGGTACTACGGGACAACATGGAACAAGAATGCTATTAATTTTTCGGAGATCTTGCACAATCCAGTACTTACCATTGGGCTTCTGTAAACCCATGATCGGAGAGTTGCATGGACTCCCAACCAATCCCTCAAAATCCCTTTGCTCAGCATGTCTTCAATGACAGCTGTTATTCCTGCAAAATGTCTCTGGCGTCAAATTGCATAGCAGTGCTCTTGGATACACTGCGTTTGGTTTTAGTGTTACTTGGACTGGTTGTACACCTTTTATTAGTCCAATATTTTTCCCTGTGAAGTCCCACACTTTGGAATTGATTCACTGCTTCTTTCAAATCAGAGAGTAATTCTACAATTGTTCTCACTGAGAACAAACATACAGCTGAATCTTGTCGGGTCATTTTAAACTCAACATACTCATCATGGGTCTGAAACTCAACACCGTCTGGTATGCAGTAATTTCTACAATTTAACTTTCACAACAAATCTCTCCTAGCAGGTTTACAGGACTAGAATCACAAATAACAAATTGATGATTTTCTTCAAATGAACCTATTTTTACAAGAACTTTCTTTGAAAGTCCTACAACTTGGATCTTCTTTCCCGAGAGGGGTAGGTCAAGGACTTCCACTGTTCTAACTGTGGATCTGGTAGCTAAAGTATCAAACAGAAATGATACGGGTGGCCATTCTCTTCACCTTCTATAAATGGACCAATCTGGTTTACCTCTAAACTGTACAAAGTACGCAATGTTTCTCCCCCTCAGGCACCGTCATTGGGAATTGTCAGAGCCGAAACTATCATTATCAAATACAGGAAACTGTTGAAATAGCTTCTGTTTTTGGTTCTGGACAAGGTTTAAGTTTGCCTTGGGCAACTAGTTCAAATAAAATATAGGGATTTCCATATTTTGTGGGACAGTCTATGCTTGTGCAACTTGCATCTTGGGAACCTGTTTCAACATTGTCACTTGTATCTGCTGAACTGTACATTTTGCATTTGCATTTGATTTCCTTTCTGCATTTCTACATTTCCATTTAATCCATCAAGATTAAGCCTTCACTCCCTCTTCCAATGCCCGATCTTGCTAAAATAGGGACAAGGATTCATTTTCTTCAAAGTCACAATATGCATACCAGAACTCAGATCAACTGGAACACCTCTACCTCTACCCTCTGAAACACCAAATCTACCTTGTGCTCCTGCTTGTGCAGCAACGGTATGCAGACATAATATCAATTTTTTATTATCGACCTACACTAATATCGAGTTTTAAATATCGTAGGGACAGAATATCGAAGTCAAGAATATCGGTGACCAGAATATCGACCTTAAGGTAAGTAATATAATTTTTTTTATATCGAAGTAAATAATATCGAAGTAAGTAATATCGTTAGCAAAAGTATCGTTGTTAATAATATCGATATTTATATTAGTGTTATGTATTTTAGTATGTATTTTATATGTCATAGCGCTGGGATGCCTTCGGGTAACCACGCGCTCTAGAAATGTTCCTTCATTCATTCATTCATTCATATGTATGTGTTTAACATTTTTTGTAATGTTTTTTAATTATTTTTAAATATATGTATTAAATGTTTAGAAATTTGTAATTTTTTTTAAGTAAATTTTGCGTTTTAGTATTAGAGCGGTGTTGTGGGTTTATAGGGGAATAGGGTGGAAAGCAATTTAATTAAAATTAACTAATTAATATTTTGTATTTATTTTGATTATTAATTTATTGTTAATTGAGTATTAATTGGTAATTAATTTTTATTAATTTATTATTTTATAATTATATTAATTATAATTAATTTATTATTATTATTTAATTATTGTTATTGTTAATTAATTTATTGTTCATTAATTATTAATTGGTAATTAATTTTCATTGATTGATTATTTTATAATTATATTAATTATAATTACTTTATTTATTTTGTTAATTATTATTATTGTTAATTAATTTATTGTTAATTAATTCTTAATTGGTAATTAATTTTTATTAATTGATTAATTGATAATTAAATTAAATGTGTTATTTTTTATGTTTAGCGGGTTGTGGGTTTATAGGGGAATAGGGTGGGAAGTAATTTATTATAATTAAGTACATTTTATTTTTTATTAATTGGTATTGATTATTAATTTATTATTTAATGATTAATTGGTAATTAATTTTTATTAATTGATTAATTGATAATTTAATTAATTGTGTTATTTTTTATGTGTAGTGGGTTGTGCGTTTATAGGGGAGTAGGGTGGGAAGTAATTTAATGTTATTTAAGTAAATATTTATTTAATTTTATTGGTATTTATTATTAATATTTTTGTTATTTAATTATTAATATGTTATTTTTTTATTTTTTTAAATAATTAGTAAGTATGTTAATTTAACCCCTACGCTATCCTACATTTTCCACACTGTTACACTCACTGGAGTTGGAATAGTAATTTTAACCCTAACGCTATCCAACACTTTCCCTACTGTTGCACTCACTGGAGTGGGAATAGTAATTTTTACCCCTACGCTATCCAACACTTTCCCTACTGTTGCACTCACTGGAGTGGGAATAGTAATTTTAACCCCTACGCTATCCAACACTTTCCCTACTGTTGCACTCACTGGAGTGGGAATAGTAATTTTCACCCCTATGCTATCCAACACTTTCCCTACTGTTGCACTCACTGGAGTGGGAATAGTAATTTTAACCCCTACGCTATCCAACACTTTCCCTACTGTTGCACTCACTGGAGTGGGAATAGTAGTTTTTACCCCTACGCTATCCAACACTTTCCCTACTGTTGCACTCACTGGAGTGCGAATAGTAATTTTAACCCCTACGCTATCCAACACTTTCCCTACAGTTGCACTCACTGGAGTGGAAATAGTAATTTTTACCCCTACGCTATCCAACACTTTTCCTACTGTTGCACTCACTGGAGTGGGAATAGTAATTTTTACCCCTACGCTAACCAACATTTTCCCTACTGTTGCACTGTTTGCAGTTGGAATAGTAATTTTATTCCCTCTGCTATCTAATATTTTTTGTATTATTTTAGTTAATGTAGTATATAATTAATTTTAAAAATATTAAAAATAATTGTAATTTTTTATTTGTTATATATATTTATTTAATTTTTATTTATATTATTGTTTTATGTGTAGAGATGTATTTGTAATTTATAAGATATTTTTTAACAATTTATAAGTTATTAAAATAATTATTACAAAATATTATTAAGTATGTATATATTATATATTATATGAATATGTTTAATTTATTTTTACATTATATATATTAGTTATAATTTTTAAACGTTTTAAAATATTTTTACCTATGTTTATTTTAATTATATGTATTATTTACTTTATTTTACATTATTTTTGTAACTTAAAAAAAATCGATATTTTTAACAACAATATTTTTGACATCGATATTATTTTTTCGATATTTTTGTACTTACCATAATGTAGATAGGATGTCGATATTCTTGACTTCGATATTTTTGCATCGATATTTCTGTAGGTCGATTTTCTGACTCGAGATATTCTGTCAGTGATTCTGCACCAACACCTTGCATACCAGCTTGATTTCCTGAAAAAGACTGGTTCTGAAACCCTGTCTGAGCAAACTTCATCTGGACCAACATAAATTTCTCCTTAAGCTTTTTCTGCTTTATTTCTTGTGCTTCACTAATATATTACTCATACCTCAGGATCTCCAGTGATTTTGTTTGTGAGCAAATCACACTCTGTTGTATATGCGCACTGATCGCTGGTCTTAACCCAATAACAAACTGAGATACAAAGAATCCTATGTCGGGATATTCTCTACCACTGTGTTGTTGAAACACCTGAAGCAATCGTTCATAGTAATCACACACTGTTCTTTTGGCTCTTGAGAAGTTCTTCTGATCTTTAACCAATCAAGATCTTTCGGAGGCAGTTTGCCTTTCAGGACAGTAATCACTGCATCATACTTCTCCATCTCTACAGGAGATGATGCATTAGTGTGGACATCTGTCGGTGGTGCATCACATGGCCATTGCACAACAACTTTACACTCAGCCCACAGATCATTTGGCACCACAATGTCAAAGAACCTATTCAAATCAATCCACAACCTTTGAAATGTTGACAAATCTGGCAGCCTGTGTGTACCACTGCACAGCTTTGTCTCTCAATTTTGGAAAATTGTTTGTAAATGCTTCAAGATCATCTCTGCTCCATGCTACATGGACATATGCTCTGCCCGCTATCTCTCTTAGTGGATAAGCTGACGCTTCTTCCACATCTTGTGCACCTGTTGATTACTTTTTAATTTCCTCATCTACTTCTGATTGTTTCTTTTCCTTTTCATGCATTTTGGACCATTTAAGTTCATATCTCTCATAATCACTCCATTCAATGATACATTTTACCAATTCAGTTATGTGTAAACGCATTGCTAAAGAACGCATTGTCTCACTTGCTCCATCATCTAATTGAACTCTGTAAAGGAAAACTTTTTGAAAGGTCGACATCATACTTTCTAACCAAATCAGTTAATTTATCATGTGTGATTGCAGCACATCTTATAATTTCCTTATTCAGGTAAATTGGGGGCACATTACGATACCCGGCGTAAATAACACCGCCAGGCATGGAAGCGGCAAAAATCCGCCCGCACACACCGCCTGAACACCGACCACGCCATTACGATTACACAAACCGAATACCGCCATCGGCGGAAAAAGCACACAAAATACCGCCCGCCAACGTCCGAGTCGGAGACAAACCGCCCGCCACGGACGGAAACACGCACGACAACACAAAACCGCCCGCCCTCACGGCCGACACACCGCACGTGAAATTACGATCGCACCGACATGAGCGCGGAAAACAACAAATATACCGCCCGCCAGCGCAAACAACGCCGATGAGAATCGACACGGCAGAAGCCATGGCGCCCACGTACCTGCACAGAAACCATCCGCACACAAAACCAATAGCACACAACATGGCCAACAAGTCCACACAGCAAGGCACGCACAAATACACAAGCACAGTACATATCCCGAAAACACCCCCCGGACAAACAAAAAATACAAAGGCCAGAACCCCAGACACAACACACCTGAAAACAACAGACCATGAGGACACACCCACATAGGTGTGTACAAAAGCAGCACTCCCACAGACCACAACCCCTTGCTACATTGCAAACCAGAGAGGAGAGGAGAGGACACAGTGACACAGCAAGGACAGCAGCACACCACAGAAACGCACACATCACAACCACCACCACCACCACCACCACCAAACACCGGCACCACAAACCCCCTGCACATTACACAACACACACCGCACCAGCACCACAAACACCATGGCACCACAAAGAATGCCCAAGTTCACGCCCATTGAGCTGACGGTCATGGTCGACGAGATCATCAAGGTGCACCCACAAATCTATGGGAACATGGTCCAACACACACCACTAGCCACCAGAAACAGAATGTGGAACCGGATCGTAGACCAGGTCAATGCAGTCGGGACCCTGCCCAGGAACAGAGTCGAAATTAACAAACGGTGGAATGACGTCAAGAGCCTGGTCAAGAAGAAGGAGGGCAAAAACAGAGAGCTGGCTGCCGTCACTGGCGGAGGGAATCCCGCGCTCTTCAAGACCTTCAAAGCGTGGGAGGAGAAGGTGCGAGTCATCATACATCCCGAGATCCTCGCCGGATTAGCAGGGGGAGTGGAGGCTGGTAAGTACAAACTAATGTATACCAGCACACCGCTATGTACCCACATGCACTACCACCATGCCACAGCTCCCAGGGACAAACACCCCCATGTCCAGCACACAATACACGACACACACATGCAACAGACACCACCACACACAGCCCAAACAGAACAACTGTAAGATGCGTGGGGACATGTGTACATTCAGCCAGCCACGTAACCACCAACAGGTCCCCAAATATGCCAGAAGCGCCACAACGAGCACCCACCACACCCATGTGTCCGCCACAGCTGCACAAACCGACAAGTAACAGGTAAGTGGCAGGAACACAAAGTGCAGTGGGTGGGAGGGTGGACAGCCCAAGTACAACACACACCAGGCCCCTAGTCCCACAGCACAGCAAGGAGGAGCATCCCCCACACCCCACAGCCACGTGTCAGCCACCGCAGTGCACAACGACAGCCGAAAGGCAGACATCACGGTCCACAGCAATCGGTGTCAGTGGGTGTCCAGCCACCCCCACGACCCACAACACCCCCCCACCCCCACAGACCTGCAACATGGAGCACCCCCGCTTAGAGCCATGTGGCATCCAGTACAGTGCACGCACGAACAACCTGCAGGTGGGAAACTGGACAGGGCTGGATTACTGGAGGCATGAGGACCGGCACACGACCAACACATGGGACATGTCACGTAGCAGACGGAAACGCAGCACCGCCCACCGTCACGAACAAGTGAACAATGTGCACACGGACATGAACAACAGACTCACACCCCACATGACCCATCACAGACATAGCAACACCCAAGGAGCCACGTCTGCATACACAAGCCACACTGAAAATAGTACCACACGGCAGCCACTGTGCAACTCATCACACACAACCGAAACACCATTGAAGTCCTGTCCATGTAGCCCCTACTGCCTGTCAACCACACACCCCACAACTACGCCTATGTAAGACAAACAACACTAGACGCAACAGAGCGGAACAACAGAAATGCACACGAACACCACTGAACCCATCAAACACACAGACACACCATGCACATACAACATACCATCCATCCCATCCGTCAGCCCCAGTCTCATGAAAGGCATGTCATCCGCACAGCTGCCACACATACAGCAGTCACGCTAAGATACATGCCCATGACCAACCATGTGCCAGAAGTCAATGAAGCGCACGACACACTGTGAGCAACAACACACAACATGGGCCACACCCCCCCACGAGCACTGCAGTGATGCACATGGCACAGGGCAGCACGCACACCAAGGAGATGGGACAACTGCAATACGTTGGCTTTCACACACAACCATCACTCACTCATAACGATGCGTCCAATGCCATGTCCAGTAATCACAACAGACAGCAAATATGCAGGCCATGTCAAGCATGCACACACCTCAAACCATGCACTGTCATGCTGCCACAACACATGTCACGTTCGGCACCCATGGCTCACAGCATGTACCCCAAAAGCATATACCCTCCCAAATGCGAATCTGGGGCATGGCCCCCATGTTGCCATATGCGTTCCTAAGCGTTCCATTTGAACCCCAAAAGCAAAGTACAAACCAGACCCAGGATGGGCCAGGAGCCCGCATACACCAGAGTCACAATGAGTAGGGGCACAGCAACACACCCATCGGCATGGCCAATCCGTCCCATGCCACATGTGCACAGCACACAGTCCCATTGCCAAGCACACACAACTACAAATGCCACAGCCACACACACGCCTCCGGGAAACCCATGTACGAGATTGCACGAACTGCCAATGTCAGACGACAAATACATACTTCGCCAGGTGCAACACAATAACAAATCTCATTCTCTCCACAGGTGACGAACTGCCGGATGCTGGGGATGGAGACAGCAGCCAGCACAGCCAGCCCACAAGCCCCCAACGAGGACACACGGATGTGGAGGATCTCACCTCCTCTTCGGACACGGACCACCAAGCAGGCCCATCTGGTGTGGCAGGGCCCAGCCGCTCCCCAGGACCCCTCCTACCCACCAACCCATCATCCAGGGCTGCTGAACAGTCCCAGCCCCCTGCTGCCACTGTCGTTGCGGCCACACCCACGGTCATTGCGGCCACACCCACGGTCATTGCGGCCACTACCACTGCCGCAACCGCCACCATCGCCGCACCGACCACCACCGCCGCCACCACCACCACGTCTTCGCTGGCACCAGCCCCAGCGCAGGTGGTGGCCCGGCCGACTGGATCCACCCTGGGAGCCACAGCGAGGACCGTGGTGAGCAATGTGGCTAGTGGGCAGGCCGGTGGCAGCAGGACTGGTAGGAGGAGCAGGGTCAGGGAAACGCCAGCCTCCCCTGGGAGCCATGCCCTGCCTCAAATGGCCAGAGTCCTTGGGGCCTATGAGGAGGCCCAAGAACAATGGGTCAGGTCTGCTTCAGACACGCGGGAGGTGCTGGGGGTGCTGAGGTCCATGGACGCCCGTATAGGTCAACTCGTGGACCTCATGGGCCAGCTGGTGGTGGCGGTGAGGACACGGCCAGGGATAGCAGCTCCCCTCCGCCACCACCTGCCGGGGCGCAGGGTCGAGCAGCAGTGTCCAGTTCCCCTGCGTCCACAGCCAGTGAGCACACCTCAACCACCAGCATGTCGCAAGCAGGCACCCCCCTCGCAAACGTGGAAGGGGCCGTCCGAAGAGGAAACAGATCTCCCGGGAGGACTTCGCACGCTCCAGTCGCAAGTGAGGCAGCCAGCCAGCCTTCCGCCAGCCTTCCTTGACCAGCCACTGCATTGACTTGGACTACGATCCCACTCCACACAGCCATCTGGATGGCATGTGTGTGTTGGACTATGGACATAGAACCAGTGGGTACACCCTGAGCATCACGCAGCCATGACCGACAGCTCATTGTCACAGCACGCACCACTTTTGTCATCACCTTACACACAATCACATGTCACAGTTTGTAATAAATGCACCTTTTTCACTAACTGCTGTTTGTGCCCTGTGTTTTATTTGTACGGAATACAACGGCCACCTTGGGCGGAAAGGCACCTGATGCGTGGCATGGCAATGGAATCCGGAGGGCCTGTAGGGACCTAGGGGTGGGAGACAGAACAGGAGCACATTCAATGAGTGTGTCACACACCCATCACACAGTACATGTCAACAACTACAAGCAATGTACACACATCGCACAGAGCAATAGGGCACAATGCCACAGCCACCATCAGTGGTATACTAACCTGGGCATGGAGCGTTGACACACAGCACGCAGTGAACAAAAGGCCACCCGGACACAGCACACACACACCTGCACAAATACAGACACATCAGCCGTCGTACATGGACACTCACCGTCAAGTGAAGTAGCGGGCGATGAGCTGCTGCCGCACATTCCCAGCTTCCTCCTCTCCGCTGTCCTCCTCACTCGAGCTGTCCTGGTCTGCGGGCTGGGGCCCTGGTTGATCTCCGTCATCCACAATGAGGGGGATCTGCTTCCGAATGGCCAGATTGTGCAGCATGCAGCACGCCACCACTATCTGGCACACCTTCTGTGGGGAGTACGCCAGTGCACCCCCGGTGCGGTCCAGGCACCTGAACCTGGACTTGAGGAGGCCAAAGGTACGCTCGACCACACGTCTGGTCCTCCCATGTGCCTCATTGTATCGATCGTCTGCTGGGGTGCGAGGATTCCTCAATGGACTGAGCAGCCATGCCCCATTCGGGTACGCAGAGTCACCTGGGTGTGAGGGACACAGAGAACCGTTGCTATTCCAACTGGACAGGGGACAGCATCGCACAACCAGCACGCTACACCACTCCACATACTCACCGACAATACAGCCACGATCCTGTTGCAGATTGGCCATCAGCCGTGGCAAGATGCTGTTGCGCATTATGTGTGCGTCATGGGCCGAGCCTGGGAACTTTGCACACACGTGGGTGATCACCATGTCCGCAAGGCACACCACTTGCACATTCAGGGAGTGCGTGTGCTTCCTGTTGCGGTACAGGTGCTCAGTGGCCTGTGGTGGAACAAGGCCAACATGTGTGCAGTCAATGGCTCCAACGACGTGTGGGATTCTGCCAAGGGCATAGAATGCACCCTTCACTGCCGCCAATTCACGAGCCCTGGGGAAGCGGATGTACCTGTTTCGGTACAGCATCATGGCTGCCAGTACATCCCTCAGCACCTTGCTGAACATGGGCTGGGACATCCCTCCTCCACTGCCCACTGTGTGCTGGAATGACCCAGTGGCGAAGAAATGCAGGGCAGCCATCACCTTAGCCGTGGGGGTGAATGCTGTTGGATACACCCTGCGGGGACGGAGATGGGGTTCTAACATGGCACACAGTCGATGCAGGGTTGGCCTGTCCAGCCGAAACTTCCTGATTACCTCTGTATCGTCCATGTCCACCAGCAATTGGTATGGGCGGTCAATGTTCGGTCTCCGCCTAGGGAAATTGCAGAGGACACATGTCAAAGCAACACAACACATAGCAGTTTCGCATACACATCACTGACATGACTGAGCACGCACATGAGCCACAGCCCAGCTGTCAAGCTGGGACGGCACGGCCACAATACACTTACACAGGTCTCCCAACAATGGCAATGGCTAGTGAGACATACCACTGCCATGTGCATGCACATGGGGATCTAGGCCCCAATGACTTGCGGGGCGTGCTGATGGGGACTGACTGCATATTCGTCAAGCGGCAACGCCACGGCAACATGAGTGTCTGCTGAGCATGGAACTGCTTCCGAGGCTGGATGAGTATGGCACACGACGACGACGATGTGGGCACAGGCTGAGCGGCCAAAACAAGTGGGACCTGTGGCACGAGGGGATATGAGACAGTAGTAGGTGTCAGCACTGCACCCTATGTACAGCACTGTACGGATCACAGCTCCCGAAACATTGACAGGTGTCCACATTGACAGCCCCATGCCAAGACGGCTGTGTGCTTGCAGTCACACGTCACAGGTGAGAGGTTACATTGCACGTGCCAGGTGGCAGACGTACATAGTGGGAGCTGGCATGTGTGTGCATGTGTCTCCTGTTCAGGATCCACCAGATGGGCGCTGACTCTGTACTGACCATTGGACACAGCATGTTCCGTGGAAGGCTTGTGTGTGTGGGATGGTGGCACTGGATGTGCCTCCGTTGGGTGGGGGGCCATGCACAGGGCGGGTACGTCGATGATTGCGCATTGTTGGTCACGGTGGGTGCACCAACTAAGATGTGTTGCCCTGTGTTCAATTCCTATGTCCGCATGATGATGGACTGTGGATGTGGGCAGACTACACATTGGTCGATGTGCTGTCTATATGCATGTGCCTTCACACCAGGCACAGCTGCCCCTGCACATGTGACCCCTGCTGGACTCGCTGCTGGGTCTGTGGAGCTGATGCACCTTCTGTGCGTGGGGCGGACAGCTCTCCTCACTTCCCTCATTGCGCATGTCATGTCTTTGCCGCAGGTGACATGGATCATGGAGGGCCCACATGTACGCGTGGGTAGGCTACACATGATTGTTCACTGGTCGCCACCCCCAGTCAGTGTTTCGAATGGGAAGGTTGTCGTGCTGGTGGTATGTTCGATGTGGCGGATGGGCGGGCCTAGGTGCGGGCTTACATTCCGGACATGGGGGGGTAGTTGGATTGGCGACTAGTTGCAGTACACACGGGACACGTCTCTTCCTTTCCACATCTGGGTCATCCCTTGTACTAACTGACAGTGATACAGTCATCTTCGCCCCAGCCCTCATGTCCTCCCCTCGCCCCCCAATATGCATGCTCACCTGCGAGGCTAGCGCTTGCACAGGCAGCCCCAAGCTCGCACCAGAGAGGGCAAGGAGTGTATGTGTGGGTCCAGTTGCACGAGTGGGCTGTCTCAGGGTATGATGTGTGGCGGGACGCCGTCCACCTGCGTGGTGCCCCAAATGGAGACCCGGCCTGCATGGACTATGCATCACAGTCTTCGCCTTCCGGATCCGCCACCTGCGACACCCAGTGGCTGTGGCTGCCCTTGCGGCCAGGCCGCGTCCGTCTGTGGCTGATGGCCCACACATTCACTCTTTGGCCTCTCTGGGGAGGGCTCAGGGGTGGTGGCGCACGCGCTTGCACTTAGTCGCAATGGCATGTGGCGTGGTTGGTATGATGGGCAATGGATGGGATGGTGCGAGCCACCTCCCGTGACGTCAGTGCTGCTCGTGCTGTGGTGCGTCCCCCTACACTTCCATTTGACTTTTTGCCATGCTAGACGTTGAGGTTCTATTGCCTGCGTGATATGACCAGGAGGAGCGCGAGGAGACCTCTCACACACCATGCTCCACTGCCATCCCGTGCCCTGTATCGCCTGTGCGGATTGACTATGTTGGGGTTACACCTGGTCGACTGGGGCTGTGTGTGCCTTGTCAAGGGGCATGGCGGGCGCACAACAGGATCCAGCTTGTCCACAGAGGGTGGGCTGAGGTGCGCCTGGTACCGCTTTGTACGTGTGCCCGGCTGCTGTGCACACACGTGTTCACTCCCCCGACAGGTGTCCTCTCACAATGCCCAGGGAAGCGGTGGTGTACTGTTCATGAGCCCTCCCAACACGGCGTGCTCCAACTTGGCATGTGCGCATCTACCCGTCGCACCCACCCACCTGAGCACTGCGTCCATACGACTTCACACGACACATGTGTGTCTTCCACAGTAGTGCTACTCATTTGCGTTGACATCCAATACCAGTGGACTACATGGTCATGTCACGACTGCCGTGTACTTCACATACTCTCATCCTCTCTCATTCGTACTTGTGAAATGAGTCAGCGGAGACAGTTTTGGTTTCAAACATTATATTGAGTCTTCTGTCCTCTGTGATGCAGTATAGTGGACACTACTGGCAGCGGAATACATGTTGAGGATATACTGAGCATGATTGCAAATGGGATAGGGTGTGGGGTTACATGTGATTGGCTGTTGCATGTGGGATGTGGGCTTCAGAGTGACATCTGCTTGGCCAAGGCTGTGCTAATGTACATTTACGTATAGCTGCGGAGCTGCGGACTTTGACACAGACGGTATACATGTAGCCTACCAGACCGCTTGGCATCATGGGCACAGTCCATCTCAGTTCCATGTGACAGGTTTGCTGCGGTTGTTCCTCATGCACGCGTGCATGTGAGATGACATCAGGGCATGTGCTTGCGTGCATGCAGCGGCGTGCCACTTGTTGTTGCACTGTGGTGGTTACTGGACATGTCACAGTCACTGGGGTCGTGTTGTTGTTGTATGCACTTGTCGTCCATGCAAAGGTCCTGGTATGGGATTCCCGGGGCGGGGGTGGGAGGGGTGCAGCACCCACAGACTCCAGGCGACCTATTCATGTCCACTGAGCGGTGTGTGTGTCCATGGGCGCTGGATCCATGTCGTGTCCTGGTTGTTCGTGCAGTTCCGTCCATGTGGGTGCGATACACAGAGCCCATGCCACTGCCTCCCACGATGCATGCGGTGTTCCTGGATGTGATGGGGAACAGTGTGCATGTCCCGGTCATATCCGATGTCATGGCGATGTCGTTGATGGTGTGGTTACAGTTGCCGGTCGTTTGGTATGGCTGTTGTGGTGGTGACTGGCCAGTCCGTGCGGAAGCTAAGCATGGGTGCGGGGTTGGACATCATAGGTCACTCGGGGAACCTGCGTTGTGGTCCGACGTATTTACAGGTTGTCAGGTATGCGATGCCGTCCAGCAGGGCTTCCATGTCATTGGTGGTGTACATGTTTGCCAGCCAATGTAGCGGATGGTGGCTGTCAAGGTGTTGTTCGTAAGTTGTCCCTTGGAGGACCATGATGGGGCATGCTGGGTGACATTCGATGTAGCTGTTCTCGATGATCCGTCGTGTGGAGGCACAGTGGTCCCATTTCAGTGCGGGTGCGATGTTGGCCACATACGCCATGCCCCCATAGGCAGAGCAGGCCCTGTCGTGTGCGTCCAGAGGGAGGAGTAGTGGTAGCAGGTCCGCCTTCAGACATGCCGGGTTGGAGAGGCATATCTCGACGGGATGCTGGTAGGGACACCTCCGACAGTAGAAGACGGGCATGACGCAGCTGAACAATGTGATGCGGTAAGTCAGTCGGTAACTTACGTTCAGCAGGGACAGGAGATCGCATCCCAATGTATGGAACAGGTTGGTTTTGTACAGCTTGAGCTGTTCGGCGTAGTTGGGTAGGTGTGTTGCGGTTGCCATTTCGCAGCGGTTCGTTGAGGTGGCGTGCTCCGGCTGTGTGTGCAGTCTGCAATGTGCACGCTCCGGGGTTGCTGTGAGCTCTGTGTAGTCGTAGGGAGACAGGACTTGTGTTCTGTTTGCTTGTTTGGAGGACACGGGCCCTCTTCCCACATGCTTCTCAGACAGTTCAAGGTCAGTGATGTGTGACTCCTTCCAATTAACTTGCATGTGGCCGACATGGGGGAGTGTTTTCTTCTTTCTTCCCCGTCCGTTGTGTGCTTCTGTGATATGCGCTATCTGCCCTGTGGTCGGTCTCCTCGGCATGCCTGTGTTGGTCTATTCTTGGACAATGGCTGTATTCACCGGCTTCTGTCGTAGGGCTGTGGTTTCGGAGTTGGAATGGAAGGTCATTCAGTGCTGTCTGCTCTCCCTTGTGTGGGCGGCAGGCTGCCTTTCCGCTCTGCGTTGGGCCTTGTGTGTGAATGTTATTCTTGGGCCACCTGTTGTCGGTCCCCGGGCTCTTTGGTGTTCCGTTTCATATGTCTTGTTCATATGTGCAGGGTGGTATGGGTTTTTCAGTGTGGTACTGGCGTTCCTCTTCCCGAAGGGGCCCTGCTTCTCCTAGTTGGTGTTGCCGCCGCTGTGTGCTACGCCATGTTTGTTACACTGGGGTGTGTCCTGCTGTTGCGTGTCTTCACTGACATGTGTGCGTCGGTTGTGTGGCGTTGGGTGTTGTCCGTGAATTGGGCGTTGGGGACATGTCTGTGGCCGGCCTGTCACGTGTCATGTGCGTTCGGGGTGGGGCTGATGTGTGTGCTGCTTGGTTGTGTCCCTGTGTCTGTGTGCGACGCATGCATGGCGCTGCGGTTGGCCTCTGCGTTGTGCGCATGTGTGGCGGCGTCATCGGCGCTTTGGGGCCGTGACGGGGTGGTTGGTTCCTAGTCCCAGGTGGTGTGTACACATGTGTTCTGCGATGTTACGATTTGGCCTGTGTGTCATATGTGGATGCGATGGTGGATGTGTTGTGTACACGCGCTGGTGGGGGTTGTCCGCTTTTTCCGCCCTTGCACTGTGTGCGCTGTTTGCGTGCACTTGTTGTGTGTGTGCCTACCTGCGTCTCCGCGGTACGTTGCGTCCTTGGTGGTGCATCAGCAGAAGCATGGGGAGGGCCTGCAGTGCTGGATTCATGCTCGGGGAGCCGCTTCTTCGTTGTCCGTGCTCTGCGTCCGTGTTACCGCCTCTCTTTCACGTGCGGTGTCTCTTAGCCGTGGGAGCCGTTTGTTTGCGGCATCGTAATTTATACGCCGGGCGGGACGTGTTTCGTCGGACGGTGTGTGTCAATTGGGCTGCGCCGCTACGTGTGCGGACGCACTTTGATGGCGGACGGGGTTGCTGGCTTGCCGGCGGTGTTTGGCCTACTTTTCGCATCGTAATTGGGCGGGCGTGTGGACTGCTGCGTGCCGGCGGTAACTGGTGGTTTTTGCATCCGCCAGCACGGCGGTTGTGCTTCCGCCCGCCATCGTAATGGGCCCCTTAATTCTTTCTCCTGATACTGGTTCAAAATGTTCAAGATCTAAACATCCCCTAATAATTTCTTCAAGTTCAACTTTTAATTTCGAAACATTTAGTGATCTCTCCTTTTCAGGTTCTGGGGTAACTTGTCATTCTAAACTTTCCGTCTTTCTAAGTCTGCTGCATCCTCGAACCATGGTGGAAAAATTCAATCCTCAAACAAATTTGCTTCTCCCTGTATTAACGGTGTTGTAAACACAATCCTGCCCCCATCTCTTAATGACTGAATCATTTGTGATGGTTTCCAGGCAACAATTTGTGAATTTTGGGATGTTGGAATAAACATTGATGCAGTCAATTCTCCTAAAGCTCCTTGAGCTGCTGGAGTCAGAACAATGTTTAATGGGAGAGTTGCATGTGGGGCAGTTACAATCAGGGCAGCCATGGGTGACCTAGGCATTGTCTGTACAGTTGCAATTTGTCGTAGTTGTACCGGAACCGTTATAATGAAAGTAATAACTGCAGGTGTGATGACTGTCGGTATCTGAACAACTGGTGGTGGGGCAATCTGGAATGTCTGAAAAGGTCTCTCAATCTGTATTATACTCAGTTCAACAGGGGCAGTAGCCACTGTAGTACTTGCAGTTGCTCTATTATCAGTACTTGTGGTGAGGTTCACATAAGGTGGGGGACGCCTTTGTCTTTTTCCTGTGTCTTAGTCTTTTTCAATATCTTAGATGTCTCAGTGGTAATAGCTGGATACAGTCTAGTTCCCTCAACTATAGCTTTCCTCCATCTCTGCTGTCCTTCATCCCATCGAACATCTGCATAATTACGCATTGCTCTTTTAGTCTTACTTTGGTATTTCTCCCTTTCTCTGTCTCGTGCTACCTTCTTCCACATATTCTGGGCTTTGTATTCTGTGGGTCAAAGTACTGGCTTCATTTATTACAGCTTCTCCTTCAATTTTTCAATAATTCTAAGCTCAAAAGTACCATATTTAGAAAAACTCGATGGACCCTCTTTTTCAGTAATCTTGCACTATTGGCAAAGCCATAAAGATGTTTGTATTCCCAATAGGCTTGCCACATAATGTGCAGGTGTACCCTCAAGAGTCGCCTTACCGCCTGCCGGTATCGGAATTGCTACATCAACTTTCACAAAACTCTTTAATTCTATAAAACATTATATGATTTTCATAAAGTTCAACAATAATCTGTAAAAATAAATGCAATTCAATTCACTGTATTGATTCTGTTCCTTAAATGTCACATCTTTTCTCCAATCCTGTCAGTTTATATTCTTGAATACATTTTAACCAATCTCAATCTGGTATTGACAAAACAACTGACCTATCACAGTGCAGCACTCTGTGTCGTTATCAACCAATCACAGCTTGACAGTACACTAATCAACCAATCCCAGCCCGAAACTCTATGATGTACGATCTACCTCCTTACAGCATTTAACCCTCTCTTACAGTTTCAGTCGTACACACAATTCTACAACTTTTAACAACAAAAATAAACAATCTTTGTCTGCTTCATTAAAGAAATCAAAGGCAATTTACAAATTGCAATGTTAGGGTTTTTAAACCTTCCGACTTTTCATGCAGAAAGATTTTCACATTCCAGGAAATCACTCTAATCAATGTAACTTCACCCTTTGTGCAATGAGGTTCTGCCAACATCAATCAATATTAATACAATCACAACCGTTTATTAATGTCCCTATCTCAATTTGTGTAGTCGACGGTACCTCACGATCTACATCACAAACCTTTAACAGGCAAGAAAGATAAATCAATATCTATTAAGTGTCTTCTAGAATTATCTCAATATCCCGGGATCTTAGGCTACACCGGGCCTGATCACTCTTCAACTTCTTCAACTTCTTCACAATAAACAAATTAACATATAAATTCATCAAATCATTCAACTCTCTTACTCCAAATTACTTCTCAATAAACACAACAAATAATCACAAATCACGATACATCACCCTATTATTACTCACACCTCCAAAACAGCAACCACCTTCAAAAATCGCACCTTGTCAGTTTTCAAGCTCTGGATAGTGTACTTTAGTATTTGGGCATTACTCTAACTCTGACAAGTATTTTATAGATTCCCTTCTCAAGACGTAAACCATCTCTCTTCTACCAGATTCTGCTAGAGCGGTAATCAAATTAAATAAAAACAGTTAAGCATCTCTATCTCACACCAACAGGTTTAATCTCTGCTCAGGTGTTTTTTTCTTACTTCGCTGCGACACACCTTTGCCGTTGTTTATGAGAAGATCAGGAGCTAAGCATCACAAAAATCGTAATCACAATGCTATTTCTAAGTTCAGTCAATAATGAGAGTTTTGATTAGTTTTAAGTGTGTTATTTTCATTAAAAGGTTTAGTAAGTTCTCTTTTCTTTTATACAATTAGTTAAATGTATCAGTCAAAATGTCTGAATTACTAATAAATAAAATGGTTAGAACAAATCATAACAAATATTGCATTCATCGTGTTCCATAAAGGAAAAGAATCCCTATTCTACAGAATGGGATGAAAATGGTGTTAGCAGGAGCACATAAAGAGTTTAAGTTCAAGAGGCAAGAGTGAGATAGAGCACGGAGCTCAAAATTCAATCAGTTAATAACAGCTGAACTTCCCATAAAGAGAGGTTCACCAAACTCAGCAGAGTCTCAGCAATGAAGTAAAATAGTCATGGAGTAGCAGTAGAAACAGCAAACAGCACTCAGTTTGGAAAAGGATGGCAAATCAGCATTCAGCCTTCAGCATAAAGCTCTGAGAATTCAGGTTCAGTGCAGACAAGTGGTCTGGGGAAAGTGTGTAGGAAAAAGGCACCTGGGTAAAAGCAGGCTCAGTAGTGGGTTAACCTATTCTAGGTACACACAGTAATATAAACAATAGAAAGGAATGTTGCAGTTCATGTTACAGTTTGTTCTGCTCTCATCCAATCAGCTTTCGGTGTTCTTCTCACGATTCTGCACAATAAACTTCCAAAGAATTATCACTAAGTGTGAAACATTATTAAAACGTTGTCTATGTATCAGGCTTTTCGATTCTTAGACCTCCTTTCCCACAAGCATGACTACACTGTTTTTTACCAAATTTTTTTATTGTGATTTACAATAAACAATAACATGAATTTAAACAGCTTAAATATTACATGTATTCGTATCAGGCTATGGGTTGACGATAAGGGCAGGTAGATCTCAGGAGTGCCTGAAGAGCAGTTCAGCAGAAAATTAGGAGTGGAGAGGTCATTTAACTTAACTAATAATTGTACAACACGTTCTGGAACTGGGAGGAAGAGAAAACTGGGTTGGGGCGGAGGAGGGAGTTGGGGCCAGGGTGCTGTTGGAAGAAACTCCTGGTTAGTAGCGAGGTGTGCAGCTGCAAAGTGAGTGCGGTTGTGCCCAGGGTGGTATAACTGCCGTGGGAGCTCCTGGGTGTGGGGAGGGAGGACCAGTGAGTCTGAGGTTGGCGGGAGTGGGCCCGTGGCATAGTTCTGTACCAGTAGCATCAGTGATGGGCAAGTGACCCTGACGGTTGGTGGGCGGCAGGCCGGGTTCACGGGGACAGGTCATCATTCTGACTTTTTTTGAGAAAGTGGTCAAGGAGGGTGTCCCATACAGGTGAGATGGGACGCCTGCATAGGTGGTGGACCTCCTCGAAGTGCAGGTCCTCACCCTCGGCCCTCCCCATCATGGCAGCTCTCCGTATCAGGCTTCAGGTGTGGGGGCCTGGCTCGACCGCCAGTGCAATGTATTGGCCCACTTGGTGAGGAGGAGAGCTAGGCTAACAAAGTGTGCCCTTACCGCTATGCATTTCCCAGGTTTAAAAATACCCAGAGCACAGGTCTCCCATGTGTCCACACCTGGGAGTTCCATCACTTCTCAAATTATTGTGTGGACCATGTGCCAGAACGTGGAGAGAATGGGGCAGGACCACAACATATGCTGTAGATCCGCAGAAACCATGTGGCTACGCAGGCACCCCAAGTGAGCAGTGGGGAAGAACCGGCTGCGTTGTTGCAACATTAGGTAGGCTTGGTGCAGGATGGTGAATTGGATACTTTTGAATCTGGTAGAGCACACTGTTAACCTCTAATGAAATAAATTGCATGTTAGCTAAACAATAGGCTCTGTGAAATAGAAAAATCAGCTGCAACGAATATAATTCAGCACCACATCTCTTCATTATAAGATGAGAAAAATATGCTAAAAAGATCAACATTTTCTATTAATGCTTTGCATTTAGTGTGTGGAATAAGAATTAATTTTATTCAACAAAAATGTGTTTCTAGCAAAACATTTCAAAACGTTATTGTTAATCAGGAAGATTCTGGAATGTGATGTGAAGCTTTTATTAAAGGCAGGTCATGGTAAGGTCAACTTTTAAGCATTTTGTGCATGTCTGAGTTTAGTTACTTGTAAAAGGAAGCTTGCTTAGACATTTTGAGGCCTAGTACTAATAGGTATAACTACATACTGCATTTTGCACATTTTAATGTCGTGTCAGTCCAATATAAATTGCACTTTAATGTTGCACATGTGCAGTCCCGGCTCCTGGAGGGAGTGCTGCGGGGCGGTGGAGGGGCAGGGTGGGGGGTAGTAAACTCCGGCATAGGGCCGAACGGAGTTAAGTACATAAATAAATAAATAAAACGAATTGCATTGCGCGCTCTGCAACTCCAAATGGCGATGCGGCACGCGCAATGTAAATCGTTGTATTTATTTATTTATGTACTTAACGCCGTTCGGCCGTATGCCGGAGTTTACTACCCCCCACCCTGCCCCTCCCCCACCCCGCCCCACCGCCCTGCAGCACTCCCTCCAGGAGCCGCGACTGCACATGTGACTGTAACTATATTATTTTGCATTTTAATAGAAACTTTTTTACTAGTGAAGGTATTTCTGTATGGGTGAGATTAGGCGCTGTGGAATGGAGAGTCATTTTCAGTGGCAGAGTGTGGTTGATGGAAGACGTCCTAGATGTAGGAGAGGACGGTGATGAGTGGATGACGGTGGCTAGAGGATCATTTATCCATTGAAGAGGGTCGGACTCAGGGAAGATCCTTGTGGAACTCCGTAGATGAGGTCTCAGGAGTCCAAGGTACATGGTGCCAGGCTGATAGACTGGATCCTTTTAGTTAGGAAGGAGCATATTCATCATGGTGCGTGTCATTGGATTCCAATGTTGTGTAGGCGTTGGATGATGGTGGGATAGGAGACCATATCAAATGCTGCGGAGAGATCCAGGAGAATGAGGGTTGCCCTATCTCCTCCGTCTAGTCATCTGTGCCGACAATGAGGGCAGTTCTCATGCTGTAGTTAGGTCTGATACCAGACTGAGTAGTGTCAATGAGTTGGTGGTTGAGGTATTCAGTGAGGCCTTTGCTGATGATTTTCTCTAAGACCTTGGCCAGAAATAGTAGCAGGGAGGTCAGTCTGTAGCTGGAGAGCATTGAAGGGTCCACGGAGGGTTTCTTGAGAAATGGGAGGACGGCTGTATGTTTCCAAGGTCGCAGAAGAGGTGGAGGCATTCACAATGGGTGTGAGAATGTCGCTGATGGGTTTCAGTTATCTGGACTAGACATGGTGGGGCAGGGGTCTAGTGGGCCCCAGAGTGGATTGACTTCATGGTTTCATTTGTGTTTTTTAAGGGGGTGCATCCTACAGCTCCCCAAACATTGCTATGGGTCTGCTCGCTTACAGCTTCATCTGCTGTGTGTTGCATCCCACATGGATACTGCTTCTAAACTGTTAGACCATCTTGGAATATAGTGTCCACAGTGTATCATTGGTTTAACCTTACAAGATGGTCGCTATGTTTAGAAGTATTATATCAGCCATCTTAGATCTGTACAATGATACACAATGTACAATACTTTTCCAAGTTGGCCAACTAGTGTGATGTTTACTGAGTGGTCATCTTGGATTGGCATTCTGCATAGTGTATTATTGTTTACTGTTTCAAGGTGGCCAATACATCCGTTCTAAATGTGGCAGCCATGTTGGAGGTTTAGTGCAATGATGCACTATGTACAATAGCATTGCAGGGCGGCCGCCGGCTGCTATATTAAGTCTTTTTTTATTGCAAGTATATACCGGCTACGTTTAGGAGATGGCATTTTTACTTTTTTTTACTTTTATTCATTTAATTTATCTTTCTTTGCTTGTTGAGTTTGTGTATCTGTTTTATTGTGGATGGATAAGAATGAGTCAGTAGGTGATGAATAGATGCAAGAGTTCAAGTATGATTAACCCTTTGCACGTATGATGATAAATTATTGAGTGCCGAAGCTCACGAGTCACTTAGGAGGCAGCTTCAATTATAAGTCAGACCTACTGGCATTGCCACTGCATGTTTTAAATTGTAGCTCGGGAAGGATACTGTGTGTATTGTGTGTGATTACTGTATCATTTAATGACCATGAGGCGAACATACTGTCACTTCCACGAGTAAGCTTTAACTGCTCAACCTAACCAGTGGCGGCTCGCAGAGGGAGTGCTGCGGAGCGGCGGGGCGGGGGAGGGGCAGGGTGGGGGGGGGTAGTGGACTCGGATATACACCGGAACGGACTAAAGGAAGTAAATAAATAAATAAAACTATTTACCTTGCGCGCGCTGCATTGCAGAGTTGGCGATGCAGCTCGCGCAAGGTAAATAGTTTTATTTATTTATTTACTTCCTTTAGTCTGTTCCGTCGTATGTCCTAGTCCACTACCCCCCCACCCTGCCCCTCCTCTGCCCCTCCCCACCGCCCCGCAGCACTCCCTCTGCGAGCCGCCATTGAACCTAACTAACATTAGAGAGTCAGTGATGCAAATGTAGTGCCTTTGTTGTACATTTGGTATGCAATGCAATAATGCCTGCAGGCCTGGGGCGCCACTGGTAAATGACTGTATCCATCACACATTCTGCTCAGTAGCCTCTGGCTGGATCACGACCAAGAGAGAAGGCCTCACCCTCAAGTTTTAATTTATATGTTTGTGCCCATGCTATTTAGAGTAAACAGGTTATACTTCACACCCAGAGCTGCATTCTAGTTAGGTTTCTGTTGCCCACAGGATTTTCCCTATAGAAACTCGCAAGAGAGTAATGTTGAAAAGGAAAGATTAGTTCAATGATCGCTACAGTATGACTAAATGATGAAGGGACAGACTTGTATAAACTACATACTTCGTACTTTTTCTCTTTTGTGTTAGGAAACCAGTGCCCAACCTAGTGTACATGTGGCAAGAATGCTTTAAATTGCTTCCAGACAAAAAGCTATTTTTACACTCCCTGCTCAGCATGTCCTTCTTCAAATGGCGGTTTAAGGCAGAGGGTTTAGCTTGTATAAATGACAGTGGATACAGGCCAAATTATAGCCCTGAAAATCCAGATGTGACTTTCATGGGCAGCATTTATGGGTTTGCAAGTCTATAGTGAGCTCCCAGCCATGAAACGCATGTGTCAGCAGACAGCAGGCATTCGAAAACTAACCACATGTGCTCATGTTCCCAAATGAGGTCTGACCTAAACGATGGCATTCTCGTTTAGGGTACTAATTACTAGGGACGTCTAGGCCAGGGGTGTCCAACGTAGGAGAGCCTGGTCCATGTCAGATTTCCTGAATAAACACATAAAATACATTTGCTTACAAATAATCTAATTGGAACTCAAGAAGATATTGGCTATCCTAAAGTTCTGGCATGGATCCAGCCACCTGGAATATTCATTGGACACTCTGGAATGAGTCAGTGGAGCAATGTGGTCCCTCGACTATTCTTCCCTAAGTCACTGGGATATGTGATTACCCTCAATAAAGAGGTTTAAGTGTAAGATACAAATTCTGTAAAAAATAAGCACGAGCTCACAAAATACCTAGCCCAGTGCATATTTTTTTTTGTTAAATTTTGGGACGTTCATGAATTATAATACTAATAAAGTCTGAGAAGATTTTGGGTTTACCTCGACCAAATTTTTTTGTTGCAGATAGTGAAATTATTTTCACTGCAAAGAAAAATAATACTTCAACCAATTAATAATACTCATGCATATTCATAGGGTTAATGTGCTTTGGCCGCTGGGAGAAAAAGATAATTTGACCAATTAGATTTAAATATTTTTAGGTCTCGCCTAGGCAGCGCGCATGCGCTGATTAGGAGGAGACCTTTAGAAATCGATTCAGTTTTTCAGGCAAAAACGTGCACGCATTTCATTGCTTTGAATGGCAACGCGTGCATGTTTGGCGATTCCCTTGCGGGAGCGAGCTTTGAAACCATCTGTTTGTAATTAACAGATGGTTCCTGCTCGCTCCCGCAAGGGAAACAGGCGCAGGCCCCCTCCTCTCTCCCCTCCCCCTGCTGCCTCCTCCTCTCCTCGTCAAACTTGTTTTTTTTACTTTCAGCGCGAGGCGCGCGCGCTTGTTTAACTTCATTCTGATCTTTACTTTATGATTTTTCACACTGCTCACCTCCACTTAAATGTTTTATCACTTGACCACTCGCTGTGCTGGTTTCTTAAAAGAGACAACAACTGCAGTAATAGCGCCAGCATGGTTGTGCTTGTTTTTAGATGCTCCGCCTTGTTATGCAGGAGTCGGTAATTTAACAGGAGCCGCCCAAAGCTTCCTGTTCTTCAGAGATTGCGGACCTCACTCATGTGATAAGGGCATGTGTCTGTATCTCTGTGACTTTAGAAGCCCATTTTCAGGCGGGGCGTGCCTATTTATACGCTGGCTAATCTGTATATTTTATTTTAAATAATATTGTGCCATATAGAAGCCACGACTATTATCCGCTTTTTTTTTTTAATAACTTGAGCTTTTTTCTAAAGGGTAATATTTTTATCACTGAACACGTTTTTTCAACAAAGTGCACGTACTTTCTAAACAGTACCTCCGATAAACAGTCGAGTGCGTTTTTTCATTTGTGTGGAATTTCGTTAGCGTAGAAACTATACAGTGTTATGTAGTCCCTCCTTAGATCACGAAAGAGGACAATACTAAATTACAAAGGTGGATACGGGCACAGTTTTATGTCCTATTTTTGGTATTTTTGTTTTTTATAATCTGTACTCGCAGAAAATGGACACTTGTTTTCGTGCAAACACGCATTTCAGTACTCCGTGCACAGTGAGCATGCTGGGCATTGACGTCTACTTGGACTTGAGTACAACTATAGAAAAACGGAAATAGAATGTTAAAAAAACACCAAAACCTTAACTATAAGAGTCCAGTGAAACCTCAATTAAATAGCACCGATTAGGTTTTCCCTTAAATTGCGGCGTAACATGCAGCTTTTGATGTTTAACCCTAACAAAATCCGAAATTTCACTACAAACCGGGCTTTTTCCAGTAGTTAAACTCCAGCAGGTTTGACGTGCTTAAATTTAACTTGGGTTGGGGGGGGGAGAGAGGGGGACGTGGACATTTTGGTTTGATAATTACCACATAGCTGCCAAGTTTTCGGTACGCACTCGAGTGACATTTCTATGCTTTCAAGGCAGGGCTTTAAGTGGGATGACAAAACTGGTGAGTCTCTCTAAGGGGCGTGGCCTATGTAATTAAGGGCGTGGTGGCTTAAAAACACCTAAACTAAAAACCTGTGCTTAGCATAGTGTGCAACCCCACTTGTACTTTGTTGTCTGTCATTGCAGCCAGATATATATAATACAGCAAGTAACATTATACCTACAAACTAGGACGATTGGATTTGTCAATGGTTGTTAGTTGCATGAGATAAATAAGCAACAACTACGGCTTCGTTGTATATATCATATTGAAAATGCTTCAGTTCTCAAATGATGAGACTATGAAAGACCTACAATGAGTCTCTTCGAAGTTACATCAAAAGCAGTGAAGGGTGGTACTGCTGCAGAGTTAAGGTTTTTTTTTTCCACTGTGAGGGTCAGGGCATAAATGGAGAGCCCAATGGGGACCCGTCTCAGCACCTGCTTTTTAGAACTGCACCGGCAGGACCCGGCCCACATAAAGCCCTGTTTCAAGGCACCTATGAGTGACATTCACGTCTCTCATGTGTGACACCTTCAGTGACACTTTATCACAAGCAGTGGATTAAGAAAATTATGATACAAAACAAAAATCTTGTATCAATAAATGCAGCGCAGTACGTTGATTAAATAAACCACTCACACCTGAAATGGGATACTTTGTGATTTCTGAAGTTGCCCTGCGTCCTGTCCTAGCATACCACACCTTCCTCTAATATTTTTGAGTAGAATTAACTAAAATGCAGTTAGTAATCTGGCCACCAATGAGGTGGTGCCTTTGCAGAAGACCTACAGGCAAGGCGCCGCCCTAGGGATCACCCATGTACTGACTGGTACACCCAGAGTAGACTTGGATGGAGACAGGCCGGGCGGGGCACGGCGGTTTGATTTGTAAAGCCCTGGCCTCCTTATGATTCAATTAACAGTCAGCATGGTTAGTGATTACACGTGACTACACTAAGCACAACTTGCACACAAACTTTACAGTACTAAGCACAGCAGCTACATTGATCAACAACATACCTTAAAAACATTGCCAATATCTCTGGCTAAACACTTAGAAGGTCCCAAAGGCGAGACCAATTGGCTATGCTAATGCTTGTTTTATTTTTTGGTCTGCAAACCTTTGGACGGATTTACAGCACATCAAGTAAATGCAATTGTGTAATTAAAGCTCCACTTTCGTGCCAAGATTCGTGGAATTTCGTTCAGTTTTTCTATCTATATCGAAGAGCAAAGGATCCTATAGGAATTAAAATAGGAAAAGTGAGAATGCAAAAACCATATTGCACTCATATAACCACCATTTAGGAACTCTATACACCCTTACTTTAAAACATTAATCACTCCATCAGCCTATCACAAGCTTAGAAAAGTCGTAATTCCGTAAAACGAAAGTGCTTGTAAGATTTTTTTTAAGTAAGTAAAAGAGTGACAAGTAATTCTGCAAAACGTAAGTGACTAAGATTTTTTTATTGAGTAGGTAAGTAGAGGGGTGGGAATAATGTACAGGCAGAGGAAAGTACAAATAATGTTGATTTTAGCACCACATATTAAAAGCAGGTTTGAGGGACCATTTGAGTCATGTGTAGAGATTTTTAGCACTGCGCTAAACTGGCCTTGCACTGCATAGTATCAAATTAAAATAATAAGCAGAGTATGATGAAGCCAAAATAATGTATTGACGGAACCTAAGATCTGTCACTCCAAGTAGAGGACGGAAGAGTGGCATGCCACCGAGGCGTACACGCTAACTCTGCAAAGGGCCTGCTCTTGTCCCAGTGGAAAGCGGTGTCGGAAACTGATTTTGAAACAAAGATATTTAAAAGCCCTTTTTATTCCAGAGACAATCGGGGTTCTTTGATTAATTTAAAGACTGACGTAGGGGTGAGAGTTTTCTTTCCGGTCAGACTCCGGGTGTGTGATCGGTGCAGCGAACACACTTCCCTTCAGCGGAATCCAACCTTTGGTAACATAATGACATCTGTGACTTCAGGAAACCAAATGTGTACTGCGGATCGGAGGCTCCCGTCTTGTGCAGAAGAAGCTGGTGTCTTATACTGAATTATGGGAAGTACAACAGTGGAATGATGGCAGGAAAGGCCACACAGAACAGGAAGAGGGAAAGTTGAGTCACGGGTCAGTTTGTGATAATCTTTCCAGTCTGAGTTCATTTCATCTGTTTTAACGCATGAAACAGCTATACACTTCTTTTTAGGCACATTTTATGGTACACAACTGCATTACTATATTTGCTGTAGAATTACCAAGTAGTTATTTTCACATATGGTCCAGTCATTGTAATGCTCATCTGAACTAAGCATCTCTGCATCCGAGTCCCTCACTCCGCCTTCCTAATATACGACTTGGAAAGTAATCTGTCTCTCGCTTCCAGGAAAGTTCAAGAAAACATACGATTCCTCCAGGGACAACTAGGTAATAAATTACAAGTGCTCGCTCTCTTTCTCTCTCTCTCTTACTTCCTTTATTTCTCTCTCTGTCTTTCCCAACTCTCTGTTACTCTGTCACAGTTTTCTTCCTGTCTCTTTCTTACTCTGGCCTCTAACTTTCACGTTCTTTCTTTGTCGTTTGTTAGCTGATTGCCTAGTTTTCATATATTCTACATTGTCATTTTTTCCTCTTTCACTCCCTCCTTCGTTCTCTCGCATGTGTTCGTTTTTCGATCTCTCTCTTCTTTTGTTCAACATATCCTTGTTGGAGCTAATACCTACCAGCTTTTGAGCTTCTGAACGCGCAACAGATACTAATCTATACAAGATAGTATCCCTTTAAACTATTCACAGAGGAACATTCTTTAAGTATAGCAGAGCAACATTAAACTATCACAAGCGAAGAGATCGGATATCATACCTTGCGGCAAAAAACACACACAGAACCAAACCCCTCCCAGGTGGGCAAGTCCCTTGAGCTCCCCGGCCCATGTATGCACCCCTGCACCCCCACTTTCCCATGTGCACATAGATAACGCAATTCGGTGATGGTGCAAAAAGGCCGCAGCTTTTATTTACATATTGTCAAACAAAACGGGCAATATCTATTTTCAAACCAGTCGTTCGCGCCTCCTCGCTTGTTGTTCCTGTCCAATCCTTATGCTTATCAGCCAGCCCTTTTGACAGGAGTGTGGTGAAAACTCTTTTGGTGGGAGTCCTGCTGCCCCAACTGCCATCCTGAGGACTGCAATAAATTGGAACCGGCTGAGGTATGATACGTTCTCATGGCATAGGAGCGGCCCTTCCCCTTGGACTCTGTGTTTCAGGTACTCCTGCATGCAGCAGACTGGGCAACAGTCACTGTCTACCAGGCACTGCAGGTGCGTGTGCTTGCCTGCGCCCTCTTGGTCTGTTTTCGACCTTCGCAGGTGTATTGTCATGACACTGTCTCCCATCAGCAGGCCTCCCCTCCTTAAGCAGGCCGTCTCAACATTACCTCTAGCCAGGGCCACTAACTCACTAACCCTGTAAGCCCCAAAGAAGACTAACGTGAATGCTGCTCGGAAGAGCAGCAGCTCATGTCTTTGCGTGCAAATGTTGCCCAGTTCGCTCATTATCTTCAGCAATGTATTGAAACCTATGGGACATCTCCCGTCCTGCCTTCTAGGATGCAAGCGCCCCCAGCCCTTCATGGCTGCCCTGCAGTAAAACGTGCTTGCTGGATCGCTTAAGTCTGCCTATTTAGCGTAATATGAGACTGCACTAATGTGATTCTGTGCCCATGATCTACTCTTGTTGCCAGTAAAAGCCCACTGTATGAATGCCTCTACATCTCTACTGGTCACCTGCACAATGTCTTGAGTATCTGTTACAGTTTTAAAATTCTCCCAGCACTTACGATACTTGGTCGCTATCTTGGGGGCTACTGCACAGCCTACTAGCATGCTCAAATCAGGTCTATCAGGTTCCACAGTTCTTGCGGTATTGCAGTCCCATCCCGATCCACGTGTGGCGCCAAGTCCCTGAATTTCTGCCATTGAAAACGAGATAATGCATCAGCCACTCTATTTTCCAGCCCCGGAATGTGCCGCGCCCTGACCGCAATGTTGGCCCTCAACTGACTGCCTGTCAGGTGCCTGAGCAGGCGCACCACTATTGGGCAGTGTGCCGACCCCAGATTCAAGGCCTGGACTACTGCATGATTGTCCACCCATAATGTGATTTGCCTGTTGGCAAGGCGTTTTTCCCATAAGGAAAAAGCCACAATGATTGGGAAGAGCTCTAGCACAGCCAGGTTCTTGGTGATCCACCTCTTGTGCCAACCAGCCGGCCATTGAGCCTCCGCCCATGAGGATCCCAGGATCCAAAGCCCTCCTCCCCTGCTGCATCAGTGAACAGCTCCAATTGGTCTGCCAATACCCATGGCTCCCTCCAGATCAGTGGCCCATTAAAATTGGCCAGGAATGTTGCCCATTGCCACAAGTCATCCTTCACTCCTTGTGTCAACCTGACCCTGTGATGCTTCTTTGTCAGCCCTCTTGTAAGCCATGCCAATCGCCTAGCGAAAGGCCTCCCAGCAGGGATAACTCGTATTGCAAAATTCAGTTTTCCCACCAGCTGCTGTATTTCCACCAATGCAGATTTTCTGTGCCCTAGCATCCCCGCTATTGCGTGCCTCAGATCGTCCACCTTTGCTGATGGCAGTCTGCACTGACCCAGCAATGTATCCAATTTGATGCCTAGAAAGGACAGCTTTGTGGTGGGGCCTTCTGGTTTTTTGTGAGCCAGCGATACTCCTACCTCCCCTGCCAGCTCTATGAATTGTTTTAGCAAGCCTGCACACTCAGTGATTCCTGGTTTGCCTATAAACAAAAATCATCCAGGTAGTGCACCTGTCCCCCAGCTGGGTGACGCGTCCCCAGGACCCACTCCAGGAAGCTGCTGAAGCCCTCGAAGTATGCACAAGAGATGGCACAACCCATCAGTAAGCATTTGTCGTAATAGAACCCTTCCTCCAGCTTGAAGCCTAGTAGGTGGTAGCTTTCTGGGTGCACTGGCAGTAACCTGAAAGCAGACTCAATGTCAGCCTTGGCTAGCATGGACCCTTTCCCACTTGCCCTGATTCGATCTATGGCATCGTCAATGGTGGCATAGGATACCGAACAGCTGTTCTGCTCCAGCCCCTCGTTTACTGACTCCCCCGCTAGATATGCCAGATGGTGGATCAGTCTGAACTGCCCAGGCTCCTTTTTGGGCACCAACCCTAATGGTGATACCACTCGATTTTTGTATGGGGGTTCTGTTAAGGGGCCAGCCACTCTCCCTAAGCGGACCTCTTTGACTACCTTGTCTTTGGCTGCTTCGCGGTTGTCCCTGACTGATTTTAAACTCTGGCTAAGCCGCGGGGTCAGTGGGCCTTGATAAGGGATCCTAAAGCCCCTCAGGAAACCTTCTGCTAGTAATTTCTTCTACCCTGGCCTAGGGTAGCTGTTCAGTAATTTTAACAGTGTTACATTTCTGATGGGTGTGGGTAGCTGCATGGGTGGCTCGCCTGCCGCTTCTTGAATCCGCATACCTACTTTTTGATACCAGCATTTTTGGGGTCCCCTTGCCCCTTGGGTTTCCTGCATTCAATGGCTGGGTGTGAACCCCCACAGTTGCCGCAGGCATGTCTGAACTTGCACGACTGCCCCCACTTGCATTCATCCCTGTCATACTTCCAGCAGGAGGCGTTGCGGCTTTTTCCCCGCCCATCCCACCTGTGTACGCTTTCTGTTTTCCGTAATGAGGAATCCCTTCCTGCTTTGCTTTTTGCCCATTTCCCCGAAAAAATGACTCTTTGCTCCCAACTCCTTCCCTGGCCGCTACCATATGTGTAGTGTACCCTTCCACATCTTGATGATCCCAGTTAATGCATGGCCACATTTGCATTTTCAGCCTGAAGTCCTCGTCATAGCGGAGCCAAGTGTCCCCTTGGCATTTTAGCTGTGCCTCGTGCACTTTCTGCTCATGCAAAACAGAGCTGCTGCGCTCTGAGGGAACTTCTCCACAAACACACTGGCTAATGTTCTTAAGGCCTGGAGCCAATTCGCAATACTCCGCTCCACCCACTACCTCCTATTCCCCCTCTTCTCCTCCTCCTTCTTATCTTGCACTGTGAGGTCTAAACCTGCCTGGCGCACTTCTAGTAGAGAAAAGATGTCAATGTATTCCTTTCGCCATATCCTCTCCTTCACTGTTAGAGGGATGAGGCTGGCCAACCCAGTTTGTCTGGCTATGGCCGGGGGGTCCCCTGGGGAGGGTCTCACATATTCATTAGCTGCTTTCCCTCCCCCCCAGTCATTATGGCCACGCTATTCACAGCTTTAGTTGGCTCTGTGCCTGTCCGCTCCTCAACCTCTGTAGTTATTACCCCACTGGCCTGCTAGCTACCCTCCCCTGATGACTGCAGTGCGCCCTGTTGTCCTTCCCTGGTTGTCTCTTGTGTGCCCAGCTGCGAACCACCCTGTACCAGTGCGACCGACCCCCAGCCACCTTGGTTTGGCCAAGCACCCATTCCTTGCCACAGATGTGTGGTGCCAGGCAGCGTCAGCGCATTCCCTGAGCCTGGTCATGGCCACCATAGGGCCCAGTTGAATGGGGGTACTCCCTGCCCCCATGCCCCTGCTGGACTGCCTTGCCATTGCCCTGCGCCATGCACCCCAATCTGCCCCGGGAATCCTTGCCCCGCACTGTTCTGCTGGTCCATTCTCCCTTGCGCTGCTGCCCTCGGTACCCCTGCTAGCTGGCCATGGCTAGCTAACTCACCATTGGTAAACCCAGCGGCAATTGCAGCGCCCCCCTCATTACTCAACCCTAGGCCCCCATCGCGCTGTGCACCGAGTGCTCACCTTTAGCTCTCTTCTGTCCTTTGTCCTGTCGTGCTGTGGGCTTCGAGGCTGCCACCGTATTGGCTCCAGGCACCCCTCCAGCACCTTGGTCCATCTCCTCTTCGCTGTCTAATGCTTCATCCGAGGACGGTTGCTGTGTCACTGGGCTCCTTGTTGGCTTATTTAGTCCCCGCTGACTCTTTGAAGGCAGCCCCCTGGTGGCCGCCGTTCCAGCCGCAAGCCTACCGTTGCGCTGACCTTGCCGGTGGGACCCTCTAGCCCTCTTATGGTTGGCCTCAGCCTGGCCCCCTGCCTTGTCCATTTGTAGTGCCTCTGTCACATGTTTCTTGACCCAATCCTTGCCCCGGCTCACCACCAGGGTTCTCGCTCTCCCTAACAGCTCACGTAGATCCTCGTCAAGCTCTGGTCCCTCATCCTCATAGCGATCCCCATTGGTACTTCTACGTTTTTCTGGCTGTTGTCCCTAGTTGTCCTCTTCATCCTCCTTCCTGTACCTGACGGGTTTGCGCCGGTCCCTCCCTGTGCCCCCAGCGCAGGTACTGATGCCTCCTCTCCCTGACACGCTCCTCGGTGATTGCTGTGCCCTTGGTGTTGTCTTGTCTTGGGTTGGAAAACAATGCCCACCACGAGCCACCTTCAGTTGACCTGAGCCCCAGTGGCAATAGGGCCAGCAGTCCAACTTTCCCCTTTAAAGCAGAATCGGCTGTCCTGCCCTTTTAAGGAAAATCCTTGCCACCATGAAAGGAGGGGGCGTGGCCAAAGCACCCGATCGGCTTCCTTTCTCCAGCCGGCCCTGAAAGATGGGCACGTTGCAGCACCCTTTTTCTGGCAGCAATCCCCACGGAAAGGAGCTTGCCGGTCACTGGTGTGTTTTTTTCACTGTAGCGGGCAGCGCGCTTGCCATCACGCCGCCGCTCGCCTACCCTTTGTCACGGCTCCCAACAGGCCTTGCTTGTTTCTTTGTTTGTCACGGGCAGCGAGCTCCTGACTACGCCGCTGCCCGCTCCCTGTTAGTGGCGCAACTGATTTGTGTCGGTGGTTGCGGCCGGCCTTCCGCTTCTTTGTCCTTGTCCTGGGCCACGGACTCGCTTCCACAGTTCCCCTGGCCGGCTTCGCGGGCACCGTGCCCCACACACGCCTTTGCCTGCTTACAGTCATGCACTCGTCTCCAGCTGGCCGGCAACGTGCCCCGCGCTGAAATTCAATGCCGTCCGATCTCCTGGCACACCGTTGTCTGCTTCTTGGTTACTGTGCTCTGCTTCCACAACCAAGCTCTGGTAGTGTTGGGCGCCGGGCCCAGCTAACGCCCCAGCCTACAGTCCTGTGAGCAGCTTCGACCTGAAATAATCCGCAGCGGGTTCGTCTCCTGAAGCTGGCCGCTCCACCACGATAATCCGTTCACGCAGACGATCCCACGGCGAGGTCTCCCCTTTCACGGCGAAGGCGCATGTCCTGAATGGGGGGCCCCCACGCCCTTAAATCTTGGTGTGCCCCCAGGGGGCCCCCTGCCTATTGGGCCATTTAAACCACACTGCCTAATCAGCGCCTGGCGATTTCTCGGTCTTACCGGCTGTCCGCTCAATGTCCTGCCCCGATAGGGGTTTGTCGCGGGCCCCTCACCGGTCCGGCTTTGCCTCCCCTGCCCGCGTGCTCATCCACAGGTGTGACCTCCTGAAAAATAATAGCAATGGATCCAACACTCACTTCCACATTCTCAATCCCTTTTTTGCCGTCTAGTTTGAATTTTCTGTACTGTTTTTAGTAGACGATTTTTTTTCTTATTCCAGTCTTCAGATGGCCGAGGCTGTTTAGTATGGCCCTACTGCGCACTCCTTTTTTCATGTTCATATCCCTCTATTTGCAAATAATTTGATTTAAAAAAATGTAGGAAATACATGGAATGCGCAATAAGGAGCTATATTGTTTTTCAGGCTGTGTGGCTTTTGTATACTGTCTGGCACCGCTGTGGTATTCCAGTGTTGCTGTCTTCTTCCACTGATCACAAGCTGCAACGTGCATGTGTGGCTGCAGTGCTCATGGGTGTTCTATGTGGGAAGAGCTGGGAGTCGTGAGCAGGGTTATGCCTCAACGATGTTGTAAGTGCCACAGACATGTCCGTGTGATTAAAAAGAGGTTGCACATGTATTTCATACATAATTGCAGGAGGACAATGTTAGGAATGATGACTAAATTAAATATTGCTAGAGAAGTGGACCTGGGTAGAAGGACTGTTAAATTGCTGTGGGGATACTGTGTGCAGGTGTAGAGTGCTGTAGTGTTCCCATGGTGCAGAGGGTCAACAAGCCTGTTTAGTTAGCTATGAAAATGAGGTGTGGTCTGTTTTACCATTTTAAACTCGAATCTAGAAACGTTCCTAATTACATCAGGGCCACATCTATCAAACGTTTTCTTAAGAAGCCTGACCTTGACATCCGTGACTGTGGAAATGACGGACCAGAAACCCAGACCAGAAGTGACATGGGTATGTCACTGATGCTATATTCAGGCTTCTCAAACACGTGGTTGATATAGAACACTTTAAGGTCACTGGGAAAGGTTCCGTATTCAGAGTATGCTCTGATAGCAGTAGCGTCCACTGAGGCAGCTGAGGTGGAACACAGAGAATCCGTACAGAGCGATATCTGCAGTGTTATTCTGGACATCTAGACTTTCATCAAGAGTCAATGAGATATGGAGCTTGAAAGGGAGAAGTAAAGTGCAATGAAGAGACTAATGAAGTTTGAAGAAGTTCGAATAGTTGGAAGAAAAATCCCAACGTTTGTCTTGAGAAGGGCTTCTGGGTTTCTGAATTCAGAGATGACCACGAATGGGTTTCTTTGCGGTGAAAGAAGCATAGCTGTGGTGAGGGGAGTAAGCATTCTCTTGGCATTCTGTAATGTTGCTTTTGATTGTCGATGGTGTCATAGCCAACATTGTCTGTTGCAGGTTTCTGTTTGACTTTGCTCCAAAAACTGTGTGCAACTTTGATGGTAGCAAGTTCTTTTTTATAAATCATTTGAGGGGTTTTGATTTTATAGGAGAAGCAATATCCTTGAGAGAGGCTAAGTTAGTGCAGGCGTCTGAGAGCCATTGGCTGAGACTATAATGGCAGGCGTTGGCCAAGTGACTTTGTGCAGAAATGGTACCATGCCATTGTGGCTCTTAAGGTCTTTCCTTGGGATGAATTAGATACTTCCTTTAAGGCATGTGCAATTATTTTTAATTGATTCATGCCTAACAGAAGTAGTGAAGATGAGCACTATGGAGTGATGGTCAATGCAAAGCAGTAGGTACCGCTTCACAGAAATTGCAGAAGTGCTATCAAGGGTATATCTGGACTAATGTGCAACACTGATGATTTCTTGATATAATTACATTGCATCTATGCTGGAGAGTAAGGTTGTAGTTGAATTGAGGTCTGGCCTGGCATACCGGTTGTTGAAACCACAGAGTACACTGAGTTTTGGGTAGCTGAGGATGATGGTGGTGATGGAGTCACTAAAACCTCCAGCCTAGAAGTGTTGTTTGGAGGAGGCCTATGAGAAAAAAAGAGAGTGCAGTGTTGGTAGTAAGGTTCCTCCTGATGAAGAAGAGAAAGTGAAAGCAGGTGAAGTGCAGAAGGGCTTGCACCTCGATCTTTCAGTGAGTCTCTATTAAGTAGTCATTCTGGCCTCTAAAATGTGGTTGTCACACAAGTTCATGGAATGGGATTTTCCATAATACTTTTTTGAGAGAGATACGGAAGAGGTCTGCAGAAAAAAATGAAAGTAAAGGAGGGTGGGGAAAGTATATTGCCATTCTATGTGATTTTAGGGTCGTCCAGGATAACCAAAAGGATAGACTACAATCTGTGACTGGGATCAATCAGATTGCTAAGCAAAAGGTTGAACATTCCAGAAAAAATCTGGGAGATTCCAGTGTTAATCCCCAAACCAATGTTTCTAACAACAGCTATGTTTTGAGCATACCTCTACACAGTGACAAACAAGACCAGCTACCCATAGATTGGTTTGTTCTGCTTGGTAGATCTATTTTTATTTTATTCTCACATATTGTTATTGTGAGTAGTGCACAAAATTACCAAAAGATTACGCAAAATTACTGATAATTACGAGAAACGCACTTTGCAGTCAAAAAATGTCCTAAACGGTCCATTCGGGTAAGCAAATACCTCAAAAATGTCATTTTGAGTTTGTAGGACGGTGCCCTTTTTGCATGGGTACCCCCTCAATTTTTGCCAGATACCTGATGCACTTTGACTGAGTGTGTCTTTGGTCCCTGCCAATCAAGTTCCCAGGGCCTGTGTTCTTTCCCTAGCCTGTACCATTGTTTCCACAATCTGCAACACTCTGGCCTACCTGTAAGTCCCTTGTAAGGGGAACCTGTGGTACCAAGAGCATGGTAGCCAGGGAAAGGCCCCTGAGGGCTGCAGCATGTACTATGCCATCCTCAGAGACCTCTCACCACAAACATGCACCATTGCCATTGAAGCCTGCATGTTTTGGTGCTGCTAAAAGTGAAGAGTTGACGTGGCACACATCCCTGTGTGCCATGCCTGCCCAGCACTGCATGAGGCCTAGGTAAGTTACCCTTAATGCAGGGTGCACCATACCTCATGTGAGGCCTATCTGCACAAGCAGATAGGCCCCTATAATATCTAACAACATTCTTAGATATTATAAGTGCCCACCGTCTCGTAAACGGGACCGACCGATCTCCGGTCTGTGGTCCCGCCCGCCTCATTAGGAAGCAACCGCACACTGTTTGGTTGCATTCCGACATTTCTCTATGGGAGCATGCACCACGGCCGTAAACCGGCCGTAATACATGCTCCCATAGGGAAATGGGAGGTGTTGTTCATCCCTGCACCCCGTGGTAGGCACCTCAAGGTGCCTGCCACGTGGTGCAGGGATCAACACGGGGGCACCATAGGTGCCCCCTAGGCCCCCAACTGGAGGCCGCACATAAAAGGGGGTCCTCCTGGGTGCCCCCAAACATGCTTTCCGACATGGTTTCCATGTCAGACAGGCCAGCATGGAAACTATGTCGGAAACCGTGCATCGTAATCCCAAGGGCGGAAAGGCCTGCCCTTTGGGATTACGAGCCGGTTCCGACTGCCCGCCACGCTCCTTGAGCGAGTTGGAAGCCAGCCGGAATGACTGGCCGGTTTCAATTCCGACCGGCTGATACATAATCAGCCGGTCGGAATTGAAACCGACGATGGAGTCGGAAAGCCTCCGAAGGAAGGTAGGAGGCTTTCCGACCTCCATCGTAATAGGCCCCTTAGTGTCTTCAAGTGAGTTGTCCTGCTTACTAATGTACTGCAGTGTCTAAACTGTGTGATTTGTTTGTTTTGCACTAAGTTAGAAAAGTTACTGAATAGTAACTAGAAAGCAATCTGAAGTAATTACAAGTATTCAAAAGAGTTTAGAAAGTGTTTCCTATACTGCAAAGTAATTTGTATGCTTATACAAAACCAGTACACACAGTATTTTGAAAACTATTATTGTTTTGAAAGTATCACTTACCTGCTACTAAGTAAATCTTGGTTCTAGTAATAAAAAAACAAAGTAACAACTTTTTATACAAACAAGTGTTCTGGATTCAGTCTTTGAGTGTGTGATATCATTTCTTTCCTGAGTGCGTGCAACACATGCTTAACACTACCCTCTGCTAAGCCTAACTGCTCAGCCCAGCAACCACTAACTTGAGAGTGAGGTATTATCTACTTTATCCTCTGCTATACCTCTGGGGTTCCACTGGACTCTGTGCACACTATACCTTACTTTGGTATAGTTTATACAGAGCCAGCTTCCTACAGAGTTGATTTTCGGTTGCTTGTATTCAAAACACTGCAGTTCATGTTTGGATTTGTAATTTTGCTCTAATAAATTACCCAACTAGTCTCCTTGCGTTAAAATATGAGTGTTGACCACGCACATTGAAGGAACTGCTGCTTGTGTTCAAAACACAGCTTTTTCCTTGCAGATTTATAGTTGTGCTCAAAAATTACCCGAACAGTCTGTTCGGGTTAAAATATTTCCCTGAAATTACGCGATGTGATGTAATGGCACAATCTTGTAATTTCGTATAAATTTAGTCATGCAAAATGACACTAATTACTCCAGCGAATTTGCAATTTTGCCGAAGCCTAATCACAATTAGCAAGTGCATGAAAGCAGCATTACTTCTTAATTGCACTCCAGCATTGTATACATCAATGGTTTGCAACCACAACTGAAGTTGCAAACCATTTATCAGTTATTGACACATCAGAGGAGAGACGCAACTGGTTTGGTCTCTTTGGGGACCACTGCTTTCTTCCACCAAAGGTTTCCCAAATGGGAGACATTTTTTTAAAGCAGCACCAGTTCCTTTAAGAAACACGGGCTGCTTGAAAAAAAAGACTGTTTCCTATTTGGGAATGAAAGCGCAGTGATGGTTGTCTTTTTTCCTTGTATTCCAGTGTTTTTCCTCAATTATAGGGGGTCGCAAATAGTGACCTGTCTAATTAATAGTCATTGAGCAAGTTGTTCTGTGACCCCCCTGCGACTAGACATTTTGCAGTGTGACCTATTAGTACATAGGTTGCATTGCAAAATTAATGAGATGCCACAGAAATTCAGGGCACAATTTTCAGTCACTTTTTGCAACCACTTTTTGATTAATCTGCCTCTTAGCCTCTGAAAATGTGTGCTTAAACAGCTTGGGGCAGATCTACAAGAAAGTGCCGCAGCGTGGCGCTGCAAGCCCTTTGGCTGCGCCACGCTGCGGCACTTTCAGAGCACAGGAATGCGACATATTTACAAGAATATGTCGCATTCCTGTGCTCTCCCCTGCGCTGGCGCACAAACAGCTGCCAGCGCCGGCGCAGGCACCCTTGCACCATAGTGCAAGGATGCCTGCGCCATGGGGAGATTGTTTTTGTGCAGGAAGGGCACCTTTCTGCACAAAAACAATCAGTACAGGCTTTTCCTCTTTCAATGCGTGCTGCAGAATGCAGCACGCATTGAAAGAGGAAAACGAGGAGAAATGAAAACATTTCTCCTCGGTGCGCCTCGCCACGCCACCTCTAGGGTGGCGTAGCTTTCAGACGCATCTCCAGATTTACGATTTCTCGTAAATCTGGAGATGTGTCTTGTTCCATGGGTGCTGCGTGGGAACACCCACAGCAACACCCATGGAACGCCCCTTCAACGCAAAGTACTGCGTGTGAAGGGACGGTATTTACAAGGAGAGGAAAAGTCACGCATGGTGGCTTTTCCTCTCCTTGTAAATATCGAGGAGCCCCCTGCGCCACCAGTACGTCACGAAAAGTGACGTACTGGTGGCGCAGGGGGCTTGTAAATCTGCCCCCTTGTGTTTTCAAGTGTATTCAGTTAATAAAAGAAACACTTTATCACGGACTGTCCTTTACATTTACTCTGATAGTTGCCGTATTTCAAAGCAAATGTTATTGCAACTGCTATACCTTCTCATCCTGTGCATGTTTTGTTTTAGCAACATCTGTGAATCAACTTCAAAGAGGATGGAAATTGCCTGCTGTGATCCATTCCATTCTTTATGCTGTACAGCTAAAGGCATACCCATTGGTTTCAAAACCTTAAATGCATTCTTCAGAATCACTAGAAATTATGCTTTTTTTCATAATTCAAAATACAATATCCTTCGTGCCCCATCCATTGCAAATCCCTTGTGAAAATAATGGCAGAAAAGGTTTTGATTTTATTTCTTTTTATCCTAATATTTTGGTAGGACTCTTATAGCAAGAACCATTGGCAGTCAGGGCATTACATGAATAATTCTTATTCTTATGCTTATGCTTATTCTTACTCTTATTCTTATTCTGGTATTCCCTATTAGCAAAATTAACCTTTGTCTGCGGTAATTGCATGAGGTGGCACTTCCTGCATGTCAATTGTTTTTTTAATTGGTCTTTGTTTATTTTTATGTTTCGCCTGCACAGCACATGCAAAATCTCTTGTAATTAAAAATAAAGCCTTAAAAAGGGCTTAGAGTATGCCCATTACCTACCTTTACTTACCATTGGCTAGCTGCCACATCACTCTCGTTTCCCATCTTTCTATTGGTCAGCGGCTCCTCCTGGCCTCCAACTTCCTCCTGGGCTTCAGAGTCTTAGTCCAAGCTGTGGAATTTGGACCAAGTACCGCTTCCTGTGCCCAGTGTCCTTTCACAGGCCGCAAGAACTTTTTAAAATGTTTCCACATGCAATCTTTGAGTGCATATGTCTGGCATTCTCTCCATGCATCTGCAGTTCTCTCCTTCACCCTCGCCCACTCTTGTGGTTTCACCCAAACTCCTCCCCACTGCAATACTTGACCCTAAGGTATTGAAGCGCTTTACATGAGCACCAGTTACATTACACAAAGACACATTTGTTTAGTTTTTTCCCTGTTTTTTAAGGCTCTGGAGAGATTACATTATTTGCTCAGGATCACAGGATGTTGAGCCAATGCGAGACTCGAACCCTGTTCCCCAAGTCTGCAGTTCTTTGCTTTTGCCGCAGAGGGATGCTGTGCAGTGCACGCATCCCCAGTTGGCCGCTAGCCTTTGAATAACCTCTGCAGTAATGCAATATGCCTCACCGTCTTGTCGGCACTGCACCCTACTCAGGGACCAGCGTTAATTTCTCCTGCACAGGATGGCATCTGTATCTATAATTATGCTATTTTCCCAAGCACCCTGATTAAATGCGGTTTGTTCTCATTGTCAAATGATGAATATTTGAGCAGCGCATGGTGTTCCGGCACACAATACAACTGATCTGAGCTTTAAGCCTTGCTTACCCGGAGTCGAAATATTTAATTATGACTATTGCAGATGTTTGGTAACTGCTTTAAGATGGAAGGCTGCTGGCCGTAAGCTGTAGTTTTGTACTTTTTCTTGTGTTCACCAGCCCGGTCCGACCTCAGTTCGTGACCTCACGTGGATTCACCCAAACCCCATCTCCCGCTCAACTCGACCTGAAGGTATAGAATGATTTATATGAGCACCAATTACATTACACAAACACACATTTGTTTGATTATTTTTTGTTTTTTAAGACTCTGGGGAGATTACATGATTTGCCCAGAATCACAGGATGCTGGGCCGATGCTGAGACTCTAACTTTGTGCTCTGCTGTCTTATTCTGCCCATGGCCAGCTCAGAAGCAGACTCCCCACTCAGACTCAGAGCACCCTGACGCCAGCACTGCAGGTGAGTAAACATGCAATTTCATTCTCAACAAGCATTGGCAAAGCTAATAGTTTTTGTCTATGACAGATATAATGGCTTTGTCATTTTTTTGTACACATTGCACAGCAGCACAGGCTGCTGTGCAACATGGTTTAAACTAAAAAAAAAAGCACTATGACTGCATCATATCGCTTATTTTTAACTTCAAGCCATGCACAAAAATAAACATTGACATTGCCAATGTTTGTTAAAATAGGAGCCATTAAGATACATGAAAGTAGCAACATATGATAGTTATTTGATTATAATGTACAGAAAGTAGGCATGCCAGGCTCTTGCTAACTCATGAAACAGATTACAATAACAATCTGGGTGGGTGATTCAAGCTGCTGAACCTATAAACTGAAACCTATTTCCCACCCACCCTCCTTCTGCAACCACACACTTTTTATGCTAGTTTCATTCTGGGCTTCCTCTAATTTATCTTCCAATACAAGTAGGATTGTGCCTCACGATTCCCCTGATGGACCCTTGATGTTCCTCCTGTGCAGGGTCACCTGAGTAGCTACGTCTGCACGTGGGAATCTCATTACATCCTGCAACCACATACCGGGACCCTCTCTGCTTTCCACTCCATTGCTAGGTTTCTCTAAGCAATTATCAGCACCAGAGCAACAAATCTACATTCCTGCCTCACTGATTTAGGCCTATGAATTTGACCATACAAACACTGCTGAGGCTCTAGTGGTTCCTGTGACCTCTTTAATTATCCCTGTTATCTCCGCCAGAACAATTGATTTTAACAGCACTCTCAAACCGTGTGATCAATTTGAGCACCTGATTATTGGCATCTGGGGTGAGAATCATTAGCACCTCCATGCATCTTAATTATCTGGAAAGGGGATAAAAATGTTTAGTGAGCATAATTAATTCAGGAAAATATGAATCTGGTGTTCTTGGTCATGAATTTAGAATACTCCAGTATTTTTCCCAGTGGTCCTCTACAAATTCTCCCCTTCTGTAGGTTTCTCCTAGGTGGATCGGGCCTGTATTCTTTCAATCTGAAAAGCTGGGCACAGTGAATTTCATAAAAGTGAAACTGTGTGGGTACAATTCTTCAGCATAAGAACACTGAAAAGCATACTCAATGTAGCTGGCTCCACGGGGTCATCAGGACAGGTCGATCTTGCAGCTTTGACCAGTGCAGAGTGCGCCATAAATTGTCCAGTGCTCAAGCTTAAGTGGTCTCTGTCTGAAATGACATCTAGGCCCCAGTGTGAACAAGTCACTCACCGTGATGGTCGTAGTCTCTTACCATGTCCTTTTTTCAACAAGCTTAATTAATGCACTGACTTTTGGCAAATACCAAAGTGTATTCTCTGGTGCATTTGCAGTTGTCACGATAGCACATGGGTAGCATTGTCAGCAGCACCTGGCAACAGTGAGGCACACAGCAGTGTCTTCATAAGCATCTTACTGTCAAGCAGGGCATTGAGCAGTAGGATCTGCCCCCTTGCATGCAGTGAGTTCAGTGACCTGTTCACCTGGGCCCACTATCCATCTCATTCTTCATACAAGCGGAGTCGCAAGATAATATGTTTCCAGATCTAACATGCCCATCCCTCCCTTATGTTTCTTGCAACCAGTAGCCTTTTTCTTTTGCCTGACCATATAGATCTGATAGAAGGCTGTCTCGTTCTCTGAAGAAGAGTTGCTTTAGGGGCACACGGAGTGCCTGAAAAAAATATAATAGCCTTAGACCAACACTTCAACGATGGTCAACTTGCCCAGTAGCGAAAGGGTAAGGCCTTTCCAAAATGGAGTCGAAGAGCCTATTGTGGAAACCATCCTTCTGCTATTACCCTGTATTAATAGTTCCTTCTTTATGGCATATCCAGATCCCAAGATATTTAAAAGTGGCATGTAAAAAGCTCAGAGAAGAATCTAGTCCTGTTAGGGAGGAGCTGTACATTGGGGCATAGATCGCAAACTGTCTGGACATCTTCAAATTCAGAAAGAAGCATCATTATCTTGGGTAGACTAGCCCTAGAATCTCATAAATGTAACGTGGGTATCCTCAACCGTGCAATGCTCCACTCCTGTGCCTTATTTCTGAACATACACGCTAGTAGCTATATAGCTAAAACAAATCACACTGGGGAAGCTGGCAACCTTGTTGCATTCCTACATGGATGCTCCATGTCTTGCAAAATACTGTTCCTGTATTTACTCTGGCAGTGGGGCTCGTGGCAGTGGGGCTCATTGTGGATTTGGGCACCCCCCCCCCTTAGGGACCACCCAAAGGTGCAGAACCACCCTTCCCCCTCAGGTCCAGAAACAAAGTGAGACCAACACTGGAGCACCGAGAGAAAGAATATTTATTATAGTCTCATGAGAGAGAGAGCGAGCATCAGCAGCAGACACCCGTAGCTATCTGAGGAGGCAATCTGAACACAGCAGATCCTTCATAGTTCTTATAACCTTAACCCCCCCCTTCCCTCTGCGCACGAGCTGACAAAGACGACAAAGTTAGGAGAGGTGTACGTGAAAAAACATATCAGCAGTTGTTCCATGTGACGGTTGAATGATCGCCACAGGCATACGGAGAAGAACGTAGCTTTCTGCAAAATCTAAGAAACTTCTCGTTTCAGGAAGTCACATAGGAGTCAGATGACTCGTGAGGCACAGAAAGGGCAAACAGGGGTGAACATTCCTGAACACAAGCTGTTGTATGCAGAGACAAGATGGGGAAAAGAGTACAAAATGGCTGAGCGAGTGTCAAGGTAAAGAATACATTTTCCACAGTCCCTCCTGTTGACAGGAGCGAAGCAATTTAGTCAACAATAATGTCCATCAATTCTTGTATCTGTTGGGCCATCATAATTTTGTCATTTTCGGAGTGGCCATGGATAGGGGGAGGTTTGAGAGCTTGAGCACACAAACTGCACAAAGGAGGCCCACAGTGCAGGCAAAGGCAGCAACAAAAGAGAAGCGCAACAGGAATAAGGAGAAACATGAGTATCTTCCAGCCCCATGTAAACAGGAGACCCCAGAACCATCCGCTCAATGTCCATGTTCCCGGCTCCTGATGCAATTCGGAGGCCAGTAGGTGCAACTTCTTTATGGCCAGAAGTACAGACGGGGCGTTGTCAGGTATATATATGCAGCAGCTTGCCCCTATGATGCGGCATGCTCCTCCGTGGTCAGCCCATACCACATCAAGAACAAGCCTGTTCTGCCAAGTCAGGGTCCTGATAGCTGTTTGTTCTTGCGTCAAATTACCCAGTGCCGCGGATGTCTGGTTTATCACAGCCTCCAATGTCCTAGTGAGGCGGCGAATCAGTTTGCTGTTTTGTACTGGACCGATAAAGAAGAAGAAGCCTTGGTTAAAGCCTTTGTTGAAGCCGGTAAATTGCTCCCACGTCGTTTCTGTCTGATCCACCAAGGACGTGTCGAGGGATCTCTCTTGACGAACTGGGGCATGCTTTTTCATGAAGTTGTTATGGTAATCAGGAGGAGCAATGAACACCGGTGGCAGGAGGAAGGCCAGGTAGCAGCTGCCGGACCAGTTTTCAGGGAGGTGGTAATATGCAGTTGTTCCACAGATGAAGTAGGCACTCATAGCCGATATCGCGCCGATCCCCCCTCCGGTGGCATTGGTAGTGTTGGTGGTGATAGTGCATTTGCTAGAGCCAACTGGTATAGACCCTTGTTGATAGAAGCAGTGATGTCCAGGGACGGGAATAACGTAGAGCACAGTGTCCTTTTTTTTCCTTTTCATTCTGATCGGATCTTTCACCAGCAACATCCCTTGATGTCCCACTATTTCTTCTTCTTCTCTGGTGCCGTTTGTGCCATTAGTTCGGCCCCCCCAAGCTGCTGTACATGATGAGAAATTGTATGCCGTTTTGTTCCGTCTGGCCCATAGTCTTTCTCGTCAGGCATGACAGGACCCATTGGGGGAGAATGGCAATGGGAGCAAGGGCGTACCTACACCTTCTGCTGGATGTGGGGGCAACATTCCGCAGACCCAACAGTTCGTGGTATTGATAGCCTGATGCATTTGGTGTAAGCTTTGAACAAAGGCATTGTGCTTGAACGCGTCCCGGTGCACTGCTTGATGTGGGTGAAGCGTGAAATGGTAATGCTCTGGTATTGTTGGAGACACCGTCGGCAGTGGTAATACTGTGTCTTTTGCTGGTGCTTCTTCCTCAATGATCCAGAAGAGGATGGTGAAGATGATAACGAGGGAAAGGACTGTAGTCAAAAAAATGGTTTTGCAGCTGTACAATTTGCTCAGTAACTGTCTTTCTCTGCTTCGGACTTTGTCCTCCTTCTTTTTTCTGACCCATTCTTCTTGGAGCTCTACGGCTGTCGGCCAAGAAGGTACTGCCCTAAGTGTCGCCGGTAGCTGGTGGTTGCTTCACTGGCTAGGCTTCTCAGTGAACCACTAGAGGGAACACCGATCCACCCTTCCAGACTATACTACCGCCCTGCGACTATGGCTGAACCAACCTGTCCTGTCGCCGGAGCACCCGGGGTGGTGCGGGGTCGGAGATGGTACCTGTGCTTACCAGGAGCTGTTTGATCTTCAAAGAGTTCCAGTTCAGTAATGTCACACACAGGAGGGTCGTTTTCCAGGATGTCTTTGTAGGTGGTCAAGGTTGGTCCAGTCTGCATAAAGCTGGGCACCTTCCGGCAATGTGTGGCATGAACCCAGGACTTTCTAACTTCCACCCGCAACGCTGTTCGGGTCGCCAAGAGGACCAGGAGGGGACCTTTCCACCGGGGTTCCAACGTCTTCTTCCGAGCAAAGTTTCGTACCATCACGTGGTCGCCCGGTTGGATGGCGTGCCCAGGTCCTTTGGATCGGTCAGGCAGAGCTTCTCGGACCTGTTGGTGTATGGAGGACAATGTTTTGGTAAGTATGGACAAATAGTCACTCAACAATTCGCAAGGGGAATCAGACAATTAAGTAGCAGAAGGGGCACCCCATACATTCATGGGGCATCCGAAAACAACCTCATAGGGTGTCAATGATGTGCGGGAATGTGGTACAGATCTTGTAGACAAAAGGGCCAGAGGCAAGGCGTCAGGCCATTTTAAGCCTGTTGTCTCCACTATTTTGGATAATTTGGACTTGATGGTGGCATTATAACGTTCAACCAGACCTGCTGATTGAGGATGGAATACAGCATGAAATTTCTGGCGGACCCCCAACCCTGCCAACAAGTGTTTGATGACTACCCCAATGAAATGGCTCCCGCTATCGCTCCAGAGGACCCGGCAGAGACCATATCGGGAAAGAATTCTTTCAACAGCACTTTTGCGGTGGTAAGGGCAGTGTTATCTTTTACTGGGTAGGCCTCCACCCATTTGCTAAATGCGCAGATGACCACCAAGACATACTTGAGGTTGTTGCACCTGTCCATTTGGATGTAGTCCATCTGAAGGACTTCAAAGGGAGAGGTGGGTATAGCAGAACCTGCACGGGGTACTTTTGTTCCTTTTCCTATGTTGTGGCGAAGGCAAACTAGGCACTGTTGGACCAATCTAGTGGCCGCCGGGCGTAGTTGGGCATTGTCCCAGACTCCCTGTAGTATTTTAGTCATTGAGGTGGCGTCTATATGGGCTGGAAAATGGGTCATGTTCAATAATGGGAGGAGGTATGCATTTGGTAACTTCCATAATTTCGTGTCTTTGGAGCGCCAACAGTTTTCCTCATCCAACATGCCCTCCTGTTTCCAGGTTTGAAGTTCTTCTTTGGTTGCTGTGCTTTGAATGTCTCTAATCTGTTGTCTGGCATCGTGCCATTTTTCTGCTTGGGATTTTACTACGTACATAGGGGTGTATTGTCTATCTCGCGCTGTTTGTCGTGCTGTTTGATCAGCAAAAGCATTCCCTCGGCCCACATCATCCGTTATCTTTTTGTGTGCGGTGCATTTAACAATGGCTAGCTTGCGTGGCAGTGTTTAGGCTTGGAGTAGTGCTGTAACTAAGTCACCGTGCAGAATAGGGGTACCATGGGATGTTAAGAATCCTCTCTCCCTCCACAGTAAGCCAAAGTTTTGTGCCACCCCGAAGGCGTACTGGCTATCTGTGTAGATGGTAACAGCAAGGTCCATACCAATGATACAGGCACGGGTGAGAGCTATCAGTTCTGCTGCCTGAGCAGATTTCTGGGGTATGCGGGCCGTTTCTACAACAGTATGAGTGGTGGTAACAGCATAGGCCGCAGAGGTGGCACCATCTGGTAATTTCATGCAGGACCCGTCTACCCACAGTTGTCCATCGCTTTCTGGTAAAGGGGTGTCTTTGAGATCTTTTGTCTGTTCCTCTGTGTGAAATAAGCAATCATGCGGTGGGGAGTCTGCGGTGTCAGGGTCCGGGGTGGGCAACAATGTAGCAGGGTTCAGTGTGGTACATCATTTCAGCGTGATATGTGGTGCCAACAACGTTAGTTCATACCCAGTCAGACGTGCACTGGTGAGGTGCTGAGTCTTAGTCTGGTTGAGCAATATGTCTACTGAGTGTGGGACTAAAACCGTCATTTTGTTGTCTAGAACAATGCCTTCACTTTGACGTATAGAAACAGCTGCAGCCGCAACCGCTCTAAGGCAAGAGGGCAATCCCCGGGCCACAGGGTCCAGGGTAGCAGAAAAATAAGCACAAGGTCGCTGTTTGGTACCGTGAGTCTGGGCCAGGACCGAAAGAGCGCAACCTGATCGTTCATGAGTATAGAGGCTGAAAGGTTTGTCATAGTCAGGAGTTCCTAACACTGGTGCAGAGCAGAGGGCCTGGCGAAGGTCATGGAAGGCCTGTTGATGTTCTTGTGTCCATGGAAAAGGGGTGGGGGTATCCTTGGTAAGCAGTGCAAGGAGGGGCTTGACTATAAGGGAAAAATTTGGAATCCACTGCCTACAAAAAGAGGTGAGGCCAATAAGTGCCCGAATGTCTTTCTGTGTGGTAGGGACAGGTAGTTGTAATATGGTATGAATACGGTCAGGTGTGAGTGTACGTCCCTCCTTAGACAGTAGGTGGCCGAGATAGGTCACCTGCTGTTTACAATACTGAAGTTTGTTTTTGGACACTTTATGACCATTGGATGCAAGAAAATGCAAAGTGGCAAGGGAGGCAGTGCGAGCAAGTGCTGGCGTGTCTGCTGCTAACAATATGTCATCAACATACTGGACCAAGACAGTGCCTTTAGGAAGGTGTATTTGGTCCAGCTGAGCTTTTAGGGCTTGGCTATAAATGCTAGGGCTTTCCGTGTACCCCTGAGGGGCGCGACAGAAGCAGTAGGATCTATTTCGAAGGGTGAATCCAAAAAGGTAGCGGGAGTCAGGGTGGATGGGAATGGAGAATAAGGCATTTTTAAGATCAATAACTGTAAAGGTGGTAGCTGTTGAGGGAATCATGGTCAAAATGGTGGTGATTTCAGATACCACTGGGAACTGAGGTATTACTATTTTGTTAATGGCCCGGAGGTCAATAACAAAACGGTATACTCTCTCAGAGTCAGAAGAGCGTTTCAAAACAGGTAAAATAGGACTGTTGCACACATTAGAGCGAACCTCCTCAACCACTCCAGCTTTTATCATGTCCTGTATAATGAGGTACAGTGCTTGTTCACCCTCTTCAGATATTTTGTACTGGGGAAGTCGGGGTAAAGGTGCATTGGCCCTGACCGTGATGCACACAGGGTCCATAACTATGTGTCCTACATCGGTGTCAGAAGTGGCCCACAAAGTGTTTGGTAACTCTTCCAGGCCTTGTAACTGGGAGTCGGGAGAGTCAAGAAGGCGATACAAGCGGGACTCATAACCAGAGTCACAATCGTTGTCAAACAATATGACTCGAACTGAGTCAGGAGAACATCTAATGGTGGCTCTATAATGTTTCAGGAGGTCAAGACCCAGTAAGTTATCTGGACAGTTAGGTGATACTAGAAAGGAGGCCATAACAGTGTTACCATGAATGTCAAGGGGTATTTCCGAGGACAGTGGGTTAATAGAGGGCGTGCCGTTAAATCCTACAGAAGTGACAGATAAGCCAGACAGGGGTGCCCTCGGAATCAGTTTCTTGGACAGGGCACTCCTAGAGGCCCCAGTGTCAACCCAAAATTTACCCTCGGTGCCAATCACTGCAGCTGTGATATAGGGGCCTGTTTGGTCAACAAGTAGTTCCACTGGTTCCTTCCCCTGCCCTTGGCTATCTCTTGCATAGTCAAGATCGGGGAAGCGATCAACAGTAAAATCTTGGGCATTAGCCTGTCGGGTAGTGTCAAAGACATTTGAGCGGTGTCCATGGGAGGGTGGCGGTGCTCCTCTGCCCCTGCCTCTAGACGCACCCCGTCCCCTACCTGCCATCTGGTGTTGTAAGAGTGGACACTCAGCACGCCAGTGGCCCGTCTCTTTACAATAAGCGCATTGATCATTGGACAGTTGCCGTGGAGGTCCCTGAGACCGTGAAGTGGGAGCGGGAGTGTATGTGCCTCTGTAACCTCCCCTCCCCTGTGTGTGATGATAGACTTGGGAAAGCATGACCATTTCTTTTAAGTCTTTTCTTTTTCTTTCTTTTTCTTCTTCAATTTTACTCTGCAAATCTTCATAATACTGTGCCATTGTCAAAATTTGAGCTGGGGTAGACGAGGGCCATGTACTTTCACTATTCTGCAATTTCATGGAAATGGGGGTAAGTAAGCTTTTAACAAATGTTTGGACCAATAAGTGACGTCCGGTGTCAGTAGCGGTGTCTTGTCCGCTATAGTCAGTAAAGACTTGGGAAAGTCTAGAAAAATAATCGGATACTGTCTCGTCAGTTTTTTGTTTGCATGCATTAATAATCGTCCAATCCACCTTTCGAGCCGGAACTAACTGTTTGAGTTTTGTCACTATAAGGGCTGGGAGAGTTAAGATGGCAGCTGCTGGTCGTTCGCCAGGTTTCCTCTCTATCCATTCTGTCTAAGTCTACCCAAGTATGGTGAAACATGGTTACGTCATCCACCTTCCTAATGGGACTCCAAAGGTCGGGGGGAAGAATTAGTCCGAAAAACTGGTCTATGTCCACTAGCGTCATAGTATAGGTGGAGACAACAGTGTCTAGTTCCTCATAGAATGCGGCAGGGTTTTTTCTGGGGTCTAGTAAATCCTTCTTAAAAGCCAGAATGTCCGCTCGGAGCCAAGGAGTGTATACCCAATTGTACAATGTCCTGCTCTTTGCATTTGGGTTATCTATACCATCCTGTGTGCCGTCCCCCTGGCCGGGACGAAAACCGGGGCCGCCTCTCTCATTGGCGCCATTGTTTCAATCACTCCACCCACTGCACCACTATCACTTTCTTTCCCTTCCTCTTGATCCCTCCTTAGTTCTTCCATCATTTGTAAGATAAACGCAAACAAGGCATCTCGTTCCTCCTCATTTGCTCCACCTTCTGTCACTTTACGGTATAGCCTTCTAACATAGTCCTCTGGTGTAACCTTATGGCGTCCCTCATATAAGGTCATCACTTCATATGCGAGTCTACAAGCAAAATAATTTTTCAAGTGGTTTGGGTAGGCTGAATAGACCTTACGTATTTGATCAGGGGTAAAATTGTCTTTCAAATAGGTATGGGTCAATTGATCTAAAGCGTGTTTCTCGTCTGTAGTAGGGCGGGGGGTGCGTAACCTAGCATCTACTGGGTGTTCGGGGCCAGAGTGAGATGGGGGTGGAGCTGTAGGGTCGGGACGCAAGTCTGGACCGGGAAGTTGTTGTCCATCAGCCCGGGGTAGAGGGGGAGGGACGTGATATGGTGGTGGCGGGGGGTGTAGGAGTAATTCATCCTCATGGGGGTCTGACTGTGCCAAGGGGGTATATCGCATAGGATACTGGCCAGAGGCATTTAGCCGGTGTTCTCTATCTAAACAGGCAATATTCGAAGCCACCTTTTCTTGTTGTAATTCCACCAATTTTTGTTTCTCTGATTTCCATACTGCCTTCTGGGATCGAGCCTGAGCTCTCCTCTCCCTTTCTATAATTTCCTTCTTCCATAACCCCAAGGAATCAAACATGGATTGTCTAGTTCTGCGCCTATGCAATTGGGCTTCTACTGCCTCTATTTTCTGAGGGTCAAAAGAGCCATATTTTGGCCAGGTACTATCCCTATCCTTTGACGTGTATTTGTTCCATAATGTGCTGTACATTATGGGACAAATACCGTACTTTATGTACATTTCTTTATTCGGGGTACCCTCCGGGGGGGCTGGTTGACTTTCTTCCAAAACATCTGACTGGGATATACAACAGCATATCCGTACAAATTTACTACACACTGGGCATGTTTACAATTGTTTCTACCAAACCTTTTTCTTATTATCAAAAATCCTGTATTGGACAAAAAGTCCACATTACCCGCTTGCCTTCAATCTTTGCAAAGAGTGAATCTAAAAAAATGAAACAATAACGAATCAGAACTATAACCAGAACATAAGGGTGTCGCAATTCAGCGACCCTACCAGAATCCTTTGTCTCGTCCTCCAGGTGGTCTCTTACTGCAGAAATCGTCCAAATCTATCAAGGGCCCCAGTCAGGACCGGCACCACTTGCGGGGGTCTTCGCAGATGGAGAGAAAGTTGGGTATTGGCTACGAAGACGAGGGTCTCTCTGCGTAGGTGCACCCCACTACCGTCCGTTCAATCTTCTTCGTTGAGACCCCTCGACTGGGCAGCCGCGTCTCTGATGGGTCCCTGTTCTTGGGCGCCAATTGTGAATTTGGGGCCCCCCCCCTTAGGGACCACCCAAAGGTGCAAAGCCACCCTTCGTCCTCAGGTCCAGAAACAAAGTGAGACCAACACTGGAGCACCGAGAGAAAGAATATTTATTATAGTCTCATGAGAGAGAGAGCATCTGCAGCAGACACCCGTAGCTATCTGAGGAGGCAATCTGAACACAGCAGATCCTTCATAGTTCTTATAACCTTAACCCCCCCCCTTCCCTCTGCGCACGAGCTGACAAAGACGACAAAGTCAGGAGAGGTGTACGTGAAAAAACATATCAGCAGTTGTTCCATGTGACTCCCCCCCCACCCCCTACTTGCGTGAGGCGCGCGCGCTTGTTTCTTTTTCTTGATACTCCCAGCAAGTGCAGGTACCCCTAGCCGGCATCAGGGCAAAGGGCAAGTACTCGCAGCACCTTTCAGTATCAAACAGGTACTGAGGGATAGTGATTCCCAACACTTATATTTTGATTTCTCGTTCTAGCCAGCACCGTTCACTACCTCGCCACGTACGTTTTAGAGCACAGCACTGGGAACTGTATTCAACACTCAATCTGGCCTTCTCGGCCTAACCGGCCTTTTAACTACGGTGATATTTTATTTATTTATACATACGCAACTTCACTAAATATATTCATAAAGGTAGACGATTAAGCTACTTTAATGTAAGCACTTTGTAGAGACGTTTCACATGGGGCCTTGTATGGTCACTATTTAGCACAATCATTTTAGCATACAATTGATATTTTATTACAGGAGAGAAGTAACAACTCAATCATAGATAAAAACGCCTATCAATATCTATTGTGTTACAATAGCAACGTTTTTATTACACTGCTATGCATTGGTACAATGTGGGTCAAGCCAACCGTACAGGCCTGCTTTACCTTCCAAAATGTCGATTAACAATTCGTCCCTCCTTTATTCCCAAACTCATCCTTCACGTTATGTGTTTAGACCTCTAATAAAGAAAATTTGCTGAATTAAGCAGGGTGAGAATCTTGTACTTTTCAACGCAGTTAAGTGGATTTTGGAAAATAAGTTCTTGCTTCAATTGAATTACAGCAGTACAAGATGCTCAAAACAAACTGTATCCTAATATAGATTAAACTGTCCGATTCTTGATACTATTTGCAATGATTTTGAATAAACATTCTAATAACAAATTACACAGTTCATATTCTTCAATGGAACAGGACAGGTTTTTAAGAAATATGTCTTATGTTTTAAAATATCTGAATGTGAAGACCCCACGAGACCCGAGCTTGAGGATACCACCTCCCCCACCTCCCCCACCTCCCACCCCCTACTCTCCCTGCATGTATGTTTGTATGTATATGTGTGTCTATGTATTGTCTTTCTACTCTCCCATCCTTTACACTTCTCTCTGTATCTCTCTCTCTCTCTCTGTATGTATGTATGTATGTGTGTATATATATATAGCTGGCCCCCCTTTCTCTCTGTTTTCTGCTCACTCTTCCATCTCTCTCCTCGGATGCATATTGTATTTCTATTTGTAGTATATTTACAGCATACACTGCTTGTATGCTTTCGTTGGCTGCGCTGGAGTTCTCAACAGGGGGAAGGTCTGCAGGGTGGCTCCCAAGGGTAGCTAGTATCCATGTTAATCAGCCACGACCTCTTTTCTAAGCAGTACTCACTTGTGAGTGAGTTTAAAAAGTTCAGTTTTCACCTTTCTGGAGCGCCTGTAGTTTTAGGTCTATAGTTATACTGTTATTCATGCAGTCTGATATAGCGCACATTTTATCCAAAGGTGCTACAGCACTTTACAATGAAACGCAGCATTACATGGGACATTAGCAGTGACACGTAATCATTGCATCATCGCGTTCATTCCACCCACCCACCCACCACACGCTAAGCAGCCGGGCACCGTTACTTTGCAGCGCTTCAACGTCAAGATTATTCTTGTCGTAAATTGGCACTTTACAAAACAAACAGATTGAGTTCATAAACGGACACACCCTCACTCTCTCCTGCGCACCCCACTCCTGTACTAAGGTTACAAGTGACCTGGCACCCGCCTTTCAGAGGTTCTTGTATCCACCCAAGTCTGGCCTGGCACTGGTGCGTCCCAGCCTGGCACACACCGGGTGATGATCTCCGCACCTCCTTCTAGACCCCAGCTCACTACTGTTTGCAGTCTGTCACTCACCCCTCACCTCCCTGGCACTCACCCTTCACCCTCTCTGGCACTCAGCAATGACTCTCCGTGACACTCAACTGTCACCTCCCTGACACTCACCCTCGACCCTCCTGGTACTCATACTTCCCCTCCCTGGCACATATCCTTCACCTCCCTGACACTCACCCATGTCCCTCCTGGCATTCACTACTCGCCCCCTTGGCACTCACCCTTCACCTCCATGGCACTAGCCCTTCACCCCCTGGCCTGGCAGATACCCTTCGCCCCTTGCACTCACCCTTCCGCTCCCTGGCACTCACCCTTGACCCTCCTGACTCTTACGTCTCACCTCCATGGCACTCAACCTTCATCTCCCTGGCACTCACCCTTCATCCCCCTGACCTGGCACTCAACCTTCACCTCCGTGGCACTAGCCCTTCACCCCCCTGGCCTGGCAGCTACCCCTCACCCCTTGCACTCATACTTCCCCTTCTCGGCACTCATACTTCCCCTTCTCGGCACTCACCCTTCCCCTCCCTGGCACTCACCCTTGACCCTCCTGACTCTTACGTCTCATCTCCCTGGCACTCACTCCTCACCTCTCTGGCACTCACCCTTCACCCCCCTGGCCTGACAGTCACCCTTGTCCCTCCTGGCATCCACTCCTCACCTCCCTGGCACTCACCCTTGACCCTCCTGGTACTAGCCCGGTTTCCCCCAAGAACAAAAAATAACAAGCATTGGCATAGCCAATAGGTCTCGCCTTTGGGACCTTATAAGTGTTTAGCCACGCAACAGTTGATGTTGTTGCACCAAGGATATTGTGCTGCATAACTAAATACTTATAAGGTCCCAAAAGCGTGACCTATTGGCTATGCCAATGCTTGTTGACAGTTATTGTGGGTACTGGTATGTTCCGTAGAAAGGAACTAGCCCCTGTGCAATCACTACTATGCAATTATCAGTGCCAACACTTTGCTGATTGCTAGCTGTGGGTGCACTATGTCACCCTCGCCCATTTCTATTGCACAAAACAGCTGACTATCCATGTTATTTAGAAGCAGCCAAACCAGCATTTGGGCTGGCCTCTCCCCTTCGGAGTGCTGCAGGGGAAGATGTTCCTTGCTGAACCCAGCTGAGCCTATCTACTAATGCAATGTGTTCCTTCTTTACTTCTAATTAACATTCACTGATGCCGGTATCCAATACTGTTATTTTTTCAAGACCCTTAAGTTTGATCTTTTTTTCCAAGATTTGATGGTTTATTGTCTGTATTGTTCTTCCTAAAGTAGTGTGCAATTTGTGTCCCCACCCCGGATCCGAAGACAGAGTCCAGTAATGCCTCCTTGTTTACTCTCCAAGTAGTTATCCCATGTCTAGCCCCAACCAATCCTAGCATCAACAATGGTGGTCTGTGATCGGAGAACGTACGACTAAGATACTGTGAATGTTGCATCTCCCAATATAACTAGTAGAATGTCAAATTTAGTGTGGATACCGTGCATGGGTGAGTAGAAGGAAAACTTAATGGATTCCGGGTGCATCTCTTTCCATACTTCTATGAGGCCCCACTGCCTCACCCATTCATTTAAATGTTGCACATGTTCTGTCCAAGGAGCTCCCTGTAGTGACTGGATCGACCTATCTCTTAAAACGTCCTTAACAATATTGTAGTCCCTGCCCAGCAAGCAACATGTGTTGAGTGTCAAGAACATGCAAGGGTCCAGGGCTTCCAGATATCGTGGCTGATTCACATTCGGGGCATAAAGGCTCATAAGTGTTAGGGGACTACCCTAGACCCTTTTAATATAACATATTTGTCTTCAGTGTCTATATACGTGATACCCTCTACGAATAGTGCCTCTGCGCCCCTGGAGAATGCAGAGTAAGTAGTGCCAAACAAATCACCCTGCCACTTCCTGCGCAGTTTAGTTATCTCTTTTGAGCTCAGATGCGTCTACTGCCAGCATGCAATCTGGGTTTTCCTACAACACAGGTGTGAGAGGATTCAGTGTCATTTCGTTGGTGTACCCAGGCCCTTCACATTCCATATAATGCAATTGAGAAGTTATTTATGTGAGACACACCTTGCATTGCTGGTTGTGTGTACCATGTTGGGTTTCCTGCCTCCTACGCACCATATAGGCAAATGGGCCTAAGAATTCTGAAGATGAGGTCAATGTACAGTATGAACCCAGCTTCTGAGCTGTTCCACGCACACAGACTTTGTGTTTGAATAAGAAATCCCTGTGTTGGTGTGCCTGGTTGCTGCTTGAATCTTTCCTTGGTTAAGGTGTGGGTAACTACCATGCCAACCCCAACAGTACACTCAACATTTAATGTGTAATTTCCCTTTGGGTTGCTATTTGTGCATGTGTATCAAGGATAACAATTGAGAAATGTCTTTTGATCTGTCCCGCTTAACACTACAATAATTGGTCACCTCCCCCCCCCCCCATGTTTAACAAGCTTGCACTTCCTGGTTTGACAGTAAACGTTGACTCCAGGCTTCACAGAGATATCCATAGAGCTCGAAATCCTATGCTACACTCCTCAGAGCTATCTGCTTCTTTTTTATTTTAATTAAAAAATTTTACTTTTTTGTTTCAAATCTGTTTATTAAAAGATTGCAATCTTACATCACAGTGTACAAACATTTAACAAGTTTCAATATAGTATACAGCGGGCTTCGTTAGTTTACACAATTTTGTTATTGGTATTGTCACTGTGTATCATATTTCTATAATTATAGTAGTTATAGGCACACTTGAGCCTTGCTAGTAGCCATTAGCTGTAAAAGTGAACAGTTAACAAAAAGAGAGACCAAGGGATAGTGAAAGAGAATAGAGCATCAAGAAGTGGAAAGAAGGGGGTTATGGGGTCATTTGAAGTGAGGGGCCACCAAGTTCCCACATGGGGGCTAAGAGCTAAACATCGGACTCCCTGCATGCCATGTTGAAGAGCCTCCTGTGGATTCTCAATGTCCTGGGCTAGCATAGCATCTTCGAATAGTTGGAGAGCACAGAGCTTGGGTGGGGTAAAACATGTATGTTCTAGTTTGGAGTAATAGTCTAGCAGTGGTTGCCAGGTGCGTGTAAAGTTAGGTTCAGTGTGCGTCACCCGGGCTGTAAGGAGTTCCATCGCCATAGTGTGCCAAAGATGTGTAAACCACATGGCGATGGGGGTGCAGCTGGCTTCTTCCAATAGAGGGCTAAGAGCTATTTGGCACCTCCGAGGATGTGTGATGTAAGGTGCCAGTCGGCGTGTGTCATGGCCAGGAGCGTTAGGGGCCTAATTCCTAAGATAACTACATTGGGGTTGTTCGGTATGGGGTAGCCAATGGTGTCTTTAACGTGGCTTAAGATCTCTTTCCAAAAGAGGATCAGCAAAAGGACACATTCACCATGTATGCAAGAAGTCCCCGGCTGCAGTTTGACATCGGCAGCAGTTGGGTGAGGAGGCAGGGACGATCCTATGTAAGCGCTGGGGGTGTATTACCATTGTGTTATGAGTTTGTAAACGGTTTCCCGCTGAGGTATGCTTTAAAATATTTTCGGGTGTCGTGCCATAATTGCTCTCATTGATTTTGAGAGACCTCTTCTGCAAGATCCGCCTGCCATTGTACTTGATATATGTATGATCTGATCGGGGCGAGAGATCAAGCCCCGTGAGCCATCATATGAGCGCACTAGTGTTTTAAAGGCGGTAAGCGGCCCGGTCGCCCTTGAGTGTTTAATGGCGTGTGAAACCAATGTCGAAGCTGATAGTATTGCAACCTAGTCTCCTCAGGTAGGTGATAGCTGCTCTTGCATTGTTCAAAAGTTCTAAATCTATCCCCCTCAAAGAGATCCCGGAAAGTGCGGCATTCTTCCTCTCTCCACGCCGAGAAGGATTGCGGCTGTAGTGCTGGTGGGACGTGGGGCTTACGCGCCAACGGTGTGTTAGGGGAGGGAAAGGAGGTGAGGCTTCTGTGTATTGCGACCTTATCCCAAATGTCCTGTACCGTTTTCATGGTTGTAGCTATGTAAGCACTACGAGGCCTGGTACCTCGTGGGAGCCATGCTAAGTCCCAGAGCGGTCTGCAGGCCACCGCCCGATCCATATGAAACCAGTGCTTCTCACTTTCTCAGGCCACCCACTCTGAAATGTATCTGAGGTGAGATGCCCAGTAATAATCCAGGAGGTTAGGACATGCTAGCCCCCTTATCTCTAGGCAACATGAGGATTTTGTTTGGGAATCTTGGTCACCTCCCTCCCCAGATGAAGGTGGTGAAGACCCGCTGCAAGCGTTGTATATCAGTTTGCGGTATTGGGGTGGGTAGTGTTTGGAAGAGATATAATATCTTCAGCAGAATGGACATTTTAATTGCGTTCAGTCGTCCAAACCACGAGATTGGTAGCGATTTCCAGGTTTGCAAGTCCTCCAGCACTGCCCTCCTACATTCCGGCCAGTTTGCCTGTGTCCATCTGGATAGGGAGGGGGTTAGGTTTAGCCCAAGATAGTGGATAGAGTGTGGGGCCCATTGGAAAGGGGTAAGGGATTGCAATTCTGGGATTTCTTCGCTAGGGATCGACAGGTTTAATGCCCGTGACTTGGCCAGGTTGATTTTGAGTCCTGAGGCTGCCTCGAATGAACCTAGTAGTGATATCAAATCCAGCAGCGAGGTCCTAGGAGTCGTCAAAGTGAGCAAGAGATCATCAGCAAATAATGCTATCTTATGCTCAGTGCCCCCAAAGGGAATGCCCCTGATCTCCTCCGATTGACGAATAGCGATTGCTAATGGTTCGATCACAAGAGCAAAGAACAAGGGTGATAGTGGGCAACACTGCCTGATGCCCCTGCATATGTGTATAGTTTGTGTGAGCTGGCCATTGACCCTATCCTGCGCTTGAGGGGCGGTGTATGACGCCATGATTCTAGAGACCATTATGGGGCCCAGCCCCACCTTCTGGAGGATCACCCGGAGAAAGACCCAGTCCTCATGGTCGAATGCTTTTTCAGCATAGAGGGATAGTAAGCAGGCGGGAATTTCCTGCTGGTGAGATTTTACCACTAGATGTACTATCCGGTGCACGTTGTCTGCCCCCTGGCACTGGCAGATGAACCCAACCTGGTCCAGGTCAATCAGGCCGGGCAGGTAGGGTTCTAAACGGTTAGCCAGGATTTTTGTGTACAATTTTGCATCTGGATTGAGGAGTGCTATAGGGTGATATGATAGTGTATGGTCCTTGCCTGGCTTGGGGATGCCATTGACATTGTAGGAGTGAGACCTGTTCTGTCGGAGAGGAAATTAAAAAGTCGCAATAGTTTGTCCTGTAGTTGTGGTAAAAACATGCGTTAAAAAAGGGGCCGGGAGTCCATCCGGACCCGGGGTTTTGTCAACTGCCAGGTCTTTTAGTGCTCGTTGAACTTCGTCTAGTGTTATTGGCTCTTCAACAGGCTGTGAGTGTTGCTCACCCAGGGGGTCCACGGACAGGTCGAGAGTAGAGAGAGAGCCTCACTTGGAGGGGGAGGGGCCTTTGTCATAAAGGGCAGTGTAAAAGTTGTGGAAAGGGTGTAGTTTGTCTCGCTCCAGTATGGCCCAAGCGTCCTCTGTGTTTTTAACCTTTGCAATGTGGGCCCTTGCCTCCCGTTGCCATAGTCTACGCGCCATAACGGACCCTACCTTGTCTCCCCTCATAGTATCTCTGTTTTAGTGCCAGGAGTGTTTGCTCCGCCCTATTTGTTCTACATGTCCTCAATTGACCCCTAAGCATAGCGAGGTGCTGTTAGTTAGATCTAGAGGGTGCAGAGTGATCTACTTGCTCAAGAGCTTTAATATCGCTGGCCAGGCAAGTTTTGACCAATCGGGCCTCGCGCCTGCGCACTATTGCGATTGACGATATGACACCCCAGATTGTCGCCTTGAAGGTGTCCCACAGAACAAAGCAGGGGGTTTCGGCGAGATCGTTAGATGCGAAATAGGCCCAAATCTCCTTTTGTATCTCCGCCACATCAACCGGGTCGCGCAGGATGTGGGGGGCAGTCACCATCAAGGTCTGGGGCGTACCGAGTTGCCATGTCCTTGCAGTATCACTTACAGATGCGCGTTGTCAGAGATGGAGATATATGCGATACTGGCGGAGTCTATGTCCCGTAGGAGTGAATGGGAGAAGAAAAAATAATCAATGCGGGAGTTTAAGCGGTGCACGTGTGAATAGTAAGAATAGTCTCGTGTGTCTGGAAATTGATAGCGCCAGGCATCTATAAGGCCCAGATCAGTGAGGGTTCATTTCAGTGCCGCTGACATCGCCTCAGTGCCCTAGAAGGAACTAGAGCTACGGTCCAGGTCTGGATCCCAAACCAAGTTGAAATCTCCCCCCAGTGTAAGTTGGTTCTCTTCCTGTGCCACCTAGTCTTTCAATAAATTGAGTCGGGGAGGATGCCCAGTATTGTGTTGGGTACTTAGGGTGAGCCATGTGATGCGTGTCAGAGTGCAGAAGATGTGTCTCTTGTAGGAAGATGTGATCTGGGTCTTGGATGAGCAAGTAGCACCAAACCTGTCTTCTTTTGTTGGGGGCATTGAGACCTTTCACATTAAGGGAGAGTATTTTGATATAAGAGGTAGTACTCATTGTCAGGTTTGAAAGGGGCTGTTAGCCGCATGCAGTTGACCTGAAAAGGGGTCGCCCCAGGGGCCGGTTGTCTCGCCACAGGGGTCGACACCGGTGTATATGGCATGGTATCGCCAGGCTGTTTATAAAGGGAAGGAGATGAGTCTGGCCCAGGAGAGCAATAGCCAGGGTTAGCAATACTAGACAAAAACTTAATTGGACCCCATGTAAACTTGCCTTCCACCCCGGCCCCCCGTGGAGTAGAGAAAGAAAAGAGTGTGAAAATGAAAGGAAACCATCAGCAATGAGAGACAAACAGGGCCAAAAAAACTCCATTCCAGTTCAGGAATAGTCCCATAGCGTGGGCTCGGGCCATTCTGGAGATGTCACTCTCCTCAGGGTAGGATTGATCAGGGTGGGCTTAGAAAAAAAGAAAAAGATCATCTCTGATTGTGGAGCCTGTCCCCCCGCGTCCAGCCCGCAGCAGGATAAGGGGATAGTTCCCCCACTGTTTCCTATTCCATGTTCGCTACGAGGCTCCAGATATGGATGAGGTCAACAGTAGTGCAATATAGCAATTCTCGAGTAATCAACTCACCTGAGTAGTCAGTCCTGGGTGTATGCATGTAAAATGCCACTCCCCCAGGCATGACGCATATGCGGCTGTGATGTATCCAGATTAGGGGCGCACAGAGCAGGTGTGCATTCTGCGGCTTAGATAGGTTTGGGGGATGAGTAGTGTCACTCAGAGGCTGCCTGGGAATGGGTGGGCAAGCGTCCGCTGTCCATGGACCAGAGGTGCTGTATGATGTCTTGTTTGGCCTGGGAGGAGGACTGTTCCCCGACCCGGGCCACGCCCTGTGGCCTGGCCACGGTGGACCACTCCGGGCATGTGGGTTCTCTGGACGAGATAAGTGGAGGGGAGGGGCTAGCTTCTTGAGAGAGTATTAGAAGCTGTAGAAGCTGCTTGGCTTTTCGTAGAGAGCGCAATACATGACGTCTGCCTTCCCAAGTGAAGATCAAGGCAAAAGGATGGCCCCATTGATATTTAATGTCCAGTTCTCGCAACTTATCCATAATTGGTTTGAATTCCCTGCGACGTTGCAGCGTTACTGGAGCAATGTCCTGGTAAAGTTGGAAGGTATACCCCTTATAGGTTAGTTCTGTTTTGCTTTGTGAGGCCTTTAGGATAGCTTCTTTCTCGGTGAAGAAGTGTACTCTCGTGAGAATGTCTGGCACAAGGCCTGGGCGTCCAGGAGCCATGGCAACCCTGTGGGTTCTGTCTAGGGCTGGTGAGGAGGCATCGTCATCACATCTGATCTCATGGAGCAGGTCTGCCGTGAAGGTCATTATGTCTGATCCCTCCGCTCCTCTAGGAATGCCTCTGATTCTGAGGTTATTTCTTCAGCTTCTGTTTTCAAGATCCTCCTGCTCTATCTGGAGATCTATGTGTTGTTCCTCTAGAGCAGCCATTCTCTTCCAGAGGTTCTCCTGGTCTTCTGTTCGAGCGTCCACTGTGCACTCCAGGTCGTCAACCCACCCCCCAATCTGTGTAATATCTCTCTTCAGATCTTTAAGGCAAGGCTTAAATTCGGTTTTGAGAGAGCTGAGTTCCGATTTAATTTCCTGGAGGAAAGTATTCATGTAGGCCTGTGTGAGCGGCTCGGCCGCCGCCTTCTGTGGAGATTCCATCAGTGCGGGGGTCGGAGGGCCAGACTTGAGCCACAGGGAGGCTACCGGGTTATCCCTGGACAGACTAGTCATAACTTCTTTGCCCGCCTTGGTGCACGGCATATTCCTTGTGGGGACCCCAGGGACGCCCCCACTGCCACCTGAACTATTGGTGGCCAAAGGTAGGTAGGGCTCTTTCAACACATTCAGTCTCTGGGAGAGGTTGTAGTAAAGTACTGGGGTAATCTCAACCTCTTCTGGGTACACAATGGTACATCCCAGATCGCAATGCAGTATCGATGGGGCTCCTGTAATGATCAGGCAGTCCTACCTCCAGCCAGGGTGCGGAGTCTCCCAGGTACTTCAGGGTGTGGTGATATTGGTGCTGCTGTATGCCAGTGCTGGATGATGGGGAGATAGTGGTCACAAGAAGTCCCGTTGCTAGCGGCTGGTTAGGGTCACAGTTAAACCATAGGCGATACCAAGTTAATGCCAACAGTGCTCAGAGCCCAAGTTTAAAGGGATTCAGGATGGACCTTATCTAGGCGAAGCTCTCTTCGATGCCATGGAAGCGATATGGGGGACCAAGTCTCAATATCGTTGGGCATAGGGGGACTGGCCGTGCCCCAAGGGTAAAGTGAGGATGGGGGCAGAGCCCTCCGTGCGGTCCCAGAGTCGATCGCCCCATGCCTCAAGGTGGGATCAGCATCCAGCTGTGGATTCCTGACTGGTGAGGGCCACAGGCAGGTAAGCCCCGAGATCGGGGTGGGGTGTCAATCAGCAGTTTGGAGGCAGGGGCGGGGAGCCTATGCCGCTGCGCGGCCCCACAGCCGGACGCCCTTACCTCGCAAATGTAGTCAGCACTCCGCCGGGCACTTCCAGTCTCCGGAAGAGTCTCAGGTTCAGGATGTCCGGTTTCACAGCTCCCCGGGTGTTGCCAGAGGCTCAGCAGCGAATTCCAGCCTCCCGGGGCAGCCCAATGCAAAGCCGGCCCGGTCGTGGGGAAGCAGATCAACGCCGCCAGCAGGCCCCACGTAGGAGGCGAGATGCAGCGCCCGGGGCCAGGATAGGGCCCCGACCTCAGCGAGCGCCCTGCGCAGAGGCCACAATCTCCCCCAGGGCAACGACAACCTCGAGGGCCCTCAGGCCGGAGCAGCAAAGCCCAGATGTTCTGCACGAGGCAACAGCAGTAGGGCTGCCTCACCACCAGCCAGGCCTGGGCCAGGTACCACAGGTATGCAGTAAAGTGGCTGGGTCTGTCGTATCTCTCCAAGCTGCTCAGATCGCTCCTTGCCGCAGCCCCCACACTCCTCCTTCGGGGAAGACTGCGCAACCGGGTGCTCCTTTTCAGTCGGTTCTGCCACAGAGTTTCAAGGTTCTTGGGTAGGGAGCCTCCCTTTCTCGTTTCGGCGGCGCCGTCCCACCTCTGATTCCCCTCGGGCAATGATGCGTCTGCGCTCGGCTCGCCTCCTCTAAGGAGCAGAAACCGAGTGGATCCGGGGTCTATTCAGGCCAAAGCAAGGAGTCACGTTCCAAGCAGCAACTCCACCGCAGGCCCCAAGATGTCGGGCACAGCCTGACCGGGAGATCCGTCTCCCAGACTCGTAGCGAAAAATAGCCCCCAGTGCGCTCACTGCCCCGTCAAATGCAGAGGTGGCCCATGGGGGTGAGGGGGGAACCCTGGTGTCCCGATGCTTCAAGATTGGCTTTAGAAGGCTCCAGGGGTACAGAGACTCCACAGAGCACGTCTCACTCACTCCATGCGCTGCCAAGCCACCTCGCCATCTGCTTCTTAAATAAACCTGCTTCTGATATGAGTTCAGCAGTCATAGGTGTCCAGTACAAGCCATGGAACCATGTTTCAGGAGAAGAAATGTCATCTATATCTAGTTTCTTCTCTGAAGAGCCATGCTCTGATTCAGAGATCGGATTCTGTTGGGTAGGAAATCCTCACCAGGAATGCCCTTTGTTCTGTAGCCTTTTCTGAGTTAGGCCTCCTGCTTTGCTGGCCTCGCATTGCCATTGTACTCCCTTATCTGGGCCAGTTCAGTCAATGCCCTTGCACTCCAACTAAACTCATGGAACTAAAAAATGTGAGTCTCGTCTTTTGCCGTCACCCTAATCCTAGCCAGAAACAGAAAGGCAAATCAGATATCATGCCTGTGGAGAGAATGTTTAACCTTTAAGAAGGCCTGAAACTGTCACTGGACCATGGTTGTTTAATCAGGGAAAATGTGAATTTTGGAGTTCTCAAAATCCCAAGGGCCATGTTCATGAACTGATTTTAAGATGTGATCATGATCTCTGTAGTTTCGTGAAACAATGATTGGGCTGGTGCTTTCAGGATTGGTTGACGGCCTGGTATTCTATGCGCCCTTTCCAACACAAGGTCCTGTAGCGAAATACCGTTCAACACATTTTGCGACAACCATTGCTCTATGCATTCTTCCAGCGCTCACTATCTAATTTTTGGGGATAAATGGTACATTATTCTGACAGAAATACCCTTCCACATCCTATGCTCTACTGTTAAAGTTCTCAACAGCAGCTGACAGGTCGTTCACCTGTGTTTGTAGCTCTTTTGCTGTTGGGTGCAGAGATGACAAATTACTCATTCTCCGTGACAATTTCCACATGTTTTTTGTCAATGCAAAGCAAGGTGTCATTCATGGCAAACCCATCAATCTTGCCCTCCAGCGTGGTTTTAGTGTTTAAGACCACCTGAATGTTACCATGAAATTTATATTTATAGCCCTTGTGTGTAGTCTTGACCGATTTGAGGCTACCTGGGAATGCAGCTCTAGCTCTTTGTTCCCAGGTTGAGGTTTATTTGGTTTGGGTTTCACCATCTTGGGTGAGTGAGGAAACCATTGAGATTTCTTTGGTATTTGGCTCCCTGCCAGTGGCTGTACTTTTATGTGGCTTCCCTGATGATTGCCCCTTGGGCAGTTGGTATCACAGCACCTCCCACTGTGCTATGACACTTGGGGCTGCCTGAAACCTTTGAGGAGTGCAGCCCCTTACCCAGTCACTGAGGGGGCCCCATGCCAATGATGTGCAATGTACTAGAGTCTCTAGCCACCGCTGCAGCTCTCTCTCAACAATCCTTTGTTAGTACCTATTGCCGCTCATTTTAAAGTTTACTTATTGGGCTTTTTAATGCTTCTATGCTGGCCCAGGTGGTTTCCTGCGTCTGAAGTAGATGTCAAGAAGTGGCCCCTATGGCCCAGCCGGTGATGCCATAGGGCCACCCGTAGCCACCAGGCCAGCCCAGGAATGCCCTTACACATAGGCACTCTCGCATCACAAACCTCCTGCAGGCCACCACACCTCTGAGAGGCAGCTGCTGCCTCCTCTGATGCCATGGGGGAGAGAATAATAACAAATAACGATTTGGCAGCCATTTGTTCCGATGTGCAAGACAGCCCCTTCACAATCTAGGCATCCCAGCAATGTATCTGGCTTCAGTCGCCATCTTGGATCCTTCCCGATCACCTGGGCCACTCTCAGTGCATCCCAAATAACATTTCTCAAAGCCAGCCTTTCATGAGGCTCCTTCTGAACGCTGACTTTTGAGGAGCGAGCAGGCGGTGATGGGGAGGCCAGAAACATTTCTGCAGAGAATGCCAGGCCAGAGAGCCCCTGCAGTCTGACTCACTCCATTGTAGTCCTGGCCATGCTCCTAACATTCAGTTCAATAAGACAATGTCCTCACATCCTCTTACAGAGGTGCTGGCAGTTAAATGGTCAATTTATTTCTGGCTGATATACAAACCTCTTTGCAGGAACAGTCCCATTCCGTAACATGTGTTTTAATGCAGATTTGCAGATATATTGTGAGGGAGAACCTTTACTCTGACTGTACTTTCAGATCAGGAGGAGAAACGCAGTCTGGTAGGATGTCCAAAGGATAAGAAAGAAGGGAATGCTGGCTGGAGTCATGGAAGCTATCAACATGGCAGCAATAGAAGCTATCAACAGAGAGTTGCAGCAGCATTCATAGCAAGGGTGATAAAGAGAGGTCTGTATTTTTCACTCCTGTCACTTTGAATTTCAACTCAAGTCCTTAGTTTTGAGGAATCTTCCTGCAACAATTCAGTGGCTTATTAATCAGTCTCTGACTGTCATAATAAGGCTTCAGTGCCACCTAAATGACAATGAAATCATTTAGGTGGCTTTGGCAAGCAGAACCCCATGATAACCCTCAAGAAATGCTTCCAGTTCTGTAAAAAACAAACCTACCTTTCAAGGTCAGCAAGTGCTAGAAAGAAAAAGTTCTTTAATCTACTTTAGGTGAATAAGTAGGCCGGGATGTAGCACAGCCTATCAAGCCTAAGATCTAGTCCAGTCTGTGTCAGTAGATTTCTGAGAGTTCCTTCTATTTTTATATTGAGTCCTACTTGTTAAGGTTTAAGAAAACTCTTATGACTCCGCTGTTCTCCCGACAATGTGCCCCCTCCCTCATTGATTTGCATTATGAGGACTAGTCTCTTTCAACTCCATCAAGTGTTGGTAGACATGAGCGATGTAAGTAATCCTGTTATAAGCCTAAAATAACATCTGCTGAAGGTGTTTCTACAGATTTCGTGCATTTGTATGTTTAGGACTTTGACCTCTACTGTGGTCTAAGACATCAGCCAAGAATTATCTGCTAGAATGGTAAACAGGGGCGGCTGCTCTGCAATTGCGGAGGAGCGTTGCCCCACTGGCTCAGAGCCAGCAGCAAAAAAAGAAAACAATATTTCATTATCGTTTTATTTTTAAGCCACTGGCTTAGCCTGCGTGTGCAGGGAGGGTCGGGGCTGAGGCATGGGAGGGGGGAGGAGGAGTGCTACATGCACTCCCTACGTGCTCCATGCACTCCCTACGTGCTCATGTGTGTTTGGCCGGCCGTCTCAGGCCGACCAAAACACACATGCACACTGTATTGAACAGCCGGGTTAGAGAAACCCCACAGGCTCCCTGACCTGAGCGGAGCGTCTTTCTAGCCCGCTCAGGCCAATCATTGGACAGGGAGTCTGTGACATGGTCCCCTCTCCCCACACCACCACTTTTTGTATGTGGCGGCTTCCACTGATGGTAAACTATCAGTGTGCCTCTCCTAACACGAATCTGAACAGGCATTGTGTCAGGCATTGTGTCAGGCATACTCTGGGTGGTGTCAGATAGTGAGAGCAGCACGCTCTATGTTGTATGTAGTAAACGGTCCTTCCTTGTCTGGTCATATGTATATTAGTTTACATGGCTGTAGAGTATGAATATTTTCCCCACAGCCAACTATGTCTCATGCAACCTCTGGCTGGCTCACATATAGACCCATGGAAGATGTTCTTTGCAGCTCAAGCCACTCCTAAATTATTTCATGATCCTAGGACCTGAGATTTAAACATGAGATTTGAATTATTTATTGTATTTTGGTGACATCTGCCAAATCTGAAGGCATATTTTAATTATTCCATTTGGTTTTAAAGTAATCAGAGTAGTTAATGTTTTATGCAGCAAGGGGTGCTTAAGGGCAAAATTACACGTATGGACTGGAGAGAAAAGCAGTTTACATTAGCAGATGTCAGTGATGAATTGCTGTACAGAGCTTCAAAAGCCTTCTGCATAATAGTGGGACATGAGGTGGAAGACATTTAGTGATTTCTGACCAGACCTCGCTACAGGTGTGAGTTTCAATGGGCACCTCACTTTGGCTGCTGTATGTTTTCCCGGACATTCTGTCTTCCAATTCTGTGGGTACTTTTCTAAATAAGAGTGAGTAATATCTTTGGGGTGCAAGAAGGTTGAATTAGTAAACAGTGAAACTGGTCCAGGAGAGCTCTGATCTTTTGAGAGATGGCTTTGATTTTTTGCTGGACATCATCTGGAAGAGTTCCACAGCTATAATGAAATGTTTACTTTTGTGAGAAAAGGAGTTGGAGTTAGGACCTATGAGGTACAGCTCTGAATACGTATCAGGCTAGCCACATTTGACATGGTGGTGTGTGTTAGAAATTGGGTTGTTGGTTGACTAGGGTGTGAGCCCTGGGCAAGTAACAGCCACAATTCCTTGCAGGGTGAATAACAATACGTCACTAAATTAACCTGTGCTTAACCTGGGGTAGCTTGGCACAAAAAGCAGTCAGGCTTAACTTAGAGGCAATGTTTAAAGTATTTATGCAGTAACACAAACAGTAATAAAGTGAACACACAACAAAAGAAAAATCCCAAACCAATATGGAACAATAGAGTAAGTTTTAATAAATTATTTGATGCCAAAGCCACAAAAATCCAATCAGTAGAAACAGAGTTATGAACTACTAGGAAAGTTGGTCATGCTGGACTGGGTCAAAGTCACACATTCAGGCCGCCTGCGATGGAGTGCAGGCCAGCTATAGTCATCAGGTTAGGCCAGCTGAAGTTTTACCTTCTCAAATCCGTGCCGAGAGTCCCGTTTGTGATGGAGAGGGTCGCAAAGAGGCCAAGCGTTGCAAACGGGTCTTACTTGAGCTCCATGTTGGCATGCCTCATGAGTGGTCGATGCTGTAACGCAAAGGGTCGGGATGACAGAGCTGCATGTTGAATGGCGGTGCGAGCGGCGAGGTCTCAGTGCGAACGGGCCCATTCACAGTTGCAAAGAGACCAAAAGCTTGAATACAGCTCTCTGAACCACACCAAGGGTCAAGGAACCTGAGGGGAACCACTTGGTGGTCAGGAACTTACTTCAGCTGGATCCAGGTGCTGGTGCAGGATGTTGGGGAGCCTTTTATGTTCCTGAGGCTCAAATCAGGAAGCCAGAAGACTGGCCATTCGAATCACTCTGGTAGCCCTTGGTTCAAGATGAAGTTGCAGGTCCAGTTCTTCTTCCCCAGGTATAGAGGCAGCAGGGCAGAAAGGCAGCAATTCAGCAAGGCAGCTGCGGTCAGCAGTCCAGTCGAGTGGCAGTCCTTTCAGCAGCACAGCAATCTATGTTCCTGGTGATGTATCCACATGTCCAGAAGAGTACTGTAGAACTGGTGTCTGAGGTCTCCTTTTTATACCCTGGTGCCCTTCCTCTGTAAGGTGGGAGAAGCTTCTAGAAAGGTTCTTTGAAGTGCATGGAATTTGCAGCCTCCCTTGCGCTGGCTCCAAGCTAGCTGCAGTAAAAATGTGAGGTCGCTAGGCCCTTTGTGGGAAGGCACAGCACATGCTATCCAGCTATAAGTAGGGCTGTGCTCAGTTCCACCCCATCCTGCCAGCAGATGGCTCACTGAGTCACACCTAATACCTCCATTTTGTGATTGTCTTGGAGGAATTCACAAGGTCTGTCAGTTACACTCAGTCATGTGACCCCGGCCAGGCTACAGGCACAAAAGAGCTATGGGCAGAAAAATGCCAACTTTCTAAATCAAAACATGACTTTACCATTAAATAGGGCTCTTCACCACAATTCCAAAGACACCAAACATGACATCGCTATCAGCTCCCAATAGGAAATTATAACTTATTAAATGTAAGAAGGAATCCCCAATATTATCATATGGGAGGGGTAGGCCTCACAGTAGTGAAAAATGAATGTATGAGTTTTTCACTATTTGGACACGTAAAACTTAAAAGTACATGTCAAACCTTTTAATTACACAGCACCCTGACCTAGGGGCTGCCTAAGGCCTACCTTAGGGGTGACTTATATGTAATAAAAGGGAATTTTAAGGCTTGGCAAAGGGGTTTAAATGACAAGTCGACGTGGCAGTTTAAAACTGCAATCAGGATGCAGTGGCAGGCATGAAACATGTTTTAAGGTGCTACTTAAGTGGGTGGCACAATAACTTCTGCAGGCTCACTGGTAGCATTTAATTTACCAGCGGCCCTGGGTATATGGCATACCACTCTACAAGGGACTTACAAGTAAATTGAACATGTCAATTGGGTATACGCCTATTAAACCATGTTTGAAGAAGGGGCACAAGCACCTTAGCACTAGTTAGCAGTAGTAAAGTGCACAGAGTCCTAAGGCCAACAAAAATGAATTCAACAAAAAATGGAGGATAAAAGGCATAATGTTTGAGGGTGACCCTGCAGAGAAGGCCAGGTCTAACAGTGTGCATTCACTTGACCCACTGCTCCTTATTTCAAGCCCTATAAGAAAGTAGAAAAGGAAACACCTCTGCTTTGTCTAAAAAGAAAATAATTCCTGGTTTGCCTTCTCAATTAAATATTAGCAATTTATTATTACCTGTGCCTAAATCACTGTCAAAGAGTACTCGTGCAGGACGTCCGAAGACAGCTTCTTGACCAGAGCCCAGCAACATTGGAGTCTTGGTCTGAAGTGGAAAGACTCCAACTTTATTTGACACTGCAAATACATAGTAGAAAATAATACCTAGGAGCTAACACAAATTGAAAAACCACTTAAAATGTTTTTTTTTACAGTTGCAGTTGGCGTCACATGAAAACAATGGATAAATTGGATAATACGCAATAATGTAATTCATGCACACTTTTGGAAGATCTTAAGAAAACAGCTCTCAGTGAAGGAAAGGGATGAAAACTGTACATAGTTTTAAAGAGTATAGACACATATATGAACAATAAAACAAAAGAAAAAGAAGTGGAGGGGTTGAGATTTTTCAGTATCGTAGGAGTACTGAAGAAGGATCATACTACCCAACTTATAGAATGATTACAATGCATATAGGGCTTGGTGGAGTTCTAGTCCTAAACTTGACACGTGATGTTCCTCTACAGACCTCTCTGATAATTTCAGAAAATGTTTTTGAGCCTTAGGTGTACAGGCAGTTTGTCCCACAGTGTAGATCCTTGCATATGAAATGATCAGACTCAAAATCATCTGTTGCCAGATGGCCAGGCATGGCTGGGTTTTCTCAGGCTCCTGGTATTGTTACCCTGGTATATGACAATACAATTCCTTGTGGAAAGAGTATTATGTTTTGAGCTAAGACACTGCTTTGAGGGAAAGCAATTATATGACCTTGAGGGGGGGGGCAGTCTTTGATCATGGCACCTATGGTTGAGTGTGAGCCTGGCAGGCACGTTTTGGGGCATTTAGGGCTTGATCAGATATTTTTTTGATAGTTTTGAATAGATGGTGATCCAGCGCGGCTAATATAAATTTCTCCTAAGGACATGAATCCAGGTAAATCATTCACATCCACTAAACCATATGACGGTGGGGCCCATAACACCGCATATCATACATTCATTTGTTCATTTGGATTGCACACCAAGGAGAAATGTGTTGCTGGAGGAACGGGATACCTTGTTAAATCTGACAGAATAATTTCTCTGACATCGTATACATTAGCTTTTGATCCTGTCGGTTCCAAACATCCAGGTATTCCACTCTTTGGTCGATGGACCAACTAGTAGAATAAGTTGATGGTGATTAAGACCAGCTCAATCACTTCAAAACCTGTTAAACTCTAAACATTTTAATGAACTAAAGAACCACAGACTCATTTTTTAATTAGAATGAAATTTTATCTAATTTCTTGCTTGCACGGGTGAGATTCTTAGTTTATTAATCACTTTAATACCTTAATAACATTTATATGAAAAGTTCTAATAAAGAATTTAAACTTATGCATTACCCATTTAGATGCAGATAAGAATGGTTCACCAAAAAGAAGATAAACCGTAGATCACAGAATAGACTCCCAAACTGACTGTCTGTCCCGCTAATGGCCTCCTCGACCGGACCTCCCGTACAGATTTCCCGCAACGGTCTCGTTCCTTCCCCAGTCAAGTTCGAAGTCCAAAAATGACAAAGTCCTTTGTAATATTGAAGTGGAAAAATGGAAAAAAATAGGAAAATGGTATGGCAAGAAATACCAACGGCAGCAGTAGCATCAATAGCAGTGGCCACAGCAGCAGCAAAAGGCAACCCAAAGATGTAGCCTATAGAAGCAGCCCCTCCCACATAAGAGCAGTCCCTCTTATACCCTACTTCTAGCTTACTACACAAAAAGTTGCAATCCTTGGGGGCAGGAATCACGCTAATTGGTCCATTTGAGTTGTGGTGATAATCACCTCATCGCCTTCCTTGTTCAAACTGGTTTCGGGGATGGTTAAGAGTTCAATGATTCTCATGACCTTTGGGTAAAAGCAGTCCAATTTGTCCATTCATTTTGTTGCAATCCCGATGGTCACAATTTAGTTAGTCCATTGTTGCTCATGTACTTTTCTCATTTATTCCCACGAATACACGCTGAGTCTTTCTTGGCACCCTCCTTATGGCAGGTCATTGCGACCTTGACATCTCTCACTCCGTGCTCGGGCCGTACCCACGTGGTTCAGCTCCTTTATTTCTTCCGCTTAGAGGCCATTTTTAACTTATCACGTGACCTCATCTGTCTCGGCAGCCATTTTCGCAGCATGGCCTAACAGGCCCGAACGAACTATCATAAGAACAAACACAACCAAAATTAAAACAAAGAAAATAAGCCTTTCTGTTTACCACCCGTCATTCTAAAGACCCATGTTAGGTGTTACCTAGCAGAAGCGACATTTAAAGCCATTTTACTTACCATCCGCATTCTTTGCCACAATACAATTCTACTACATAGCATAAATCATGCGATTTTACTCTAATTAGTACGCAAATCACAATATTAGTATCAATCAACTTCACAATTGTAAATAAATTAGATTTTGCACAAATTGCGGTTACCCTTTATGTAGTGTTTACTAAAGGTGCATTTGTTGATTATTTCATCAAACAATTAGTATCGTTAATTCATTAAAGCTCATTAATTTTCCAAGGGGGTACAAATTATTTTTATTTACCCTGCTCCATCAATGGCAATATAATTAGTCCAGCGTACAGAAGACCAATGAGAGAGCCAGGAAGCTTCAGCCAAGGCGGGATCCCCTGCACTTCCCCCAGGTAGTGTAACTGTTCTTGGTCACATCATTAACCCGAGGTTTGAAAGGGAGTCCGCTATTAAACAATATTTTCTAAGTTGCATGCCTTCTGTACTGGTGAAACTGTAGAGTACCACCTGGAAAATATAAGGGCAAGTGATCCACTGGCCTAACTTGGTGAATCACTGAGTAGGGTCTCTGTTCTGGATACTGAGGAATAGGGAGAGCCAGAGAGAGAAAGGGAGAGAATTTGTAGTCCACTTAAAAATGATTGGTGTCTTCACTGCACTCATGGACTCATCTACTTGTTAGTTAATCTTAACTCGGAGAGCTGCATCAATCCAAAGATTTAAAAGGCACCACGGTACCCTAGAATAATGTTTCATCAACATATGCAGATCTCCTGCAGTGAAAGTTCTCTAGCATATGCAAGTTAACTTGCCTGCTTAGGAGATCTGTACAAGGCTCATAAGTGTTAGGGGACTAGACCCTTTTAATATAACATATTTGTCTTCAGTGTCTATATACGTGATACCCTCTACGAATAGTGCCTCTGCGCCCCTGGAGAATGCAGAGTAAGTAGTGCCAAACAAATCACCCTGCCACTTCCTGCGCAGTTTAGTTATCTCTTTTGAGCTCAGATGCGTCTACTGCCAGCATGCAATCTGGGTTTTCCTACAACACAGGTGTGAGAGGATTCAGTGTCATTTCGTTGGTGTACCCAGGCCCTTCACATTCCATATAATGCAATTGAGAAGTTATTTATGTGAGACACACCTTGCATTGCTGGTTGTGTGTACCATGTTGGGTTTCCTGCCTCCTACGCACCATATAGGCAAATGGGCCTAAGAATTCTGAAGATGAGGTCAATGTACAGTATGAACCCAGCTTCTGAGCTGTTCCACGCACACAGACTTTGTGTTTGAATAAGAAATCCCTGTGTTGGTGTGCCTGGTTGCTGCTTGAATCTTTCCTTGGTTAAGGTGTGGGTAACTACCATGCCAACCCCAACAGTACACTCAACATTTAATGTGTAATTTCCCTTTGGGTTGCTATTTGTGCATGTGTATCAAGGATAACAATTGAGAAATGTCTTTTGATCTGTCCCGCTTAACACTACAATAATTGGTCACCTCCCCCCATGTTTAACAAGCTTGCACTTCCTGGTTTGACAGTAAACGTTGACTCCAGGCTTCACAGAGATATCCATAGAGCTCGAAATCCTATGCTACACTCCTCAGAGCTATCTGCTTCTTTTTTATTTTAATTAAAAAATTTTACTTTTTTGTTTCAAATCTGTTTATTAAAAGATTGCAATCTTACATCACAGTGTACAAACATTTAACAAGTTTCAATATAGTATACAGCGGGCTTCGTTAGTTTACACAATTTTGTTATTGGTATTGTCACTGTGTATCATATTTCTATAATTATAGTAGTTATAGGCACACTTGAGCCTTGCTAGTAGCCATTAGCTGTAAAAGTGAACAGTTAACAAAAAGAGAGACCAAGGGATAGTGAAAGAGAATAGAGCATCAAGAAGTGGAAAGAAGGGGGTTATGGGGTCATTTGAAGTGAGGGGCCACCAAGTTCCCACATGGGGGCTAAGAGCTAAACATCGGACTCCCTGCATGCCATGTTGAAGAGCCTCCTGTGGATTCTCAATGTCCTGGGCTAGCATAGCATCTTCGAATAGTTGGAGAGCACAGAGCTTGGGTGGGGTAAAACATGTATGTTCTAGTTTGGAGTAATAGTCTAGCAGTGGTTGCCAGGTGCGTGTAAAGTTAGGTTCAGTGTGCGTCACCCGGGCTGTAAGGAGTTCCATCGCCATAGTGTGCCAAAGATGTGTAAACCACATGGCGATGGGGGGTGCAGCTGGCTTCTTCCAATAGAGGGCTAAGAGCTATTTGGCACCTCCGAGGATGTGTGATGTAAGGTGCCAGTCGGCGTGTGTCATGGCCAGGAGCGTTAGGGGCCTAATTCCTAAGATAACTACATTGGGGTTGTTCGGTATGGGGTAGCCAATGGTGTCTTTAACGTGGCTTAAGATCTCTTTCCAAAAGAGGATCAGCAAAAGGACACATTCACCATGTATGCAAGAAGTCCCCGGCTGCAGTTTGACATCGGCAGCAGTTGGGTGAGGAGGCAGGGACGATCCTATGTAAGCGCTGGGGGTGTATTACCATTGTGTTATGAGTTTGTAAACGGTTTCCCGCTGAGGTATGCTTTAAAATATTTTCGGGGTGTCGTGCCATAATTGCTCTCATTGATTTTGAGAGACCTCTTCTGCAAGATCCGCCTGCCATTGTACTTGATATATGTATGATCTGATCGGGGCGAGAGATCAAGCCCCGTGAGCCATCATATGAGCGCACTAGTGTTTTAAAGGCGGTAAGCGGCCCGGTCGCCCCTTGAGTGTTTAATGGCGTGTGAAACCAATGTCGAAGCTGATAGTATTGCAACCTAGTCTCCTCAGGTAGGTGATAGCTGCTCTTGCATTGTTCAAAAGTTCTAAATCTATCCCCCTCAAAGAGATCCCGGAAAGTGCGGCATTCTTCCTCTCTCCACGCCGAGAAGGATTGCGGCTGTAGTGCTGGTGGGACGTGGGGCTTACGCGCCAACGGTGTGTTAGGGGAGGAAAGGAGGTGAGGCTTCTGTGTATTGCGACCTTATCCCAAATGTCCTGTACCGTTTTCATGGTTGTAGCTATGTAAGCACTACGAGGCCTGGTACCTCGTGGGAGCCATGCTAAGTCCCAGAGCGGTCTGCAGGCCACCGCCCGATCCATATGAAACCAGTGCTTCTCACTTTCTCAGGCCACCCACTCTGAAATGTATCTGAGGTGAGATGCCCAGTAATAATCCAGGAGGTTAGGACATGCTAGCCCCCTTATCTCTAGGCAACATGAGGATTTTGTTTGGGAATCTTGGTCACCTCCCTCCCCAGATGAAGGTGGTGAAGACCCGCTGCAAGCGTTGTATATCAGTTTGCGGTATTGGGGTGGGTAGTGTTTGGAAGAGATATAATATCTTCAGCAGAATGGACATTTTAATTGCGTTCAGTCGTCCAAACCACGAGATTGGTAGCGATTTCCAGGTTTGCAAGTCCTCCAGCACTGCCCTCCTACATTCCGGCCAGTTTGCCTGTGTCCATCTGGATAGGGAGGGGGTTAGGTTTAGCCCAAGATAGTGGATAGAGTGTGGGGCCCATTGGAAAGGGGTAAGGGATTGCAATTCTGGGATTTCTTCGCTAGGGATCGACAGGTTTAATGCCCGTGACTTGGCCAGGTTGATTTTGAGTCCTGAGGCTGCCTCGAATGAACCTAGTAGTGATATCAAATCCAGCAGCGAGGTCCTAGGAGTCGTCAAAGTGAGCAAGAGATCATCAGCAAATAATGCTATCTTATGCTCAGTGCCCCCAAAGGGAATGCCCCTGATCTCCTCCGATTGACGAATAGCGATTGCTAATGGTTCGATCACAAGAGCAAAGAACAAGGGTGATAGTGGGCAACACTGCCTGATGCCCCTGCATATGTGTATAGTTTGTGTGAGCTGGCCATTGACCCTATCCTGCGCTTGAGGGGCGGTGTATGACGCCATGATTCTAGAGACCATTATGGGGCCCAGCCCCACCTTCTGGAGGATCACCCGGAGAAAGACCCAGTCCTCATGGTCGAATGCTTTTTCAGCATAGAGGGATAGTAAGCAGGCGGGAATTTCCTGCTGGTGAGATTTTACCACTAGATGTACTATCCGGTGCACGTTGTCTGCCCCCTGGCACTGGCAGATGAACCCAACCTGGTCCAGGTCAATCAGGCCGGGCAGGTAGGGTTCTAAACGGTTAGCCAGGATTTTTGTGTACAATTTTGCATCTGGATTGAGGAGTGCTATAGGGTGATATGATAGTGTATGGTCCTTGCCTGGCTTGGGGATGCCATTGACATTGTAGGAGTGAGACCTGTTCTGTCGGAGAGGAAATTAAAAAGTCGCAATAGTTTGTCCTGTAGTTGTGGTAAAAACATGCGTTAAAAAGGGGCCGGGAGTCCATCCGGACCCGGGGTTTTGTCAACTGCCAGGTCTTTTAGTGCTCGTTGAACTTCGTCTAGTGTTATTGGCTCTTCAACAGGCTGTGAGTGTTGCTCACCCAGGGGTCCACGGACAGGTCGAGAGTAGAGAGAGAGCCTCACTTGGAGGGGGAGGGGCCTTTGTCATAAAGGGCAGTGTAAAAGTTGTGGAAAGGGTGTAGTTTGTCTCGCTCCAGTATGGCCCAAGCGTCCTCTGTGTTTTTAACCTTTGCAATGTGGGCCCTTGCCTCCCGTTGCCATAGTCTACGCGCCATAACGGACCCCACCTTGTCTCCCCCTCATAGTATCTCTGTTTTAGTGCCAGGAGTGTTTGCTCCGCCCTATTTGTTCTACATGTCCTCAATTGACCCCTAAGCATAGCGAGGTGCTGTTAGTTAGATCTAGAGGGTGCAGAGTGATCTACTTGCTCAAGAGCTTTAATATCGCTGGCCAGGCAAGTTTTGACCAATCGGGCCTCGCGCCTGCGCACTATTGCGATTGACGATATGACACCCCAGATTGTCGCCTTGAAGGTGTCCCACAGAACAAAGCAGGGGGTTTCGGCGAGATCGTTAGATGCGAAATAGGCCCAAATCTCCTTTTGTATCTCCGCCACATCAACCGGGTCGCGCAGGATGTGGGGGCAGTCACCATCAAGGTCTGGGGCGTACCGAGTTGCCATGTCCTTGCAGTATCACTTACAGATGCGCGTTGTCAGAGATGGAGATATATGCGATACTGGCGGAGTCTATGTCCCGTAGGAGTGAATGGGAGAAGAAAAATAATCAATGCGGGAGTTTAAGCGGTGCACGTGTGAATAGTAAGAATAGTCTCGTGTGTCTGGAAATTGATAGCGCCAGGCATCTATAAGGCCCAGATCAGTGAGGGTTCATTTCAGTGCCGCTGACATCGCCTCAGTGCCCTAGAAGGAACTAGAGCTACGGTCCAGGTCTGGATCCCAAACCAAGTTGAAATCTCCCCCAGTGTAAGTTGGTTCTCTTCCTGTGCCACCTAGTCTTTCAATAAATTGAGTCGGGAGGATGCCCAGTATTGTGTTGGGTACTTAGGGTGAGCCATGTGATGCGTGTCAGAGTGCAGAAGATGTGTCTCTTGTAGGAAGATGTGATCTGGGTCTTGGATGAGCAAGTAGCACCAAACCTGTCTTCTTTTGTTGGGGGCATTGAGACCTTTCACATTAAGGGAGAGTATTTTGATATAAGAGGTAGTACTCATTGTCAGGTTTGAAAGGGGCTGTTAGCCGCATGCAGTTGACCTGAAAAGGGGTCGCCCCCAGGGGCCGGTTGTCTCGTCACAGGGGTCGACACCGGTGTATATGGCATGGTATCGCCAGGCTGTTTATAAAGGGAAGGAGATGAGTCTGGCCCAGGAGAGCAATAGCCAGGGTTAGCAATACTAGACAAAAACTTAATTGGACCCCATGTAAACTTGCCTTCCACCCGGCCCCCCGTGGAGTAGAGAAAGAAAAGAGTGTGAAAATGAAAGGAAACCATCAGCAATGAGAGACAAACAGGGCCAAAAAAACTCCATTCCAGTTCAGGAATAGTCCCATAGCGTGGGCTCGGGCCATTCTGGAGATGTCACTCTCCTCAGGGTAGGATTGATCAGGGTGGGCTTAGAAAAAAAGAAAAAGATCATCTCTGATTGTGGAGCCTGTCCCCCCGCGTCCAGCCCGCAGCAGGATAAGGGGATAGTTCCCCCACTGTTTCCTATTCCATGTTCGCTACGAGGCTCCAGATATGGATGAGGTCAACAGTAGTGCAATATAGCAATTCTCGAGTAATCAACTCACCTGAGTAGTCAGTCCTGGGTGTATGCATGTAAAATGCCACTCCCCCAGGCATGACGCATATGCGGCTGTGATGTATCCAGATTAGGCGCGCACAGAGCAGGTGTGCATTCTGCGGCTTAGATAGGTTTGGGGGATGAGTAGTGTCACTCAGAGGCTGCCTGGGAATGGGTGGGCAAGCGTCCGCTGTCCATGGACCAGAGGTGCTGTATGATGTCTTGTTTGGCCTGGGAGGAGGACTGTTCCCCGACCCGGGCCACGCCCTGTGGCCTGGCCACGGTGGACCACTCCGGGCATGTGGGTTCTCTGGACGAGATAAGTGGAGGGGAGGGGCTAGCTTCTTGAGAGAGTATTAGAAGCTGTAGAAGCTGCTTGGCTTTTCGTAGAGAGCGCAATACATGACGTCTGCCTTCCCAAGTGAAGATCAAGGCAAAAGGATGGCCCCATTGATATTTAATGTCCAGTTCTCGCAACTTATCCATAATTGGTTTGAATTCCCTGCGACGTTGCAGCGTTACTGGAGCAATGTCCTGGTAAAGTTGGAAGGTATACCCCTTATAGGTTAGTTCTGTTTTGCTTTGTGAGGCCTTTAGGATAGCTTCTTTCTCGGTGAAGAAGTGTACTCGTGAGAATGTCTGGCACAAGGCCTGGGCGTCCAGGAGCCATGGCAACCCTGTGGGTTCTGTCTAGGGCTGGTGAGGAGGCATCGTCATCACATCTGATCTCATGGAGCAGGTCTGCCGTGAAGGTCATTATGTCTGATCCCTCCGCTCCTCTAGGAATGCCTCTGATTCTGAGGTTATTTCTTCAGCTTCTGTTTTCAAGATCCTCCTGCTCTATCTGGAGATCTATGTGTTGTTCCTCTAGAGCAGCCATTCTCTTCCAGAGGTTCTCCTGGTCTTCTGTTCGAGCGTCCACTGTGCACTCCAGGTCGTCAACCCACCCCCCAATCTGTGTAATATCTCTCTTCAGATCTTTAAGGCAAGGCTTAAATTCGGTTTTGAGAGAGCTGAGTTACGATTTAATTTCCTGGAGGAAAGTATTCATGTAGGCCTGTGTGAGCGGCTCGGCCGCCGCCTTCTGTGGAGATTCCATCAGTGCGGGGGTCGGAGGGCCAGACTTGAGCCACAGGGAGGCTACCGGGTTATCCCTGGACAGACTAGTCATAACTTCTTTGCCCGCCTTGGTGCACGGCATATTCCTTGTGGGGACCCCAGGGACGCCCCCACTGCCACCTGAACTATTGGTGGCCAAAGGTAGGTAGGGCTCTTTCAACACATTCAGTCTCTGGGAGAGGTTGTAGTAAAGTACTGGGGTAATCTCAACCTCTTCTGGGTACACAATGGTACATCCCAGATCGCAATGCAGTATCGATGGGGCTCCTGTAATGATCAGGCAGTCCTACCTCCAGCCAGGGTGCGGAGTCTCCCAGGTACTTCAGGGTGTGGTGATATTGGTGCTGCTGTATGCCAGTGCTGGATGATGGGGAGATAGTGGTCACAAGAAGTCCCGTTGCTAGCGGCTGGTTAGGGTCACAGTTAAACCATAGGCGATACCAAGTTAATGCCAACAGTGCTCAGAGCCCAAGTTTAAAGGGATTCAGGATGGACCTTATCTAGGCGAAGCTCTCTTCGATGCCATGGAAGCGATATGGGGGACCAAGTCTCAATATCGTTGGGCATAGGGGGGACTGGCCGTGCCCCAAGGGTAAAGTGAGGATGGGGGGCAGAGCCCTCCGTGCGGTCCCAGAGTCGATCGCCCCATGCCTCAAGGTGGGATCAGCATCCAGCTGTGGATTCCTGACTGGTGAGGGCCACAGGCAGGTAAGCCCCGAGATCGGGGTGGGGTGTCAATCAGCAGTTTGGAGGCAGGGGCGGGGAGCCTATACCGCTGCGCGGCCCCACAGCCGGACGCCCCTTACCTCGCAAATGTAGTCAGCACTCCGCCGGGCACTTCCAGTCTCCGGAAGAGTCTCAGGTTCAGGATGTCCGGTTTCACAGCTCCCCGGGTGTTGCCAGAGGCTCAGCAGCGAATTCCAGCCTCCCGGGGGCAGCCCAATGCAAAGCCGGCCCGGTCGTGGGGAAGCAGATCAACGCCGCCAGCAGGCCCCACGTAGGAGGCGAGATGCAGCGCCCGGGGGCCAGGATAGGGCCCCGACCTCAGCGAGCGCCCTGCGCAGAGGCCACAATCTCCCCCAGGGCAACGACAACCTCGAGGGCCCTCAGGCCGGAGCAGCAAAGCCCAGATGTTCTGCACGAGGCAACAGCAGTAGGGCTGCCTCACCACCAGCCAGGCCTGGGCCAGGTACCACAGGTATGCAGTAAAGTGGCTGGGTCTGTCGTATCTCTCCAAGCTGCTCAGATCGCTCCTTGCCGCAGCCCCCACACTCCTCCTTCGGGGAAGACTGCGCAACCGGGTGCTCCTTTTCAGTCGGTTCTGCCACAGAGTTTCAAGGTTCTTGGGTAGGGAGCCTCCTTTCTCGCTTCGGCGGCGCCGTCCCACCTCTGATTCCCCTCGGGCAATGATGCGTCTGCGCTCGGCTCGCCTCCTCTAAGGAGCAGAAACCGAGTGGATCCGGGGTCTATTCAGGCCAAAGCAAGGAGTCACGTTCCAAGCAGCAACTCCACCGCAGGCCCCAAGATGTCGGGCACAGCCTGACCGGGAGATCCGTCTCCCAGACTCGTAGCGAAAAATAGCTCCCAGTGCGCTCACTGCCCCGTCAAATGCAGAGGTGGCCCATGGGGGTGAGGGGGGAACCCTGATGTCCCGATGCTTCAAGATTGGCTTTAGAAGGCTCCAGGGGTACAGAGACTCCACAGAGCACGTCTCACTCACTCCATGCGCTGCCAAGCCACCTCGCCATCTGCTTCTTAAATAAACCTGCTTCTGATATGAGTTCAGCAGTCATAGGTGTCCAGTACAAGCCATGGAACCATGTTTCAGGAGAAGAAATGTCATCTATATCTAGTTTCTTCTCTGAAGAGCCATGCTCTGATTCAGAGATCGGATTCTGTTGGGTAGGAAATCCTCACCAGGAATGCCCTTTGTTCTGTAGCCTTTTCTGAGTTAGGCCTCCTGCTTTGCTGGCCTCGCATTGCCATTGTACTCCCTTATCTGGGCCAGTTCAGTCAATGCCCTTGCACTCCAACTAAACTCATGGAACTAAAAAATGTGAGTCTCGTCTTTTGCCGTCACCCTAATCCTAGCCAGAAACAGAAAGGCAAATCAGATATCATGCCTGTGGAGAGAATGTTTAACCTTTAAGAAGGCCTGAAACTGTCACTGGACCATGGTTGTTTAATCAGGGAAAATGTGAATTTTGGAGTTCTCAAAATCCCAAGGGCCATGTTCATGAACTGATTTTAAGATGTGATCATGATCTCTGTAGTTTCGTGAAACAATGATTGGGCTGGTGCTTTCAGGATTGGTTGACGGCCTGGTATTCTATGCGCCCTTTCCAACACAAGGTCCTGTAGCGAAATACCGTTCAACACATTTTGCGACAACCATTGCTCTATGCATTCTTCCAGCGCTCACTATCTAATTTTTTGGGGATAAATGGTACATTATTCTGACAGAAATACCCTTCCACATCCTATGCTCTACTGTTAAAGTTCTCAACAGCAGCTGACAGGTCGTTCACCTGTGTTTGTAGCTCTTTTGCTGTTGGGTGCAGAGATGACAAATTACTCATTCTCCGTGACTATTTCCACATGTTTTTTGTCAATGCAAAGCAAGGTGTCATTCATGGCAAACCCATCAATCTTGCCCTCCAGCGTGGTTTTAGTGTTTAAGACCACCTGAATGTTACCATGAAATTTATATTTATAGCCCTTGTGTGTAGTCTTGACCGATTTGAGGCTACCTGGGAATGCAGCTCTAGCTCTTTGTTCCCAGGTTGAGGTTTATTTGGTTTGGGTTTCACCATCTTGGGTGAGTGAGGAAACCATTGAGATTTCTTTGGTATTTGGCTCCCTGCCAGTGGCTGTACTTTTATGTGGCTTCCCCTGATGATTGCCCCTTGGGCAGTTGGTATCACAGCACCTCCCACTGTGCTATGACACTTGGGGCTGCCTGAAACCTTTGAGGAGTGCAGCCCCTTACCCAGTCACTGAGGGGGCCCCATGCCAATGATGTGCAATGTACTAGAGTCTCTAGCCACCGCTGCAGCTCTCTCTCAACAATCCTTTGTTAGTACCTATTGCCGCTCATTTTAAAGTTTACTTATTGGGCTTTTTTAATGCTTCTATGCTGGCCCAGGTGGTTTCCTGCGTCTGAAGTAGATGTCAAGAAGTGGCCCCTATGGCCCAGCCGGTGATGCCATAGGGCCACCCGTAGCCACCAGGCCAGCCCAGGAATGCCCTTACACATAGGCACTCTCGCATCACAAACCTCCTGCAGGCCACCACACCTCTGAGAGGCAGCTGCTGCCTCCTCTGATGCCATGGGGGAGAGAATAATAACAAATAACGATTTGGCAGCCATTTGTTCCGATGTGCAAGACAGCCCCTTCACAATCTAGGCATCCCAGCAATGTATCTGGCTTCAGTCGCCATCTTGGATCCTTCCCGATCGCCTGGGCCACTCTCAGTGCATCCCAAATAACATTTCTCAAAGCCAGCCTTTCATGAGGCTCCTTCTGAACGCTGACTTTTGAGGAGCGAGCAGGCGGTGATGGGGAGGCCAGAAACATTTCTGCAGAGAATGCCAGGCCAGAGAGCCCCTGCAGTCTGACTCACTCCATTGTAGTCCTGGCCATGCTCCTAACATTCAGTTCAATAAGACAATGTCCTCACATCCTCTTACAGAGGTGCTGGCAGTTAAATGGTCAATTTATTTCTGGCTGATATACAAACCTCTTTGCAGGAACAGTCCCATTCCGTAACATGTGTTTTAATGCAGATTTGCAGATATATTGTGAGGGAGAACCTTTACTCTGACTGTACTTTCAGATCAGGAGGAGAAACGCAGTCTGGTAGGATGTCCAAAGGATAAGAAAGAAGGGAATGCTGGCTGGAGTCATGGAAGCTATCAACATGGCAGCAATAGAAGCTATCAACAGAGAGTTGCAGCAGCATTCATAGCAAGGGTGATAAAGAGAGGTCTGTATTTTTCACTCCTGTCACTTTGAATTTCAACTCAAGTCCTTAGTTTTGAGGAATCTTCCTGCAACAATTCAGTGGCTTATTAATCAGTCTCTGACTGTCATAATAAGAGCTTCAGTGCCACCTAAATGACAATGAAATCATTTAGGTGGCTTTGGCAAGCAGAACCCCATGATAACCCTCAAGAAATGCTTCCAGTTCTGTAAAAAACAAACCTACCTTTCAAGGTCAGCAAGTGCTAGAAAGAAAAAGTTCTTTAATCTACTTTAGGTGAATAAGTAGGCCGGGATGTAGCACAGCCTATCAAGCCTAAGATCTAGTCCAGTCTGTGTCAGTAGATTTCTGAGAGTTCCTTCTATTTTTATATTGAGTCCTACTTGTTAAGGTTTAAGAAAACTCTTATGACTCCGCTGTTCTCCCGACAATGTGCCCCCTCCCTCATTGATTTGCATTATGAGGACTAGTCTCTTTCAACTCCATCAAGTGTTGGTAGACATGAGCGATGTAAGTAATCCTGTTATAAGCCTAAAATAACATCTGCTGAAGGTGTTTCTACAGATTTCGTGCATTTGTATGTTTAGGACTTTGACCTCTACTGTGGTCTAAGACATCAGCCAAGAATTATCTGCTAGAATGGTAAACAGGGGCGGCTGCTCTGCAATTGCGGAGGAGCGTTGCCCCACTGGCTCAGAGCCAGCAGCAAAAAAAGAAAACAATATTTCATTATCGTTTTATTTTTAAGCCACTGGCTTAGCCTGCGTGTGCAGGGAGGGGCGGGGCTGAGGCATGGGAGGGGGGAGGAGGAGTGCTACATGCACTCCCTACGTGCTCCATGCACTCCCTACGTGCTCATGTGTGTTTGGCCGGCCGTCTCAGGCCGACCAAAACACACATGCACACTGTATTGAACAGCCGGGTTAGAGAAACCCCACAGGCTCCCTGACCTGAGCGGAGCGTCTTTCTAGCCCGCTCAGGCCAATCATTGGACAGGGAGTCTGTGACATGGTCCCCCTCTCCCCACACCACCACTTTTTGTATGTGGCGGCTTCCACTGATGGTAAACTATCAGTGTGCCTCTCCTAACACGAATCTGAACAGGCATTGTGTCAGGCATTGTGTCAGGCATACTCTGGGTGGTGTCAGATAGTGAGAGCAGCACGCTCTATGTTGTATGTAGTAAACGGTCCTTCCTTGTCTGGTCATATGTATATTAGTTTACATGGCTGTAGAGTATGAATATTTTCCCCACAGCCAACTATGTCTCATGCAACCTCTGGCTGGCTCACATATAGACCCATGGAAGATGTTCTTTGCAGCTCAAGCCACTCCTAAATTATTTCATGATCCTAGGACCTGAGATTTAAACATGAGATTTGAATTATTTATTGTATTTTGGTGACATCTGCCAAATCTGAAGGCATATTTTAATTATTCCATTTGGTTTTAAAGTAATCAGAGTAGTTAATGTTTTATGCAGCAAGGGGTGCTTAAGGGCAAAATTACACGTATGGACTGGAGAGAAAAGCAGTTTACATTAGCAGATGTCAGTGATGAATTGCTGTACAGAGCTTCAAAAGCCTTCTGCATAATAGTGGGACATGAGGTGGAAGACATTTAGTGATTTCTGACCAGACCTCGCTACAGGTGTGAGTTTCAATGGGCACCTCACTTTGGCTGCTGTATGTTTTCCCGGACATTCTGTCTTCCAATTCTGTGGGTACTTTTCTAAATAAGAGTGAGTAATATCTTTGGGGTGCAAGAAGGTTGAATTAGTAAACAGTGAAACTGGTCCAGGAGAGCTCTGATCTTTTGAGAGATGGCTTTGATTTTTGCTGGACATCATCTGGAAGAGTTCCACAGCTATAATGAAATGTTTACTTTTGTGAGAAAAGGAGTTGGAGTTAGGACCTATGAGGTACAGCTCTGAATACGTATCAGGCTAGCCACATTTGACATGGTGGTGTGTGTTAGAAATTGGGTTGTTGGTTGACTAGGGTGTGAGCCCTGGGCAAGTAACAGCCACAATTCCTTGCAGGGTGAATAACAATACGTCACTAAATTAACCTGTGCTTAACCTGGGGTAGCTTGGCACAAAAAGCAGTCAGGCTTAACTTAGAGGCAATGTTTAAAGTATTTATGCAGTAACACAAACAGTAATAAAGTGAACACACAACAAAAGAAAAATCCCAAACCAATATGGAACAATAGAGTAAGTTTTAATAAATTATTTGATGCCAAAGCCACAAAAATCCAATCAGTAGAAACAGAGTTATGAACTACTAGGAAAGTTGGTCATGCTGGACTGGGTCAAAGTCACACATTCAGGCCGCCTGCGATGGAGTGCAGGCCAGCTATAGTCATCAGGTTAGGCCAGCTGAAGTTTTACCTTCTCAAATCCGTGCCGAGAGTCCCGTTTGTGATGGAGAGGGTCGCAAAGAGGCCAAGCGTTGCAAACGGGTCTTACTTGAGCTCCATGTTGGCATGCCTCATGAGTGGTCGATGCTGTAACGCAAAGGGTCGGGATGACAGAGCTGCATGTTGAATGGCGGTGCGAGCGGCGAGGTCTCAGTGCGAACGGGCCCATTCACAGTTGCAAAGAGACCAAAAGCTTGAATACAGCTCTCTGAACCACACCAAGGGTCAAGGAACCTGAGGGGAACCACTTGGTGGTCAGGAACTTACTTCAGCTGGATCCAGGTGCTGGTGCAGGATGTTGGGGAGCCTTTTATGTTCCTGAGGCTCAAATCAGGAAGCCAGAAGACTGGCCATTCGAATCACTCTGGTAGCCCTTGGTTCAAGATGAAGTTGCAGGTCCAGTTCTTCTTCCCCAGGTATAGAGGCAGCAGGGCAGAAAGGCAGCAATTCAGCAAGGCAGCTGCGGTCAGCAGTCCAGTCGAGTGGCAGTCCTTTCAGCAGCACAGCAATCTATGTTCCTGGTGATGTATCCACATGTCCAGAAGAGTACTGTAGAACTGGTGTCTGAGGTCTCCTTTTTATACCCTGGTGCCCTTCCTCTGTAAGGTGGGAGAAGCTTCTAGAAAGGTTCTTTGAAGTGCATGGAATTTGCAGCCTCCCTTGCGCTGGCTCCAAGCTAGCTGCAGTAAAAATGTGAGGTCGCTAGGCCCTTTGTGGGAAGGCACAGCACATGCTATCCAGCTATAAGTAGGGCTGTGCTCAGTTCCACCCCATCCTGCCAGCAGATGGCTCACTGAGTCACACCTAATACCTCCATTTTGTGATTGTCTTGGAGGAATTCACAAGGTCTGTCAGTTACACTCAGTCATGTGACCCCGGCCAGGCTACAGGCACAAAAGAGCTATGGGCAGAAAAATGCCAACTTTCTAAATCAAAACATGACTTTACCATTAAATAGGGCTCTTCACCACAATTCCAAAGACACCAAACATGACATCGCTATCAGCTCCCAATAGGAAATTATAACTTATTAAATGTAAGAAGGAATCCCCAATATTATCATATGGGAGGGGTAGGCCTCACAGTAGTGAAAAATGAATGTATGAGTTTTTCACTATTTGGACACGTAAAACTTAAAAGTACATGTCAAACCTTTTAATTACACAGCACCCTGACCTAGGGGCTGCCTAAGGCCTACCTTAGGGGTGACTTATATGTAATAAAAGGGAATTTTAAGGCTTGGCAAAGGGGTTTAAATGACAAGTCGACGTGGCAGTTTAAAACTGCAATCAGGATGCAGTGGCAGGCATGAAACATGTTTTAAGGTGCTACTTAAGTGGGTGGCACAATAACTTCTGCAGGCTCACTGGTAGCATTTAATTTACCGGCGGCCCTGGGTATATGGCATACCACTCTACAAGGGACTTACAAGTAAATTGAACATGTCAATTGGGTATACGCCTATTAAACCATGTTTGAAGAAGGGGCACAAGCACCTTAGCACTAGTTAGCAGTAGTAAAGTGCACAGAGTCCTAAGGCCAACAAAAATGAATTCAACAAAAAATGGAGGATAAAAGGCATAATGTTTGAGGGTGACCCTGCAGAGAAGGCCAGGTCTAACAGTGTGCATTCACTTGACCCACTGCTCCTTATTTCAAGCCCTATAAGAAAGTAGAAAAAGGAAACACCTCTGCTTTGTCTAAAAAGAAAATAATTCCTGGTTTGCCTTCTCAATTAAATATTAGCAATTTATTATTACCTGTGCCTAAATCACTGTCAAAGAGTACTCGTGCAGGACGTCCGAAGACAGCTTCTTGACCAGAGCCCAGCAACATTGGAGTCTTGGTCTGAAGTGGAAAGACTCCAACTTTATTTGACACTGCAAATACATAGTAGAAAATAATACCTAGGAGCTAACACAAATTGAAAAACCACTTAAAATGTTTTTTTTTTACAGTTGCAGTTGGCGTCACATGAAAACAATGGATAAATTGGATAATACGCAATAATGTAATTCATGCACACTTTTGGAAGATCTTAAGAAAACAGCTCTCAGTGAAGGAAAGGGATGAAAACTGTACATAGTTTTAAAGAGTATAGACACATATATGAACAATAAAACAAAAGAAAAAGAAGTGGAGGGGTTGAGATTTTTCAGTATCGTAGGAGTACTGAAGAAGGATCATACTACCCAACTTATAGAATGATTACAATGCATATAGGGCTTGGTGGAGTTCTAGTCCTAAACTTGACACGTGATGTTCCTCTACAGACCTCTCTGATAATTTCAGAAAATGTTTTTGAGCCTTAGGTGTACAGGCAGTTTGTCCCACAGTGTAGATCCTTGCATATGAAATGATCAGACTCAAAATCATCTGTTGCCAGATGGCCAGGCATGGCTGGGTTTTCTCAGGCTCCTGGTATTGTTACCCTGGTATATGACAATACAATTCCTTGTGGAAAGAGTATTATGTTTTGAGCTAAGACACTGCTTTGAGGGAAAGCAATTATATGACCTTGAGGGGGGCAGTCTTTGATCATGGCACCTATGGTTGAGTGTGAGCCTGGCAGGCACGTTTTGGGGCATTTAGGGCTTGATCAGATATTTTTTGATAGTTTTGAATAGATGGTGATCCAGCGCGGCTAATATAAATTTCTCCTAAGGACATGAATCCAGGTAAATCATTCACATCCACTAAACCATATGACGGTGGGGCCCATAACACCGCATATCATACATTCATTTGTTCATTTGGATTGCACACCAAGGAGAAATGTGTTGCTGGAGGAACGGGATACCTTGTTAAATCTGACAGAATAATTTCTCTGACATCGTATACATTAGCTTTTGATCCTGTCGGTTCCAAACATCCAGGTATTCCACTCTTTGGTCGATGGACCAACTAGTAGAATAAGTTGATGGTGATTAAGACCAGCTCAATCACTTCAAAACCTGTTAAACTCTAAACATTTTAATGAACTAAAGAACCACAGACTCATTTTTTAATTAGAATGAAATTTTATCTAATTTCTTGCTTGCACGGGTGAGATTCTTAGTTTATTAATCACTTTAATACCTTAATAACATTTATATGAAAAGTTCTAATAAAGAATTTAAACTTATGCATTACCCATTTAGATGCAGATAAGAATGGTTCACCAAAAAGAAGATAAACCGTAGATCACAGAATAGACTCCCAAACTGACTGTCTGTCCCGCTAATGGCCTCCTCGACCGGACCTCCCGTACAGATTTCCCGCAACGGTCTCGTTCCTTCCCCAGTCAAGTTCGAAGTCCAAAAATGACAAAGTCCTTTGTAATATTGAAGTGGAAAAATGGAAAAAAATAGGAAAATGGTATGGCAAGAAATACCAACGGCAGCAGTAGCATCAATAGCAGTGGCCACAGCAGCAGCAAAAGGCAACCCAAAGATGTAGCCTATAGAAGCAGCCCCTCCCACATAAGAGCAGTCCCTCTTATACCCTACTTCTAGCTTACTACACAAAAAGTTGCAATCCTTGGGGGCAGGAATCACGCTAATTGGTCCATTTGAGTTGTGGTGATAATCACCTCATCGCCTTCCTTGTTCAAACTGGTTTCGGGGATGGTTAAGAGTTCAATGATTCTCATGACCTTTGGGTAAAAGCAGTCCAATTTGTCCATTCATTTTGTTGCAATCCCGATGGTCACAATTTAGTTAGTCCATTGTTGCTCATGTACTTTTCTCATTTATTCCCACGAATACACGCTGAGTCTTTCTTGGCACCCTCCTTATGGCAGGTCATTGCGACCTTGACATCTCTCACTCCGTGCTCGGGCCGTACCCACGTGGTTCAGCTCCTTTATTTCTTCCGCTTAGAGGCCATTTTTAACTTATCACGTGACCTCATCTGTCTCGGCAGCCATTTTCGCAGCATGGCCTAACAGGCCCGAACGAACTATCATAAGAACAAACACAACCAAAATTAAAACAAAGAAAATAAGCCTTTCTGTTTACCACCCGTCATTCTAAAGACCCATGTTAGGTGTTACCTAGCAGAAGCGACATTTAAAGCCATTTTACTTACCATCCGCATTCTTTGCCACAATACAATTCTACTACATAGCATAAATCATGCGATTTTACTCTAATTAGTACGCAAATCACAATATTAGTATCAATCAACTTCACAATTGTAAATAAATTAGATTTTGCACAAATTGCGGTTACCCTTTATGTAGTGTTTACTAAAGGTGCATTTGTTGATTATTTCATCAAACAATTAGTATCGTTAATTCATTAAAGCTCATTAATTTTCCAAGGGGGGGGTACAAATTATTTTTATTTACCCTGCTCCATCAATGGCAATATAATTAGTCCAGCGTACAGAAGACCAATGAGAGAGCCAGGAAGCTTCAGCCAAGGCGGGATCCCCTGCACTTCCCCCAGGTAGTGTAACTGTTCTTGGTCACATCATTAACCCGAGGTTTGAAAGGGAGTCCGCTATTAAACAATATTTTCTAAGTTGCATGCCTTCTGTACTGGTGAAACTGTAGAGTACCACCTGGAAAATATAAGGGCAAGTGATCCACTGGCCTAACTTGGTGAATCACTGAGTAGGGTCTCTGTTCTGGATACTGAGGAATAGGGAGAGCCAGAGAGAGAAAGGGAGAGAATTTGTAGTCCACTTAAAAATGATTGGTGTCTTCACTGCACTCATGGACTCATCTACTTGTTAGTTAATCTTAACTCGGAGAGCTGCATCAATCCAAAGATTTAAAAGGCACCACGGTACCCTAGAATAATGTTTCATCAACATATGCAGATCTCCTGCAGTGAAAGTTCTCTAGCATATGCAAGTTAACTTGCCTGCTTAGGAGATCTGTACAAGTCCTTCAGATCACAGATCGAAATCTTAGTAAAACAACTGAGTGAATTTGTTCCCTTCAATGATGATTTGTGAACAAACTGCAGTTAGGGGTACAAGTTCCATGAAGGTAGCACAATGAATGAATGTAAATGCTGCAGATTTATGTGCAAGACCGGAACTAGTATGGTAACTCAGTGCTTTCAAAGGGAAAGCGAGGGAGGTACTTGGGGAAAGAGGTACCAGTGGTGTGGGAAGAACAAGTCACAGTGGGAGTAAACATTAACAATATGGAAAAATTCCCGGGGGGAGAGGGAGAATTGTGGAAGTGAAGGAAAAATGAGGGAGCACATATTAGCGAAGGAGAACTAGGAGCTGGAATAAAAATGAAGGGGTGAGGGACAAACATGGGGAGTGAATGAGAAGTAGGGCATGTGGGGGAAGGGGTGGTATGGTGATATGGAAGAATGAGGAGAAGTGAAAATCAGAATTGAAGGAGGAGAGAAAATGGGGTAGGAGTGAGAGTGAAGAGGAAGAATGAGGGAGAAGTACAAGTAGTGGTCGTAAGACACAGTTCAAAGAATGTTTTGCACTTATAACACTGTCAGTAAAGTGCATATTCAATTAAAGGGCACACTATGTTTTGCAAGGTTTAAAATGCTAATAATTGAATGAGATGCTTCACGCCAGATAGGCATATCCTCGAATAACCTCCCATTACATCGATGACAAATTGAAAAGGTCACCCTGTTCCACCAACATGTTGAACCTCTTCACTGACTAAATCATTCTCTGAACAAACATTTTTGTCTTGGTTTATTTATTTTCAGTCCTGAAATACCATGGAGGTCTTTAGCACTGTGTAAATGCCAATGGAGCAAAACAGAATAGGGTATTGAGGGAGTTGTGTGGATGTGTTGTAAAGTTGTGCATGGATGTGTATAGATATTTCAAGAGTGAAGGAGCCATTAAGAAGGGTATGGGTGTTAACCATTCAGCTAAATTGGAATCCCTACCATTCAAAAACCCTCAGCAGCTTTTGCTGCCAAAAATACAAGACAGCTGATGCTATGCATTTTACATTTCACCCCCTAACGTGCTGTTATGGTGGGCGTGGTAAGGTCTTGTAAAGTATAAACAGGCACAAACAATGCCAATAGATCTGGCATTCATATAGCATATGCACATTGACTTATACAACAGAGTGACTTAGGCACACATGCAAGCAACACCAATAAACATTGGCAAAGTCAATGGCTCTCATCTTCATATGAAACTACTGGAGGAAAACAAAACATATCTTATGACATCTCAAAACTGTACATTGAATTAATTGTTTTTAGTCTTTATATACTGAATGATTTATTTTTCAAATACTTTTCAGTCAGGAAACTCTGACCAGAATTTAAAAAGAATAAGAAAGTGTCAGAATGTAAAGGGATATGCTTGCCAAAGCCTAATTTACTTTACACAAGATTCAACAATGTAATTTTATTTTAATAGTTTTTTATAGTGCGAACATGACCCTTGCAGATATCAGAGCGCTTTACAAATTTACAGAGAGCAGAGCAATAGTAACAATAATATCATATTCGAAGTCGCGGCCGGCATGACTCTTGGGTTGGGGGGCATGGTCGTGCGGGGGGTTGTTAATTTAAAATAAAAAATAAAAAGTTAACTTACCTTCGCCGGCCCGGTCCCGCGTCGTCTCTGCTCCTCACCTGCTCTCCTGCCTCCGGCAGTAACAGGAAGCAGGCAGCCTCCCTTCCCTCCCCTAAGCCAATCACAATGCTGTCAGGACGCCGACCAGCCAGGTGCCTCTGGGGAGGACATTTTCTCCATGTAGGCTGCATACAGCCTACATGGAGAAAAGGCAGAGTGCGCATGACTGGTTTGGTCGGCCCCAGAGGGCCGACCAAACAGTCAGCGCCCTCAGCAGTGGACAAGCCACTCCTCCCCTGCCCAAGAGCAGCCCCGCCCACTCACCCGCCCACAACCAAACACATCTGCTTTCTCGCAGTGCGAGAAGCAGAAACATAAAATGGTAGTTTTGCCACTTTATGTTTCTGCTTCTCACACTGCGAGAAAGCAGTGGGGCAACGCTCCTCTGCCCTAGTGGAGGAGTCGCCCAAAAAATACAGGATAGGGTAGTACCCAGAAAAGGGAGGGTACACGTTAAAATGTTCAGAGAGCAAAGGAGTTAAACCATTAAAAACAAAACTATCATAGTCCAGAAAATTGCAGGATCAGGCAGTGTTGATAAAAGGGAGGGTAATGTCAGGACTGATAAGTTGAAAACACGAAGGTACCCAGTAAGAAGTAGTCATGAGTGTATTGAGGAAAACTGTATCTTAGGATCTAGGGAAGAAATTTGTTCATAAGGAGTACTTTGACTTCTTTCTTAAAGGATACAGTTGAGGGGTTCATTCTGACTTCAGGAGGCAATGTGTTCCAAATTCTCAGTGCTATCCCAGAGAAAGATCGGTCTTAAATTTTCTTCTTGTGGAATCTCTGGGGTTTGAGAATTAAGGTGTTGGGGCTACTGGATGATCTGGAGCCACCAGAAAGTTTGAACTTCTGAGTGAGATACCTAGGGGTTTTGAAGAGAAGGGCTTTATGTGTCATGCATGAAATGTTTAGCTGGATTATTGCTTTGTAAGGGAGCCAGTTGAGGGATTTCAGATTGGGGGTGATATGGTTGTTTCTTTTTGAGCCAGTGATGAGCCATGCAGCAGAGTTGAGCAAGGCCCTTATAGAAGCCAGTTTGGATCTGAGCAGCCCAGAGAGGGTTGCACTTCCATAGTCCAACCTGGGAATCACTTGGGCTTGCACCGCATGCTTGAAGCTGTTGGGGGGAGGAAAGGTTTTAGTTTTCTTAGAATGTTCATTTGGTGATCTGCTCCTTTGCTGGTGGCACTGATGTGCTTCTGCATGCTGAGATTCTTGTCGAGAGTTAATCCCAGTGATCTTGCAGAGTGAATGACTTGTGGAATGCAGTTGAGAGCTGTTAGATGTTTCAACCATTCTTCGATGACAGGTGACTGCTTAGGTGGGGTGAGTCGGAGGAATTCGGCTTTTGAGTATTTAGTTTGAGGTGATTGGATGCTGGCCAATTTTGAGTTTTCTGTAGAGTTGTACTGAGTGAACTGATGTCTTCTGGGGTGGAGACTTTTAGGTATAGTTGGGTATCGTCAGCGTACATGTGGTAGTGAATGTTGGATGAACTCAGAATTTCCACTAGAAGCTCCTTGAACAGGGTGAAGAGAGTGGGCAAATGCGAGGAGCCCTGTGGTACCCCTAATGTGACCGGAATGGTCTGCAATAGTGAGTGAGTAACCTTGACTCTTTGAGTCCTGTTTTGGAGATAGGAGGTGAACCAGTTAAGGACTGTTCCTGTTAGCGAGTCAGGTGGTGTGGCCTGAGTAGTACCTGAATACAGCTGGAACTGCGCCTATATGGAATAAGTCAATCGTGCAAGAGTATTAATGTAGAACCTGTAAAATACAAAAAGCTGCTAATGCCATGTGTCACTGGTATCTATAAATGAAAACATATGTACTGATTATATGCTGAACTTGATTGTGCCCATCCACACTGTGCTTGTTATAAAATTGAATAAAGTTCTTGAAAAAACAAAAAAAACAGGGCTGATCCTGTTAGTTCCACACAGTGTTCTAAAGGTCTAGGAGATTGTCATGCTTAACCATATCGGATGCTGACGATAGGTCAAGGAGGATTGAAAGGCAAGATCAGTTCTGATTTGCTCCTCTGTCATACCCTGGGGAGCAGATTTTTGGGCCTCCAGGTGAAGTGCCATGCTAAGACACCAGTTGCGTGAGTGCAGCAGATGGCCCTTCCCTCAGTTCCCTAAGAGCCTTTGTGTGGCAAAGCATGCGCCTCCATGAAATATGTGGAATATAGGAGATAAAATAAAAACAACCCTTAAAATCTTACAAACATACAGGCCATCATGTACACACAGACATCACACATACAGGAATCCTTTTATCCAGCTAACTTATAGCAGCATATACACACAGTCAGACACTGACAAATAGAGGAATGCATACATATGTAGGCACAGGTCTCAAGTTTGCCAAGTCGATGCATGAGAAGCCTGCATTAATAATGAGACATCCAGAACTACAAATCCCTGAATGCAAAGAAAAGACCAACTTGATCGCCAAGATCACCTAACTTTATGGGGACTGGTGTGAATAAACCTTCCTGTGCGAAGACGGTGCTCATGGTGACAGGAAAATAAAAGTGGTTGGCAAAGTGACACTTGCCATTAGTAGCTGCCGAGACAAAAAAGCAAACCATCAGTGGGCAAAGGGGTGGCAGAAAAGAAAGAATATAGAACACAAGTGTTCTCAAAAGCAATCTGCTTGGTACATCACTGTAGCTGCAAAGTGTCTCCTTTGTGTGTTGTCCTTAATTTACCAGTCGTCCCTTCCAGGTGGGACTCGAGCCTGAACTCTCCAGATTCAGAGAGGTTGATCTATTTCCCACTGCATGAATGCTGCCAGTGGGCTGACCTAAAATATATGTGACATGTCATGGAAGCAATACCAGAAAGGGGCTGACCCAAAACCCCTTCATGTATTGTTGTGAACATGCTAGTTTATGTTTCGTTTTATGAACATGCCACATGTAGCATGAGTTATCACAAAGAAAAATTCAGAGCATCGTATCACTGCACAACTTGGAGAAAGGAAATGGTTGGGGGAAGTCAGTTGGAAACAATGACAATTATAGATGAGAGGGATTCCAAAAGTAGGGCCAAACGGTTTAAAAAAAGTTACCGCATGCACAGATATTGAGCGAGAACATCAACAGCCGTCTTTGATTTTCCACCGCTGAGAGGATATACTTGATGTACGTGTATGTCCCTGTTGCACTCGTCACCTCTGGATCTACTCTTCATGACTTTTGTCAGCAAGAGCTAAAAGCAGACTGCTGTGGAATGTCTTAAAACCCAGGGAGAAAAAATACTGACCTTTGGATACTCCAATTTCTCTACGTTTTGGACTTTGTGGGCAGCTCTGTGTTAATCCACACTTCGGCTCATTCGTATTTTTTCCTTCTGCATTACAGTAATGTTGAATCAAAGGAGCTCAGCATTTGCTGCTACCACAAACCATATACCTTGTGTAGAAGAAATTATAGAGAGCAACTTAATATGTTGGTATATTTTATGAGTTGCATTGAAGATTCCTGCAAGTCAACCACGTTGTCTGTCCCTCCATCACTGTTTTATTTATGTATTTCTTGTCAGGTTCATATATATTGTGAACCAGGGGTTCCTAACCTGGGGTGCCCACACCCCCAGGGGGTGCGGGAAGGCATTTCAGGGGGTGTGACAAAGAGGGAAAGTATGTAAAGTGAGCATAATCGGAATCCGGTGAGATTATGTAGAAGGTGCAAACATTAATCAAACATTTCCTAGGGCTGCGGGGCATAGAAAAGGTTGAGAAACTATGAGGCATATCTACAAGGGCTGGCGATAAAATTATCGCCGCTTTAGCGTCCGTTTTCGGACGAAAAGCGGTGATAATTTCAACGCCCTATTAGCAAGGACACGCTGACGCGTGAATCCATGCTTCTTCGCCCTTTCCTTATCGCCCAGCTTTGCATCTCTAATGAGATGCAAAGTGGGCGTTCCCCCCCAGAATAACGGGAGAAATGTCGCTAAGCGACATTTCTCCTATTATCAAGGGAATCGCTAACAAGCATAGCGATAAGAAAAGTAGCGATAACCACGGTTATCGCTACTTTCCTTACGCATGCTTTATTTCTGACTTAGCCATGTAATCCAATGGGAGGTGGATTACATGGCTAAGACCACCCTGCCCTATCAGCAAGGTATCGCCGGTCACAGTGCGATTATCGCTGGTTTCCCAGCGATAATCACACTGTTTTCCAGCTATCGCTTGCATTTCTATCGCTTTGGAGATAAGCGTTGCTGATAGCACGCTATCTCCGCGATAGAAAGCAGCGATAGCCGGCGATAATTATCCTAGCGCTAAGTGCGCTTAGCGATAATTATCGCCGGCCCTTGCTGATATGCCCCTATGTTACATAGTGTTGCTTACGCATATGGTGCACACGTGTGGAGACAATTCATAATGGAGAAAATAAAATTCACAACAGTGACAGAATAAAAACATATCTACATTCTCCACAGTTACCGTGACAAGGTAAAACATACTTACATTGCACAAGTTACATAACGGTGCTGTGTTGGCAAGTTAAGAAACATCAGACCGGCTTAGCAAACACTTTGAAACAATGATATACGATTTCTTTTCAGCCCTAGACATGACAGGCTAAATATAAGCGAAGATTTCCTCCTCTCTGGAACTTTCCCTATTTCCTTCGGATGAAGTGAAGTTTTAAGACCCCTTTAAATCCCCCCTCAGCCTCGTCAATGTGTAAACGTTCTGCCCGCCTCCCTGGACCCTGCCGACCCACATACAGGTAATATCCCGAGTCTTTACATTGCCACATAACGAAACACAGCTGCACAGTCAGTCAGGCTTCAGCCCCCCTTTGGAACAGTGAATCCACTGCTCTCTGGGTATCAGCGATGTACTCCAGACCCTCGATACAGGGAAGGTATCACTCACTATGCCTGCTGCATGATCACTCTGTAGTTTGTACACCATAGATCAGTGCTATGATCACTCTTTTGCAATCAAGATAGGCAGCCTCAGGCCAAGTGCTGAACAGGCTCATCTCCTTATTTCAGGAATGTGCACAGTTTGCAAGTACATTATTCTGCCAGAGCCTGTGTGGGTCTGTCCTCTCTCCGACCATCATTGTCCTCTAGACTGAGCCTTTAAGGGAGGTAATAACACAAATAATTGACATGCCCTGTGTTCTAAATCTACATCACTGATGCAGTGGCTTTCAAAATGAAGCCAGACTAGGCCTCAAACCTTTATGAAGAGACCACAAATGCATTTTTGTTTACATCCCCTGCAAATTATGGGATTGTAGTGAAGGCTGCTCCATGTGTACCTCCTCAGTCTAAAAATCCCTGAACTGGTACCCTAAAATGAATTTGTTATCTGTAGATCAAGTGCTCCGCTCATGTTGTGTTGTATTGATGTGTGTCTCCCCACCTGCTTATGGCCACTGGTATGTCTTTTACATACGCCCTCCGCCTTATCGTACTGACGTAGGGTGCCAGGGCATGAATGTGGTCCTTGTTGTATTAAACCTCTGATATACATCAATATACAGAAGCCTACTTAGACACAAATATAAGACATATTTGTTTTTACATTTGTTTTGGGTAATTTGGTAATTTTGCTTCATAATAGTATATTTATATATATCCATATATCTATATATATATATATATATATATTCACTGAAAAAACCATAGATTTTAGGGACAGTTATAGTTAGTTGGACATTGCACTCGTACAAAACCCGTGAAATTCCCCCGTTATAGTTAGTTCAGCTAACTATAACTCGCGCCCCCGCAATGCACTGCTGATGACGTCACATATTACATCACTCATGACATGGTCAGTGACATCACTGATGACATCACTGATGACATCTCAAATGACATCACTGATGACATCATCCAGTGACTGTGTGTTTCTGTAAAGTTTAACTATTTTTAATATATATAGGGAAAGGCGGATTGAAGAATGAGTGGGTGAATAAGTGTCTGTATGGATGATTTAGTAGGTGCGTGACTAACTCTATAAGTGAGTGATTAAACGTATCTTACTGAATGCATGGGATAGTGACTAAACTGGGTGAATGTCTGTATCCGTCTGTCTGTTGCTGTGTAAGTGGCTGCATGGGTTTGTGAATAGCTACATGAGTGTCTATATGAGTTATTGATTGGTTGTCTGAGTAGCTGTATGGGTGCCTGAGTGTTTGTGTGGGTGGGGTGTGTGCGACTCTGTGCGACTCTGTGCAAAGATGTGTGAGTGGGTGATTCACTGGGTGGATGGTTTCAAGAGTGCATCTGTGATAGACTGTATGGGTGGGTAAGTGTGTGTAAGAGTGTGTTAGTGAGTGAATGTATGTCCCAGTGGTACATGTGTGAGTAACTACATATGTGAAAGGCAGTATATATGTGTGTTGGAGTATATAAATAGCTATAAGCGAGAGTGTGTGATTGTGAGAGTGGCTGTATGGCTGAGTGTGTACTTGTGTCAGTGATCGTATAAGAGCGTCAGAATGTGCTAGTATTTGTATGAGTAAGTGAGCTGGTGTGTGTATAACTGTATAGGTGAGTAAATGGCAGTGTGATTAATTATTTGCATGACTAACTAGGTGTGTGAGTACCTCTATGGATGAGTGGCGGTGTGTGAGTGTCTATGTAGGTGTATAAGTGCATATGATAGTCCTGTACTGAGTGACCGTAAGTATGAGTGACTGTACGGGTGAGTGAGTGGATGTGTGTGTAGACCTAAGACTCAGTTAGTGGGTATGTAGTTATTGGTGTTGGAGTGTCTATGGTTTTGCGAATGGCAGTCTGTAATTTAGAGTGGGTGTATCAAAGGTTATATTAGGGTGTGAGGAGGTGCATCAGATTATCACGTGGATGATGTCATCAGTGATGTCATCAGTGATGTCATTTGAGATGTCATCAGTGATGTCACTGACCATGTCATGAGTGATGTAATATGTGACGTCATCAGCAGTGCATTGAGGGGGCGCGAGTTATAGTTAGCTGAACAAACTATAACGGGGGAATTTCACGGGTTTTGTACGAGTGCAATGTCCAACTAACTATAACTGTCCCTAAAACCTATGGTTTTTTCAGTGAATTTGTCAGGTTTTTTAAATGCTAATTTCTAACTATAACGTGCATGAAACCTATGGTTTTTTCTGTGAATTTCAAAGGTTTTTTAAATGCTAATTCCTAACTATAACATGTCTGAACGCTATGGTTTTTTTCAGTGAATTTCAAAGGTTTTGTAAATGACAATTTTTAAATGTATTAATTGTTATATTTATTTTTTTGATACTGATTTACTACATATTTTTAAACTATTTTTAGATATATATTTTTTTAATTACATTGTAATTACATTATACATTACATTACAAAATATACTTTCTCAGAATGAATTACTTTAGTTTAAATACTTTGCAAATAAGCAATAGACTTTTAAGTACAGTAGTTACAGTTGTTGCAATGGGCAACACAATTTCAAACACAATGCAACATTGAGCTCAATGTGAATTTCTAGTTAAATGCAATTAGTTACTTTATGGATTACTTTTCTAACCACAGGACTGGATCCTAGATTCAGTCCTGGGACATCTCCTGTAAACAGTTGAGTAAAAACGTTTTGGTTACAGTAGTGATTTTTAAGGAATATTACTGTATTTTAAAAGTTGACACAGAAACTTTTTCACATAGAATCACCAATGTTATCCTTTGGGAGGAAATTCACTTAGCAGGTAAGTAGTGTTATCGTTACTTTTTCTTACTCAGTGGTGGATCCTGGATCCAGCACTGGTGCATCTCCTGTAAACAGTTGAAAGAATGCGTTTAAGTCATACAGGCGATTTCTAAGGAATATTTGTAGTTTGTGAAAATCGACACTTTGAAACTTTTCTGCTGAAAACCAGACAATGGATTCCTATGGAAGGAAATACAAGTTACTGGTAAGTACGGTTAGAATTACTTTTAAGGGGCAGTGCTGGGCTAAAAGATGCAGCACTGGGTTCTCTCCTGATAACAGGTGAGTAAATCGGAATTCGTAGTTCGGCTGATTTTAGAGGAATATTATAAAGTTCCAAAACTCCACACTTAGAAGAATTTCCAAGTGAAACCAGTCAATGTTAGCCTATAAAAGGAAATTCAAGTTACTGGTAAGTACGGTTAGAATTACTTTTCAGGATCTGTACTGGGCTCAAAGCTGCAGCACTGAGGTCTCTCCTGATAACAGGTGAGTAAATCGGAATTCGTAGTTCAGCTGATTTTAGAGGAATATTATAAAGTTCCAAAACTCCACACTTAGAAGAATTTCCAAGTGAAACCAGTCAATGTTAGCCTATAAAAGGAAATTCAAGTTACTGGTAAGTACGGTTAGAATTACTTTTCAGGATCAGTACACGGCTCAAAGATGCAGCACTGAGGTCTCTCCTGATAACAGGTGAGTAAATCGGAATTCGTAGTTCTGCTGATTTTAGAGGAATATTTGTAAGTTTCAAAAATTGACACTTAGAAACTTTTTCAGCAAAAAGCAGGCAATGATATCCTATGGAAGGAAATTCAAGTTACTGGTAAGTACGGTTAAAATTACTTTTCAGGATCAGTACTGGGCTCAAAGATGCAGCACTGAGGTCTCTCCTGATAACAGGTGAGTAAATCGGAATTCGTAGTTCGGCTGATTTTAGAGGAATATTTGCACAATGGTGAAGGAAGGGGGTGGGGCCTGAGGTGACATGTCTGCAAACACGCCCGTGGCGCGTTTTAAGTTGGGGGATTAAGTCCCCTTGAATCATGAGGGTCCCTGGGGTCCAACTAGCCCACCCTGTACCTCCAGTATGCGCCAGGGAGCTGCCTTGCAGAGAGGTGTTCAGAGGCCACGCCCCTTTTTGCACCTCTCTGAAACGCAGCTCTGTGGCGCTTTCTGGACGTACCTGGTGGGCTAGTTGGCCCCCAGGGACCCTCAGGATTGAAGTGGATTTAATTCCCCATCTTAAAACGCGCCACGGGGCCTGTTTGCACACATGTCACCTGAAGCCCCGCCCCCTCCCTTCACCACTGTGCAAACGCACCCCGTGGCGCGTTTTAAGTTGGGGGATGAAGTCCACTTGAATCCTGAGGGTCCCTGGAGTCCAACTAGCCCACCATGTACCTCCAAAAAGCGCCACAGAGCTGCGTTGCAGAGAGGTGTAAAAAGGGGCTTGGCCTCTGTACACCTCTCTGCAACGCAGCCTCCTGGCGCATACTGGAGGTTCCTGGTGGGCTAGTTGGCCCCCAGGACCCCCAGTATTCAAGGGGAATTCGTTTCCCTCTGCAAACGCGCCAGGGGGCGCGTTTGCAGAGTGCTGCAAGAAGGGGCGTAGCCTCCGGCGCCATGCCGTCTTTTTGTTTTTTTTTTGTTTTAAGAAGGGGGGCTGTGTGGCCCCCCTTCTTTCTCTAATATTTTGGCCCTGGGGACCCCATCCCCCAGGGCCTGACCCCTTTTTAAAAAAATAAACTATTAGTTTTGAAGGGTGCCGCGTGGCCCCCCTCCCGAGGCCATAATTGGCCCCGGGGACCCCATCCCCCGGGGCCTGGCCTTTTTTATTTTTTTTATTTTACTTTTAGGAGGGGGGCTGCTTTGCCCCCCTCCTTAGGCCATTTATGGCCCCGGGGACCCCATCCCCCCGGGCCGGCCTTTTTTTTTCTTTATTTATTTCTGAGGAGGGGGGCCACGTGGCGCCCCTCCCGGGCCTCTTGTAGCCCCAGGGACCCCATCCCCCGGGGCTGGCCCTCTCCGTTGGGGACCGTGGGGGGGTCCCCAATACCCCCACGGTCCCAGCCGCCTCCCCGCGTCCTGCGGGAGCCGGCATTGCTTTTCCACATGGGGAGCTGCTGACATGCAGCTCCCCATGTGGAAAAGCAATCTGCTTTGCTTCATTGAAGCGAGAGCAGGTTTGCCTGCTCTCGCTTCAATGAAGCAAGCAGTTTGTAATGGCAGGACGGGAGCCGCGAGGCTCCCGCCCTGTCATTGCAAACTACAGTGTCCCGGGGGTAGGCACCCCGGGACACTGCAGGAGCCGGCCCTGGGGGTGGCGGTCCCCAGGGCCATCAATGGCTCCAGGAGGGGGCCGCGCGGCCCCCTCCCATCCAAATGCACAGCCCTGGAGGTGGTGGTCCCCGGGGCTTGGGGGTCCTTAACGGACCCCCTAATTTACATGTTAGTGCCCCGGGGAGGTGGCGGTCCTCGGGGCATGTGGGGGGGCTCGAGCCCCCCCACACAGGTTATTTCAATTAAAAAAAAGAAGCCCCGGGGGGTGGCGGTCCCCGGGGCTTGGGGGGCCTTAGAGGCCCCCCACATAAAACATAAACCCACCCCTGCATGCCCCCGGGATTTGGCCCACCCGGGGGCAAAATAGCATCGAAGCGCGGGAGACCACGCTTCGATTTTTTTTATCGGCTGGATCCGCGCACCCAGCGCGTTTTTGCCGATTTTTCCAAAGCAGCCGGCCCCCTTTTCGCGTTTTTCGCGTTTTTCTCACTGCTTTCTTGTGCCTCGGTTCTACCGAGGGACAAGATGGCTGCCAACACTTCCTGGTTTGGAGTGTTGACAGCCAATTAGCATGCAGCTCGTGATCGGGAGGGTGCGCGGATCCACCGCGGCCATAGATATCGAAACTTTTATTTTGGATTTTCTCAGTAACTACTGAACGGATTTACACCATTTTTAAAAAGGGTTCTGTCCGAGCCAAGCACTACCTTTTTGCCAAATTTGGTGTAATTCCGTTCAGCAGTTTTTGCTGTAGCCTTGCATAAAGTTTCCTATGGGAAATTGATTTTTTCACTCTTATTTTTTGAATTTCTCCGCAACTACTGAACGGATTTACACCATTTAAAAAAAAGGTCGCTTTCTGAACCAAGCGCTACCTTTTTGCAAAATTTGGTGTAATTCCGTTCAGCAGTTCGGGCTGTAGCCGTGGCTAAAAGTTCCTATGGGAATTAACATGGAGAAAACACGTTTTGGGACCCCCATTTTTTCTCGGCCCCCGCTTGATGAATCACCCCGAAACTTTCAAGTCAGGAGCGGACCGGAGCGCCCCACTAGTTTTGAAAATTTCGCGATGATTCGTCAAACGACGCCAAACTTATTGGGAATAGAATGTTGCGGATTTCCTATGGATAAAAGGTCCTAACTATAACTATCTACTGGCGACCGCCAGTAGATAATATATATATATATATATATATATATATATATATATATATATATATATATATATATATCCTAGCTCCAAAGTCTGCCAGTGTTCTCGCACTCGTAAGCGGGTGCACAGTGGCGAGGGCAGTCTTGCATGTTACATCCATCCACAAAGAAATTACCAGCACTCACGGGGGTTAAATCCACCTAAGGATTTATTTAGCACACAAAATCCAACAAACGCGTTTCAGCGGCTCGCCTTCCTCAGTGTTGGCGGCCGCTGCGTTCGCGCCTCATTTTATTAAAAAAACAGTCCATTATTGAATGAGAGTCAGGCAGAGTTAAACACTCCCAGGGTCAGGCAGGACATAGCACGTGCCATTACTAAGTGGTTAAATACAATTTAAGCGATTGCTCGTTCAAAGTACAGATTTAGCATTTAAACATTGCAACATTGCGGCAAGCGGTGCAGCCTACTCTCGGTGCGTGAAATACTGCCCTGAATGGGCTTACATATCTAACTCACATATATGCAGAGGTTGGCAAAATGACAGTGTAACGACATGACAAAATCCTTTCACCTCGCGCACTCTACATGAGCGGAAGAGAGCTACTCGTGCCAACTGCAAGCGATACACTATTCCCCTGCACAAATGTGCAGACGTGATAAAATATATCAGGTCCTCCTGAGGTAAGGTTACGTTATTACAAAAATGTATAGTCATTGACTCCGATCATGCCCTGTATGGGCTATACTGCCAACCCCTAACAATGGGTCATACTCTCCACATTTCTGAGTGGGCCCACTTGCACCATATGCCTGCACTTTACTGGTGAAGCATTCTGCATATATATGCATATGAATAAGATCCTGCATGGTCCTAATCATGTGTGCATGTAGTTCACTCCCTGTGCCCTTTATTCTTCAACACGGGTTCTCCCAGATGACTCCTCGCTCTGCTTCCCCTTCTCCCTTCTCTGGACATTTTCATACAATTATACATATTTACAAATGCACCCCAAGTTCCTCACCCATATTCAGGCCCAATGGTGACCTAGTCACCATATCAAGAATATACTGCGACTCTGGTCTCCTCAGCCTCTTCTCTCTGTCACCCCCTCAAAAGTCTCGTGCTGCATGATCAAGGCAGAAGTATCTTAGGAGAAGCCTGTTGCTATTGTGGTGTGCCTGAAAATGCCTCGCGACAGGATAGCTGCAGTCTTTGTTCTGAATTGCTCTCCGATGTTCTAAAATGCGAACCTTCGCTGGATGTATTGTGCTTCCTACATACCGTAGGTCACACGGGCATGTCAGGCAATACACCACAAATGGCCATTTCCTTTCTCTTGTGCGGTCTGTTGGTCTCCGTCAGTACCATCATCTTCAATTCGTCTGTTACGATTTCATAAAACAGATCAATTTTATTGCCAACTGGTAACTGGGGGCAAAATTTGGACTTCAGCTTACATCCACTCCTGGATGTCATGTCTGTTGGAATTTCAAGATATTCGCAAAGATCCCTTTCTGATAACAGTTCAATTGGTGGACTTTCCAGCCCCAGTGCTACTCTTTCCAAACTTGTTAGGGATTGTAGTGTGCTCCGATCATTAACCGTGATAATGGAAGGTTCTACATTGGGTTTGGCTTTGTTAACCTTGTTATCCCATTCCTTGTCCTTTTGTGAGTAGTATTTCTTAAGTTTGAACTTCCTTGTGAATTTATAAAAATCTATTCTCGTGCCTACAAAGTCAAATCCAGCATTTGGACAGAAGCTGAGTCCTTTATTTAAAAGGGTCCTATGGTTCTCATCAATAGTCTTTTGGGAGAGATTGATAATCAAGTTGCTGTCTTGTGCTTTAGCTTTTATGAGCGCTTTTTGTTTTGTGCTCTTCTTCCTCTTTCTGTACCTCCCCTTTGATCTTCTTGTTTTGCGGGGTTTTCTGGGTTATATTTACTTTTCCCCTTCCTTTTCGTCTCGTTGTCAACTGGAAAAGCCTCGTTTCCCCTGAGAAATCCAGCCGGGGAGGGATGTGGTGGGCTCCTCGTCCCCCGAACTTGCTTCGGAACTCTCTACACTTGAGGCCTCTGACCTGATATCGGTGGTATTGATTGCTGCAGTTTGTTTGGTGTATAAGTAATATAAATATATATATATACCCAGTTTTTGATTGTATTTAGGAAGCCTGCAGAACTTGTTTCATCTTTCCATGCATGTCACTCATATCATCTTATCATAGATATTGTGCCGTCCACTTGTTTATCTGATTATTTATTTCAGGTAATTTATCTAGCACCATTAAGTCACCATTCCTGCAAAACAGCAGTAGAGAGAGTGGCAGGAACCGACACAGAGGTGCAAGACTTGGCATCACCCCCCACTCTTCTGTGGTATTTCTTTTACTGCCCCTGTCTGTGAGCGGAGAGGCGCTCTAGTGAAGAAGATGGCGCACTAGCACGCTGCTCCTTTTCCTTGTGCTTTCTTCAGCAGGTGTAGCTAATATCCAAGATTGTATACAGCAGATCCTGTGTGCTTACCTGCATGCTTACTTTCCTGTGTAAGGCCATCCTAAGGCCACACATGGTGATCTGTGTCTCAACTGGAAGTGTTCCACCGAATCACCCCGACATTTTCCACATCACATCACAAATGCACGTGCTATTGTAGGGCATCGTGGTCTCCATCATGTGTGCCATGTGCTGCTTCTTGGCCTCTGTGCTCCAACTCTCTCTGCATCATCACAGGAGTGTCTACTCAACAGTGTAGACCATCCAACCCCTATTGCTGCATTATGAAGAGCTGCACTGCCTCAGTGCAGAGCCGAGTCCCTGTTTTTTGCGTTTGTGGTGCCTAAAGTTCATACATATAGCTTTGTATTCCTCCATTTTAATAGAGAAGCTTTAACCATCAAAAGTTGTAAACAGAGGACCAGCCATTGATTGCTGTATCAGAACGTCTGCTTTGCATACATTAACTTAGAAAAAAAGGAGTTATGATACGGCCCCTGCATATCTGGAACCCCTGTTAAAGGGGCCTGTTTACCTGACTGGTGGTTGCACAATCTTAAGTCTGTCAATGGAGATAACAAAGAGGGAGCCTTATGATGGTCCACTCAGAATCCCCTTCTTAAGGGGGGAGGGGTGGTCACATTTAAAGAAACAAATTGTAACAGCGGACTTACACTTACGCTTTATGGAATTACAGCAAGCATCAGTGGGTTTAAGGACAATTAGCTACAGATATCTAGGGCATTATTGTCACATTCAGTGCTCGGGTTCACGCTTCATTCAAACAATACATATGTACTTCTCTTTGAGCCTGATTCACAAAGCTGTAACTGTGAGTTTATTTTACTAATAGTAATTTTTCGACTGTGGCGACTCCGCACATAAAAAGGTAGGTTTGTCCTATCTTTTTTATGTGCGGAGTCCCCGCAGTCGCAAAATTACTAATAGTGAAGAAAAAAATTAATTCACTGTGAATACCAAAAATATAGTAAACTTACACGTAAGTGTAAGTTTACTTTTGTGAATCAGACCCTTTCACAATAAGCATTCCTCTTGATGTAAGGACGTCCTGATTTTTGCTTGAACCGGCCAGATAGTCATACTGGGATAATAAATGTGATGGCATCCTACATAAGGATGAGCGTAAGCGGTACAATTTTTGAGAGTTTTTTTTAAATTTACGTGAAATTATCCATATTGCACGATAAGTACTTGGACTACAAAATGTAACTCGAGGGTATATACCTCGCGTACGACAGTCATGCACTGAATCTGCCGGAGGCTGACTTGAGGAGAATATGTCGGGCACCAGTGGTGTTATTGTTGCTGCCAGAAGACATCTTTTCGTTCGAGTCTTCCAGGGGCAAACATAACACAACATTGCTCACCGGCAGAGTTTTCTGTGCAGTTTTACACCTTAAAAGAAATCCCAGCCCTTATTGTCGTAGATGTTTTGATAGGCCTTAGATAACACATTTCCAGATGTTTTCATTATACACTTGCAAACTTGACCTAGCTCCATATTTGGAAATGTGAACTTCATCCTTGAATGACCTCCATTGATGTGTTTTGCATGACCCATGTGGGTGTTTCCAGTCGGTCATTAAGTAACTTCAAACAGTTTAAGGCAGCTGTGTCTGTGCATTACACAGCAGCAGAGGATCATTAAGTGCAAACAACCTGTGAAGTCAAATCAATAAAACTCTCTTTGAGAGGCCTCCGGTGGGTCAGAAAGATAGATCATTGCACAGTTGTAATTGGAGAGTCCAGCTGCAAAGCTAACTGGAGTGCCTGTTGACCATCCTTTCCTTCTGCATGAACTTATAAATATACACTGACGAGTGACTCGACTATAGTTGTGTTTGATATTTTAGACATTACCTTTGTACATTATTCTCGAAGAAGTGTCATAATGGCAGGTGAAAACGTACCATCATTAAAATGCATTTCCTTACAATATATAGGAGAATATTAGATGTTTATAAACTTGTGAAATTTATTTTACCAATATCAGCACATTCGGGATCCGGACATCAGAGCAAACCTTCTCATGTTTTATTACACGAGGGTGGTGATGTTGCAAGGCAACAATCATGTAAAGTGGAACAAATCAGATGGTTGTCTTCCCTCAAAAGCTGTGAGGGAAGATGGTGCATGCTGGTTCAGTTTCATTAGGGTACTAGCAACGGTGCACAGTCAAAATATCGAGTTTTAAATATCGACCTACATTAATATCGAGTTTTAAATATCGTAGGGACAGAATATCGACATCAAGAATATCGGTGACCAGAATATCGACCTGAAGGTAAGAAATATTGGAGCATATTAGCAAGACCGGCGATAAAATTATCGCAGTTTTAGCGGCAGGAAACTGCCGCTAAAACGGCGATAATGGGCTTGATAATATGCGTTATGGAATTCCAATAGAGCCCAGGTTAGATGTGCAGGACATCTAACCTGGGCTTCTATTGAATTCCATAACGCATATTATCAAGCCCATTATCGCCGTTTTAGCGGCAGTTTCCTGCCGCTAAAACGGCGATAATTTTATCGCCGGTCTTGCTAATATGCCCCATTGTTTTTGTTAATATCGAAGTTGTTAATATCGATAGTAAAAATATCGATGTTAATAATATCGATGTTTATGTTAGTGTTATGTATTTTAGTATGTATTTTATATGTATGTGTTCCACATGTTTTGTTATGTTTTGTATTATTTTTTTAAATATATGTATTAATTGTTTAGAAGTTAGTAATTTTTTTTAAAGTAAATTTTGCGTTTTAGTACCGTAGCGGGTTGTGGGTTTATAGGGGAATACGGTCGGAAGTAATTTAATTATAGTAAATTAATTCATAATTTTTAGAAATTATTAATTATTTTTAATTAAATTTTGCATTTTAGTTCTGTAGCGGGTTGTGGGTTTATAGGGGAATAGAGTGGGAAGTAATTTAATTGTAATTAAGTAATTATTAATTTTTATTTATTGTTATTGATATTTAATTTATTGTTAATTAATTATTAATTGGTAATTAATTTTTATTAATTAATTAATTGATAAATATATTAATTGTGTTAATTCAGTTTAGGAGTGGGTTGTGTGTTTATAGGGGAATAGGGTGGGAAGTCATTTATTCTAATTAAGCAATTATTTATTCATAAATATTGGTATTGATAATTAATTTATCGTCCATTAATTATTAATTGGTAATTAATTTCTATTAATTATTATTTATTGTTATTGATAATTATTTTATTGTTAATTAATTATTAATTGTTCATTAATTTTTTATTAATTGCTTAATTGCTTAATTGATAATTATATTAATTGTGTTAAATTTTATGTGGAGTGGGTTTTGGGTTTATTGGGGAATAGGGTGGGAAGAAATGTAATGTTATTAAAGTAATTATTAATTTTCATTTATTGGTATTTATAAATAATTTATTGTTAATTTATTAATAAATTATTATTTAATTAAAACAATTATTTAATTGATAAGTATGTTATTTTTAACCCCTACGCTATCCAACACTTTCCCTACTGTTGCACTCTCTGGAGTGGGAATAGTAATTTTACCCCTACGCTATCCAACACTTTACCTACTGTTGCACTCTCTGGAGTTGGAATAGTAATTTTCCCCCCTATGCTATCCAACACTTTCCCTATTGTTGCACTCTCTGGAGTGGGAATACTAATTTTTACCCCTACGCTATCCAACACTTTCCCTACTGTTGCACTCTCTGGAGTGGGAATAGTAATTTTTACCCCTATGCTATCCAACACTTTCCCTACTGTTGCACTCTCTGGAGTTGGAATAGTAATTTTTACCCCCACGCTATCCAACACTTTCGCTACTGTTGCACTCTCTGGAGTGGGAATAGTAATTTTTACCCCTACGCTATCCAACACTTTCCCTAAGGTTGCAATTACTGGAGTGGGAATAGTAATTTTAACCCTTTTGCTATCCAACACTTTCCCTACTGTTGCACTCTCTGGAGTTGGAATAGTAATTTTTACCCCTACGCTATCCAACACTTTCCCTACTGTTGCACTCTTTGGAGTGGGAATAGTAATTTTTACCTCTACGCTATCCAACACTTTCCCTACTGTTGCACTCTTTGGAGTGGGAATAGTAATTTTTTTCCCTCCGCTATCCAAAATTTTTCTGTATTGTTTTACTTAATGTTGTGTATAACTTATTTTACAAAAATTAAAAATATTGTAATTTTTTTAATTTGTTAAATATATTTTTAAAATGTTTAATAATAATATTTTTGTATGTGTATGTCTGTATTTATAATTTATAAAATATTTTTAACAATTTATAAGTTATTAAAATAATTATTTATGAATATTATTAAGTAAGTATATATATTATATTTTATATGTATATGTTTAATTTATTTTAACATATGTATCAGTTTTTATTTTTAAAATTTTTTAAATAATTTTAACTACATTTCTTTTAATTATATGTATTTTTTACTTTATTTTAGATTTTTTTAACATTTAAAAAAAAACATATTTTTTATAACGATATTTTTTACATCGATATTTAATTTTCGATATATTTGTACTTACCATGATGTAGATAGGATGTCGATATTCTTGACTTCGATATTTAGGCTCCGATATTTTTGTCGTCGATATTTTGTCAGTGATTCACTAGCAACATAGAGAAAATAATTAGGGTCTGGCATAGTTTTTATTACGCTGGCGTATGTTCGATAATTCTGCATTACTGTTTGATGCAGAATTATCAATAATAATGCAATTACGCCAGCTGGTGTAATTAAGAGCAATTTGAGGGAAAGCAATCCTACCGGAAAAGCACATTCAGCGACCGAGAGTGCCCGCTCGCTGTTTGTGCTCTGCTGCATTTAACATTATTTCTTAATGCAAAATGCATGCTGCATTTTGCGCTATGAAAATACCGCTAGATACCAGGAGTAAGTTGGGGGTAGAATTCTACTCCAGCAACACATTTAATGCTATTTCTTAGTGCAAAATGCCTTCTCGATTCCATTTGACACACTAGTCAGACATTTTGAGATAAAAAAAATAACACTTAGAGGTCGATTCCAATGTCGCCAAAAGTGCCTTCCCAATGCTATTCGTAGGCTTACCTTACGTCCGACCCATATCCGGAGCTTTTCCCTACAAACTAGCAAGTACGATGCGTATAACAGGCAAATCTCCGACCGAATCATCCGCTCCGATTCATGCACTATGTCAGTAGCGAACAGGCTCAGGAAACACGGAAAGCGAGTCGTACGGAGGCGCAACCTAACCAATTTCCGGATACGCAAGTACGATGCGTCCCCAATACGCGTCGCACAGGGCGCCGGCTCCAGCATGTCACAGCATCCGGACGAGGCGTATGAATGAAAGCTCCAAGTCGCGCCAGAACACGATCAACGGGGACGAGACGGAGCAGCCATGTATCCAATCGCGCATGTCTTCCCTATACTGTACGCCCATCGTTACCGACGCACACGACGCAGAAGGTAAGTTAGACACCTACCACACACCAAAATGTCATGAGTACACGAAAGGAAACACCACCATAGGGGGGTGGATGCTTATCCCAAATAGCATATCCCACCCATAGGGGGGTGGATGCCTATCACTCCCAGTATTGTCCACCCATAGGGGGGTGGATGCCTATAATTCACAGTATTGTCCACCCCATAGGGGGGTGGATGCCTATCACTCACAGTATTGTCCACCCCAGAGGGGGGTGGATGCCTATCACTCACAGTATTGTCCACCCCATAGGGGGTGGATGCCTATCACTCACAGTATTGTCCACCCCAGAGGGGGTGGATGCCTATCACTCACAGTATTGCCCACCCCATAGGGGGTGGATGCCTATCACTCCCAGCATATCCCACCCATAGGGGGTGGATGCCTATCACTCACAGTATTGTCCACCCCATAGGGGGTGGATGCCTATCACTCCCAGTATTGTCCACCCCATAGGGGGTGGATGCCTATCACTCACAGTATTGTCCACCCCAGAGGGGGTGGATGCCTATCACTCACAGTATTGCCCACCCCATAGGGGGTGGATGCCTATCACTCCCAGCATATCCCACCCATAGGGGGTGGATGCCTATCACTCACAGTATTGTCCACCCCATAGGGGTGGATGCCTATCACACACAGTATTGCCCACCCCATAGGGGGTGGATGCCTATCACTCCCAGCATATCCCACCCATAGGGGGGATGCCTATCACCCACAGTATTGTCCACCCCATAGGGGGTGGATGCCTATCACACACAGTATTGCCCACCCCATAGGGGTGTGGATGCCTATCACTCCCAGCATATCCCACCCATAGGGGGGTGGATGCCTTTCACACACAGTATTGTCCACCCCATAGGGGGGTGGATGCCTATCACACACTGTATTGTCCACCCCATAGGGGGGTGGATGCCTATCACTCACAGTATTGTCCACCCCATAGGGGGGTGGATGCCTATCACTCACAGTATTGTCCACCCCATTGGGGGTGGATGCCTATCAGAATGACCATCCCCACGCATAGGGGGCAGGATGCCCATCAACACCAGGATACACACACATAGGGAGACTAAGCAAACCACCCCCTCTACCATCTTTGCAACATTGCATGTTTGTATGTGACAAATGCTCACAACACAGATTGTGGCAGTGGACATTCAATGTGACTCACAACACATGTGTGCCCAAAATGTTAATGTGTGTCACTAATATCCTGCTGCAACTGATCACTGTTGTAATGGGACATAAACCCCCCATCACCACAGTGACCAAAAGGTCATTGTGTACATGAAAATAACAGCATCTTCAAAACAGCATGCATGAGTCCGTGTCCAAATTGCACAAGCAATGTTGTGGCAATGTAGTGGTTGTGTCACATACAAACATAGATTTGGTTTGGCAAATATTGCCGTGTATCACAAGAACACCCCCTGCCATGTGCAGACAAGCAATGGCCATGACCCTTGACAATGACTCCAGTGAACAGTTAGACAATGTGCAAAGTGAGCACCATGAGGAATACACACACATCAACACCAACAGACACACACACTAAGGAATCCTGTGGAGACTGTAGATGTTATGTGAACAAGTCCCATACCATGTCAGCAATGGGAGATACCAAACATGATGAATGTGCAGGCCGATGAGCCAGGAGACACAGGGACACTAGGGTAAAACCTCCCAAAAACATACTGCCAATGGCCGGGAAAAGACATAACAGTGCAGTGGTGCCGTAGCACAAACACAGACACCATTACAATAGCAAGTTCATGATACACATCATCAACATCATGTACATAATATGCAACACCACTGGATAACAAAAAAGCTTTATTCAGCAATAAAATATATATGAATGTTCATGCCACGATGCAAAAAGGCCAATGGCCAGTCCATCAAAGAGTCCAACCAGGGTAACAGGTGAAAACTTGTCATCCATTTATTGCCTGCACTGCTATGGACCAGGGACATCTCACCCCTTGGAGGGGCATACATAGTGGCAGGCCAGGCACCGCAGGGACAGGATCAGGGGACAGGAGAATGGGGCAGGGGAGGTGTGGTGGGTGCAGGAGTGACGCCAGCAACTGCAGTGGAGGGGTCTGACACAGTGGGCGTCGTCACCACTGCTGGGCACAAGTCAGAAGTGGGGTTTACCTGCACCCCTGCAGTGTGCGGGACAGATGTGGTGGACGGGCTCTCAACTGCAGTGCCCAAATCAGACGGGTGGGATGTCCCTCCTACTGCAGTGCCAACATCAAGAGGAGTGAAATGGGGTTCAGATGAGGTGGGCAGGACAGAGGGGGGAGACATGGTTTCCACACCAGTGGCAGGAACAGGCTGAGCATGTGAGGCGGGGGTGGAAGTGCATGTGGAAGGGGGAGGGCCTAAGCATCCTGGGTATGCGGTATGGGTGTGTGGGTGAACCTGGTGCAGGGAATGGCCGTAGGACCTGTGTATTGGCGTCCAGGGTGCTGCAGGATGGAGAGTGTGAGGTGGAAGCCTGTGCTTTTGGTGGTGTCTTACCCTTCCTGGTCTGGGGAGACTTGCGGGTGGGGGCCTCAGTGTCCATGCACCTGGGGGAGGGTGTCCGTTTTGCAGGGGAACTCCCCTCTGTGCGTGGTGACTTCCTCTTCCCCTTGTAAGTTGGAGCAGATGGTTCTGTGGTGAAGAGGCCAAGGTCACAGAGGAAGAGCTGCTTGGAAGTGGGGGCAGTAGGTGAGGCAAGGGAAGGTGTTTTGGAGGGAGAGGCATCTGAAGAATGCGGAGTGCTTGTGGATGCCTGTATGTGTGTCTGTGACCCATCCCCTGTGTGTGTGCCATCAGTCCCCGGAGTGTGCATGCTTGTGGATTGAGACTTTGGCTTGCGTGTCTGTGTGCAGCCATTGCCTGATGTGGTGCGTGCATGTGCGGGTGTGTGTGTCTGTTGGACAGGCAGGGGAGTGGTGACTGTGGATGTGGCAGAGGTAGCATGGGTGAGGGCCTGTTGGAGGAGGAGCCTGAATGGTCCGATGTAGGGCAGACATGTTTGATGAGATGCCCTCCATGAAGGACACCAGTTGTGTCAACAGACTGGTGTGGGAATGGAGGACACTCAGCATCGCTGTCTGACCTACATGGAGCTGCTTCAGTAAGTCCACAGACTCCACACTCAGGGCAGCAGGGGAGACAGGGGCAGGTGGTGCGGTGCCTGGCACAAAGGAGACATGCTCCCTTACACGGGAGCCTCCACGGACATCTGGAATGGGAGCAGAAGGGAGGGTGGAGATGGTGGTGGTGGCGGGGCCAGACCTGCTAGGTGTTGTCTGGGGGCTGCTGGCACCCGCCTCCACAAGGGAGTCATCACTGAAGCTGGCGTGTTCCTCAGCCGAGGTGGATGTAGCCGAGGTCTCCTCAGTGTGGCCCCCCTCTCCCTCCGTTCCACTGGGTCCCTCCGAATCCTCTGCAGCGGACCCTGTCTGGCGCTCTGGCTCCTCATGGTCCGTGGAGCTGTCTCCTCCAGTGTCCGTAGATGTAACTGCAAATGAACAGGGTAAACAGAGAAACATCAGTCACCCTTATAGACATCACACATCACAGTCAGAACAGCACATGACAGCGCACGTTTGTGCATCATTTGCAGTAAATACTCTTAAGTGCAGACACATATTTGTAAAACACACATGTCAGTCTGCCAGCAACCATGCCCATCATATCCTACATGTCCATGGAGACATCAGTCTGGTGCATGTAGCCAGACACTATTCATTTGTGCACACATGCACCACATAGACAGTTGTCTGAACTGCAGGATTTGTGATGGAAATGTGTCAGTACACACATATACCATCTCCTGCCACTGAGTGTGTACATGTGTCAGGTAAAGGGATGGCCAAAGTAATTGTCAGTAATATGGATATGCTTCCTTCACCACACACCATGATGTGCTCATGTCTTGCTGGACGATGCCACAATTGAGTGCATGGAGGACAACTTCCATCACTGCAGGATACACTAGAGCAAATTAAACAACATGCTACAGGGCAGTCTGGGTAATCAGTCATTTCTGCCTTCTGTCACTGGGGCAGTGCATCACAAAACCAACAGTCTGCACTGTATCTCAATCATGTAGTTGTGGGGAATATAAGCCCTGCATCTGTCAAGTGCACATGTTGCCCCACTGCTACCCACATGTTAAGGCAAATGATGATCCCACGTCCAACAATTGCCACAGTAGAGTGACAGCAAGCACAAGTCTGGCAACATGAGCACATCACAGTCTGATGACAATGAAGTATAGCTGCCTGCACTTAAAGTTTGGAAACACCATCAGGCACAGTCAAGTGATTACACACCGATGTTTGACCCCATCGTGAAGATCCAACAGCCACATGTCAGCTGTCTGATCACCCAAAAATAATTGACACCCCAGGAGTCTAAAAAGCTAGCCCACTCCACAATGAGACAGAGGCTGACACCTGATTGCACATTGCACATGCATTCAATTTACTTTGACACACATGATTAGGAGAACTGAGTGTACACCATGACCGGAGTAGACATACCTGACCTGGTCCATGTGCAACATGGGATTAGCCCGAACAGTAGGCATGTGTCCATGCATGTGTGACACACATGATGGACATACTTCAGAGATTACAACATTGTCACACATGCTGCATATGTGTGTGGGTAACACCCCAGACACATATGGCGAGGCAGAGCATCAACTAGGACACGTATGTATGGCCCACACAGAGTGCATGTCACATATCTGTCAATGTGCAGATACATGTCAATAAATTCCACACTCATGAAGGCTAATACATACTGCCGGTAGCAGATGCGGTCCCCCACATCAACCTTGGACAACAGCAGGCCCCCCGTGAGACATGTCACTGACTGAAAGGGACACACCTGTGTATCAGATGAGGAAGGGCCATTACAGAAATAATGGACATGATTCTAGTTCAAGCAGACAGACAAACTGTGGTAGCGTAACCAGGCTGAAGGAATGCAAAGATCATGTTAGACACAGTTCACAGACAAGGCATGCACTTACCCCCTCCTTGCTGCTGTCTGGCCTTTAACAGCCCAACCAGGTCAGGGAAGACCACTGGCAGAATCCGGCGCATGTGGGGGGTCAGGGTCCAGTTTCCGCCCCTACAGCGAGGAGGCGACAGCTTCAGCAGGACTCTAGCAATGCGTCTGCTCCAGCCACTTAGGTCCTGCCACCTCTTCTGGCAGCTGCGGATGCGACGCCTGTGGACCCCCACAGATCAAACTGCCCTGGGAATGGTCAGCCAGATCTCCTGTTTCTGTTCGGCATCAACCTGTGAGGATGACAAAGTTAAAGGGCCATTAACACACATACAACATGTTTGTGCATCACACAGTTGGATAAACATGTGCTTTTCACAAGGGCATCTGATGTACACAGGTAGTGCAACTATGTGGATGGACACTTGTCCTGCATCACCAACATGGAACCATTGCCTGGGTAGTATGACCGTCTCTAAATGCACTCTCACAGCACAGTACTTGTTCAGTGCAGGTACCTGCACACTTTGGGTGTGACAACTACTGAGTGAACATGCTAGCCAATGCTTCACACAATGCCATTAGTGCTAGTCAGACAAGATGCACAATAAGAGAGGATGTGGACTGCACACTCACCTGCTCCCCTGGTTTCCCATACAGCTTGCTGTACTGTGGTAGGAGGCTGTCCAGCAGGGCCTTGTTTTCCTCCTCTGTGAAGGCTGGGGCCCTCTCCACAGTACGTGCCATCCTTGGAGCCAGAGGATACAGAGACAGCAGCAGTGGTAGCAGAGATGTCTATATGGAGCATTCAGTGCAGGCAAGTGAGCTCTCAGGGCAAGACACAGCCTTATATTTGTGCTGCAGAGGCAGAATCGGTCCCATGCGTACAAAGGGATAGGTCCGACTCGTTCGCATCCTATGAATTAGTCCAATCCATGAGATAGGACGCATCGGACACGCCTACCGCAACTTTCAAAATACCTGCATCATGACAGTTTAGATTTTGATACATTTGTTCTAAAAGTTAACCGAATCGTACCCTACGCGAATCGTGCACGATGCAAAATGCGCGTCTGTCACCATGACGACCAATAGGCAACCAGTGCGTCCGGCTCGGTCAGGATGTGGCAGACGCGTGCATTGAAAACTCACCCGCGTCGAACAGCATTGAATCAAGCATGCAATCTGTCAGTCCGGCTCGGTCAGGAGGTGGCAGACGCGTGTATTGAAAACTCACCCGCGTCGAACAGCATTGAATCAAGCATGCAATCTGTCAGTCCGGCTCGGTCAGGATGTGGCAGACGCGTGTATTGAAAACTCACCCGCGTCGAACAGCATTTAATCAAGCATGCAATCTGTCAGTCCGGCTCGGTCAGGAGGTGGCAGACGCGTGTATTGAAAACTCACCCGCGTCGAACAGCATTGAATCAAGCATGCAATCTGTCAGTCCGGCTCGGTCAGGAGGTGGCAGACGCGTGTATTGTAAACTCACCCACGTCGAGCAGCATTGAATCAAGCATGCAATCTGTCAGTCCGGCTTGGTCAGGAGGTGGCAGACGCGTGCATGCAATGCCCACTCATCAACTCAGACAATGTATGTATGAATAATGGCATGCTGTATGCCCTGTGTGGATGGAGTTTTGCACATGTCAAATGGGACAGACACAATAGACAAGACTACTCACATTATGATCCTGGCTTACAGTGCAACTATAGCAGTGATTGTGAGGGACATGACTAGTGTGAGTGACCACTCCACAGATCATCCTCCTATGCTTGGCCACTGTCCCAGGGAATCATTGTGTTGTGTAGGTCATACATCACATCATGACAATGTCCAGACCATAACAGTGTTGTGCATGGTGACAAGCTGTCTGTATGTAGTGTTGTTGCTAGGTCGTAATACCTTGTCCATGTCTGTGTACATTCAATGCATGTGCTATTTGACCTAAGAATCTATGGCTGATACTTAATTGTCTGTGTGTTGTGCATGTTACAATTGATCACATGGAGAGTGTCAGAGAACAGTGAGTAGTCACAGTACTACACAGGATTATTTGGTAATATATGAAATAATTGTGTGTATGTTCATGCTCACATTGCTGTAATTTCTGGATTAGGTCAACCTCAGACATTTGACTTCACTGTGGCATCATTGTAAGTGCCACGCAATCTGTTGATACTGTATTACTTGAAGTTTAATTCATATAGTAATATGTGTACATACTTTGTCATGTGTTCCTCAGGGCACCAAATGTCCACAGACCCTTCCCGGATCTTGAAACCATGGTGGAGCGTGAGTGCATGAGGAAATACAGGTTCACAAGGGCATTAATTTCGGAATTGACAGACCAGATGTCACCACACTTGCTACCTGGACGCACATATCCCTTTGCCCTGACCCCCAAGGTGAAGGTGATGGCGGCACTCCATTTTTTTGCCACAGGTTCATTCCAGTTTACTGTGTCTGATGCTGGTGGGATGTCCCAGACGATGTTCAGTCGAGTGCTCTGGGATGTGTGTGAAGCCATGTTGAGGTTCCTCGACCTGTACATACATTTTCCCACACCGCCACAGTTCCGTGCCATTAAGGATGACTTTTATGCCCTGGGACACATGCCACATGTGATTGGATCGATTGATGGGACACATGTGGGTTTGGTTGCACCACGAGCCCATGAACAGGTTTACAGGAATCGTAAACACTTTCATTCAATCAATGCCCTTGTGGTATGTCTGGCGGACCAGATCATCTCCCATGTATGTGTGCATTTCCCGGGATCTGCACACGACGCATACATAATGAGGATGAGTCGGATCCCCCAGCTGATGTCCCAGTTCATGAATGAGCGTGCCTGGCTTGTTGGTGTGTCAAGTTGTCAGTGTCAGTTGTGTGATCATTGTCTGTCATGTTGTACCCTGTTGTTGCTCAACTGATCCTTCATATTTGATCATTTTAGGAGACTCTGGATACCCAAACATGCCCTGGTTGCTGACACCACTCAGGAACCCGGTCACACCTGCTGATGTCCGTTACAACGGGGCACATGGGCGGACCAGGCGTGTGATTGAGCGCACATTTGGGCTGCTGAAGACCAGATTCCGCTGCCTTGACCGGACAGGAGGTGCCCTTCAATATTCCCCAGAGAAGGTGTGCAAAATCATTATAGTGTGCTGCATGCTTCACAACAAGGCTGTGAGGAATAAGCTACCGCTCATTCAGGATGACAGGGACCAACGACCTCCCTCATGGGAGGATCCAGGCCTGGGGAACGTTGCCAGTGAGGAGGAGGAGGAAGAGGAGGTGGATGTCAGGAGACAGCTCATTGACAACTTCTTTGCTTGAGTGTAAGTATGCATATATGTCTGATGATGCCTTTCCTAAGCGTGATGTGTGTATGTAGGACAATATGTTATGATATGTGTGTGGGTCAGCTAATTTACAGGCTCATTGCCGTTGTACAGTGTATGTTAAGTTATGATGGTCTCCACTACATTGTTGTATTCACTCCTAGCAATTGGTCAGAATTTACAATGGACGATAATGAGTCAATGATTGGATATGTCATCATGGCAAGTTGTATTTAAGACTGTACTATGTCTCTCCTTCACAGGCTCCTTTGGCTGTTGTGTGGGTACACACAACGCTGTTCCATAATGGATTTTCAATTTGGACCAGTACTCTCTGACAGCCAATCTATTTGGTCAGATTTGTCTTTTCTTTGGTATATTTGGATACTTGGAATTGTAATCAGTTTGCTTTTGTGTTGAGCAGAGCTTCTGCCTTTGTAATAAACCTGTTACACACATTGATGTTTGCCTTCTCCTTAGCAAAAACATGCTACATCCGTTCATATCATGTTTTTCTGCCATGGTGTTCATTTCATTAGACAATGGTCTTTGTTTGTGAGGTTCAAGTTCAATGGTTTTTATTTGACAACAGTGTGTGCAATGTTTAAGGTTGCATGTGCTATGTGTGTTCTGCTGACCTTGCGTGGCTATCTCTGGTATGTGTCATGTGACATTTCTTCATGAGGCGGTAGATGAATTGTAAGCTGGTCCCTAGGATCCTGCTGTATTATGCTAAAGTTACCAGAGCCAAGCTGACATAATAGCTTTGTGTGTGACATTTTAGCACACATTCTTTCTGTGATTGTAGTGCAAGATGCCTTTGAGTCCACATGAGATCATTTTGGTACTGTTGAAGCGCTGCGCCACAAGGTTGAAAAACAGGACTCTTTGTAATGGTAGAACTAGTCAGCACGGATAGTTTCGCCATGAACTGCTACACTTTGTTACACATAAGTGGAATACTTGCATTACATTGACGCACAGGGCAATAATCTACACAGATGGAAGATCTACGTATACGCACCAGCGCTTTGCTGTGCATATGCTGTGACCAGTACTCCTACTGTCTGAGGTGAGCGGTTGACCCATATTGCCACATAGTTCTTCAATGGTTTGTAGAATCTGTCACCATCACAGGGAGGGTGGTGCTTTCCACACTGAGGTTGTAAACACATTTCACCTGTACTATTATGTTTGATTATGGAATTGTATGTGTTTGAGAATCATGTTTACTGCTGCTAGGGCTAGCTCGTATGCTGCATTGTAGGACAACAGTCAGAGATTGTTTTTTCTCAGACGTGAATTATTGAACATTACACACACTCTGATTCATGATTTGGTGGACAAGCATGGGTGAGTGAGCGTGAATGTGTGCATTGCTACCTTGCTTCGGAGATGTTGTTGGTGCTGGCTACTGGGTGGTAGAATCATTGGGTGTCTTCTGCATATATTTGTTGAGATGATGAGACACCAGAGGTAGTAGGTCATTGGATTGTGTGTTCTGATGTGCAACTAATGTCCAGCCATCCTTCGACAACGGCCTATTTTGCCGTGCATACTTCTGTATGAGAAGAATCACTACCACAGAACTCATGCACCTCAGTGTGAGACAGTGCCAGGTGATACAGATCATGAGCTAATAAGTGGGTACAGTGTACAATTCACAGACGACACAGGTATTGTGTGAATATGAATTTATTAATGTGCATGTGACAAAATCTAACAGGTAAAGGTGATTGCATTCCCAAATGTATTATCCACAGTTCATAGAGGAGTTGGAAGTGTTGTCAGATGAAAATCCTTCTGAGCGAAATCCACAGTCCATTTGGCATTTTGTCCAACTTACATGCTCCATCCCATGTGGGAGAGTCCAGGGACTGTCAACAAAGTGAATGATTTGCACACAATGGAGGATATCCAGAGCATTTATTTGGTTCCAGGGGGGATGCATGTCCATCAGTCTCTCACTTGCCATCCTTCCTTGGACGGCCCCTCCTCTTCTTTGTTGGGGGTGGACCCCCAGTATCAGGCTGCTGCAGCGGAGGGGACTCTACGCCAGACTCCTCATCCCTCCCTGTGGCAGTTGCCGATGTAGAGGCAACAGGTGTGGAGTGCACACGGGGAGGTGGGGTAATGTTGGTGGTTATCTGGCGTAGGCATGTAAGTATGTCCCTATGCACCGCAGTGAGATTGTCTATTTACGACCAGTTGGACTCCATACGGTCCATGTGTTGGTCCATACGGTCCATGTGTTGGTCCACATGGTCCATATGGTTGTCCATCCGGTCGAAATGTGCAGCCTGCTGATGTTTTATGTCCCTGAGGATCCCGACAACCTGGCCAAAGTCTCCGGTGCATTCGCGATATACATCGAAAATGCGTTGTAACTCGGGGTCAGCTTGTTGTCCGACACCAGCTGTGGGACGTGTCCTCCCACCACGCACCCTCACACCACTCCTTTCCCTACCCGAACGGACATTGCCTGGCGTAGCACGCACTGACAGCTCCTGTCCTCCTTCATTGTTGACAGGGCTGGTATTTCCTGCCAAATCCTGATTGGGCTGTCTTGCTGTGCTCCCAGGGTTTTGTTGTCTGGGTGTGTCCGTGGGGATCCGGGGCGTCTGGATGTTAATGGACGTTGCAGGAGTGGTCGCTGGGGCTGCTGATCGTACTGGTGCCGCATGCTGACCCACACCGGAGGTGCCAGGTTGGTTCCCATCGCCCGAGGAGGTGTGAGAGTCATCCACACTGGAGGTCTCAGTGTCCGACGTTGTGCTGGAGCTGCTGGTGGACTCTGAATCTTCTCCAGATGATGCCCTCTGTTCTGGAGTGCCTGTGGGTAGTAGAGAGACACAATGTTAGTTGTGTATTTTCAGATGTTATGTTGTCATGCACAGCCAAATGTGAAGATGTTATGGGTAATGTTGCGTTTCCTTCGTATTTCTACTCATCAATCGTCACTGACACTGAGCTTTTTTGTAATCGGACATTGTTATTTTGGAGACATGTGGTTTACTGAGCATGTCCAGCTCTGTGCATCAATGTGCATGTATTGTTATCCTTGACTGTTCGTATTAATTTTTTGGCAAGTGTCACACTGTGCATGAGCCAGGTGTGTTGTTATTTCACACATCAGTGTTTTCACTATGACATACATACTGTAACTAATTTTATGTTTGGCAGGAATTGTGCATCTGTGCTTGCCTTTGTGGAGTTTCTCACAGTTACATTGCTGGGGTGACATGCAAACTCACTCTCCTGAATATGTGTCATCATTAGATGATTTTGCTTGGATGTATGTGTTGATGTGAACAATCAATGACATCACATGTGTAACTTCGTATGCAATAGCAACGCGTTTCTTCTGACAAATGCATTGTTACATGGCAGTCCTTGAAACACAGCTCATTACATTGGCATGCAGTAGGGGAGTAACTGACATGAGTAGTTGTATTATGCGATAATAGTATGATCTGACATTCCCTAATGTTGCCCACACTGGACTTGTAATGGTGAATAGTATAAGTTTGTACTCCTGCGCAGAGCCTACAGCAAGTTTGTGTGATGTTTCGCATTGTGCTGTTCTGCTATGTCCCAACATGGTTGTTGTTATGCGTAAGTATTTTTTGCATTGTTTGTGAACGTATGCAATGTGAGTAGTCATATGTTTATGACTACTCAGTTTATGTCGATATTTTTCAGTTTAGTTTATGTCGATATTTTTCATCACTTTGCAAACATGTGTATATCTTGATGTGGTGCATTTTGTTGCTGCATACTTTTGCACATGATCACTTCATGTACATTCTACTTGTTCTCCATGGACAGAGAGATCTTTCCCAGGGATGGTCTTTTGCCTTTTCATGGTCAGAGCTGTGAGGTACAGCGTGTTTAGTGCTTGAGTTAGGCTGTGTTGACTTCTACCCCACTTTCCAATGGCTAACAGACCAGCTTACTCATCATTGTCAGAGGAGCAATGACAGTGAGGGTGGTAGTTTTGAAGGATGCTGAGACCGCTGACTGATGTTGAATTACAATGCTACACACAACAATGCCTTGTGCACATGACACAACGCAAGAGTGTCAGCCGTCTTGCATTACACCTCACATCTACTGTCCGTGGGCATTGTCCCGGATGTGTGTTTATCTGTGTGTGTTTTGTGTTATGTGGTGTGACAGCTAATTAGAGTGTGTCCTGTCCACCACACACATTTGTAGCATGCACATTGAGGGCACATGTGACTGATCTATACCTGTCAGTGTGTGTAATGTGCAGTTAAGGTTATGTCTGTAGTTGTGTGAGTAGGCCAAGAACTGGCAGTAGATATTTCCAGATTTCGTACAGGATGGCCCTGTGTAGCCATCTTGACAGGGCATTTGCATTCACTCTCAGGGACAGCATAGTGACAGGTGTGTTCTTGTGGGACTGGGGGGGGACTAGTGTGTGCTGGTGGCAGTAGTCATTGCTTCCACTCCTCCTCCCACCGAGGACAAATGGACCAGCATGTTCCAGTGTTCCATGACAGTGTGTACAAAGTTACATTCAAGATGTCTGACAGTGGTGCCTGCAGTCATGCTGTACAGGACTGCCTACAGGGCCTTGTGTTCCCCACACCGTGGCCAGTGTCAGCCATCTTGACAGGGCATTTGCATTAACTCTCAGGGACAGCATAGTAACAGGTGTGTTCTTGTGGGACTGGGGGGGGGATAGTGTGTGCTGGTGGCAGTAGACATTGCTGCCACTCCTCCTCCCACCCAGGACAAATGGGCCAGCATGTTCCAGGGTTCCATGACAGTGTGTACAAAGTTACATTCAAGATGTCTGACAGTTGTGCCTGCAGTCATGCTGTACAGGACTGCCTACAGGACCTTGTGTTCCCCACACCGTGGCCAGTGTCAGCCATCTTGACAGGGCATTTGCATTCACTCTCAGGGACAGCATAGTGACAGATGTGTTCTTGTGGGACTGGGGGGGACTAGTGTGTGCTGGTGGCAGTAGTCATTGCTTCCACTCCTCCTCCCACCCAGGACAAATGGGCCAGCATGTTCCAGAGTTCCATGACAGTGTGTACAAAGTTACATTCAAGATGTCTGACAGTGGTGCCTGCAGTCATGCTGTACAGGACTGCCTAGAGGGCCTTGTGTTCCCCACACCATGGAGAGTGTCAGCCATCTTGACAGGGCATTTGCATTCACTCTCAGGGACAGCATAGTGACAGGTGTGTTCTTGTGGGACTGGGGGGGGGACTAGTGTTTGCTGGTGGCAGTAGTCATTGCTTCCACTCCTCCTCCCACCCAGGACAAATGGGCCAGCATGTTCCAGGGTTCCATGACAGTGTGTACATAGTTACATTCAAGATGTGTTGCTGTGGTGTCTGTGTATTTGGGGTGAATTTAGACTATTTGTACATGTACTCACCAGGTTCAGGGATTCCAGCTAGTCCAGTTATGGCCTCCTGTGGGAGGAGGTCCCGCACCTTCACATCCCAGGTGGTGAAATGCACCGGTTTATGACGTCCACCGCCAGTCTTGGTGCTCAGGGCATGTTCTCTGGCAATGAGCCTCTTTACCCTCCTGCGAACGTCATAATACCGGTTCCGTATATCCTCCTTTGTGCGCAAGGTAGGTGAATGGGCATTCACCTTGTTGACAATCCTCTCCCACATCTTGGTTCTCTGGGACTGGGAGGTCTGTTGGGCCAAGCTGCCAAATAACTGTGGCTCAACTCGGATGATTTCATCTATCATCACTTCCAACTCAGCAGCTAAGAACTGTGGATTCTTCTGTGGGGGCATGGTGATGGGTGTTGGTGGAGATGTGTGTGTGTGTGAAGGTGAGGGTGAGTGTGTGTGAGTGGAGGTGTGTTTCTTTGGTGCTAGTTGTGTGGATGTTGTTTGGTGGATGAGATGTGTGTGTTTGTGGTAGCTAAATGGGTTGTCTGTCTAGTGGTGTGGTGTGCTTGCATGTCTGTCGAAGTAGCAAATGGTGTTGGAACTTTTGGCTCCCTTTATATAGGTTGTGTTGTGGGTGTGTCTTGTTATTTGAAAATGTGTTTTTTGGAGATGACAATGCGCTTTTTGGTAGTCTTCTTTCTGTTTCCATTGTTTTATTTTCTTCTCATTTTGTAAGTCGTTTTGACAGCACTTGATGCTTGTTCTTGTGTAATTTGTTTTGGACGAGTCTGTTCCATTCATACTGGGCTATGTGGCATCGTTGGCGTCCGAGTCTGTTGGGTCGTGTTGATGCTTGGCTATGTGGCATCATTGGCGTCCGAGTCTGTCGGGTCGTGTTGATGCTTGGCTATGTGGCATCGTTGGCGTCCGAGTCTGTAGGGTCGTGTTGATGCTTGGCTATGTGGCATCGTTGGCGTCCGAGTCTGTCGGGTCGTGTTGATGCTTGCCTATGTGGCATCGTTGGCGTCCGAGTCTGTCGGGTCGTGTTGATGCTTGGCTATGTGGCATCGTTGGCGTCCGAGTCTGTCGGGTCGTGTTGATGCTTGGCTATGTGGCATCGTTGGCGTCCCAGTCTGTCGGGTCGTGTTGATGCTTGGCTATGTGGCATCGTTCGCGTCCGAGTCTGTCAGGTCGTGTTGATGCTTGCCTATGTGGCATCGTTGGCGTCCGAGTCTGTTGGGTCATGTTGATGCTTGGCTATGTGGCATCATTGGCGTCCGAGTCGTGTTGATGCTTGGCTATGTGGCATCGTTGGCGTCCGAGTCTGTCGGGTCGTGTTGATGCTTGTCTATGTGGCATCGTTCGCGTCCGAGTCTGTCGGGTCGTGTTGATGCTTGCCTATGTGGCATCGTTGGCGTCCGAGTCGTGTTGATGCTTGGCTATGTGGCATCGTTGGCGTCCGAGTCTGTCGGGTCGTGTTGATGCTTGGCTATGTGGCATCGTTTGCGTCCGAGTCTGTCGGGTCGTTTTGATGCTTGCCTAAGTGGCATCATTGGCGTCCGAGTCTGTCGGGTCGTGTTGATGCTTGGCTATGTGGCATCGTTGGCGTCTGAGTCTGTCGGGTCGTGTTGATGCTTGGCTATGTGGCATCGTTGGCGTCCGAGTCTGTCAGGTCGTGTTGATGCTTGGCTATGTGGCATCGTTCGCGTCCGAGTCTGTCAGGTCGTGTTGATGCTTGCCTATGTGGCATCGTTGACGTCCGAGTCTGTTGGGTCATGTTGATGCTTGGCTATGGGGCATCATTGGCGTCCGAGTCGTGTTGATGCTTGGCTATGTGGCATCGTTGGCGTCCGAGTCTGTCGGGTCGTGTTGATGCTTGGCTATGTGGCATCGTTCGCGTCCGAGTCTGTCGGGTCGTGTTGATGCTTGGCTACATGGAGTTGTTCGCATACGTGTCTGTAGGATGACGCTTGGCTATCTCGAATCTTGCGCGTACGAGTCTATCGTGTCAGGCTCCTTTCCTGCTGACTCGGACGTATAATATATTTTCCGGCCGAGTCGGTCGTAAATTTCAAGCTTCGCATCGTACAAAGCTATTTGTAAGGCGTGTGTACGGTTCGGTCGGAAAAAATGACGGGTCCGTGTCGGGTACTACGTTTTCCGGCCGAAATCAGAATCGACACCTTAATGTTAGGAGTTAGTTGGGTGAAAATCATACCCCAAGAGCACATTTAGCGAGTGTGAGCAGCCAATTGCACATGCTAATCATGTTATATTGCATTTAGATCTATTTATTAGGGCAAAATGCATTCTTCCACACATTTTGGGTGCAAGGGTGCATTTTTGTGTTAAGAAATAGCGCTAAACGTAGAATTACTCTTCAATTCAATTTAATTCAATTCTTTGTCTTTATTCGATCTTCCAAAGCCAGATCATAAAAGATACACAAAAGAGGTCATGCAGTAAAAACCAAAATATTAAAAACATCTACAATAAAAAAAAACTTTGATAAATTACATTTAAAAGAATAAAAGTGCTTAGATCTTAGGGCCCGATTATGATGGCGGTGGGACCACCACCTTCAGGCCATCGGTGGTGGTCCCACCGCCATCGGCCCATGCAGGACCGCCCGCCGCATTAGAATGGCAGGTGGATGGTGGGCGGGCGAAGAGACCGTCCGCCCCGCATCAGATGGGCTCAAGGAGGCCTGTTGGACTGTCTACAATCCTTACAATGGTGGCGGGATTACAATGTCCCTTTTCGCTGGCCGTTTCATGGCGGTGAACCGGCCATGAAAAGGCTGGCAGAAAGTGATTTTGGGGGCCCCTAGCGGGCCGCCATTCCCTCCTGGCCCTCCGCCTTGAGCCCTGTGAGGCACCTATGGTGCCCCCTTAAACATCCCTGCACTATGTGGCAGGCACCACATGGTGCCTGCCACATAGTGCAGGGATGTTTGAAATGTGTTTTTTTTTTGTTGTGGCGTGTGCTGCAGCCCGCAGCACACGCCACAATACAAAATATACACATTGCGACCATGGTGAAGGCAGTTGCATCCTAATGCGGCCAGCGGGACCTTCGACTCATAGTCAGGCGGTCCTGCTTCCGCGTCACGTCCGCCCGACAGCATAATCAGGCCCATAGTTCAGAAACTCGAGGTGAGAATAGCAGCATTATTATATGGATAAACTCGCATCCCCCAGCAACAGTTTTACGGGATTTAAAGTGCATAGGTAAAAATTCACATCATGGTAAGAGGCCAACAATTCAGGATACAAATAAATATATATACATTATTGTTTAAACAGCATACTCCTTCTTTCTGCTAAAATGCTCTTCAAAAATCTAGCAACTGAGTAACATGTGTCACAATCATTGAGTTGCAATAAAAAAAAATAGGGCAGCTTTGAAATTAGAGAATTTATATCTGCACAACAAAGGTAATAAAAACCTCCTTGTAGAAGGCAAATAGTATCGACAGAAAAATACAAAATGTAATAGAGTTTGGCTAGATTGCTCATCACATGGGCAGGTACCAATGGTTTCATAATAATGTGTAATCTTGCAGAATTCTTAGGGAATTACGCATGATTATGATACACTGAATTACAGGAGTTACGTCCACCCCTAAAAAAAATATATTCAACACTGCGGCACAAAAACTGTGTTTCAGTGTTGGGCTGACACTCATTTTCACTTACAAACTCAACGGAAAAACAGGTGATCATCTGGCCTTTCACTGACTACTGTACATTGGTTTGTGTTTGAAAGTGTCAAGATTTCCCAGCATTCAAATGCAACATTTTTTGTAAATGATACGTTTCCACTGACTTCAGTGGTATCATATTGAAACATCACAATCTCAACAATGGTTGAATCCCATTTCACAACAATGGTAAGAGAGTACCTTATCACTTCAACACTGGCACAGTTTCATAGGATCGGCTTCTCACAAAACTTCATCACTATCCCAACAATGGTTCACTCCCACTGACTCCATAAAATCGCCCTTCCTACTTTGGTTTACCCTCATTGACTTCAGTGGTATAATGGCCTTACCCTCTGTTAACCTCCAGTAATCTACCATAGTCCTCACACCAATAATTCACCTTCACCACCACAAAGGGGCGGACCCATTGTCTATATCATTTTTTTGTAACGGTTCAACTCCATTTTGACGGTGCCAATAATTGTTTATCCTTAATTGCACGCAGAGACATTTTATGTTTCTTTACGGAATCTACCTTTATTGCTTGGTCACCTTAAATTCTTTGCCTTTTTCTGTACCCTGTATTTGCTGGTGTTAGATTCCTGGGAAACTTTCGGGGACCATTGTGTGGAACCTGTGTTGACAGGTGGGAAGAGGCTCTTAGGCCCTGTGTCTGACTTGGGCCTGAAAGGCTTGGCACTGAGATGTGTGGTTTCTCCAAGGCTCAGTGCGCTGAAACGGCCTGGACTGTGTTCAGATAGGTGCCGGGAACCCATAGGTGAATCCCAATCATCTCACTGGCTGGAATGGAGACATACAGAAGGCACTGAATTTCAGCATTGACCTGTGAGCTGCCAGTGGTCTGGAGCTGGAAACTGACAGTTATCATTCCCTGTTTGTTACCCTGTGGTCATAACTGACAATGGGTTGAAGAGAGAAATCGGACAGTGGAGGTGGAATGTTCAACATAACTTTGTTGGCCTTGGTGGTACTAGTAACATACAGGGATGCATTTATTAGTAGGCTAGGGTTAAACTTCTCACAGGTGTGATCTGTAGATGAGAAGGCTTCATGGACAGCGTCAGTGTCTAGGGCAAGTCTTGACAGAGAGGTACTGCCCGGTCCAGAGAGACATACAACAGACATTTGTCACTGCAGAGTTGGCAAACTGTTCTTGTTCTATCATCTGAGTAGGGAAACACACCAAGGAATTGATTTCATTAGGCTACTTGGACTCTTGGTCAGGCTTAAGTAGGGAATTTGCCTCTTCTGTATGGTCACCCCATATGGTTTGCTTTTTATGGACCCTATTTCAATTGGTATTAGGATTCTGTGGACAGGAGCACTGCTATTCAGTGTCACAGTTGATGTGCTCTAGCCCTCAAATTGTAGTGTTACAATTAGTTTCAACCAATTGATTTATTTAACTTTCATGTAAGGGCAAAGTAAATGGTACCAAAAAAGCACCCAACGCATGGTGGTAAAAGTCATATGTAGGCTGCAGTGTGTATTTACACCACCCACATAAATTATGAAAACGTACGACTGCCAGGACCATCACTGTGCTTTGGAAGGGCTGTAGTTTAAAAGCACTGTGGTGACGCATGGAAAGACACTCCTAAAGTGTGTCTTGTAAGCCCACAGGGCAGGGTGCCTAATATAAATTTTAAAATAACAAATAAATATTTGAAATAGGTGCCATCACAGTAACTGGTGGCCTAAAAGTCCTTTCTATTGTGGTCTATTGTGTAGGTTTAGGCTGCATTCTCCGGGAACACACCAATGCATAATTAAATGATTATTGTATGTTTTTGAATGGGAAAATGCTAGCAAAAATGAACCACTCAGGTTTCACAATCTGAGCTGATTTTATGGTTAAATAAGATTAGTAATGACTTTAGTAGAGAAGTGAGTTTATAAAAGGGGACTTTACGCTGCCTGAGCAAAAACTGACTCAGAACCACTTCTGCCACTCATCTCTCCTCATGAAGCTAATTCACAGTCCTGGCTGTAGCTTACCACTGTCCCCAGAGGACAATCACCTGGTATCTAGAATGAGGAAACCAGTAGTATTGTCAATAACTGGCAAGTTAGCAATGGTTAGCAGTTTATGAGTGGACAGGAACGGTTGGCAGAATGAAGTGCAGTCTTAGCATGACCTATTTTGACCTCAAGATGCCTAGTGGGGCATGCTCCCATTCAATCCTTGAGCACTCTAAGACTCTTTGGTACCAACCAACGCAGAATGAAGGATCATTTTGGTTCTGTCATGGCTGCACTGATGTAATTTGAATCCAACAGAAGCGATGTTAGTACCTCCACCTGTGCTGTGGAGTTGTGGGTATTTGGATATCTACCACAAGGGGATACTCTTTTAAATCATAATCAGCGATAGTAAAATTCACTGAAAATCTCTGCATTACCCACGCTCTCAGGTTGCTCACAACCCTATGGTTTTCTAGAACTGAAAGAAAGAAATAGTTTTTGGCACACTAATTGTCTCACCTGGCCTATAATATGCGGCCTACTCTCTATAACTACCTTCAGTAGACTGAAAGTTAAATTTGTGATTTGAATAATCCTAAATTCACATTGTCTATTATCTGCAACATAATGCATATACATTTAGTGGTATGTGTTTCAATCTTGATCAAAAGCAATCACTTCCACAATACTGCTCATGCCTCACTACCCCATATGAGTCAAGTAAAGTAAAAATATGTAAATATAGTTGATAGGCCAAAGAATGGTTGCAGTACTGACTTTGTAGAATTTGACAAGACGACTCCATTATAATGTTCGTAACATAAAACTAGATGGCTCCTATATAGAGTTAAAAGCACAAAACCGGAAGACTCTACCATATAGTTCATATCTACAGTACTATGCAGTACACTTTTTTGTGTAAGGGATTCTGAGTAAGTTACATGAAGAAATCTGACTCCTGGCAACTAGGGTTCTGTTCTGGCTGCAGCAACACAAAGATCAATTGCCTAGCAATGAATGAATACCAGACAACACGAGGAACTTATACCCAAAGGATCAATTAGGCAGCTGAAAGTTTCGAGAGATTCCTATGCTAACTTGGTCATTGTAGCTCGCCTGAGTTCTGCTCTGTGCTTCATATTTGTGTGAATGCAGGCACCTATGCTCTGCACACCTATGGTCAATCACTAAACAAAAATCCGGCATGCCTATTAAGTTCAGAGGATTATGTCTTCACACTCACCCGACATCCCCAGATGAGAGCATGACCATGGATCCTAACAGGACCAAGACATTGGGGAACAGACCTCATCTAAATAGGGAAATGGTTTTTGAGAGAGCCAGAGTCCATCCTGGTGAATATAAAAAAAAGCTAGATGAAGTCAATAAGGAAATACAGGAATATAAGGAGAACTTGACACAGTCAAAAATCCAGAATTTTCAGAAAGATCTTAAAAAGTTCTCATATGCAAAATCATATCCCTACTCCGAACCAGATTATCAACCTCAAAAGAACCGTGAACAGTCCTATAGCTCTGATGATGCTTCGTCAAACAGCAGTGGCTCTAGCTCTAGTAGCTACCAGAACAAGACAAGAGGACGTGGAAAAGCCAACAAATGGCAACAACCCTGGAACCAAGGCCAGCCATGCAACCACATGCATTTCCCACAGCCATTTCACCAGATACCACCACAAATGATGTATGGCTGGAACCCACCCTTTGCACCCCCACAAATTCCCTACATGAATCCCAACCAAAGGTTTCCTTTTTTAGGGAATGGCCGGAGGAGACGAGGAAAACGACAAAGACAAGCACAGGTACACTGGGAGGACGACTCACAAGAAGGAGCACACACCAGGAGTAGGTCCAAGGAACAACGCACGGGACCGAGCACCAGCAAAACCTAGTCACTAACTACTCCCAACATGTACTGGATGAAACAGAAATGAACCTACTAAACAAAGGCTTGGGCTTTGTTCCAACGCCCCGCTTGGACAAATTCCGCCTCCACTGTGAGATGGCAGACTTCTTCAGAAAGTTGAAATTAAAAGCTTTCTTTTCTAAACAAGAGAACGAGGCCAATGAACAAGAGAAAGGAGACACTGACTTCAAACTGAAGCCTACATTCATGCCACCACCTTCCACCATACCGGTGGAAATCGCAGCTTTCGAGCAGGCTGTCTTCAAAGACATCGAAGCCCTGTCAGAAAATAAGACATTTAAAAACACGACCAAAAAGGAATGGGAAGGACTGACCACACTGAAAGAGAACAAGACTGTGGTTATCAAGCCAGCGGACAAGGGAGGAGGTATAGTCCTACAAGACAAGACAACTTACGTTTGCTATCTGATAGGCGGAACTACCAACCAATCCGTGAGGACCCTACTCCCAGACTGAAAGAAACCATTCATGAATTGGTCACTGAAGCAGAAAACCGCGGCCACATTAGTAAAAAAGAAGCCCAATATTTAACTACTTCAAAGGAGAAAATTCCTTATTTCTACACCATCCCCAAAGTTCACACAAACAAAATCCCACCACCAGGCCGCCCCATAGTGTCCGGCATAGGCTCTATCTTAGAGCCTCTCTCCAATTTCTGTGACTTCTTCCTCAAACCACTGGTGCAAGGCACGGCGACGTATTTACGAGACACAAAAGACCTCTTAGTACAAATCAAGGATCTGACATTTAACCCTAATACAAGCTTCTTAGTAAGCTTAGATATAGAGAGTCTCTATACGAGCCTCCCACAGGACGACACCCTGGGGGTATTAAGAACGGCCCTAGACAGCAGTAACTGGGACTACCAAACGCCGAAGTCATTCATTTTGAAATGTGCGGAACTAGCTCTGAAGCACAACTACTTTGAATTTTAAGGCCAACTGTACCTACAAACGTTTGGCACTTCTATGGGGAGCACATTTGCCCCTAGCGTAGCGGGACTGTATGTGTTCAGCTTTGAACACAAATTCCTGCTGAATAACACCTCCATCGCAGGTAATATACGTTTCTACAAACGATATATTGATGACGTGTTCCTCATCTGGGAAGGAACAGAAGAATCATTAAAAAACTTTTTGGAATGGATCAATGAGTGTGATCCTAACCTGAAATTTACAAACACAATAAGTAACAGTACTATCACTTTTCTAGACCTTGACATCTCACATTACAACGGTGTTCTGGATACTAAGACACACTTCAAACCAACAGCGAGAAATTCATTATTACATTACACAAGCTTCCACCCTCGTCCCTTGAGAGAGAATCTCCCCTATGGCCAATACCTACGGCTACGCAGGAATTGCAGCAATCTAAATGATTTCAAAAATCAGGCAAAAATGCTGACCACTAAACTGAACAGTAGAGGTTATCCCAATCAAATAACCAGGAAGGCTGAGAAAAGAGCGCGTAATCAAAATCGTGAAAGCCTGTTAGAACCTAAAACACACATTGAGACCACAGCACCCCTAACTTGCGTCACGACATATAACCCCGTGTCAAACCAGGTGGCCAAAATAGTACAAAGACACTGGGCTATACTGAACACCGGCAATTTTGAATGGGAAAAGCCTCTATTTTCATACAGAAAAGGGAGGAGCCTTAAGGACAGTCTGGTGCATACTAGACCCCAAAAACAACAGAACTACGAAGAAAATACAATAATCAATGCCTGGGGTTTGCCTAAGATAACAGGACATCACCCATGCGGCGATTGCAGCGTGTGTCATCTAACACAAACCACCAAAACCCTTAACCTAGAACCGGGCAAAACCTGGGAGATCCGTCGACACACTAACTGCAACTCCTTAAACGTCATATACCTCATAACTTGCCCGTGCAGCTTAAGGTATGTTGGATTGACAAGCCGCAAAGTGAAAACAAGAATTGTTGAACACAGGAGCAACATCCGCTGTAAGCGCAATATATCCCGCTTGACCAACCACTACCTTGAGCAGAATCATACTCCCAATGATATGCAGTGGGTAGTGATTGAACAACTAGACCGGAACACAGCCAATATCCAGCAAGAGTTGCTGGACAAAGAACAGAGATGGATATATCGCATGTCTACCCACATCCAGGGGCTCAACAATAACATACCCTGGAACTGCCTTAACCGTTGAGCATAAGGATTTACTGTTCACAATATAAGGCCAACCCCTACAGAGATTCATTACCAGAGAGAGACTGATACAATCTTTCACAGTTACCTCTCTAATGATACTAGCCTATGTGACTATCTACCTTTACTTAGCGGAACAAGAGGACCCATTGTCCTTAGTATAAGGCCATCCCCTACAGGCTCATTACTCTACCAGCTAGAGATTGACACGTTTCTCTACAGATATCTCCCCTGTGACAGAAGCGACTATGACTGCACATAATTGCCTATCTCTTGGACTCACCCCCTCAGGGATAAACGCAATAACAACTGTCTCAAAACTGTAACTATATTGCCTGATTAACCACGTGATGGTTTGTCTTTGGAGTTCCTCCAACCCTCAGCGCTAATAACTACCAGTCTTAATTTAATTTAAATTAACACAAATCAAGGATACAAGCAATAATGATTTGCGTGATATTAGAAATATATTGACTTGACATCCTTATGGTTTCTTGTTTTAGACCAACCTGGCAGCTTAGAATTTGCAAACTTATAACATGCAATTTATTTATTTATTTATTTATTTAATTCAACACGTAATTTAGTATTCAATCCTAAACGCAATTATTGCTGAATTTCATTTTAGTTACAATACAATACAGCATTTCAATCCCTGGGACGCAATCCCCGCATTACGCACATGCGCTCTGCCGGCATACAACCCTTCCAGGAGCCATTAGCACACCAGAGAAGTGGCGGTCTAGTTCTTCCGCACCTCCTCGCGTCACACGCTCGTTAGCGTGATGACGCGCACGCCCCCTCCAGAATCGCTCCGAACGCCGGAGCTCGGTAGATAAAAACAACACTCGGGAGCCGTAGCGGTTGCCAGCCTGACCCAGGGGACCCGCATTGGGTTTTCCGTGGAAGACACCACCACAACAAGTAAGACCTTTCCAGTATACAGCGGTCCGTTACTGCTGTATGCCTGCTTGATTCGTTTCATAAAAGTGCCTTTCAAGATCAAGCCATTAAATGAGATACTCTCACTGATTCTCTCCGTTTTTTAAACCCATTTTCCGTAAGACCTTTCCAGTATACAGCGGTCCGTTATTGATGCATGCCCGCTTGATTCGTTTCATAAAAGTGTCTTTCAAGATCAAGCCAGTAAATAGAGTTACTTTCACTGATTCTCTCTGTTTTTTAAACCCATTTTCCGTAAGACCTTTCCAGTATACAGCGGTCCGTTATTGCTGCATGCCCGCTTGATTCATTTCATAAAAGTGCCTTTCAAGATCAAGCCAGTAAATAGAGATACTTTCACTGATTCTCTCTGTTTTTTAAACCCATTTTCCGTAGTATGTGACTTAAGAGAGGTGTTGCTTCCCCCCGGGACCAGATACGAACGCCTACTTCAGAATCAATGTAATTATTTAAGAAGTTCAAAACACACAAGATGATGGACGGAATGCTGCACATTGGCAAACATTCACCCCCAGTCACAGATCTGGGTTTAATCCATCGTTATTTTGCTTCACCACGCCACCCCAGTTCAGACATAGCCATATGCAAATCAGTCTTGACCCTGTGCCTCATGGAAACAGTCCAGACCGAACTGCCAAGCCATGTCTTCCCTGGACCGGAATCAAGCATCCTAGGACCGGTTTCAGGCTATCAGCCAGGATAGCTTGACTCCAGTGGCGTAGTGAGCACGGGACCCACGTCTGGGCATACCCTTCCCACTTAGGGCGAAATGCAAAACACACAAGATGATGGACGGAATGCTGCACATTGGAAAACATTCACCCCCAGTCACAGATCTGGGTTTAATCCATCGTTATTTTGCTTCACCACGCCACTCCCAGTTCAGACATAGCCATATGCAAATCAGTCTTGACCCTGTGCCTCATGGGAACAGTCCAGACCGAACTGCCAAGCCATGTCTTCCCTGGACCGGAATCAAGCATCCTAGGACCGGTTTCAGGCTATCAGCCTTCATCAGCCAGGATAGCTTGACTCCAGTGGCGTAGTGAGCACGGGACCCACGTCTGGGCATACCCTTCCCACTTAGGGCGAAATGCAAAACACACAAGATGATGGACGGAATGCTGCACATTGGCAAACATTCACCCCCAGTCACAGATCTGGGTTTAATCCATCGTTATTTTGCTTCACCACGCCACCCCAGTTCAGACATAGCCATATGCAAATCAGTCTTGACCCTGTGCCTCATGGGAACAGTCCAGACCGAACTGCCAAGCCATGTCTTCCCTGGACCGGAATCAAGCATCCTAGGACCGGTTTCAGGCTATCAGCCAGGATAGCTTGACTCCAGTGGCGTAGTGAGCACGGGACCCACGTCTGGGCATACCCTTCCCACTTAGGGCGAAATGCAAAACACACAAGATGATGGACAGAATGCTGCACATTGGCAAACATTCACCCCCAGTCACAGATCTGGGTTTAATCCATCGTTATTTTGCTTCACCACGCCACCCCAGTTCAGACATAGCCATATGCAAATCAGTCTTGACCCTGTGCCTCATGGGAACAGTCCAGACCGAACTGCCAAGCCAGGTCTTCCCTGGACCGGAATCAAGCATCCTAGGACCGGTTTCAGGCTATCAGCCTTCATCAGCCAGGATAGCTTGACTCCAGTGGCGTAGTGAGCATGGGACCCACGTCTGGGCATACCCTTCCCACTTAGGGCGAAATGCAAAACACAAGATGATGGACGGAATGCTGCACATTGGCAAACATTCACCCCCAGTCACAGATCTGGGTTTAATCCATCGTTATTTTGCTTCACCACGCCACCCCAGTTCAGACATAGCCATATGCAAATCAGTCTTGACCCTGTGCCTCATGGGAACAGTCCAGACCGAACTGCCAAGCCATGTCTTCCCTGGACCGGAATCAAGCATCCTAGGACCGGTTTCAGGCTATCAGCCTTCATCAGCCAGGATAGCTTGACTCCAGTGGCGTAGTGAGCACGGGACCCACGTCTGGGCATACCCTTCCCACTTAGGGCAAAATGCAAAACACACAAGATGATGGACGGAATGCTGCACATTGGCAAACATTCACCCCCAGTCACAGATCTGGGTTTAATCCATCATTATTTTGCTTCACCACGCCACCCCAGTTCAGACATAGCCATATGCAAATCAGTCTTGACCCTGTGTCTCATGGGAACAGTCCAGACCGAACTGCCAAGCCATGTCTTCCCTGGACCGGAATCAAGCATCCTAGGACCGGTTTCAGGCTATCAGCCTTCATCAGCCAGGATAGCTTGACTCCAGTGGCGTAGTGAGCATGGGACCCACGTCTGGGCATACCCTTCCCACTTAGGGCGAAATGCAAAACACACAAGATGATGGACGGAATGCTGCACATTGGCAAACATTCACCCCCAGTCACAGATCTGGGTTTAATCCATCGTAATTTTGCTTCACCACGCCACCCCAGTTCAGACATAGCCATATGCAAATCAGTCTTGACCCTGTGCCTCATGGGAACAGTCCAGACCAAACTGCCAAGCCATGTCTTCCCTGGACCGGAATCAAGCATCCTAGGACCGGTTTCAGGCTATCAGCCTTCATCAGCCAGGATAGCTTGACTTGTGTGTTTTGCATTATTTAAGAAGTTCACATAAATTGAAATATATGGCAAAACTGTCACATGGCGCTGGATATCGGTATATAAGCACCTTTTTATAAGCATGTTCACAGCGCAAAAAGTAGCGCAATAGCTCTCATGGGAGGATTTTTAACCACACGAATCCTACAGACTAGACACTGCCCCTGTTTATAAACAAAACAGAGGACAACGCGCCCTTTTCTTACAAAGTGAGAAGGCACTATCACTCAACAGGCTGTACAGTGTGCATGGCATTTAAGTGTTGTGTAGTGTGCATGGTACGGCATGTGTAAAAGTGGTTACCTGGTACATATATGTCTGACACCTCGCTAAGTATTTAGCACATGATACTTACCACCAGTACTGGCGATATTTATGGAATGCACGTTGTGAGCACCATATATCAACCACCAGTGCTAGCGATATCTGTGAAATGCTTTCCTTACATGTTGTATTTTGTTATGTTGTTTTCCTTTACAGGTATTCTACATTTTAAGAGGACCTACACACCGTCAGTCCTCGTCGCATAAATAGCACTCCTTAGCGTGAGTGTTAAAAATGCTGTTCACGTGGTAATTTTTTACCACTCACATTTTCTCACATCACTCACTTTATTTAGAGAGGTCCTGAAGAAAGCCCGAATAATTTTTGCTAAGGGCTGAAACATGTCGACCGGAGGATAATAAACAGCTACACATAGTACTTGTAGCCTTTTTATCCACTCTCTTGTCTTTTTAACCATATCCCAGATCACCACGAATAAAGTAACGGGTAGAAATCTGGAGGTATTTTTACATATTTCACTCACTTCATCACACTCACTTACACCTCAAACCTGCTCCACTGTAAACAGGTGTCGTAGCACAGCTGGGTAGCATTCGGCTACCCGGCTGGGACCCGATGATGAAGCATGACACCAACCAGGTTGGTGTGTGAGGGTTTTCTTAACAAACCTTTGAGGTGCCAGACATCCTAATGTCAGACAGTCATTTTTCTTGGCCGTCTTCTTTGGTTATATTATAAATCACAGGGACAAGGACGGCCGTCCTAGTGTCCTAGCTCTCCATTTTGGTTTTGAAAGAAGAATTTAGCCATCTTAGATTTAGGGCTTCTTGGAGTTTACAGTAAAGCAAAGAAGAAGTTCTTCAAAAGGAGGTGGGCATAGAAATCAGACAGGATTGGATACAGAAGATTCCCCAATAACTGGCTAGTGTATATAATACCACAGGCACATCACCACCACCACAAAAAAACATTCCTAGACCTGGGATGAGCACACCAGAAGGAGAAAGTCATGCTGGAAATACAAACTGCTGAACCCTGACTTCTGCTTGACACCCTGGTACCTGAGCCTCTTTCTAAGGGACAGGCAACGGAGCTCCTGTTTTTCTGCTCCAGATACCCATATAGCAGAACTCCTGAGTCCAAGAGGCCCATTTACAACACATGACTGGGCACTGCGGGAGTCCTGGCTGAAGAGATACCTGTTGCCCTAAAGCCTGACCTGGGGGCCTGTAGGTAGCAGGAGTGGACATAAAGAATTTTCCCAACAGATGCAGAAAGGTGGGAATTTGTAATATTCCACCTCCAGAGGAGTAGGAAAACATTCTGAGGCTTACCTACGGATGGTGCACCCCAGGTAGGCAAGAAAACCAAGTTCTTCCTGCTGAAAAATGGTTTAGCAGTACAGGTATCTGTCCTGGTCGAGCGCCACCTTTTTTCAGCTTCCACCCTTGACCTGCTGATGGGGTTTTAGAGTCCTACGGTAAAACCTTGTTCTTTGTTGAGGTGGCACATCCATTCAGCAACAAAGTGACCTCATCGGCTACAAAATCCAGCTTTGTCCTGCTCATAACTTTAGGCACCAAACCAATGGCTTAAGCAAGAGCTTGACCACAGCATAGCTGACTTCGATGGACACTTGCCGGTTTCTGTCTTGGACCTTATCCACACGAAGGACTTTACTTTCAGCAAAAAGGCTACGTAAAGAGGTAAAAACGCTGACCAGGGCCACCTGTCTTGTGGCTCTGACTTCTGCTCTAATGTGTTTGGCCCAAGATTGCGCCTAAGTCCCGGTCAATCACGAACTTATATCTCTGATTGGTGCTTCACTTTTTCTAGGCGGTTTCTACCATGAAATCTTGACAATTCTTAACACTGGTCCCCTTTATCTGATTGTAATGATTTTGCTTATTACATTTCACTTTCTTAACTGGTTTGGGAATGTTATTGTGTTTTTACTTTTTGGTACAGCTTGAAATTAACACACACTCTCTGGAGATTGCATGCTCTTTGTACCATAGCTACCAGGAGTTGAGCAGAGATTCTCTTGGTCTAACTAGATTGTGTTTATTAAGTTGGTAAGGATACTCTCCTCTTAAATTAGTTACCCAATTTCTGACAATTTCACCTTATTGACACACAACCATGGATGTAATTTAGGGGCTGACAGGGGTCACAGTTGCGACCCCTAGCTTGCCCCTTGCTACCCCTGGCACTGCCTTTGCGGCCCCTAGCCTCAGAAGTGGCAAAATCAGTGCTAAGACCACAAGGGTGTCTTGCGTTATCAGAGTCAGGCTCTAATCTCTTTTCCTGCTCATTTTTATTACATTAATAGTGAATAAAAGTTTATTTTTCTCTATTAGTGTAATAAAAAGTGGAGCAGCAAGATCTGGACCTTCACTGGCATCTTAGATAAGAAAAATAAAATGGTTTTAATGTATGTTGTGTGCGTGCATGTGGGTGAGAGTTAGTTTGGAGGAGCGAGCGTGTATATGTGTGAGCATGTATGTTTGTACATGGGATCATGGAAGTGTGTGTGTGTGTCAAAACGAGTGAGTAAGTATAAGTGAGTCAGAGGAAGAGTGAGTGAGAGAGTGCGAATGAGTGATTCAGGGTGAGAGTGAGTGCACAAGAGTAGGTGAAAATGAATGAGTGCAAGTCAGTGCTAATGATAGAATGAGTATGAATAAGTGAATGTAAGTGAGCATGTGTTGTTATGTTTGCAGATCTGCTATTGGAACTGGAATGCTTCTTGGCTTATAGACGCACCCTTTGCAAAATACTACCGCTGGCACTCTCTAGGTACATTTTGCCATGGAGCACCCATGAAAAATGCCAGCACTGGCCTACTGGAGGAAATTCTTGGCATAGTTGGCATCTGTGGTGAATTGCTGGTGAGGGCACACTGGAGGAAATTCTTGGCATATGGGAAGATAGCTGTGGCAAGTTCATGGGGCCATCCATGACAAAATGTAGTCCTTGACATATTAGACATAACCTTTGACATAAGGGACCTCCATAGTGCAAAAAAAGCAGTATTATGAAAATGCTGGCACTGCATATTGTATGTAATGTCTGGGCAAAAGGGGACACCATGGTAAAATGCTGGTCCTAGCAAATGAGGTAATATTTGACTTAAGGGAGCACCCATAGGACATTTTAGAAACATAACTGGGTGAACTCATGGGGACTGTCATATTTCAGTAGCTTGGCACACCATGAAAGGACCTGAATATTTAGTGAGTGTGTTTTACATCTTATGGCTTTTTAGCAAATTTATGTGAAAATTGTGCATTAATGCACTAGTAAAGCCCATGTTTTTCAAACGTTTCTCAGGGAAGAGAAACCCCCACCCTTTGTTCTCCCCTAGAAAAATTTATAATATTAAGTATGCAATTATGTAACTTCAGCAATGTTATTTATTGCGATGTCAGGATTAAGGTTATGTGACATCACTTCTTGGGACGATGCAGGGTCAAAGGTCATATGGTGTCACTTCCTGTGACATCATTAAGGTCAAAGGGTATATGATGTCACTTTCGCTACCCCTGACATTTTGGTGAATCAACGTCCATGCACACAAAACCATTAAAGTCAGATAACTTGGCAAGGTAAACTGCTGATCTAAACAGTTGTCAGAGACAATAAAGTAATGTTCGTATGCCTGGGCAAAATAAAATCTTTTGGCTTGTGTTGCATGTAAAATAGGTACCTCTGCCAGCATTTGCACTCCACACTTGAGCTGACGAGAATCCCTCCACCAGCATGTACAGTCAAATGCTCAAATCAAGTGCTTGTTGTGGGTAGCCTGGTCATTTCATTGAACTGGCAATAAGCAGCTGCCCACAATGCATGCAAGCCTAAATGGACCACAAGATGAACTGCTGGCAAACACCATCAGCACTTCAAGACATATAGCCTCGAATCTGGCATTGGTACTGGTGTCCGGCACCAGAGGTAAAAGTCACAATTGGTGGGATCATTAATGTGTACAGTCATTAATGTTCATTTTGATGTGGGACCATTCAAATTGGTGTACCGTTATTGTGAAGCTATACCACTTGTTACACTTATTTCTGACAGTGGCCATTAAAGCTTGCTACTGTGTGGGGCCATAAACTCTAGCTGCTGGGAGGGGAGCATTATTGTACATGTACTGCTTGGGGTAATTGATGCGTACACTGCCCAGGATCATAGGACATAAACTACCTAAGGTAATTGATGCATATGCTGCCTAGGGTGCTTTGTCCAACATAGATCCAGAAGGTCCAGATTCTTGACAGATTTTCTGCATGTGCATATGTAACCGATTGCATCAATGGGACAAACTTACCTAGTCACAGAGGGTATCCTGAAAAATGTGACATCGATTTGGCTCTTTTAGACACACCCGACTAAGACAACTGATGTATTACTGTTCAGAATCATTGCTTTATATTACTGTTTTCCCAGTTGATAGTATCAAGGGGCACCAACCTGTTGGTGTCTGTGAAATGGCTGCTCAGTATTTTCTGAGATCATGAACACGTTTTATAGTCACCAGACCCTCTCTCATTCCACTCCATCTGAAAGAAAACGCCACTGACTCAACTGTATGTTAAGGAGAAGAGTTAGAAGTGATGATCGCCTTTGTGACTTGTCGGGATGCTGCCTTTCATTGTATTAGCATACAAGATGAAAGACAATCAAAGAATTGAAGGAAATGCAGAAATACATAATGAATAACGAGATCAGGGGACAACATACACGGATGTACATGAAAAATTGGGGCATTTGAGCTGCCAGTAGGAGACATATACAAAATGCAGTGTCAAATGAAGGCAAGGTTGTTTTTGGTCTTCGAGGCTTTAGAAATATGCCAAGAGTTCAATAGTAGAGAATGATTTGAAAAATGGAAACGTGGAATTATTTTTGAGTATCTTTTCTCGGTGCTAGGAGAGGCCAAATGTTATTTTAATAAAGGTATGGCATTTACAAGCATTCCACGGTCCTGAATCATCTGCGGTTTGAGATTTACGGTGTATATTTACAAGAACTGCCGCTAACTAGCGTTAGCGTTAGTTAGAAGCAGTTTTTTTAACGCAGCCTATCACCGAAAACGATCACCCTGTTAGCGATGCATTTACAATAAGTCGTTACATGGCAATAGTATCAGCTGGCTGCGGTGAAAACTGCCGCTGACACTAGTGTCAAGGCGATAAAAATGTTGGCGTTAGCGAGAGAAAAGTGACAAAAGGCCAATTAGCAGCAAAAAAACTCATGTTAGTCAGCCCGTCACTTTTTTTGCCTCTTTAAGTCCACCTCCAATGAAAAAAATAAAATGAAAAAAATGGAATGCAGAATGGAGCAGCCAGAGCCAAGTGCATCACAGATCAACAACCCCCCCAAACTCCCCAACAGCCAGGATGACCAGCCAGAGTCCCAGGGGAAGAGGAAATGCAGATTCAGGGCTAGATTTATGAAAAGAGGTGCATCGCTGGGAAAAACCAGTGATGCATCACTTTTCATAGCGCCCTCTTTGCAACACCATGGTAGCCAAAACCTTGAAAGCGCGGACAGTCCCCGGGGCCCGGAGGCCTCGCTGGGCCTGCGTCTGTGACCCAGAGTGGGAGGCAGAAGTGCTGTGGAGTTGCTGGGCCGTGGCAGTAGACATTGAGGCGTTGGCGATCACCCTCACCTGGTGGTGAAGTCTGGTAGGTCGCATGGAGACACTTTGCTGACCTGTGTCAGAAGACCGCCTGGTGCCCCTGGGAGCTGTGAACGGTAGAGGCGCTCCTGCGCACCAACATAGGGAGGTCTGCATCGTATACCACGCGCCACCACTACACCGGGGTGCACGGAGGAGATTACCGATGGTGGGCTGCGCCTCTCTGCGTCGCAGGCCAGGGGATGTTGCACTGGCCGAACTCTGTGGAGGGTGAGGCCCATGAGCTGTGCCAAACTTGTGTGGTGGGAGCACGGCAACTTCACGGCTAAGGGGGCCTGTTGCATCACCTGCATCGGGTGGTTCCCCGGAGGACTTGGCGGCGACTGCTGTACCCAGGCTTGTGAAATCCCGCCTGGCTGAGGATCCTGCTGGCTGAGTCACAGATTTTGAGAGAGTGCAGCGCATTGAGCCCTGGTGTGAATGTCCAGGTGAGAAGAAGGTGGGATGCGTAGCGGAGGAGGGCTGGGGGTCGAGTCGGGCCCAGGCCTAGCACCTGTGGTTGACGCACACTGTGCCCTGAGCAATCCCTGCACTACGGCTGCCCTACATCACCGAGGGCACCACTCAAGACTGGTGGGGGACACCACTAACTGGCTCAAGCTGCTGAGATCGGCCATTGGTGGCAGTGGGTGCCTGGGGCACGGGGCCGGTTCGGACCCAGGCCCTTGGGTAAGCAGCTTGATCTGCCGTTACTCACTGGGCAACTGGGGAACACAGAATCCGGTCGCCACTGTTAGATCAGAAGAGGTAACTGGGTGGTGCTGCCTTTCCTTGCCCTCTGTTAGTTTGCTTTTGGGTGTACGGGGGACTATCCCTTAGTGGACTTCCTCATCCCAGAGCGCTGCACTGTCTGGTTGCTGCTGCTGCCTGCGCCTCATCCCTGGTGGTCCAGTGATAGAGCATCACTGCTCTGCAGCTTGACTGCCCTCCTATCCCTCTTTTCTGCTGTTCCTATCCATCTTTCTGCTCTTCTCCGTTGCTTTTCTACCTTTGTTGTTTTTTTATCTTTGCTTTTTTTGGCTTAGTTTTTCCTGTCCTTTTCCCCCCCGCGTCCCTGCCCCCTCCAGTGTCCTTTCCCGTGTTTCCTGCCTCCCAGCTGTCCAGCCCCCGCAGCACTATTTAATGGTGAAAGCTGTGCAGCCATGCGCAGCGGGCGTGCCACTGGTGCGCTAAATGCAAGCCCGTCTGCGTCCATCTGCCCCTGTACCGCGTCCAGCACCAGGGACCCTGCCTCTCGGACACTCCACCGCTACGACGCCAGCACCCTCCTTGTCCTCAACCCTGGACGCCACGCCGCCTGCCATCTAGCATCACCGAAGAATACCCTTGCACCCTGCGTCTGCCGAAACTGCAAATACACCTTCTGCCACATCAGCACACCCGTGCCTCTTGCTGCCCAGCCGACCAACAGCGCACCCGACCGGCTCAATTCTATCCTCCTCAACATGCCATCCCTCCACAAATACGCCACAGAAATATGGGACCTCCTCGACGCCACCTCTTCAGACATCGCCTTCTTCAAAGAAACCTGGACCTACCTTGGTCCTTGTGGGCGCAGGGGATACAGAATCCAGAGAGAGGTCAATAGAAATCATTGCCCCCTCTGAAGCCTTGGCCCCCCGTTCAGAGACACTAGGGGAAAAAGAGGAAAGAATGGAGAGGAACTTGCCGGGCACGGAGGCGGCTGAAGTACCAAACCTGGTAGGCAAGACACCCAGCCAGGTCAAGGAAAATATAGGGAGGGCAGTACCTAAAAGCCTGACAGGTGAAGGGCCCCCCAGCATAGCGCGACGACGTCGAGGAGAGCTATCGCCTGATGTAGTAGGCGAGCCGTTCTTCTCGTTAACTGATGAATCGGACCCTTCCACGCAGGAGGATATCTCATCTAGTAGTGAGGGATTCTTGGAATCTGACAGCACCTCATCGGAAGAAAAGTCTCAGACGACACATAGGAAGAAGCTTACAGGGGTAAGAAAAAGGAAAGATAGTCAGAAGCAGCATGTTGGCAAGCAGCTAAAATGGGACTACTCTGACACGCGGCCTGTACCTCAAGAAGATGGGCCAGAAGAACCCTTAATAAAGAGTCAAAAATGGACACGCAAGAAAAGGAACCTACGTTAACTACGATTTTTCGGTCTATTAAACAGATGCAGGACTAAGTAAGGTCGGATGGTTGCAGAGCCAGAGTGGCAAACAAAAAAGTACAAGCTGGAATCCGCAAAATAAATAAGAAATGTGGAGATATTGCAGAGAGATTGACGTCTGTGGAGATGCGGACAGAGACCCTCGAAGTCGAAATGGAATCCCTGAAAGTGCAGAATACTGGCCAGGGAGATTCTTTGTTGGATGTAATGCTCAAGCTGGAGGAACAGGAAAACAGACAGCGTAGAAACAACTTGCGCTTTTTGGGGGTGCCGGAGGGGGTGGAAGGTAACAACCCCAGATTGTATAAAGTTAATCTCTTGAAGAACACCTTCCCCGAGCAAGGGAAGTTGGACTGGGACAGCAAAATCGAAGGCTCCCCCCCCGGTACCCTTAATGATGAAGAAACAGCCCCAAGAAAGACCTAGGGCTGTCTTGGTATTTTTCAGAAATTTCCTGCTGAGGCAATTGGTGTATGATCAAGCCCGACCTAACTCTCCAAAAACCTACAAAGGGATTTCTTTTTTTGTTAAGCCGGACTTTGCCCATGCAACTGTGGAGCGGCGCTGGCAGCTACGTCAGTTAATATCTCCCTTTCAGGAAATAGGGGCAGAGGTATATCTCCAGAACCCAGCTAGGCTTAAAATTAAATATAAAGGAACCTCTCGTATCTTTCTCTCTGAGATTCAAGCGCAAGGCTTTCTTGAAGAAATGGAAAATATACGGTGGGAGCGGGTCCAAGGGAAGTTTAGAGACCAGCGAGTACTAATTCCCCAAATAATTATGTCTGAGATACAAGGCCTAGATTTTGATGAAGCAACTGTGCAGGCTATTCTAACTACACACAGCATCATTGACACGATTCAAGGTGGCACGACAACCCAAGGGGATCATTGGGTGAAACTTCTTGTCCTTAAAAGATCACATTCACGGACACAAATACATGGTGCCATCATGACAGAGTATTTGCGTAGAAACTGTGCTCCCACAGGATTGATAGTCACTAATACACCAAGACTATTCCTTGAAGATAAAATGTTTATGAAAGATTGGTCTCTCATTGCATGGCGGTGCATGAGAGATTGGCTTATTTTAATCATCAGCACAGCCAAACGTATCGCAGACACTATTCTCATTGAGATTCAGACTTTAGAGGCACAGATAAAGACCGTCATTTCTGTTACTCTATACAAAAAGAATGTAGAAGAAACAAACAAGACTAACAAGGAATTTAAGGATTCTATCCTTACTACAAAAATGGACAAGTTCAAGAAAGATCTAGCACGTTTCTCGTTTGAAAGAGTATATCCATATACTGCAGACAATTACTCTCCACCAGAATTTAACAAGAAAGGAAGGCGACCAGGTTCCAACTACTACTCTTCAGGTTCTGACGAATGGTCAGGTGATTCTGACTCATCTACTAATACTGGACCTCCAAAAAGAAACAGCGGGCGCAACAATAGATCGAATTGGAGGAATGGCCCAACAGGTCCTCCTTCAGTACAATGGTGGCCGCCAACTCCTTGGGGATATGCCAATCCGCCATTCCAGCCGCCGATGCCACCATTTCATCCCCAACCCCAATTCTTCAATAACCAGCCTTTTTTAGGCTTTGGCCGAGGCCGCTCAAGAGGAAGGAGACGAAACCAACAAGCACATGTACATTGGAGCCCTCCACCATCACCAATGAATACACGGAGCAAGAAGAAAGACATATCTCAACCAGGGACCAGCGACAGGACCTAGTGGTAAATTTGAGTGACCGGGTCCTCACACAAGATGAAGAGGCTGTACTAAATAGAGGCCTCAGTTTTGTGCCTACATTTGCAGGTGACCCTTTTCAGGCTCAATGCGAAATGGCACAGTTTTTCCGGAAAATACGGCTACATTTTTTCTTCAAAGATAAAATCAATGATATCACTGATGCAGGCATTTCCAATACTGGCTTAAAAAATCACTCTACCTTTAATCCACCTGCCCACTTGGTTCCTGCTCAGGTGTTAACACTTGAGAAAGCAGTTACTACAGAAGTTTCCGCCCTTTGTCAACAAAGGAAACGACAGTTCTAGAATTTACCAATCAGGGAGCAACGAGCTTTACAATCCCTGGCAAAGGACCAATCAATCACCATTAAGCCGGCAGATAAAGGCGGTGCGATAGTTATTATGAGCACATCATCATACCGCACTGAATGCTTGCGTCAGCTCGATGACAGGCGGTTTTACCGACCGCTCAAAATGGATCCAACTAAGAGGCTCACCCAAGAGATCAGCAATCTCACCAAAGAGGCCCAAGAGGAAGGCTGGATTACGACCCAAGAAGCAAATTATCTTACCACCCCTCACCCAGTGACACCATATTTCTATGTCTTGCCAAAGATACATAAGGCCCAGAGGCCACCGCCTCGGCGCCCGATTATTTCAGGTATTGGGTCACTACTAGAACCCTTGTCTACTTTTGTAGATCATTTCCTCCGTCCCATGGTGAGTGAAATGCCCACGTTTCTTCAAGATACTAAAGACATCCTCAGATTAGTATCAGACATTTCATTTGACATCAATACAGATTATCTTGTTTCATTTGACATTGAGTCACTTTATACATGCATCCCCCAAGACGAAACCTTGGATACAGTACATTCAATATTGAATGACAGAAATCTTGACACTATATCTCCGGTTTCTTTCATCATGGAATGCGCCAGGATAGCTATGAAAGAGAACTATTTTCAATTCGAGGACACTCTATATTTACAAACGTCAGGCACGTCTATGGGCAGCGTTTTCGCGCCCAGTCTAGCGAATCTGTATGTCCACATTTTTGAGCAGGCCCATGTATTGACAGATGACAATCCATATAGGAATCATATCCTTTTATGGAAAAGATATATTGATGACGTGATCGTCATCTGGCGAGGTGAACCTGACACTATTTCTGCCTTCCAAGAGTGGCTGAATACCATGAATGACTTCCTTAAATTCACTATGGAGTTCAGCAAGATGAGTCTTCCTTTTCTGGATATAAGGATGTTTCCGAAGGCAGGTGGTCTAGGTACTGAGCTGTACAGAAAACCAATGGCACGGAACTCACTTTTATCATACAACAGTTTCCATCCTAAGTCGCTATGCGACAACTTGCGATATGGTCAATTTCTCCTTATTAGAAGAAATTGTTCATCAACAGAAATGAGCTGAGCATGCAAAGACTCTGTCCATGCAACTCAAGAATAGGGATTATCCTAAGAGACTTATCAATCGCTCTCTAAAGAGGGCTTCTAACAACAACCGAGAAGCATTGATTGAACCACCTGTCATAAAAGAAGACATGCAGAGACTCACATGCGTCAATACATTCAGTGCGATCTCCAATGGGATACAGAAAAGTGTACGGAAGAACTGGAAAATATTGAATATAGGCAACATACCTATTCCACAACCCCTTTTCGCTTTCAAAAGGAGTACCAACTTAAAAGACAGCCTGATTCATACAAGACCACGAAATATGAAACTCCCCATGCAAAAATTTACCAGCGATCCAAGGATATTTCCCCTGTGGTTCCTGTGCAGCCTGTCCCCAGACAAAACACATGAGTTCGGTGGATATAGGCACAGAAAGACCATGGTCACAAGTCCGACACACAAACTGTAACAGTGAGAGGCTCATTTATCTGCTAACATGCCCATGTGGACTTCGCTATGTGGGTATGACAACCCGCAAAGTGAAGCTAAGAATCCTGGAACATAAGAGCACGATTCGGTGTAAGAAACAAGCTACTAAATTAACTAACCATTTCCCCGAGTTCAATCATACAGCTGACGAACTACGTTGGACAGTTCTGGAACAGCCATTTATTCCCACTCATATCTCAGATGTCTCTAGATTTTTATTTATCAAAGAGCAGAAATGGGTTTATAAGCTACAGCGTGACAGCAAGGGTCTGAATGACGATATACCTTGGACCTCACTATAGTAGCAGGGCTCTGCACCTGTCCAAGCATTAATCACAGTCAGTCGCTCTCTGGACTTTCTAAATGTTCCATTCTAGTCGCAGATGTTGTGCAGACTGTGATCCTGCTGTTTACACACATTTTTACCTGTAACTATCAATGGATTCAGTTTAATACATCTGTTTCTCACACACTTTATACAGGTTCGAAGACATACACACTAGGCACCAAAATCAAAACACATTTAAAACACGAGCCTTTAGTCAACATGCCGTTCTGCTAAATTAACATAAGAATATTGCGCGATTAGGCGTTTGTCATCCGCACAGTGGTAGTGATCGTTATCTATTAATAATCCCACTGGTGTACTCCAGCGTAGGCTTACAGCTTGCGGATATTAGACTGGTATCTCGACCTGTCTGCTATGACACCATTCATTTAGATTTTCCGCACGAGACTATTGTGGCATCATGATTTAACTTTATATTTTGGTCTGTTTCCATCTTTTTAATACGATGACCGAGGATGTTTCGCCTACGTAGTTACATGCTATTTAGTGAGAGGATGCGTCCATCACTACAATTCCCATGAGCACCCCTTTTCCGGTACGGTCGTGCGCAACAAAACTTGCGTACAAGATACTCCACTCTAGGTTAGACTACACTACCCAAAAGCCTTCGCAGTGTCTGACAGTGATTACGTCTATCTCGTTCGAGAGTGCATATAATCACCGCTGCCATGGCCGCCGGTTACCTCCGGTTGCAGCTCTTCTAACGCCCGGGGTACCGACGGACAGGTAAGCGGCCTGCTAAGACGAAAGATGTATTTTTTGTAGACTTCCCTTCACTCTAATTTGGGTTATGTTATTTGCAATTGTCTTACTTTGCCTTTATTAACATATGCTATTGACACCACTTTAATGGGCTTATTAACACCCATCCCTGTACAACAACACCAAGATCGATTGTTGTTTGATTAATATAATATAGTAGACATTGGCTTAATATCTACCAATTGTTGCCAGTGAAAAGATTTGGCACCCGTGTATCATTCTACAAGACGGGCTTAGCCGCCAATTAAATAGTTAGGTAGAACATTATGGCGGAGATCGTAATGACTCCGTAATAAGCCCCCTCTATTTAACCAAGGCCAAAAGTTACAATTACGCATATTCATCGACTCACGAGTTATAAAGGGATGGCAACTACAAAGGGGTATTATCCCACTGCACATGCTGGTAATAGATGGGTATGCGTGCGTACGCACGAATAATAATGTATGACAAATAATGGTTAAAATTCACTCTTTTGAGACTATCTCCTTGATCGAGTTTTATTTGACTCTGTGCATCTATCTAACTCATCTGTACCAGTATTACTATTATATATAGACGCCACTGAAGCGGAGAAGCTTCTGTCAACATAGACAAACCGATGGTGAGGTATTTGGTTGGCTTGCTCCCTCTATGAGGTCACAATCAGCCATACCCTAAAATTACATTACTGCCTCCTTGTTCTGAATATTAGACACACTATGTTGGCAGTTATGTATACAACGATCTTTGACTATCTTTAAATCTTTTATTAGGCATGTGCCTATAGTGATTGACGTTGTGAACAGTTTGTTTTTAATGGTGTAGCAAAGCCCGACTAGATATGAGCACCCAGTCTGACATTTGCGCACGTTCATTTTTCAGAGCGGTGCCTCCCGTCCTGAGCTGTTGCCAGGTGAGGTGAGGCCTTTACTCGTAAATAACGGGTAAGAACAATGATTATCTTTCTGAATGTCCGAACCTCTTGAGGCATTACACTGATGAGTACTCATGACTCACGGCATTTATCTATTGATGTTTTGCAGACACAAACTTTTGATTTCCTTTTTTGTCACCTTTTGTCTATTACATGTTATACCAGTAAAACGGGTTCACTCCATGAGGGACTACTGGTTTTGTATTCTCATACTATTCATTAATACTATAAAATTTGTAATTATACTTTATATGTTGCACGCTTCTCACGCAGTAGCACTTTTATCCCTAGGTCCTGAAGAAGGCCGTGACACCTTTTTGGGTCGATGTGGCCAAAACATGTAGACCCTTCTTTTAGTGATATGCAGTAAATATCCTTTCACTGCAAGTGTACTGTTTTTAATCCTGACACAGAGAGCGAGTTAATAAAGCTACTTTTCACTCTGTAGTTAGTTTTAGCACCACACTTTTCACTATTTGATTTTCATTTGTGCTGCGTCTATCACCCTACTAGTTTAATGTTTCACATTTCACAGGATTTTAGTATATCCTTCAGAGAATAGAAATCAAAACATCCCTGAGCTCCTCCCTCACAGTGAGGGGGTTGTAGCCCTTGGCAGAGCTAGGTGTCCCCGCCAAGAGGAGAATCCCAGATAATGAAGCATGCCACCTCGGTGGGTGATGGGATTACGTCCTAATTAAGAGGACCCCCCCCCTTTTTTCACTAGTGACTGGTTTCTTTGGCTTGTGTTCTGTACGGTGCTTTTTGTAGCACACCAGACCCGAGGACTCTATACTTTCTTGAAGAAATAACAAGGAAAGAAAAAGGAGGGGAAGCCTCTAAGTGAATAGGGTATAATCTGTAGTGTTATAAGAGGTTATTCTGAGAAAATAATGATGGGCGTCACTAAGGATATTGTATTTTCTTATATCAGGGGGATGGTGGGGCAGTTTATCAGACGCACATCGCTCAGGCCTTGCCCGATTGCCCAAATTTTTGGAGGTGGTGGGGAGAGGTGCGGGAGGGTGGGAGGGGGGGCACGGCCTTTGGGAGGTGTGGGATTAAGACAGGCATTGCACAGTGTGGGTTTTATGCACGGAAGGTGGCACAGGGAATGCATAGGAGGGTATTATGGAGTAAGGAGATTTTTAGCATGGCGTAAAACTAAAGTGTTTAAAGATGAGTAAACTAAGGATCGCAACAGTCAATATATTTGGTCTAAATGATTTCAAGAAAAGGCAGATGGTATCCCAAGGGCTGAAAATGTTACAGGCAGACATAGTCTGTTTACAAGAGACCCACGTAGAAGGTAGTCAAAAAGATCTGTTAAAATACTTAGGATATAGTGTTATAGGAGCTACAACACAGGATGGTTGCAATACTAGCCCGTAATAAGGCTATCCAGTTTCCCCTAGTTGCCAGCTGCAGAGCCTCAGGCTTCCCTAACTTTACAATATGCTCCCTTTACGGTAGCAATGTTGGTGACCCTTCTTTATTGGGATGGCGGATGAACAAATTATCACACTGGCAATTACCTATAGTGATGTGCGGGGACTTTAATATTAACCTTGCCAGTGGCTGGGGTCAGGGCGAATCATATGCTGGAAAGAAGCCTAAAGTTTACCAAGCTATATGCAACCTTTGCCAGGAGCATGGTTTGAGTGATACCTGGGCTAAATTGAGACCTCAAGAACAAGGCTTTACATATTACTCTGCCCCTCATCAGAAACATGTGAGGCTGGATTATTTTTTCGTCTCACAGCTGATTAGAAAAGAAGCACAATTGAAAGTGCTCCCAGATATCAACAGCAACAGTGCACCAAGAGAATATGTATGAGTGCAGTGAAAGGGTGGGTCACCTAATCGCAGTCAGGACAAGGCAAGAAATTACACAAAGTGAAGTCAAAGAAATAAGGGACCCTTTGATAGGGCTAGTGTCGGATTCTAATTAAATTCGAGCTGCCTTCTGTAAATTCTACCGGACTCTTTATTCAGAGGCCCGGAGGGGGGGGGGGAGTCAGACGGAAGAACAAATAGTGAAATATTTGGAGCAAGTTGCCGGGTTGCCTTTATCAGTAGAAGAGAGGGACCAGCTAGAGCAACCTTTCACCTGGAATGAAATTGCAGTTGCCCTGTCTAGTTTACCAAGAGGGAAGGTGACCAGACCCGATTTGATCCCTACAGAATTTTACAAAGTCTTCCAGGAACAACTGAAAGAGATTATGATGAGTATGTTCGTACAGATTGCAGAGGGTATGAATCCACCAGCATCATGGGCTATGGCGAAGATTATTGTTTTTCCCCAAAAAAATAAACCTAGTGAGGAATTGGGGTCCTATCGGCCAATAACCCTTGTAAATGGGCATGTAAAAATCTATTCTAAAACCCTGGCCTCTCATCTGTCTCTGGTTATACACAAAGTTGTTTCCCCGAGACAACATGGTTTTATCCCGGGGAGAGGCACTATAGAACACATCAGAAAGATCATTACCTTGTTTGATGTGAGGCAAGTGTCAGGAGACCCTATGGATGCAATCTTTTTAGACGCAGAAAAAGCCTTTGATAGGGTCTGCTGGCAGTTTCTATGGGCCTCGACGCACTGAAAAGGGATAGGGGATCAGTTTATTGGTGCAGTGAAAGCTCTGTATAAAGAACCCGAGGCCAGAGTACTTGTAAATGGGGAACTAACGGAGGCGTTTAAAATAATGAGAGGCACACGGCAAGGGTGTCCCTGTTCACCGCTGTTGTTTACAATATATATAGATCCCTTTTTGAAATGTTTAGAGCTGGCAGCAAACATTCCCCCACTATTTGAGTCGGAGCAAGCAGATAAAGTGTTGTCGTATGCCGACGACGACGCGCTAGTTACATCACACCCTGAGAAGGCGATGAGAGCAATCGAAGAGGAAGCCCAGAGATTCGGTGTTTGTCAGGATATGCCATGAATAGGGATAAAACACAAATAACCAACGAGTTTGCGCCGGTTGTAGATAATAGAGTAGTTAAAAAAACAACTTATTTGGGGATTGTAATAACGGCTGAAATTGACGAGATAGTGAAAGAAAATTTAGAACCTTGTGCCGCAAAAATGAAAAATCGCTAAAAAAGATGGATAATCTGCACCTTACATTGATTGGAAGAGTGAATATCGTCAAGATGGTATTTTTTCCTAAAGTTTTGTACTTTTTAAGAGCAATCCCCCTGTTCTTAATAAATTCCTGGTTTAAGAAGTTCGAAAGCATATTTGCACAGTTTATATGGGCGTATTCAAGACCTAGAAGATCGATTAAATACTTATCCCTATCCAGAGAGCGTGGCGGCTTGACTCTACCGAACCTTAAACTATACTGGTGGGCAGCCTCAATTAAGCAACTTACAGCATTTCTAAATGCAAGTTCTGGGGAAGGATTAGCCAGTTATAGCTCCCCGTATGAACATGCTGGTGGCCACAATGTAGGAGGCTGTCTATGGTGTCAACTTGAGTACGGATACTACAAGAAGGTTCGCTTTAAGACTGTCTACAGCTTTTAAAGTATGGTCCTCCGTCCGACGCTTGATAGGACTTGGGAAAATAAGTTACTCTACACCGTTCAGTACAAAATAAAGATCTTTCTGGTATTTTTAATGATTGCTATTTTGATAAGAGGATAAAGGCAGGGATAACGCATTTAGGCTGCCTTTTCTCCTCAGGTGGCTTAATGTCATTTGAAGAACTAAGAGCGAAATTTGAGCTAACCAATAGAGAATTCTTTAAATATCTACAGGTTAGAGACTTTTTGCATAGGAAGGGAGGAGGGAAAGAGAATTTTGAGAGGTGTGAGTTAGTGGATAGAATAAGGCAGCCTGTGGCACCAAGGATCAGGGCATTATATGAACTGCTGAATGATTATATGAAAGACTACTTGGGAAAGTGTTCTACCAAGTGGCAAGGGACGCTAAGAATCACAGATGCAGATTTTCAAAATGCCTTGTCAAATACCTTATCTTTTTTAATGCCGGCGAACCTTTAGGCACAGTTTTATAAAACATGCTTTGAGCTATACTACACCCCGTATCGGATTGCCAAGTGGGGGGAGGGGAAGGGGGTGTACTGCCCGCAGTGCGCGGCTTACAAGGCAGATTTAATGCATGTGTTTGCCACTTGTAAGGAGCTCGGTCCACTTATAAAAGAAATAGAGGTATTCTTACAGGAGAAGTTGTTACTACAAGTGAATGTAACTCCTCCGTTAATTATGCTTGGTATAACTAACCTGGAAAGGAAAGAAGGAGAGGCTTTTATTTGCATTGCAATGGCAGTATATAGAATTTGTATAGCCTCAGCATGGCTGGATGCTATCCCTCCCGCATTTCATCAGTGGTTAGTTCACCTGTTGAGCACGTATAATCTTGAGAAAGCTATATATAAGCGGCAAGGGCTCAAGGCTAAAAAGAAAGGGTTAGAAATTTTGCAACATTTTACCAATTGGAGGGTACAATTTGATGGGTAATTTTATGCAAGCGGTGAGAACGGCTTCTGTCACCTTGTATGGCTGTATTGAGAACCTTTTTTTTGTATATATAAGATCTAAGGCACAGAGACTTCATGTACGCACTTTAAATACTTTGCACTTTATTAATGGGTTTATAAAAGATAATAATGTATGCACATGCACTTTATTGATGGTCGATGACTAAGGTACTACAAGATTTGGCCTTGAAGACCCTTTTGCTCCGATTGCGCTTGGATAAATTGTAGTTGTTGTTAGAAATTGTGTCGCAAGCTACTTGAACCATCAAATGAACTGTGTTTAAAAAATTTGTATCATATAAGGGAAATGTATTTTTATCTATGATCCATGATATTGTATGAGTAAGAAACTAGAAGTGTATAATATGGCAGCATTGAGATTCCTTCTTTTTATAATATCTAAAGTTATAGAGACTCTAGGTATGCACTTTAAAATCTTTGCACTTTGCACTTTATTAATGGGCCGTTAAAAATTTCAAAGCTAATTGACTTATGAATTGAAATGTGTTTAAAGATTTTGGATTGTATAAGGGAAAGCCAAGCTATGTATACTCCTGATAAGTAGTTGAGTAAGAGACTAGAGATGTATATTAAAACCCACACGGAAGTTTTTTTTTTTCTTTGGATAAACAGTGGGCATGGGGATATATTTAAAAATAAATGTGGGAGGGAGAGAGAAACAGTCTGTTTTTCTTTGTCTCACTCAATAAAAATATATATTTTTTAAAGAAACCTGGACCAACCTCTGCTCTGGACCGAACATCGCCATCGCCATCCCCGGCGGCCACAAAATCACCCGCAAAGATCACCCCGACCGTCCAGGAGGAGGCATTGCCATTGTCAACAAAAGCACACTCCGACTGACCACGCACTCTAATGACCCAACGGCGACCATGGAACACCTCCACTTCCAGACCTGGACCAATCCCATCACCACCCTTCGTGGCACCCTCATCTACAGGCCCCCCGGCCCATGAACCATTCGATTCACCAATGCCATCATAGACCTCATCGCACCCTAGGCTCTCCCATCAACCGACTACATTCTACTCAGAGACCTCAAGTTCCACCTTGGCAACCCCAGTGACCGGAAGACCACCCCCCTCCTGGGGAACCTCACCAACATCGGACTCAAGCAGCTAGTCACCGCACCAACCCACAAAGCTGGACACACGCTCGAGCCTGTCTTCCCCGCCAGCGGTGACTTCAACTACAACCACACACCACCGAACTCTCCTGGACCGACCATCATTGTATACATCATGCCTTCATCACGCCCACTGTACACCACCGCCATCACCGCCCCCGTCGCAGCTAGATCAAGGCCACCGAAGAACTTCTCGTCAACTCCCTCAGCATCACACTCCGCCAACGCTTACAGACGCCAACACCGCAGGATGGATCTCCAACTGCGCCGACACCCTCGCACCCCTCAAGAAAAGACTAGGCAAACAACACTCCAAGAAGGCCAATTGATTCACTCCTGCCCTCCACTAGTCCAGACGCACCTGCAGACGTCTTGAGAAGAGATGGAGGCACAACAATACCCCTGAAACTCACACAACCTTCAAAACCGCCGTCAACGCACACCACACAGAGGAAGAGGACATTTTCTGGATTTATAGGTTTTGTGCGGATAGGTGTCCCTTCCTGCACAACATCAATCAACTCCGCAACACCATGGCGCAAGGGTGCCTGCATTGGTGCATGGCAGCCATTGTGTGTCAATGTAGGGAGAAAAATACAGGAGGGCTTATTCATGAGCCCCTTCCGACAGTTTACAGCCGCCGGTGCGTCATTTTCTTGACGTACTTGCAGCATTAATTTTGCACCATGTTGCACCGTATTTACAAAGTGATGCATCTAGGCATATGCGTGACCTTGTAAAGCCCTGCGCCACATTTTACCTGCATCAGGTAGGATGTATGCAGGGTGGGCGTTCCCACGCAACAAAGCCTCTTAAGAGCAGCGCAGTGTAATCTATCAGATTTCACTGTGACAATTCTAGGACACCACTGCGTTAAAACCTTACACCTGCCTCTTGGCAGGCATAAGAGTGACGCAGTGCCATAGGGATAGGCCTGCCCCATGCATTGCTGGAGTTGCGTCATGCTTGCGACACAACTGCAGCAATGCATGACTTTAGCGCTGACAGATATGTCAGGATTTCAGACGTATCTGTCATTGATTGCGACATGGAGCGCTGTACAGTAAATACGGCGCATGCATGGTGTCGCAAGGAGAGTGCAGTGAAAAGTGTTGCAACGCTGTTTAGTAGCAGCAATGCAACACTTTTCATGAATGAGGCCCAGGAATGCTCGCTATCTTATTGATAGGATCCATTCCTGACCTTTTGTTTTGGCGCAGGGCAGCGCAGCAATATTCCTTGCACCGCTGTCCAGCACCCAAGCATCTTATATGTGGGCACAAGTGTTTGCACCAATTTTAAGACAAGCTATTTTTGGTCTTAAAAACTGCCTGTAACTGGACTTAGAGGCAGTTTTTTTCGGTTTTGCACCATATAAGAAATTCCTTGTAAATATTGCGGTGTGGTTAGCAGCAGTTTTGTCACTGGAACGCCCACCTGCATCTCATTTTCGTTATATCCCGCTAATAGAAGTGGCAATCCTAAAAATTCACGTATACGCTGGAAAAGTGCTGCTAACTGCAGTTAGTGGCAACTTGTAAATAAGACAATAAAAAAAAGCTTCTGTAACGTCAAAAAATTGACGCTACGGCAGCGTTAAGTCCTTGTAAATATGCCCCTCAATGTGTAAACACTGAATTTTTCTACAATCAAACGTTTCATGATCTTCTCAGTATACTGATGGTCGTACGGATGACCTCATACCGAGCCCTAGACATGGACGCATGCTCTCTTGGCCGTCCCGCATCATGCAGCAGCCCCTAGTATTGCGCTGTTCTTTTAACCCTACTGTGTTAACGGTTTTAAAGCCTACTCACACCACGTTGTGCCCTGACCACGGCAAAATTATATTAATCAGGGGATGGAAATCTCTAATGGTTTGAGTTCACTTTCATTTCTATAATGTGCAGCATATGTGCCTTTCAAATTTCAAAATCAGCTTCACGTTTGCATTTGTCTGGTCCGTTTACAAATAATACGTCACACATACTCCATAGATTACCACTTTGGTTCTGATTACAATGTAAAATCAAATGTAAACATTATCCATCATGCACTTGACCTTGAGGTACGTGACAAGGGTACTGATAGAGCGCAAAGATATTCTGAAAAATGAAGGGGTACATTATATTCGTAGATAGTCCGTACCCGCATATATTCTTATGTGTGCGCTAACATTTGTTAGAATTCGTGTTGTAATAATCAGTGGTAATTGAAATGCTAAGCCATTCAAGAAACGTAAAGTGGCATTTAGAAGAAATTATGTAACTTTCGATGTTCATTGCAAATGCATAATGAAGTAGTTATATTTAATGTAATGCAGTAGATTTAAATGTGTATCATGTTGAAGTTACACACGCATAGGTGACTAATTGTGTTTAAATGTGTTTAAGTGATGTTAAAGGCCTAAATGGAGTACCTGCTCCTTCGCGTTAAGAAAGGCCTATCCGTTTCCTTATGTTAGCTGGTTTATGTAGGCCCGAAATGTATTTTCCCCAGGTGAGGCTCTCATTTGGAGACAGTCAGCGAAATTCATCTGCGTGCAAGGTTGTTTCGTTCTCATGCATTCGTTGCAGGTGCAAGGACATCGTCTTCGTTAGTTAGAATAATGCTTTTGTTTTAGGAGTTAGGTATGGAGGAGATTCGCTACAGAGTATCCAGGAATGCTGATAATTAGAAGTTGCGCTGAAGAAGCCTGAGACCCAAGGACACTTCAACCGTCGTTGGACCGAGTTCAACTTTTAGTGGAAAGTTACCTAGGAGAGGTGCTTATCCATGAGAGGTGTTACCTGTACGGGCCTATCGAATGTTCATTTTGTATTAGGGACAGTGCCCCGAGGGAAGAGGGGGCAGTCAGCAGAGATGGCAAATTGAGCAGGAGCCGATTGAGGAGAGGTAGAAAGAGCAAAGAGGGTAAAAGGAAGGGATCGATTCTTAGGATGGAGACTTAGACGGTCTTTTACAACGTGAGTGCACTTCTGAGGAAGTCATCACGAGCTGACACCTTTTCATGATCTTGCTTGGGTAAAGTTAAGTAGGGATGCCCCTTTAGAATAGTGTAGGGATAGACTAACGGATTTTCTTTACCGATTTCAATGAAGACTAATATAGATGTTGGTGCACTTATTGATTGTTTAGTATTTTTGGAATTGCTCATTCTTTTTATGCTATATCGAATTAGATTGGTGCGTAGGATGGATTTTGTATTAGTGTTTTTGTATTTTTGCAACCTCGTTCTGAGGTGTCTGTATGTTCAGTTATTTTTGGTTTTGTAATAAACCTCTAAACTTGGAATTCGGAGTCAGTGATCTTTTCCGAGAATTACATTGTTTCATGACAGGATTGGAACGAATGTATTGTTTCTCCCCTTTACACTTCTCAGCAGGTAATAAAGGTTCAGTCGGCCAAGGGTTCCTAGTAAGTTGTACAGTGGAATCCGGCGTCATCAGTTGGTAGCGAGAGGATGGTTACCTCTGTAGTAAGGGGAGAAGTAGAGAAGGGTAGTCATTGAATCCCCATAGAGCCCAAGTGATGGTTATCCAGTGGATTGTGAGCGGAGGACGACGGCGTTTGATGGAAACCGACGGCGAGTGACGGTGCGGCGGAAACAGCAGTTCGTGGTGAAGTGAGTATGAATAGGGATGTATGTCTGTTAGATTGCGGTGTTGTTTTGATTGTGTGATGTCTTGCAGAGTTGGAATAAGAGTTGAGTGATTGTCTTTTCGGGCCGAATGCGTGCGGTCCATGAGACTTAATTTATTGATATCCCGGGATAAGAGATTGTGGTGTAGAAGACACCCAGAGTTGAAATTGTCTGACCAGAGATTGTGGGAGTCATGAGACGTCGTTGACTAACCCACCGGTGATAGGGAAATGTGTGTGTGAGTGCGTGAGTAACCGACGCAGGTCGTGGGTTACTGCATGTGGAACATCGAGTGATTGGATCCTATCGATTAAGTACATGACTGTCTGGCCGTTCGTGGGCAGATAGTCTGTGGCAATTGTCCGGTCGTTCGCGGACAGACGGTTGCCAGAGTTGAGGTCAACAATTACGAGACTGTCCGATCGTTTTGTGGACAGACAGTCAGAGAAGTAACTGTTCGGTCGTTTGGTGGACAAACAGTTATTTCAGAGCATGAGAGAGACGCATGAGTGTGCGAGAGACGAATTGTAAAGGAGGGGAACTGCTGCAGGAGGAGGAAGAGTGACGTCAGAGAGTGTCACGCTGTGATAGGTCGGTTGGTGTGAAGCCGCGCTGGTATTGGTGGATTGTCATCAGGAAGTCGAGTGAAAACAAGTGAAGAAAACGTTGATTTTATCATGAAATGTTTTAAAGTTTTATGAGATATGTGTAGAGGAGACAGACGAGTGGTTACTCGGGGGGAGAAGAAGCTCCACTCGAGGATACCGCAGCCCATTATATGGCTACGAATGTGGGATTGCACACTATCATTTGGCTTGAAAATTGGCATAAAATGACTGAACATGAGGGAGAATTGACTTTTCCGCGTTATGGCACTTTCAGGTTGGAAGTGTTGTACCAATTGAAAATGGTGATGTCCTCATTGCGACCTTTACCCAGACCAACACAGTTTGAGGTGCTACATGCATGGATAAGAGCAGCGCATGATAGGAAAAGAGACAGAAGTCAGGAAAGGGTGAAAAAGTCAATCAGGGCGTTCCAGAATGCGCGATGGGACGCATTGGAGAAGAGATGGAGGGTGGAAACTATTGAAGGGGATAGGCTATTTCCGTTGCTGATAAACGTAAGAGAGGCCCAGAAGAAGTGGGGTGAGGAAGACGATAGTGACACAGATGACAGCTTGCTAGATAGATTGCTATCAGAAAGACCACCTCCATATAATCCAGATTCCGAAGAGGGAAAGGCAGTATCAACAGAGGGAACTGGCGAATCGCAGGCTCAACCTAGAGCGAGAGTAGTCGGAAGAATATTAACTGGAATAGAAGGGATGGGAAAACACACACCAACAAGCATCGAAGCTAATGGAATTACAGTTGTTACAAGGCTACCGGATGCTCTTACAGTACCGGTTGCCATTGGCCCCATAGTGTCAGTATATGACCCAGATCAGGCAGGAAATGGAAGTCTAGCACGATCAGTAGCAGGAGAAGGGACTGGCTCTGGAGGGAATGGCATAGTGAGTGGAATAGGTCACCTTCCGAGGCCCATGAAATCAAGTACTCCTTTGCCAGCCACAGCAGACTCCTCTAGAGGACAGGGAGACGTAAGAACCGCGAGACCAAGGTCTTTGGCCGATTCAAGATCTGACATAAGGATGTGGGAACCACCAGTGAGAAACCCTAATGATAGGATGACAGGAGACTGGGATCGCGGGAATACAGGAAGTTGACCAGTCCTAAAGAATATAGCGGAAGGGAACCGATGTGAGGATCAGGACAATGAGAATGGAGAATAAAGTGGTACATCAAGTCGAGGGATGCTTAAAACTGCTATAAGAGCAAAGATGCTGGATGTGATGAGATTAAAAGCTGAGGTAGATGAGATAATTAGTGGGAACCTGCCATTGGAAAGAGTAGAGCTTTATGGACCAGACGAGTTGCTGTTTGTAGCAAAAGATGTAACCCGCAAGGCGAGGTCAGCAAATGAGAAACTGACAGAATTGGCAAAAAGACACGAGGTGGATCTATCCAAAACTAAGACGCTGCAGGGAAGTCACAGGTTGCAGTACAGTGACCAGGAACTGGAAGAGAAGAGAGTGATAGGGCTAAGAACTCACATTCGAGAACTGATTGTAGGGATACGTGCATGGAGCATGCTTGACAAGTGGGAGGAAAGATGGTCCAAAAAGAAAACCACTAAAAAGAGTATAGGAGAGACACCGCCTCCAGGAGGGGGGATGGCAGGAGTAGGGAATTTTCGTTTGCGAGAGGTACAGAACGGAGGGTATGTGCATGTGCCTTGGAGTAGAAGTGATTTGGCAGCATTTACGAACAAATTTCCTCGGCTGAGGGAGAAGCCTGTCAGGTGGTACAAACAGGTCAATCGATTTTTTAAAATCTCAAAGGTGTTGTGGGTTGACTTGAATACACTGTTTGATATTGTAGTACCAAGTGATTTGTGGGCAGCTTGTAAAGTTGCAGTTGATTGGCCAACTTCCGAACCAGAAAGGGATTTGGTTACCAATGGTCCTTCACCAATTGTCATGAAGAAGTTTGAGCAAGTAATTACATGGCTGAAATCCAAAATCTCACCACAGGACATTGATTGGGTTAAGATAGATTGAACTGTTCAGGAACCAAAAGAGTCCGTACATGAATATTACGAGAGGCTCTTACAAGCCTTTAAGCAGTACAGTGGGCTAGACACGTTAGACCCCAAAGACATGGACAGTTTGTTTCAAAGTTCGTCTTGGGTCTAAGATCAGAAATCAGCTTCATGATTCAGCAGCATTTGATCTGCTGGCAGAACAAGTCAGTGGACGAGATACTGCGGTACGCCAGGTACTGCAGCGATGAAGTGGACTCGAAACACAGGAAGCTTAAGGATAAGCTAATGCTAGTCCAGATGCAAAATGCTGACAGGGAAGTTCAGACACAGACAAGTGGAGGGACATTAGGGAGAAGACAGGGAAAGAATCAAGGAGGGACCCAGAATGTGCAGGGTCCGGGAAGGGGGAAACCTTTAGACCCTTAAACAGGGATGGATGTGGCAACATTGAAAAAGACAACTGCGTGTCACTTTTGTCACAAGATCGGGCATTGGAAACGCGAGTGTAGATCGAATCCAGCGAACCAAGTGCAACAAGAGGGAGAGACAGTGCAGGTATCTGAGGTCGTCAATACAGTGACGAGACCCAGGTCCATGCAAGGGGGGACATTGTGCCCACAGGTGCAAGTTCCGCAACCTCCGAGAATTCCACAGGGAAATCGAACGTACCAGCAGATGCCCCTTTTCGAGGATTGTGATGAGTACAGCTCAGACCCATTGGCATGACAGTGTCTGAGGGGGGAGGAAGACTGCACTCTTGGGGCTTTCCAACTTCGTTGGAGGCGGATAGAGGAACACACTTCCACAGTGAGATCATGAAATTGCTTTGCGTGGCTTTAAATGTTGATCAGAGACTTCATTGTAGCTATCGACCAGAGGCTTCTGGGATAGTGGAGCAGATCAATGGAACTTTAAAAGCACGGATGGCGAAAGTGTGTTCGTCTACATCCCTGAAGTGGCCTGATGCGTTGCCTCTAATGTTGATGAGTGTTCGCAGTGTCCCAGATAGGAGGACCGGTCTTTCCCTGCACTAAATCATTATGGGGAGGGCAATGCGATTGCCAGCAATACCGTTTTCAGCCTTGATAAACATCACTGATGACTTAATCCTTGATTACTGCAAAGGACTAGCTGATGTGGTCCGTTCTATGTCTCAGCAGGTGGAAGCTGCTGCTGTTCCGGCTTCAAGGGATCTCTGCCATGACTTGTGCCCGGGAGATTGGGTGCTGGTCCGGAAGCACGTGAGGAAGAGCTGTTTGGATGCTCGGTGGCGAGGCCCCTACCAGGTGATACTGGTAACGAACACAGCGGTGAAGTGTGGAGGGTTGCCGAATTGGATACACGCTTCCCATACTCGTCGAGTTTCAGAACCCTTGGAAGAGACAGCTCCTCTCGTGAATGAAAATCCAGCTGTGGCGGCAGGGCCACGAGAGAGGACAAGCCAAGCTGTGAGGGTTGCTGACGAAGCTGGTTGCTCACCAGACCAGGCTGAGGAGGGTTACGCTACACCCAACCCAGGTATTGACTCTGAGGAAGAAGGTAACGTTGCGGGTAATATAGAGTCAGACTCAGCCGCAGGAAGTGGTGCGCAGAGGGTTCGAGAGAAAAGCAAAAGGGCTAATCGAACAGAAGAATCGTGGCCTGAAAGACAAAGAAGGTTGAATCTGAGGTTGGCCCCTGAGAGAGATCTCGCCCCTGTGTCCGAGACATCAGAATCAGAAGTGAGTGAAGAAGAACAAGACCAAGAAGGTCCAAGAAGGTCAAGAAGGACAAGAGTGCCTTGCCAGAGATACGCTGCCCCGGAGTGGACTTACGCAGTAACTGATGCCGGGAGTAGTGAGTTCCGGGAGGCTGAGGTCCGTGCGAGTGATCAGAAGGAATCCTCTACTGAAAATTGATGTGGGACTGATAGTTCCAGGACTCGAAGTTGAAGGAGTGCTGACAATCACGGTCCCAAAACCTCCAGTTTTGAGCAAGGTGCGAATTCTGATATTGCATAAATTAGTTTTCCCAACGTTTGGATTTGAAGCATCACCTCATGAACTGGTAGATGTTCGTCTTGAGATTTTGCAACATGTTTTAGCTGCAATCGGATCTGAACTTATCGTACATTGTGAATGAACTGTGCATTGTAAATAGGTGTTCCAAAGAAGATAACCTAGGACCGAGTGGGAGAAGAATACATTTAGGGCTTTTTCAATAGAAGAAGAAAGAGGGCTAGGGAAGTCTTTTCGGACTGTGTAGATAAAACCCGAAAAAACTGAACTTTGAACGAATTTCCAGAATTCCAATGAACTTTGCTTGAACTTTTGAGCAGCAAATCGAGGTGGAAAGAAGAGACTTTTGTGTATCCTCTAAATTGAACGACTAACAAGAAAATGGAGTCTGGAAATCCGAACCGTAGATCCAAGTGTGTGATAGGTACTTCCATAGTGGGAGTGATAGTTTTAATAGTTATAGTTATTATAGTGTCAGTTAGTATTTCACATGAGCCAGAAGTCGTGGAGGTGAAAGGGACACCTACACCTAGTACTTCTAGCAAGAAAGAGGACACCATAGGAGCTGAAAAGGCTATGCTAGATCAAAATAGTCGTAGATTGCATGTAGATTTGTCTAGAAGTGATTTTAAGCTTAATGCGTATGCCAAGCTGCTATACGAATATATCGAAACGATGGACGTGAGTGATTGTTATGTGTGTATGCAATTGCCTGCATCAGTGGATGAGGGCATTAGATATCATCATCTTTCGTTGACTTATGGGATTTCATGTAGTTTGTTGCTTAGCATGTTTTATGGGAGAGGTCATTATGAATACTTCTTTTCCAATTATGATGCGGTGCTTTCAGAGGTTCCAGCATGTAAGCACCTGAATAAGTATGATTATTACAAGCAGGAAGATAGAATTGGGAAGTATTTCATACCGAGTGCATCACTAGATACAGCTTATGCACATAGACATAACCTAACGTGTTCACTAACAGAGATAGAAAAGAAGTTTGTAGATCAAGTAGAGGATAGATATAGACAGCTAACACAAATACATAACACTGGAGAAAGTCCATTGGATTGGACGAAGGAGGAGTTGGTTCACAGAGCGAAAGGGAGCTATGGCCCTATAGCATTAGATCTAGTGCAAAAAGGGAAGCTGTGTGTGAAACGTGTCCAGACCTATTATGATAAGGTTTATGTGGGACAGAGTGCGTGTGATCACGTTTTCACCATGGAAGAGTCAGCGAAGAACTTTTTGCAGGGTCCGGTACAAGTGGTGCCAACAGTATACTTCGTATGTGGGAAAAACGCTTATGTGAGATTGCCTGCCAATTGGTATGGTACTTGTTACCTGGCAGCTGTTTTCCCCAAGATTTACCATGTAGAGGAGCTAGGACTCCTCGAAGGAGGAATACATTCTAGGGTAAGGAGAGATGCAAGTGCAGGAGGAGTGATTGGAGACATTTTTGGAATTGTAATACCAGGTTTAGAAGTGATTTTGAATGATGTGAAGATTAGGAAATTGGCGACTGTTGTGGACAAATTGTCGACGAATACAGCTAAATCGCTATTGCTTGTTGATGGAGAGATGTTGTCGATAAGGACAATGGTGATGCAGAACCGTCTTGCTTTAGATGTCTTATTGGCAAAGGAGGGCGGGGTCTGTAAAATGCTGAAAGTGCAAAAGTGCTGTACTTATATACCAGATAATAGTAAAGATCTGAAGAAGTATATAAGTAACATCACTGAGATCCATCATGAAATCCAGGATCTGACTGAAGAGGGCGTTTGGGAGAAAGTTGGAAAGGGATTTGGTAAAGTGGGGAGTTGGTTTGCGAGCTTGGGAAAAGGTATTCTTGGTTACATTCTGAGACCTATCCTTATAATCGTGGTCTGTGTGATTTGCCTATGGGGTTTTGTGAGGGCTTATCAGTGGTACAAGGCGAATCAGGTCAAAAGGTCCCTTAGGGCAAGAGAAGTAAGGATGACTAGACTGCAGGACAGTCATTATGAGAATATCAAGAATCTGGAAAGGTTCCGACAGGGAAGGATGGCTACGAGCTCTGTTTACGTCGGTTCTTTCTCCAGGGAATTGTGATTTTGTTGATGACACTAGTCAACAGAGGGGGGAACTGATAGAGCGCAAAGATATTCTGAAAATTGTAGGGGTACATTATATTCGTAGATAGTCCGTACCCGCATATATTCTTATGTGTGTGCTAACATTTGTTAGAATTCATGTTGTAATAATCAGTGGTAATTGAAATGCTAAGCCATTCAAGAAACGTAAAGTGGCATTTAGAAGAAATTATGTAACTTTCGATGTTCATTGCAAATGCATAATGAAGTAGTTATATGTAATGTAATGCAGTAGATTTAAATGTGTAACATGTTGAAGTTACACACGCATAGGTGACTAATTGTGTTTAAATGTGTTTAAGGGATGTTAAAGGCCTAGATGGAGTACCTGCTCCTTCGTGTTAAGAAAGGCCTATTTGTTTCCTTATGTTAGCTGGTTTATGTAGGTCCAAAATGTATTTTCCCCTGGTGAGGCTCTCATTTGGAGACAGTCAGCGAAATTCATCTGCGTGCAAGGTTGTTTCGTTCTCATGCATTCGTTGCAGGTGCAAGGACATCATCTTCATTAGTTAGAATAATGCTTTTGTTTTAGGAGTTAGGTCTGGAGGAGATCTGCTACAGAGTATCCAGGAATGCTGATAATTAGAAGTTGCGCTGAAGAAGCCTGAGACCCAAGGACTCTTCAACCGAGACCGAGTTCAACTTTTAGTGGAAAGTTACCTAGGAGAGGTGCTTGGCCAGGAGCGGTGCTTGGCCAGGAGCGGTGGGCGGGCCTATCGAATGTCCATTTTGTATTAGGGTCAGTGCCCCGAGGGAAGAGGGGGCAGTCAGCAGAGAGGGCAGATTGAGCAGGAGCCGATTGAGGAGAGGTAGAAAGAGCAAAGAGCAAAGAGGGTAAAAGGAAGGGATCGATTCTTAGGATGGAGACTTAGACGGTCTTTTACAATGTGAGTGCTCTTCTGAGGAAGTCATCACGAGCTGACACCTTTTCATGATCTTGCTTGGGTAAAGTTAAGTAGGGATGCCCCTTTAGAATAGTGTAGGGATAGACTAACGGATTTTCTTTACAGATTTCAATGAAGACTAATATAGATGTTGGTGCAGTTATTGCTTGTTTAGTATTTTTGGAATTGCTCATTCTCTTTATGCTACATCGAATTAGATTGGTGCGTAGGATGGATTTTGTATTAGTGCCTTTGTATTTTTGCAACCTTGTTCTGAGGTGTCTGTATGTTCAGTTATTTTTGGTTTTGTAATAAACCTCTAAACTTGGAATTCGGAGTCAGTGATCTTTTCCGAGAATTAAATTGTTTCATGACAGGATTGGAAAGAATGTATTGTTTCTCCCCTTTACACTTCTCAGCAGGTAATAAAGGTTCAGTCGGCCGAGGGTTCCTAGTAAGTTGTACAGTGGAATCTGGCGTCATCAGTACTCTGAGAAACAGATCCTCACAACACTGGAAACCTCAGATGACTGGAACCCTCTGGTGACGTCAGATGCTGTAAGTCTGTTAGACGCAGTTGAAACGGCCTGGAAAGAGCCAAGTACTTTATATTGTGTACCCCCACACCCCATCGCGGGAACTCCCTACTCTTAGAGAGACACCTGGAAACTCATCATCAGACAAGCCGTTGGTACCTTAACAGATAAACATCACACAGTCTTCTGTAGCGCTTTCTTCTCTGCCAAAAAGCACACCCATGACTTATGTCGTTTCTTGTCTGGGCTCTTTCAGCTTCTGTATTGTTAATTGATTGCACTGCTTATTCTGCAGTTTAAAACCTCTGACTACCATCGCAAAACTTTCTAGATCGGCTAAAGACGGTACATTCGATGCCTTATGCCCCATACATATTTGTTAGTTATCATAACGAAAATTCCTTAAATAAATGTATAATGCTTCACACCACTGGCATTTAAAAAACACATAGTTCCATGCGCCTATTCACACGTATTGAAAAAATTACAAAATCAACTGCTGAAGGAATAGTGCACGTTCCCTTCATGTCCATAGGGGTAAACATGACAAGCTGTCGCGGTGAAGTGGTACTCTGACAAACGATGGCTCTCTTGCGTGCCTGCTGCAACGCTTTCCACTCGAGGAGCACGTGTTCTTAACTTGCTGTGATTTTCAGACTCAGACATTATTTTAAATAGGTACTAGGTAAGGGGTATATTTTTTCAGCAAAGTTGAAAGTAAGTTTAGGCTTGCCTGTTTCCACGTGCTGCTTTATGGAAATGAAAAACCTTGCTGCATGTCTTCAAAAAAGTGATTTTCAAAGCACACCATAGTCAAATCAGGTTTCCATGCTTTTCGGGTTGATCTTTTGAATATTAATAAAAAAGAGGTCATTTGTACTTACTGCTTTAATGGGTCCTTAAGAATTGTTACACAAATACTATTGAGGGAGGAGAGAGGAAACCGTTGCCATAAAACCACCATAAGAAACGTCAGTGTCACCATCGATACATAATCAAATAATGCTATGGAAATTTATTGACCTTGACAAGAACAAAGAGTAGAACTTAACTGTAGAAGAGGTTCAGGTCTGGCAGTACTCATCACTGAGGTCTGTGGATTTCTTAGACAATCAGAGCTTGGTTATGGGAGAAGGTTTGGCTCAGAGTATGAAGGCAGCAAAGATTACGGTCAACCGCCTGGTTGTAGGCAGAGATGCACAGTTACTGACGTGTGAGACCTTGTATGGCAGCCATGTTATTAAAGTTTCTGCCTAAAAGTATGCAAACCTGCTTGCCTTGAACAGGAGAAACTTTGAAGGGGTTTGTTGCCAGTTGTTTTAACTCATTGGCAGAGACAGTATTATTTTTTTTTTAATTGAAAGTATCTTGGCACAGGAGAGTGTGGACAGAGTGTGCCCTGTCCTAAGTAGTTTTTACAATAGTGTCTCAGTTGTTTTTCTTTTCCACAAGCTAGCCCAACAATCATGCAAGCTCACCGAGGGCCCTCCTTGTTAAATGAAATGACTCTCCTGCGGGAATTTGAAATCAATGGGCAGCCAAAGTGCATCCCTCTTTTGGAGAGTTGCTACTGCCTTCTCTAACTGGGATTTGTTGGCCTAGCAGTGGGATTTATAGTGAAGGGACACATAGACATTTTTTCCTATATCCTTCAAGAGCGGCTGCCTATTTGCCTTCTAGGTATAAAAAGTTGGCAGGTTTCGAGTTTGGAGACCCGCTGAAAGCTTCTGCTATCCCTGAATAGCTATAGAGGAAGCAACGCCGAGCTTGCTACTTGCTATAGAAACTTGGGGGGAAACAGGATAGGGGAGTGAAAGAGAAAAAGAAACACCAGACTGGAGCTCACTCTCAGCACTGTAGCACCTCTTTTAAGGGGCATCACCCCACTATCTTGATGCTGTGAAGACAGTTTGCGAATGAACTGGCTGCAGAGAGACAGAGGACAGTGGTAAGTAGAGGTGTACAAAATTCAAGTAATTTGCTTTCACATCATTATGTGAAATTCCAGCGCAGTTAAGTACAATTAACCATAATTACGCAAAATGTGAATGTCAGCACTATATTTTACCGCAAAATGCATCCTCGCATCAATATTTGATGCAAGAACACATTTTGCTCTTGAATAAAGTGCAAAAAAAACAAAATCACCACAAACAACAGCTGCCCCCATTCTGTTGTTTCCATGTGATTGCAGTCCATTTTTTACAGCGAATGGCATATTCTCTGAAAATATTTATTGGAAATATGGCATAATTACTATAAGTGATGTAATGGTGTAATTTTAGGACTTTCACATAACAAGTGCACTTCGAAATTCTAAGAATTACGCAGGCGTATTTTAAATTTCACAGAGTTCTTCAACTAAGGGGCTGATTACGATGTCGGTCGGAAAGGCTCCGAATGGCATTCGGTTTGTCCGAATCCGATTCAGAACCCGTCTTTCCGAACGATTCGGAAAGCCTTCCGGCCGACCGATTACGATAGTCGGAAGCCATTTGGACTTTCCGACTCGGTTCCGACTCGGTTCTGAGCAGCATTCGGAGTAACCGAGTCATTCGGAGCCTACTCGTATGGGTCTATGGAGCGCGTTTCCGTCCGACGTATTACGATGTTGGATTCGGACAGCCTTTCTGAATCGGTTGTTCCAACACAGATCTGCTGTCGGAATCTGACTTTGTGGGCCTGTAGTAGGCCCCCTTCACCCGGGGCCCTCCAAATGGGGCCTGTGGGGGTACCCATGGGACCCCTCTTCAATACCATGCACAGTGTGTCAGGCACCATGGGGTGCCTGCCACAGGGTGCACGATTTTCCCAACCTACCCCTATTTTCAATGGGAGCCTGTGTAGTCGGTCGGAACAATGGCTTCCGTTGAAGTCAATGGGAGTCCGACCGAACGGTGTGTGGGACCATCGTAATCAGTCGGTCGGATTCCCTGAATCCGATTCGGTCGGAAACCATTCCGAGACCCAATCGGTCAGAATGCTTTCCGACCGACATCATAATGAGTCCCTTCGACACCTTCTCCCACCGCACACTCGCCGCCAAACTCCACGAGACAGGCATACGGGGACCTGCCCTCGAATGGCTCTTCTCCTTCCTCACCGGCAGAACCCAAAGAATCAGACTGCCACCCTTCCTCTCCGAACCCACAGAGATCAACTGCGGAGTGCCTCAAGGATCGTCACTCAGCCCTACGCTCTTCAACGTCTTTATGGCCCCCCTCGCCGCCATCGTCAGACAGCATGGACTCAGCATAGTATCCTACACCGACGACACCCAGCTCATCCTTTCCCTCACCAAGGACCCCCTCACCACCAAACTCAACTTCCAGGAAGGAATGAAGGACGTCGCATCCTGGATGAGCAGCAGCTGCCTGAAGCTAAACTCAGAGAAGACAGAAGCCCTCGTCCTAGGACCCTCCCCATCTGCATGGGACAACACCTGGTGGCCCTCCGCCCTCGGCAGCCCCCCCTTCCCCAAGGACCATGCCCGAAACCTTGGCATCGTACTCGACTCCTATCGATGACCCGTCAGTTCAAGGCCGTCGCCTCCGCCTGCTTCATCACCCTCCGCATCCTCCGCAAAACCTTCAAATGGATCCCCCCGAATCAAGAAAAACATCACCAATGCACTCATAACCAGCAGACTGGACTACGGAAACACCCTCTACCCCGGAATCAGCAAGTCTCTGCTCCGTAAACTCCACACCATACAGAACACCGCAGCCAGACTCGTCCTTGGCATCCCTCGAAAAGAACACATCACCCAACACCTGCAAGACCTCCACTGGATCCCCATCGAGAAGAGAGTAACCTTCAAGATACTCACCCACACCTTCAAATGCCTCCACAACACCGGACCCCAATACCTCAACAAGAAAATCTCCTTCCACGTACCCAAGAGAAACCTCTGATCCGCCGCCCTCGCCCTCCCCAAAACCCCATGCATCCGCAGAGCCAGAACGGGCGGAAGGGCCTTCTTCTACATCACGGCCAAGACCTGGAACAAGCTCCCGATCGACATCAGACGCGCCCCCTCTCTGAGCATCTTCAGGAAAACACTCAAGACCTGGCTCTTCAACTGAACAGAGCTGCTTACCCTCCCCCCCCAGCGCCTTGAGACCCTCACATGTGAGTAGCGCGCTCCACAATTCCCTGATTGATTGATTGATTAAGTAGGGTTTAACAGGTAGTTGGGTATTGTCTCCAGAAGTGTAGGTTTGAAAAACGTACACCTTTTTGGTGGTGGGCATTGCTTTTATTAAGCATTAGTGAACTTGGAGTCCAGCTAAAAGCCCCAGTACAACAATAACAGCTACACAGTGGTCAGAATCTAGGAGGTAAATGCAATAAGGAGCACACGAATACAGAACAAAGAGCATGTAGGAGGTCTAATGAGAACCATGGGATCCAAGAGGGGAAGAAAATAACAAACATATGGGATGAAGAACAAGTACGAACTAATATGAATGGGGAAAGCCAATGGAACTAACAACTCATTGCCAGGCAAAGTCCATGAGTCAAATGAGTTCTTTAATATGGCTCTGCCACATTTGACCCAGAAATGACTCCATGCCAAGAAGAGATAAACAGGCTATACTGTGGTTAGCATTTAAGTAGTCTGAATCTTCATACTTTCCACTGCCCCTTCTTCCACCTTCTCCAAACCCCAAGTACCCTATACTTTGTAGTGGCCCTGCCTTTTGCCTGAATCTTGGCAAATGTTTGCTTGGTCTCCCTTAACCACAACCTTCACTTATGTTTGATGGGAATGTTTTGAAGCATTTGAAAATATTGCGCTAATTATCGGTAGAGTTTGTGTGCAAGTCTGCAACAGTGCTTGGTTGAATCCACTTTGGATTCCAAATGTGTGTGGCAACCTAGCATAGTGGAGGGCTTAGCTGCCCAGATTACTGGTGTCTTGAAGCCCGTCCATTGTGTATTCCTTCACCCTGATTAGTGTGATGTAACAATCGTATTTCGACAAAATATTGAGTCAGACATATCGAGCTACATTAATAGCGAGTTTTGAATATTGTGACACAAATATTGTGATGCAGAAATATCATTGACAAAAATACCAATTTTTAAGGTAAGTAATATCGTTTAAAACAATATCGGTGTTGTTAATATAGTTTTTAATATAGTTGTAAAAATATAATTTTTTCAATATCTTTATATGGTTTAATACATATTTTAATTGTATATGTTGTATATTGTTTAGATAATTGTTGTTAAATGTTTTTAAACATAATCTATAATTTGAAGTTATTTATAATTTTAATGTAATTGTTAATAGTGATTTATAGTGTCCTAGTGGGTTGTGAGGTTTGCAGGGGTACAGGGTGGGAAGTTTAAGTATAATTAATTAATAATTCATTTTTAATTAATATTAATTATTTAATTGCTAATTAATGATGTAAACTGTGTAATTATTATAATCTTTGAAGTTATATTTTGGGTGTGGGTTGTTGGGTTTGTAGGGGTGTATGGTGGAAACAGTCACGGCCGGCATGACTCACGGGTGGGGGGGTGGGTGGGGGAGTTGCGCGGGGGGTCACGCGCTTTGCAGGGGGACGGGTTTTAATAAAAAAAATTAAAACTTACCTTACCGGGTCCCGCACGCCGCCACAGCTCCTGGCCGGGTCCCACATTTTCCTGCTGCTTTCCTGAACAGGAAGCAGCCACAGGCAGCCTCCCTCCCCTCCTCTATGCCAATCACAATTCTGCAATGGCAGCGTTGTGATTGGTGGGGACGGCGCCCAGGCGGGCGCCTATGGGGAGGCCATTTTGGGAGCCTATGGGGAGGCCATTTTCTCTATGTAGGCTGCGTGCAGCCTACATAGAGAAAAGGGAGAGTGTGCATGACTGGTTTGGTCAGCCCTAAAGGGCCGACCAAACAGTCAGGGCCCACAGCATTGGGCAAGCCACTCCTCCCCGACCCGCCCACCCGCCAGCCCCCATTCAGGCATACCCTTCTGCTTTCTCGCAGTGAGAGAAGCAGAAACATAAAATGGTATTTAAAATACCATTTTATGTTTCTGCTTCTGGCACTGCGAGAAAGCAGTGGTGCGATGCTCCTCTGCCCTAATGGAGGAGACGCCCTTGGGTGCGAAGTTAATTAAGTGAATTTTAAATACCAATTATTATTAATTTAAAATAAAATATGTAATTGATTGATAATTATGTAAATTGTTTAGAAAATATATTTTTATATTATATATTTAGGTGTGGGTTGTTCTGTTTTTGGGGGGATAGGGTTGAAAGTTATTGAAGTCATAATTAATTGACAACTAATTATTAATTTATTATTAATTATTTTATGTATCACTTAATATGCTAATTGTGTTAGACTTTTTATTTTAATTATATATTAATTGTGGGCTGCTAGGTATGTGGTAGTATAGTGTAGGAACTTAATTAAGTAATAAATGAATAGCATTTTCTATATTAATTATCTAAAAAATATATAATTATGTAAATTGTTTAATTGTTTTCTAAATGTATGCACATATAATTTTTATATTAAGAGTTTTATATGTTGTCCAATTAATACAGTTATTAAAATTGGGTATGTGTTTGAAGTGAAGTACTTAGTCAATCAATCAATAGTTGCTTTATTCGACAATACATGTCATAAAAGCATTGCAGATAAAAAAGTAAAAAAACAGTATACAGATAAAACTTGAATAAAAAGATTTTTATACAAAGGTAGAAAGCCGACTTCAGATATCTAGATGTGGTCAGACTTTTAGTTCATTGGTAAAAGTACATAAAACAGTATAAACAGAAGGGTCCTGGAAAATCACATTTTCAGCACAATTAGGCATGTTGGAACCCACAATTCGCAATTGGCCTAATACGCTTACAGGTTATAGATGGGTTCCAATTATCAATTTTCAAACACAGTTTGCTGTGCACGGATTAGCCACATCCACTTTAAGAACTTTGCTACCGGGATGGCATACCTGAGTGATGGATCTGTGCAAAGAATACGAAGGGCTATGCTACATGATCTTGTGCCCATATTCCTACAGGTTTGCGCTAGCCATGTTTTGCGCGGGCCTGCATATACAGGGCACACAAACAATACATGTGATAGAGTTTCTACCTGATCTCTACATGTATTACATTTATTATTCTTTGTTGTAGACCATTTGGATGTGAAACACTTTAGAGGAAGGGTCCATAATCTAAATTGGAAATAGAGTTTCCGATCCACTGGCTTTGTAATAGCATCCCAGAACAGCTCGAGATTTGGGCGAGATTTAATCTGTAGGAAGAATCCTGTGAGTGAAGTGGAGTCGTGGCACCTACTCTCTTCACATGCAACCATCTCCCAGTATATTTCTTTGAGCTTATCTTTCGTCGGAAACAAAGAGTCATTGGGGCTATCCCACAGATGTGGAAGGCCCATTCCATAAAATAAACCCTTAAGATTTCTCAGCCAGCTGATCTTATGGGATTGATCTTTTTCTATAACGTCCCTTAAACCTTCAGCATATACTTTCAGTTCCGGCGTACTCCACAACCTACGCCAGTACAAAATCGTCCGGAGTCTAGCGAGGTCTGCTATAGCATTTCTACCTAAATCACTCCTTAAAGGAACAATTGGTGTACTTTGCGGTAGACTAGTTATCGCTCGGAAGAATTAGTTTTCCGCAACAGTTAGCTGCGGAAGGTTTCCTAAACCCCACAGCTCGGCACCATATAGTGCCGAGCTCACCACCTTGATGTTATAGATTTGGAGTACTGGGCTGAGCAGTTTTGTCAGGGAAGTTCTTAATTCCTTTCTTAAAATACCCACTAACTGTCTATGTTTTAGTGCCATAGCATCTACATGCGACTTCCAACTCATGTTCTTGTGTAATCTAATGCCCAGATAAGTGAATGAGTCAACCTGCTCAAGTGGGAACCCATCCATAAATATACTGCCCTTAAAAGACCAATGCTGGTTAAAAGCCATGAACTTAGTCTTATCTGCATTGATTTTTAGGCCTCACAGATGATAGAATTCTTCATATTTTCGCAGAGCAAGTTGTAGGCCACTTGGTGTTTTAGAGATAATCAAGGTATCGTCTGCAAACATTAAAATCTGAATCTTTCTACCAGCTAAAATTGGAGCATCAGTGTTGGTGGCAGCCAAAAAACTTGCCACACCATTAATAAAAAGAGAAAATAGCGTGAGGGCTAGCACACAGCTCTGTCAGACACCCTTACACACAGGGAAGGGATCTGTCTTATCACCCTGTGCAACTCAACGAATCTGTGCAAAATTGCCCTCGTGTAGGCGGATTATAAGAGAGAGTAGGTCCTGAGGCATCCCCATTACTTTCAGTACCCCCCATAGTTTGAGCCGTGGGACCAGGTCAAAAGCTGATTTCAAATCGACAAATGCAGCATACATGCTGCCATTGCCGAGAACTACTGTTCGCCAATGAAGAGTGACAAAGCATAAGACTTGATCAATTGTGCTTATGTGAGCCCGAAAGCCTGCCTGAAGGTGGCTGATGATGGAATTATCTTCCATCCATACATGGATCTTGGCCAGCACCAGCCGAGCTACCACCTTTTGTATGGAATCTATGAGGCTTATGGGTCTGTAGTTGGCGGGCAACGATTTGTCTCCTTTTTTGTAGATCGGGATTATTTCTGCCCCCGCCAGGTATCCGGGATGGGAGCACCGTGGGCAATAGCATTCACTAATAAAAGTATATATTGAAACCATTTAGGCCTGTCCTGGAGAAAAATATCAGCAGGAACACAGTCTAGGCCTGGGGCTCGACCACCTGTTAGTGAATTTAGGGCGGCATCTACATCTTCCTCATCAAATACGTTATCATTAGCACAGAAATATGTCAAATCAGGGCCGCAGGCCTCTGCCTCATCGCTTGCATATTGAGCGGGGAAATATCTAATCCACACTTCCGGACCAACGTGGTTTTCTGGTGGTGGAGCCACTCCGCCACTCCCCCATTTGACCAAGTGCCAGAACCGTTGTGAGTTTTTGGTCCCACAGGCGCGTTTTAATTCCATCCACCTATCCTCATCCCAGGCTTTCTTGGCAGAGAGAGTAGCCTTCTTATACATAGCCCTAGCAGATCGCACTCTGGCCACATCTCCTGACTTGATAGCCTCGCTGATGGCCCCACGGGCATATCTACATTCGGTATTATACCAGCGATCTTTTGCTTTTGTTACCCTTGTCCTGGTTTGGATTGGTCTTTGAAAGTGCAACCTAATTTTTGAAAATAAAGTATTATGCAGTTGAATAAAATCATTTGACAAATGGTGATTAAAACTGGGTGACACCATCGCATTTACTGTTTTTCCCAACTCATTAGCTATGGAGGACAGAATTTCAGGGCGCTCTAAAATCATGGACTATTTAACTCGCAGCATGTTATTTTTTGGCTGAAGGTCGCAAGTAATGTGGGCTGCATCATACCGTGCTTGTGGCCTTTAGTTCATACCTAGAGCACAGTGGGTCATGATCACTCTCCACGCGATCTTTCACTACCATGTCCTCAAGAGTATGCCATAAATTCAAACTAACAAGAACATAGTCAATGCGGCTTGCGTGGTGTCCACGGTTGAATGTGTTTGCTCCAAGTCTATCGGAAACTGTTCTACCATTTGCTGCCCTTAAACCATGTTCTAGGCAGAAAGCTTTCATTTGAATGGCAGATTCAGTCCAACGTTTAATGGGTGCAAGTTCCAGTAATGGGATACCCCATTGTTCATCCTCCTCCCTAGTCACGTCATTATCCTCATTATCAAAGGGTTCGAATGTTGTGTTTAGGTCCCCAACTATAACTACATGAGTAGCCCCTAAGGTAGTTTCTAAGAGATCACCTAATGCCAGAATAGTGTCAGATTTCCGCCCTCCACTAAGGCCTCTTGCATACACATTGTATAAGTCTATGGGGCCATACTGATCAGACACAAGCCTAATTGCGAGAATGTCGTTACTGGCTGTCGAGAGGGCCGAACTTTTGACGCCAAAATCCTGTCTGACCCACAGTGTAAGTCCCCCCGATGGCCGACCTCTTGCTCCCTTGGTTGCCGGATCGTTAAAATTGAGGTATCCAGGATGATATATAGGCTCTATAACCCATGTTGCCTGGAAGGCACAGATATCAAATTCCTCTATAAAGTTGTTCCAATCAGGGTCATCACCCCTGTGCCTCAGGCCGGCAATGTTCCAGGATATTAGTCTAAGGATACGAGGCGTTATATCGGTATCCAGCCTCTGGCCAACCGTAGCAATTAATGGACCTGAGGCCTGGTCCGATGTGTGCCTGGCACTATTAGGGAAGCTTATTGGCATTTGGAATATACCATTGGGGCAAGATATAGTATGCTCATTATCTTCAGTAATTTTAGAGGCTTGTGAACTGATAGCAGAGGGCGGAGGACAATCAATCTCACTTAGTGGGGACCCAGAGGATTGGGGATCGTTAGAGAGTTTGCAGGATGGACCACTGGTCATATCTGGGCGATTGTATTTAAACCGGATTGCAGTATTAGAAAGATGTTGGGTCCGGAGATCAAAAGCTACCAAGTTTTCTACTAGGTCGTGATGTGTTAATGTGAGGGCAATGGTATCTGTAACGGATCCTAATGTTGAGTACCTTTTCGCCCTTACTATGTCCTCCCTTATTATGGATCGACACCCTGTCACTTGTCGAATCCAGTGGATGGCTTTATTGACTAGGGTTGCCTCAACCTCTCTACTTATCTCAGGCGGAAGCCTAGGAACATTGATCAAGTGTATTGTCTGCTTCCACCCAGGGAAATTGTCTTTGTTTATCTCCTGTGGGAAATAAGAACTTTCTTTGGGGTCCTGCTTACGTTTTAGAATTGGGAGGGGATAAAGGGAGCCTCTATTGTGAGATTCCCCACCTTGGAGCTCAGGTACTTGTTCGCCCCCCTTGGCTCTCCCATTACATGGGGTTCTTCCTCCAATGTCAGTTTTGGCACCCTTCTGTTTACCTAATGTAGGGCGCGTTACTAATGGCCCCACTTTACCCTCCACTGGGTTATTGAAATTAGGGCATAAGACTTTTTTGAGCGATTGGACTTCATTAAGCACTCTACTGAAGGATTCAGAGAGGCTACCTACGGCTGCCTTAAGCAGTCTAATTTCTTCCACTAAGTTAATTATCTGCCCTGCACACAGATTTTGCAAGGAATTAGTATGCATGGTTAGACTTCCTTTGGCATGGGCTGCTTCCATACTAGTATACTCAGCGTGACCATATAGTGTAGATCCCCCCCTATGTGTAAGGTCTATCATGACACCCCCTAATATCACCTCTTTACTCTCTTTAACTGGGTCAATGCGTCTATCTAAGGCATCATTGTTGTCCATGAGGGGGGCAAAACTATTACTACAGGGGAAAACTGAGAGTTCATCAATAGGCTCTTGCACCTCTACTACCTCTATTGCCTCATTGTTAGACACTACGTGGCTAGGTTTTGAGACAAACGCAGACGGCTTCTTTACTTTTGCTTTATTAAATAGTGATGGAATGCGGCCTTGGCAGATGTTATGAGCAGGCCTACCCTGAAGCTGCGCACCAAGTGTTGGAGTCGATGCGCTATTGGAATCAAGGAGGCCCTCAAACTCTGTCAATAACATATCTATTCGGTCCAACACCCCTTCCCCCCACCCCCTTCACTGGGACTTGCAGCCTTTTTGCATTTCTTTGCCCTTTTTTCAGTGGTGACCTTCGAGCCCTCCTAGTTACACTTACGTTTCCCCATTATACAACAATGTCTCTAAGAAAGGGATATGCAAAAGGGTTGCTACGTGCTCTATGCCACTTGGCGTGATGTTTTACAGTCACTTATACGCAGTGAGTTGCTACACTGAACAGTACCTTTGTCCAGATGCAAGTGATCCGTAAACGAGAGATGGGAGTGCAGGGTGTCTTTGTATGCCTCCAGGCAAAAGCGTTGCTGGAGGGTGCAGTCCCCAGCCAGGGAAAGTGCTGGTACGGTAGGACAGGCTCCCCAACCTCGAGTGACTTAGCGGATGATAAAAATAAGAGGGGTGGCCCAGCTCTGCCTCTTTCTGACACTGACGGGCGCAGGACGGGCCCGCCCTTGGCCCGGGCTTTGCCCAGGCGCGGCCCGGCCATGCCCGTGCGCGTCCCGCGCTGCGGGAGCCCGCGAAGATTTTTAAAGCGCCTCCTGGTGCAGAATGGTGATGCTAGCAGCGACGGCCGCGTGGGAGGCTGGGACTGATGGTCCTAGTCCCCCTCTCCCCTCCGATGGCAGGCAACAGGCAGCAGGCAACAAAGTTGGAACGGGCTTCCCGCACTGCGGGAGCCCGCAAGGATTTTTAAAGCGCCTCCTGGCGCAGAATGGTGACGCTGGCGGCGACGGCCGCGTGGGAGGGTGGGACTGGTGGTCCTAGACCCCCTCTCCCCTCCGATGGCAGGCAGCAGGCAACAAAGTCGGAACGGGCTTCCCGCGCTGCGGGAGCCCGCGAGGATTTTTAAAGCGCCTCCTGGCGCAGAATGGTGACGCTGGCGGCGACGGCCGCGTGGGAGGCTGGGACTGGTGGTCCTAGTCCCCCTCTCCTCTCCGATGGCAGGCAACAGGCAGCAGGCAACAAAGTCGGAACGGGCTTCCCGCGCAGCGGGAGCCCGCGCTGCGGGAGCCCGCGAGTATTTTTAAAGCGCCTCCTCACGCAGAATGGTGACGCTGGTGGCGTCGGCCGCGTGGGAGGCTGGGACTGGTGGTCCTAGTCCCCCTCTCCCCTCCGATGGCAGGCAACAGGCAGCAGGCAACAAAGTCAGAACAGGCTTAGTACTTCACCTACTGCTGCAGAGACTGGAGTGGGAATAGTAAATGTTACCCCTCAGGTGTACAACGCTTCCCCTACTGTTGCAGAGAATGGAGTGGGGAATACATTGTGTCCTTGTGTAACGAAACTGGTGCTATGTAAAGCGTTCTGATATCCGATATCTTCGGGTCTAGTTCGCACTATATAAAACTCCGAAAAAAAAAAAATAGTATATTTATTATTCCTAGAATTCAATAGTTTTGTTAATATTGTTTAAATATATATTATTATGTGTTTTTGTATTTAATTATATATTTTTATATATAGAAATTGTTGTAATTTTTAAGATCTTTTAGTAAAACGTATTTTTACTTTTTTATGTATAATTAATTTGAATTGTTAATTTTTTTGCATATGTATATATATATATATAAATATATATATATATATATAGATATATATATATATATATGTACGTGTTATATTAGTAAATTAAAAAGACAATTAGAAAATCCAAATATAATTTTAAATGAATATTTCTAATGAAAGCTTTACATTATATATGTGTAGATAAACATACACACATACATATATATGTGTGTGTGTGTGTTTGTTTATATAACTATATATTTATATATAGTTTTAAATATTATTCAACATATTTAATTTACATTATGTTAATATTACATGTTAAAATATTTACTATTTTTAACTATATGTATATATAGTTAAAAATAGTAAATATTATATATTATTATATATTATTATATATTTATATATAATAAAACAATACTTTTGTATATATTTTTTGGACATTAGTGTAAAACGACATTTTTTGATATTTTTGTACTTATTTTTATAAGTATAGGGAGACAATATTTTTGACCGATATTTTGGACTTGATATTTCTGTAGGTCAGTATTTATGGTTTCGATATTATGTCATAGATCCGTAACAATAGATTATAGCATGTCTCTATTGCCTTCCCTTGCACCCTTTGAAGTTTTCCACTTTGTCTTTGTCAGAGCGCTCTCAGATCCTCCTTCTCTTCTTCTCTACATCTACAAAGGATTGGGCCTGCTGTCTGGGCCCAGTATACATCTATGCCAGGCCCAGATGGAATTAACCCAGGAAAGGCCTCTGTTGTCAGAGTTTAAAGTCATGGACCCGCTGATAGCCCCTGCATCCCTTGGTCACTGTTCTGGTGAACAGAGTTGTAACTATCAACAGACAGGGGGGAGGAACAGGGAAAGGGAGTAAGGGAGAAATCCGGGACTGGAGTTTACTGCCTGTGACTTCGTCTGTTTCAAGGGATGGCACAACTCTTCTTTGATGGTATGAATTTTGGGTAGATGTGACCAGCTGTAAGGCACAGGGCAGAAGGTCAGTATAGATAGAAAATGGCTGTAACATACAGGTAACAAATGAAACAAGGCTTACCTGTTACAGCAACAAATTATGAAATGACAAGCCCAGAGCTGACCATTAATCCAGAGAAGGCCCCAGGACGCTGCCTGAAACACACACAGGAAACACTCTACAAGAAACGGGAGTTAACAGACAGACATCAAAGAGGTAATACTAAGAAGAGAACTAACAAAAGGACCGAGAAAACCAAAAGGGAGAAAAGAACAAATAATGGGTGCAAACATTGACTAGGATCAGAAAAGGCAACTATGCAACTCGTTTGCAGGCACTGAACTCAGGTCTCAAGGAGTCTAAATATGACTCTACCGCTCCTGACGTGGAAATGAGCTTTAAAGAGGAAGTGAGTGAGTGCACATTCCCGGAAAGTTAGCAGTCTACTCATCTAGTGTGTCTAGGATTCCACAACCCCATTGTCCAGCTCTTACAATCCCCGCATGGCTATAACCCAAACTAACTGATACATGACAATAGCCCTCACATGAGGTGAACATGCATTGGCCATGCACAATTTCATTGTAGGAGCCCCTAGATTTTGAACCACACAACAGAAATGATTCTTCAGCTTTAATGATAAATATTGGGTGGCTTGACCAGTACTTTGTTTCATGATCCAGCGTGACCAAGGAAGGAGCTTACATCCATGAGTATACTTAAAGAGGGCTTAGTTCACAAGACACAGTGTGTCTGCCTTTAGTCCCTCTGCTAGACTAGGACCAAGGGTGGCATAAGACTCCTCCTGAAAGTGCTTGTTGTCTGCCTGTCATGCAAGGAGAATCCCTTCTTGTGGTAAAAGTAGTTTCTGGATTGCATCCTACAAACAAGAGACATCTAGAAGAAGAGGTTCATCAGTCTAGCTGCCTGAGGATCTTAGAGAATCTTTGCGAGCTTTTCACTATCTCAGGACATGAAATCGTCCAGCAGCTGCACAGAAGGAAGAAACCACATCTATCTGCATTGTCCAGGGCCCAGATGGAGAGCCAGTACTTGCATCATTTTGAGTCTGCTTTATGCCTGTACTCTGCCACAGAGACCCTATGCGAGCCATTAGTTTCTTCAATGTGACTTGACCAGATCACTCGGTTTCATCATATTTCAAATGGCTCTTAAGATATCTGACTTTGAACCCTGGTTTCAGACTTCCCCTTCACCCTGATCAATGAATTCCATGTGGACTTACATGGACTGTGATCGTCCACTGGGCATTAGATGCTTGGCATTTGCCCTCTTGAACAACGCTATTGTGTACATTCAACTTCACCAGGTTTCTCACTTTCCTGGGAGGTGGGCATCTGTGTAGGTACAAGAGGCTTCAGTACAATGAAACCTTGGAACACATCCCAAAACCCTTTAAACAGTGGACCACTTGTAACACAGTAACAACAAGGTTTCTTCTTGACTTAAAGTGTACAATCCAGGACTGGTGGCTGCCACACTGTAGTGAGTGAGAAGAAGGAATTGCGCATTGTGCTTTTGCCTGTCAACACTAGCGCCCTTTAGCATGCATTGTAAACTATCCCCATAGATAAGATCATAGTCCTGCAACCTGGGGTCTGTGCTTGCGAAAACAAAAATGATAGCAAATACTTGAATTTAGTATAGACTTTAATGTTAGGGAAAATGCTAGCACTTAGCACCTATGCACTATATTAACATTTAGAATCAAATCTCTGGCTGGTAAGGAGCTAGAGAGTTTATGTTTTCTTTGTATTTCTTCATTTTATTTGTAGCATTGAGATTTGTATTTATATTTGATTTGGTTTTACAAATTAGATCACTGACTGATATGTAGACTTATTGAGTGATGCTACAGTATTTTACTGCGTTCTGAAGGCCTTACTAAGACTATGGCGGTCTATTGGACCGCTGTAGTCATGGTGGTGGTCCGTGGACATATAGACTGGCGGGCCACCCATTTTATTCTGACTATGGCGGTCGGACTGCCACAGAATCACTGCTATGGTGTGAGGCTGGTAATATGCTGGTGGTGGTGCTGTGGCTTCGCCAAGCACATTTCTGGTTTCCTCACTGCCATAGTTTTCATGGCTTGGCAGTTCGGTCTGGACTGTTCCCATGAGGCACAGGGCAAGACTGATTTGCATATGGCTGGGTCCAAACTGGGGTGACGTAGTGGGCAAAAGAACAATGGATTTAACCCAGATCTCTTGACTGGGGGAGAATGTTTGAATCATTCAGCATTCGGTCCATCATTTGTTGCAGTTACACTTTTCGCCTTAAGTGGGATGGGTATGCCCAGACGTGGGTCCCTTGCTCACTGTGCCACTGGATTCAAGCTAGCCTGGCTGATGAAGGGTGACATACCCCGAAACCAGTCCCAGGATGCTTGTTTCCGGTCCAGGGAGGACCTGGTTTGGCAGTTCGTTCTGGACTGTTCCCATGAGGCACAGGGTCAAGATCGATTTGCATATGGCTGGGTCCAAACTGGGGTGGCGTAGTGGGCAAAAGAACGATGGATTTAACCCAGATCTCTTGACTGGGGGAGAATGTTTGAATCATTCAGCATTCTTTCCATCATTTGTTGCAGTTATAGTTTTCAAGACGGCGCAACAACCATGAAAAGTTTGTCAGTGAGGAAGCCAAGGGGGCCTTACAGGGCCCCTTGTTGCCTCTGCACCAGGAGATGCATGTAGGGGGGCACATGGTGTTCCTCCCTGTATGCATTTTTTTAAAAAAAATTTTTTTATTTTACAGAGTTTTATATAGCGCGAACTTGACCCGAATCGGGTATCAGAGCGCTTTACATAGCACCAGTTGCATTACATGAGGACACATTCATTTTTTTGTTAGGCACAGGGAGATTAAGTGATTTGCCCAGAATCACAGGATGTTCAGCGTCATTGCCGAGACTCGAACCCAGTTCCCCAGATTCGAGGTCGACCGCCCTAGCCGTTAGGCCAACTCCTCTCCCCTCTCCCCAGTTCCGGCTGAACATGGAGTTAATAATCCATGCCCTGCAGGAACGTGCAATAGTGTTCCCTTTGCCGTGCCTTGCTAAGGCTCACATATGAGCCTTAGCACTGCACTGCCGGGGGCCAACTGCCACAGGACCGCCCGACCTGGATTCCAGTCAGAATCCAGCGGGTGGTCTCATTATGAGTTTGGCAGTCTTGGAGCGGGACGCTGGTGTGGCGGCCCGCTCCAAGACCGCCAAACTCACAATAAGGCCCTAAGTATCTAACCCTGCTTTGTTACTATTGAAGTGCCAAAGGACTGCACTTAATAATTCAGTTTGTGATCTAGTAGGGTGGGCCAATGCAACAGTGATAAACAACTACAGTTATCACAATTGGAGCCCAATACGCCATGATTACCCCAGGGCCACCTAAACTAGGTTTCAAATACTAATTAGTGGCATAGTATGTCAAAATGATGGTAAAAAGTCTACAGATAAGGCTGAAGGAACAGGCTGATGTGGTTTGATAAGATACTATTTTATTCTGAAACTGATTGATGTATATTGTACTGATTTGGGCTCCTGGGGCAGTAGTATCACAGTGATTGCTGAGTTAGCTTCTGTCTTTCATGGCCTCGGTATTTTTAGTATCATTATATTTACTGAATTTGCTAAATGAAAAAACTACTCCCATGTTTACATACCTTTTCCTATTTTATTTTTATTTTTTGTTTATTGATCAGACTCCAGAAAAAACACTATTCTTTCTGAATCAAACAGTGCTATTAAGATGTTGACTTTGTCAATGCTTTTAGGAATGATTTTCAATCTCATGGCTCTTCTTCGGAAGATTCAAGTGTCGCTTTTTGATCAAAATTACATTGCTCTAGCTTTCTATTACCTCTCTTTATTCTTTCAGATGACCAATTCAATCTTCCCAAAACAATAAAGTGTACCCCCAAACCTAGAGGTCTCAGAAAACAAGTGTATTATTTTTCCTCTTTTCTTTTAAAAGCTTTCATCACATATTTCTAAAAGGTGTTTTCTTTTTGTTTAGCCACAGACAAACTTTTTCTTTGATTCCAGTGGTAGATATTCAAACAATCTGCATACCTATTTTATTCCAAATAAAATGTCCTTGTACCCATCGTAAAGTTCTTTGTATCTGTTAGAGAAAACACAATACTCCATGGCTTACGTCCAAAATCTTCTGACTCTATGGGCCTCATTATGATGGACTCTTTTTGGGCCTGGGTCCTTCAGAAAAGGAGTCGACGGTCCCGCCATCCCAATTATGATGCGACCGCCGTGGAGGCGGTCGTAAAATGCTCTTTATCATTGCCGCTTGAGCAGCGTCCCAGGAAAAGGGCCGCTGCACAAGCTGCAATGGTAAAGAGCATTTCTCAAACATCCATGCACATGGTGCAGAGATGTTTGTGGGGAACCACAGGTGCCCCCAGGGTCACATAGCAGAGGCCCACGGGGGACAGTGGCCCTACTAGGGGCCCCCAAAGTCCCTTTCCGACAGCTTTTCTTTGGCTGTCAGACCGCCCTGGAAAGGCTGTTGGAAAGGGACACCGTAATCCCTATGGCGGTGGTTGCGCACGCACCACCTTTATTGTAGAGATTTCGTTCTGACCGACGCCCCGATGGTCCCTTCCGACCGCTGCGTTCCAACCAAACGCATCACAAAGTGTCGGTCGGACCGTTCTTCTGGATGTCAGTGGGACGGTTACCGGCGGCCTGTCGTGGTGGTCCCACCAACATCACAATCAGGCCCTTTGTGGCAAGTATTTTTATCAATATATTTAGCGCTGGAGTAACTTGCTTTCTTAATTATACCCTTGTGGCAAATCGTCAATAATCTCCAATATCCGTAATCATATCTGATTGCAGAAAAGAGGATATTTACACATATTATATCATTTCAATACACTTGTGGCAAATCGTCAATAATCTCCAATATTCAAAATCATATCTGACTGCAGAAAAGAGGATATTTACACATATTATATAATTTCAAAAGCTTTTATGAGTTTGTGCGGAAAAATATCAAGATACATAAAAGGATTAAAAGTTTTTAAAAAACACAAATACGTAATTTTCACTTTCAGCAAGTGCATTTTAATATCATAAACAAACTGATATATGAGTGATATATAACGGGTCACACAGAGGATGATCTGAAAATGGCGGGTCAAGGAGCAGCTTGGGCTAACCTCTCATCTTCAAATCATTGCGGGCGCTATGTATGTAAGATGTGTGCCAGCATTCTTATGTGAGACAGCTGATCAGAACAATTTATGGCAGGCATTTATGGTGACTCCTTTTCCATCTGCCTGCAAGGGTTGCTCTTAGCAGGTGGGAGCACTAGACCTGTGCTTTCCACCCGCCATGCTTCCTGATTGGTAGGGTTCAGTTCATGCAAAGGGTGTCATAGAGTACTGGTTCTAGCTGACACTGATATTGTGCTGTCCCTCTGACATCCAGGGTCACCTAGGGAGGGATCGTGAAGGTCCCTAGAGGGTGCTATACTGAATAAGGTGCCAGAGTGGTGGGGTATCCTGGATGCCTCTTCAGCCCTTAGCTCTCAGACACTAGAAGGGAATCCAGAGCTAGTGCTGGCCCCCTTATATCTCTATACGTCGTAAACTCTTGATCAGTTCTAACATCCTCTTTTGAGGAGCTTTTTAGGTTTAATGCTTTCTCGCATTCTCTGTTTCCCAAAAACGGGATTCAATGCTCTATGCTCTGAATCCAGAATTCACTGATAGAGTTTATGCATAAATGTTGGCCGCTAACAGAATCACAGATGATCAACGGCATGCCTGCATTTCTTTCTTTTGGATGTGGCAAACCATGATAGATAGTGGGAGAGGAGCTGAACGGGATTGCAACCTTTGCCATTATGACATTAAGGTAGCCACGTATAGCGTTGAAGGGGGCAGTTTTCCCTTGCAGGCCCCCCCACTATTTTCCAGCCACTGGCTCATTTAGCTCTAGGCCTGTTCTGTAATCTTTGAAGGAGCACTTCAACCAGGTGGGCCGTTCCCTCTGCAGGCACCAAATTCAACATCTGGCCCAGAGGAAGGAGAACACAGGTGCAGCTTCGCAAGGGCAGTAACAAAGCTTAGAACAAGCTCCGGCTAAAGGGCCTAATGACATTTCTGTTTGTCTACACTACAATAACATCCTCGTGCCCAGTACGTGGGAGTACGCTAGAAACAACTTGGAGAAAGCTTCCAGATAATGGAACCTCTCATATCGAGGGCCACAGTTGGTAACGGGAAAGCCTCAGACAGGAATGTATTCCCGAAATGACATTCGTTCCCAGGCTCTTTTGTTGAATTGCTGGTATGATCTGCTTCCTGCTTATATCCTTTGAGATCAGATGTCATTCTAGTGACAATTCCTGCTCCCTCTTATGTTCGTTTCTGTTTTTCTATGCTCTCCCAAAACATAATTATTTTCCCTTCCAATACTGTTGGAGCTCTGGTCTATACTTTGTCCATTTTCCATTCAGATGTTGGGTATCCTCTTTTCCTGGAACACGTTTTTTTGCAATTCATTGTTTCCCATTCTGATCAGCAGGGTTTCACCCTAACCCTTGTCCGTGGAGCCCCTCAATACACAAAGACTTGTTATTCCCTCTTTGCTGTATCCATGCGATATCCTGACCTCTTTTTATGTGACATTTAACCTGGATTACCACATAAGGCAACCTGGAAATAGCCTCGAAATATCCTTGAAATGACTGTACACTGTTCAATGTCCAATCCCAGCCTCTGCATTCCTGGCCTAATTCCCCCTCTCAAGGCAGAGTGATGAGTTATACTTGAGTTTATACTGCTTTATTCCATCACCCAAGTCTCTTGCGTGCTTTGTACAGAATCCCCTAATCTGTTATATATTATGCATTTTACAAAAAGTAATACACGTTTTATTAAATGCGACACTGGGCAGATAAAGACTGAACCCATCTGTTTCACATTATCTTCCTATCATATCAAGTTTTACACAGTTTAATGGACGCTGCGGCCATGGGTTTCCCTAAGCATTTGTGGCTCACAAGAGACAGTAACACAATATTTGAGGTCCCTTAGTCCATGCAGAAGGATTCTAAGCCTGGGTGACCCCTCATTAGATTAATCAAAAGGTTCATTGTTGAGTATTAGGTACTGTATGCACATTGAAAAGGAGTGTGCAGTAACATTTTGTATCTCATTATAATCCATTCCCTAGGGCTAATATGGTTGCTAAGGGCTCTGAACCTGATGTATAGGGCCAAAGCACAAATGTAGGCCCCTAATAAGCAGTACAACCCAAAGCAGAAGGGCTATAATGCTATTGAATGTTCCATGCACCGAGGGTGGAATGCTCTCAATTAAAAAAGGAGAAACAGAAAGATTATTATATGCCCTATTTCCTTTGTTTTTATCCATTTTTCAGATTCCTTATAAAGATGAGCTAATCTGATTTTGCAAACCGCTACCCGTAAGTGCTGTTACAGGCCCTCAGTTTAAGCTTTTCTTCCTAGCCCCACACCCATAAGGATAAAAAAAAAATTAAAAGTTGAGTCTGCCCATTACTGTCCTTGAAAGGTAGTCAACATAGTTTTCAGTTCATGGTGCTTACACTGATACTCAGAAACATGTAGCATATACATGGGATCCATCAATCTCCATATAAAAGCCTGTCTCTAATTTCCTTATTGCAGTAAAGTTGTGTCGTCTCTAGTCACTTGTAATAAGGAAATGACATAGCTGCTCAACTGTAATACGTTATTACATTTGAGCTATATGATCACAGAACTCCTCAGTAACTTGCAATATCATATGCAGGGTGTACCTTATCCCATATTACATGCTACAGATTAATGTGTTATTGTTTCTTTCTTTTCCACAAAATCTGCACGTTACATAGAAGAATAACATATCTAGGGAAGCAATCATTTAAAGGGACTTCAATCTCAAAGAATGCTTTTGAACGTTTTAAGCACCCTGATAGGTAGAAACAAGTTCACTATCTGTAAAAGATAGGAAGGGTCATTATATAGCCTTATAGCTTACTGCCGAGGGCTATACTGGTTGTTAAAGGCCCTGAACCTGGGCCATAGGCCCGAGCAGCAGATGAGGGCCTATAATGAGGGAGAGGGCCATTTAACAACTGGTATAGTCCGAGGCAGAAGGGCTATAAGGCTATTAGAATATTCCACCCACTAAAGGTAGAATGTTCTAAATTAAAAAGAGAGAAACAAAGACAAACATTGTATCAGAGGCTTATACCAGTCATAATAAGCCCAGAGCCCCTCTATTGCTGTGATTGGAGCTCTCAACATTCCAATGTTCTAATCAAACCTCTCTACTGTGCTCTTAGCCTTTCGGGTGTTGGGGCTAAAAATAAAATTATGGTACCAGCACAACACAGTTTTAATCATTTGGGCCAGAACTCCTATGAAAAGATTTGAAAGACTGTTTGAGAAATGGTTTGTATTATTAATTCCATTAATTCACAAATCTCAGAATCTGTGGATAGGCAATTATACATCTTGGTATGGACAATAAAGTCTGAATCTCCAGTTCAAAACAGAAATGAATCAGTGACTCATTTGACTCTATGATGATTTTACTCTTTATGATTTGTATGAAGGATGCTTGTTCCTGGTCCAGGAAAGACCAGGCGTAGCCGTTCAGGCTGGACTGTTCCCATGAGGAACAGGGTCATGACTGATTTGCATATGGGTGGTTCTGAACTGGGGTGGCGAAGTGAGCTAAAGAACGATGATGGATTCAACCCAGATCTAATAATGACTGGGGGTGAGTGTCTGAAATGTTTCAGTGCTCCGTCCATCATCTCCTTGTGTTTGCTTTGTTCACCCTAAGTTGGCAGGGAATGCCCAGACGTGGGTCACTTCCTCACTTTGCCCTGGATTCAAGCTAGCCTGGCTGATGAGGGGTGTTACCCTGAAACCGTTCCCGGGTTGCTTGCTTCCGGTCCAGGGAAGACCTGGCTTGGTAGTTTGGGCTGGACTGTTCCTATGAAGAACAGGGTCAAGACTGATTTGCATATGGCTGGGTCTGAAGTGGGGTGGCAAAGTGAGCTAAAGAACGATGATGGATTCAACCCAGATTTAATAGTGACTGGGGGTGAGTGTCTGAAACGTTTCAGCGATCCGTTCATCATCCCCTTGTATTTGCTTTGCTCGCACTAAATTGGCAGGGTATGCCCAGACGTGGGTCCCTTGCTCACTTTGCCACTGGATGCAAGATAGCCTGGCTGATGAGGGGTGTTACCCCGAAACTGGTCCCAGGATGCTTTTTTCCGGTCCAGGGAAGACCTGGCTTGGCAGTTCAGGCTGGACTGTTCCCATGAGGAACAGGGTCAAGACTGATTTACATATGGCTGGGTCTGAACTGGGGTGGCGAAGTGAGCTAAAGAACGATGATGGATTCAACCCAGATCTAATAGTGACTGGGGGTGAGTGTCTGAAAAGTTTCAGTGCTCCGTCCATCTTCTCCTTGTGTTTGCGGAGAAGGGTGCTGTCCCAACAGTTTAGAAGTGGAAATGTGCTTCTTTGGCCATTGATTGTTGGACACTGAACTTTACGAAAACAAAACACACGTCTTCTACAGTTTACTGAGATGTTTTCCAGCAGGACAGCATTTTATTTCATCTTAAGCAAACCGGGTATCCAACTCTTTAGCCAACCAAGCAACAATGATGCTCATGTTCTTCTGAGTATTTACATTTGACAGGCGAGCCAAGGGCATTATTGTCTTCTCTCTCAAACGTGTGCAAATTCTTTTATAGGAGGAAATTGTATTGTATGTAATTATGAGGCCATATTGCTCATGTCTTTAATCAGGGCACAATCATCATGTGCTGTGCTGTCACTATTCAATCATAAGATGTGTTGTGTGTCAATGCACTTGTTGAGTGTCATCACAGACTGGCATTTGCCGCCAGTACACTTAGCAAATTGTGCATTTATTTTTCATCGCTCATGTTCTCTGGAATTCTATTACTCTCATCGTTATCTTTTTTTTGCTGATTAGAACTTTATGCGTTATTTTATTGAGTAGAATGTAACTGTCAGGAGTACACACATTTTTTAGATATTTACATCACACTGTGAATCTTCACACAAAGACTGGGGTATATTATAGTAGACTCAAAGCTATTTGGTCACTTCTGTTTGACTGGTTCATCATCATTCTCAGCGGCTATCTTGATTTGTCCACTAAAGGAAAAATAACTTAGTGTTTGTGAGGAGGTCAGCTTGACATTAGTTAATTGTCGGTTATTGTTTTGGAAGTATGTGGGTCCTTTCAAGAAATAAATCGGCAAACTTCTGCCTACTGGGAACCAACTACTGCGCAGTATCACTTGATTTTCCGAGGGTACCGTGGCATAGTAGTCCGAGGCCTAGTCAGGGGAGGTGATGTGGGCTGGTATGCAGACACGCAACAAACAACACACAATAAATCACTATCCAGTCAGTGCATTTACTTATTAAAGGAAAGCACTTCATTACGCATGCTCTTCTCATACTACACATTAATTTACAAATATATACATGATGGCAGGTAAAAATATATATGGTGACACCCTCCTAACAGTTCACACCCCAAGCGAGACCTGAAACCTAAACCCCCATCTATACTAGACACAATATAAGGAGATGTAGTTATCAAATGGCTTTGTCAGGGTGCACACATTAATATAAGCAAACAATTTGTCATAATTACCCCTGCAATACCATAAAAGTGGCTGTGGATGGTGCGATTCTACAGAGACATTTATTAGAGCAGGTATTGGTTCACTTGATGATTTTCACTAAAACATGTAATGTGTGTAATAATTCATTGTAATCTGAATATGATTGTCAATAAAGCATTTTAATGGCATTCTTTAATACACTCATTCACTGCTAACTTTGCTATTGCCATAAAACATTTCAGTTTTCAACAAATGGGGTGCATGAGTCTTCTTTTCACTTTTATACATGTTGCAAAGCAGCCCAATAACCCATGAACAGAGGTCCCTGCAATTTTAGCCTTTGGGCTAAAAGCTCCATCTCCAGGAGTGCTTTAAAAAATCAAAAACATCTTCCACGGTCAACAATATAACCGCTTGAGAGATACAGAGTGGCATATTAGATTTGATAATAATGGCTGATGGGGAGCTGCTGAACTCCTAGCAGCCCTCAAACATGTTTTAATCCACTGGTGGTGACCATGCTAATCTTGGGGCACAGCAAGAAAAATATACACATTTTCATGCCGCCCCAATGCATTATTAGGTGAGCCCTTGCTCAGCTGTTGGTGCCTATAGGGCTTATTAGATAACTCTTCAGCCTGGGGCCATCTTATTTAAGAAATTGCCTTGCACTGCAACAAAAGTCCTTCTCTTTTTACCTTTTTTAATTCTTAACCAGATGCCCATGCCCTCTCTGGGGCTGCTGGAATGCAGAACTTCCTTGGCCGCATAGAGGGACCAAGCCCGTGTGACCCAGCCAGCTCCCTACCTGGCTGGCACAACTGTATTAGTGCAGGTACAAGAGTCAGCAGCTTTATTTTCTCACCCACATCTGTGCAGGTGAGTGTTGATGATGTGAGCTCCCTGCTCCCCACAGTTACGGGCACAGAAGGTGGGGGAGATACACTGCCTCCCCAGGATAAGGCTATAAATGCTTGCCAGTGCTCAACTTGTGTGTTTTCTTTGAAACCCAAAGAGATGGGGGCCTCCTGGAATGATAGGCCATTATAGACTCCTATTTGTCTGACCTTTTTGTTTCCTTGTTGCCTCGGTCCCCAGGGGATATCTTTGCTAAAAATACATCAGGCCATATGTTTTCACTTTGGTCAATGGGGAGATGGGGGCCTCCAGGGGGCATTCAGTAGGATAATGTCAAGTGGGTCTGATCCCGGCCAGTCCCCTCTTCACCCAGGGACCAATATTCTCCCATTGTTCCCTCTAGACCTCTTGGGCTGTTTCTCATGCAGAAAGTTGCGTTTTGCTCCTGGTGGCCAGCTCTAGCCACCTGGAGGATGCTTCTGAGGCCTCCTGGTTTCTAAATTCTTCCAGTATTTGTGGAGTTTGATTTTTACTGCTCTCCCTGCTCACATAGAAGTCTCCTGTCTGGGCACGTGACTCTTCTCTGAGGTGCAGAGTTTTTCTCAGCAACACCCTTAGTGTCCCCAAGACAGAGTGCCATCCCTGTCTGCACCTTCCTGGTCCACATCTTCCTTTGGCCACTTGAAGGCACCTGGGTCAGTGGAAGCGAGACCCCCCTCATTCTGGAGGTGAAGGTCCCCAAGCAGGTCCATCTCTCTACTGTCCCTCAGAAGGAGACCAGTGCCATTTGTCCTAGAGATACAAATCTGAGTCCCTGGGAGAACCATTGGTGCAGGAGTAACAAATCCTAGTCCGTGAGTGTCAGCTGATGTCCAAATGTCCTACAGTCCATCTCTGCAGTAGTCAAGCGTCTTCTCTCTTCCAGCTAGGCATTCCTCCGGGGTTGTTTCCCCGAGGTCCAGATTGTTCTCAAAAGTCTCCCTCTTGTGCAGGGGTTTTTATGTTTGGGTGACACAGCATCACTTTATCCCTGCTCCAAACCTCCTGCAAAGTATTTTTTTAATTTCCAAGATAGCGTTTTCTTGTGGTATGTTGTAATCCCTTCTCTGAGAACCTAAGACCAGCCCCTAACTGCCACATCTGCCTGGCCCCTTCCTTCCAAAACCTCAGAAGTCAGCCCCTCCTGTGACTGTCTCCAAAGGTCTGGCTACCCTCCTTTGTTTCTGTGGGGTTGCGCCTTCCCAGCCCAGGTGCAATATGAAATGTAATTAGCACATGTATATTCAGTCCCCACCCGCTCCTCTCCCAAAAGCAGGCTAAATTACTAGCAAATGGCAGTACTGTTTGGGGAGGCCTTCATTGCTCTGGCTGGCCAGCAGAGTAATTTACTTGGCCCTGAATCTACGTAGGAGCTGAGTCAGAGAAAACGTAAAAATCTTGAAATACTAGAAGGAGTGCAGATATGTGAAACTATTGTAAGATCTGCATTCAGGATCACCATTTACTATAATATTGGTTCATCAACCTAGTGTCTAGGCCTAACTATGCTTAAACTGTAGTTTGGTGCAGAATTCACCATTAGTGTACAATACGGTGAAGCACTCTACAGACTTCAGTGAAGCACTACGGATGTACATGCTCACACTATCAATGCCATTCAGAATATAAGGCTTGCCCTGGTCAGATTCAATCCATGAAGGGTCCTCTCTGCAACAGGCTACTTGTGCACCGATATCAGACTGAGTTAGACAATAGTCTCACATGCACAGCTTGCACACGGGTACACATGTCAGTGAATATTTGTTCATGTGCAACCAGCCCATAGCATTTCACCACAGCAGTGGAACTTGTCTTAAAAGGTAGATACTAGGGGTTAGCATTTCCAGTCCATTTTACAGAGCTTAGAGTGAATGAGACCCAGGCAGTGAGACCCACTCATGGCAAAGTCAAAAGCCAGGTAGCCAACAAAGCAAAGATTTTAGGGGGATTAAATTGGGGCAAAACCCATTTCTCCCACATCATGTGGCAGATTGGAATGTATGACTTTATAATGAATGGTGTAAGACCGACGGCTTAAATAACGAAAGCGTTTTCACGAAGCTGGCATTATCACGCCAGCTTCTAGTACGAATTGCAACTGCAGGCCGGCACATATACTATAATTAAACATACCAATTGAATGAAAGGCTAAATCACGATGCCAGTTACAATGCAAATATTGGCGGCAAATCATTCCACTTACATTAATGAGCCATATTAATTTGCCGCTTTGTAGAAATTATGGCAGAGTACTTCTAGGGGGATATTCACAAGGACGTGCGCTAAACATCTCCAAAAAATGTTAACGCAACTTTACACATCGCAGCCTATCGCGGGAAAATAACCCTGTGTTAACGTGGAATTCACAACATGGCGGTACCATGCGATAGTCTGACGAAAACGCGGCCAATGTACGTGATACAACCACCTCGACGGAGATAAAAACACAAACCCCAACACCAAAAAACGTGCGATGAGCCCATTCGGGATGAGGAAAGCAGCGATAAGCAGCGCCAGGCCCGCGACACACACACGGCAGGCGGGAATAAGCACAACAAAAGCAGGAAAAAGGAAGACAAACCAAACAGAAAACAACAGCGAAGCACAATGGAGGCAGCCGGAGCTGGTACACAACCCCACAAGCCCCATTGGCAACAAAACATTGTACATGGCAGTCCATCGTGGACAAAGTGAATGCAGCCGGAGAGCGGAGGAGGACAATGGAAGAAAACCAGAACAGCTGGAATGATGCGAAACGCACAAACAAGCAGAAACACGCCAACAACCAGAAGGCAGCAATGCACACCGGAGGGGGGAGTCCAGAGCCACACCAGGAGCTGGTTGACATGGAGGAAATGGTGTCCACCACATCAGTCTGGAGATGGTGGCAGGAGTCGGGGACCGGAAACTGCTCAAAATCAACAGACACAACAGCAACAGGGAGAGGAACGACCAGGGACTGGGGGGACAGGGGGAGATGGGCACAATGGCACACATGCAGACAAACCATGCCCAAGAGTAACAACACCAACCAAGAGCACAAGTCACACAACCCGGCAATATCACACCACTGAACAAGCACAGAAGTGAAAACCACACTGCCTGAAAGGGAGAAGGGTGAGCCAAATCAGAGCTGAAGGGACATCTCACACACAATGCAGCACACACACATAGGAAGCAGAGCACCCCAACATCGAACACAATGTGGTACAAACAGCAACATTTACACAACCGAACACAGGACACAAGTGCACCCGCTTGTGGCCGGTAAATGGCCATACGCTTCTGGCAAAGCACGAAACAGGGACATGATAATGCACAAGCACCAACCCACAGCCCTGATGGGGTAGCAATGCATGTATGTGTGGTGTTCTTGTCATCATCCCCAGAGTGAGTTATGCTAGAATCATGTTCACCCTTTGTTGCCATAGAGTTAGGTTCCTAGTTAGAATGCCTTCTGTATAGAATGTTAGTTCTTGAATGACATTGTCAGTTACTGTTGTTGGTTGGAGGATGAGGTCTCATTAAAAGGAGCTACATTAAAGACCTGTCTACAAGGATTACGCCTGCATCTCTTTCTTTCTGTGGGTCCACCTCTTCATTTTGGCGACGAGGATGTTCCAGCCTGAGAAGGTCCGGTGGCTACGGAACATCTTCGCTCGCCGCCTCCATTCGGACCAGTGCACGTATGTACTCTTGGGGCCTTCTGTGCTGCTGTTCACTCCTGCCTAACGGATGGTGTTGATCCCCGTTTTCACGCAGCCGTGAATTCAACCCCATTTACTGTTCGTGGGTCGGCTTCTTGGGCCTGTCTAGTTGCCCGTTGCTACTTCCTGTTGCTTAGCAACTCTATGCCTGACTCCGCCTGACCTCACTGTAAGGCCTTAACGAGCCCGTCTTGACAGCCATCACGTGCTCCTGCGTGACCCTACGTCAAGCTCGTTACGTCTCCGCAGCCATTTTGGTTTGGGTCACATCTACTTCAAGACGCGACTTCTCAGCTTCATCACGGCGAAAAGGGAAACTGTTTGGTTTTGTTCCCGCAGAGTGGATCGTGTTAGACCATCGTTTCCTGGATGGTGTGGGTCAGACATTTCTCTGTGGTCTTTCCGGCACTCTCAAGGTAGAAGTTGCATGTTATTCTTTACTACGCTGATCTGCACAGCTCTCACTTGTTACGAAGTTCTCTGTGCTGCAGGTCCTATGCTGATCAGCACAGCTGAAACTGTATTGTGACAGTAATTTTCTGTGCCACTTCTCTGTTGCTAGTTTGGTGACATCTCGTGGGTGTGTTATCGGCACTATTTTACTAATCTACATTGTTATTGCTCTAATCTGCTCTACATTATAATTACACTCATCTGTTCTACATTATTCCCACGCTTGCAACAGAGTGATCTTTGTCCTCTAGTTTTACTTCCTTTGGTACTTTTGCTTTGCCTTGTATCAGCTCCTCTTGGATGTGTTATCTTTACTATATTGCTAGTCTGAATCATTATTACACTGTTCTGATCATTATTACGATATAAGTATCCCAAGTATCACTTCTCTCCTGTTGCCATGCAGAATGTCACTCCTCCTCCGTTTTTTCTGGCAGCTCCTGGTGAACCTATCATACCCTGGTTGAAATGGAAAAAGGTTTTTGTTAATTACGCCAGGGTTTGTGGTACCTCTCTGAGCGCAGAAAGGAAGTCTTCTCTTTTCCTACATTGTCTAGGATCGGAGGGACAGGAAGTCTTTGAACACCTACCAGATCTTCCTGATAATGAGGCCGACTCTCTCAATGAATACGAGATATGTATTAAAAAGATGGACTTGCATTATCTTCCCAAGATGAGCATGATTTTAGAACGTTACCACTTTGGGAAGAGGTTACAAAGGCAAGATGAATCTGTTGAGCAATATGTCACAGCTCTACGCAAGCTTGCTTCGACATGCTCTTTTGCTGGCAGTCTTGATGAGAGACTGAGGGGTCGATTCCGATTCGGGCCGGAAATTTCTCCGACCGAGCCGGACCCGGAGAGATTTCCGACCGAATCGGACCCGTGCAGTCCGACCGAACGAGTACGATGCGTCCGTATGTTATCGGACACGAGTCGGTCGGACTCCCATTGAAGTCAATGGGAGCCGGTCGCACAACGCGTGACGCGGGCTCCCATTGCCTCAATGGGTGCGAGGCGGACAAGGGCGCCCCTACAGCGAGTACGCCGCGGAGCGCTCGCGGCGTACACGCACAGGTAGGGGGACCCATGGGTCCCCCTGTGTGCGCCTCGCACGGGTACGCGTACAGGGGTCCGACACGGACCCCCAAAGTACGGCTCCGACAGCGAGTTCGAGTCGGACGGCGCGAGTCGGTCGGAGCGGTCGAGGTGCGCATCGTACTTACCCGGCCGGAAAACGTCTCCATTGCGCGGTGCGAATCGTGTCCGACCGAATCGGTCGGAGCGGTACGATCCGGGTACGAGTCGGTCGGAGCGGTCGGGTCGCCCGGACGAGTCGGTCGGCGAATTCGCATCGTACTCGCTCGGCCGGACCCGCGTACGGTTCGGTCGGGAAACAGGCTTTCGCATGGCTTTTTTCCCGACCGAATGGTATTGGGTGCGCCTCCGACCGAGATCGGAATCGGCCCCTAAGAGACCAACTCATGTTAGGCTCCTCTATAGATAAAGCCAAAGAAACTCTTTGGCAGAAAGACAACCCCCCACTTCAAGAGGTGATCACTGCTTTAAAGATGCATGAGCACTCCAAAGCCTGCGTTGAAGCCATTCGCAAGGACACGGAGAGTCATAAGAGTTCCACGTCTGATGTGAAAGAGATTAAAACTCTCCTTTCTGACAAGTCAGTCAAGCCGTCCACCCAGGGTGTCCCTATTGCTTCGAAATCGATACACTCTGGTACTTACAATAAATCTTTTGCAGTTAAATGCTTCCGTTGTGGGAATACAGGGCATGTAGCTAATTTTAGGGATTGTCCAGGCTGGAAGGCAATTTGTTCTATTTGTAAAAGAAAGGGACACTTTACTAAATGCTGCAGGTCGAACAGGGATCAAAAGAAAGTAAGGGAAGTGGATATTTATAACCGAGGCGATGATGAGCCTTTTATCTGTCAGGTCAACGATCAAGTGACTGATGGTCCCATAGAAACTGTCCTTATTAATAATAGCTCTGTCAAGATGTTGTTTGACTCGGGGGCTAAAATAACTCTGGTTCCTAAGGTTTTCTACGAAAAACACCTGTCTAGAAAAGTCAAGCTATTTAAACCTGACATAATACCAAGAGGTTATGGAGGTGAAATTATCAATCTCTTAGGTTACTTCATGGGCACGATAGACTTTAAAAGCAGGATCACAGCAGGGAAAATATATGTATCCATGAAGGGGGACTCCCTGGTTAGCTGGTCTCATCAACGCGATCTTGGTGTTTATCTTGATCCCAATGAGTCTCCCTCCGTGTGCTTGAGGGAACCAGCCTCTGTTGCATCTGTTACTGATCGCAACACCTGGATTGCTAATTTTCCCAGCGTTTTTTGTAACAAGTTAGGTTGTCTTAAAAATTATATACACCTGATCAAGTTGAAACATAATTCTGTACCCAAGGTAGCCAAAGTGAGAAATGTGCCAATGTTGGTCAAAGATAAGATGAGGGCTGAGATAGACAAACTGTTAAAAAATGGGGTCATTCAAGAGGTTGAAGCCACTGAATGGGTCTCTCCGGTGGTGATGGCCCGAAAGGCCAACGGAGAGGCAAGATTATGCATTGATCTGAGAGAGCTCAACAAAGCTGTAGTTGTTGATCGTTATCCTCTTCCGAACATTGCTGAAATGTTGTCCTCTCTAGGTGGTGCCACTCATTTCTCAACGTTGGACCTCTCATCGGCCTATCATCAGGTCAAGCTTCACCCTTCGTGTCAAGATCTAACGGCCTTCATTACGCCCTTCGGCACTTTTAGGTTTCTCAGAATGCCGTTTGGTTTAATATCAGCTGCATCTGTGTTTCAAAGAGTGATGGAAAAATTTTTGGCTGGTATTGATGGCGTAAAAGTATATCAAGACGATGTTCTTGTTCATGGTGTGAGTTTACTAGAGCATGATTCGAGAGTAAAGGAAGTTTTGTCCAAATTGCAAGACTCAGGGCTTACTCTAAGATTGGACAAATGCAAATTCAACGTCAAGGAGATTGAGTATCTGGGTCACTTGGTGTCAGGGTCAGGCATCAAACCAAAGCCATCTCTAGTGGAGGCCATCTCCAATCTCAATTATCCTGTGAACAGAGATGAACTAGTTAAATTTCTTGGAATGGCGGAATTTTATAATAAATTTGTCCCTGGTTTTGCACAAAAAACAGAAAATGTCAGAGGTCTACTGAAGAAGGGATGTGAGTTCATATGGGATAAGTCCTGTTGTGATGAGTTTGACCTCATCAAAAGTTGTTTGAATAAGGCACCTAACTTATCTAGCTTTGACCCTTCAAAGGAGTCTGTCGTCATGACTGATGCTAGTTGCAAGGGGTTAGGTGCCGTTCTCTTACAACCTGGTGAAAAGGTTGACAACACCATTTTGTTCATTTCCAGGCCACTTAGAGGTGCCGAGTGCAGCTACTTTGGCGGTTCACTGGGCGGTTCGTAAACTTAAAAAGTTTCTGTGGGGTAAACACTTCTCAGTAGTCTCTGATCACAAGCCGCTAAAAGAAGTATTTGAAAAGAAAGGGATTGATTGTGTCTCACATAGAATAAGGAAATGGGTTGTCGCTCTGCAAGATTTCGAATTTCTTGTTTCTTACCTACCAGGAGCTAACAACATCCTTGCGGATTGTTTGTCTAGGCTTGGTGGTTCAGCTATTCCTGATGTTGGTGATGATGACTGTCTCGCTGGTGAGGACTCTGGGGAGGATTTAAAAGTATGTGTGGTAACTGAGGGTGTGGTTACTGAAGAGGAATGGAGTGCAAGTTTAGGGAATGATCACGTCTTGCAGCAAGTCATCAGCTATTTGCGTGATGGGTGGTGTGACAAGCGCAACTGTGATGATCAGGTCAAGGGATTTTGGTGTGTGAAAGAGGAGTTGTCCTTTTCTAATGGACTACTCTCCAGAGGGAGTAGACTTGTTATTCCTTCGGCTCTACGTGACAAATTGATTGAGAATGCCCATTCCAGCCACATGGGCATAGCCAAAACAAAAGAAAGGCTTAGGGAAGCCTATTGGTGGCCTGCAATGGATGTCCAGGTGGAAAGGCAGGTGCGCTGTTGTTCTCAATGTGCCAACAGTGACAAAGTCCTTAAGTGCAGAACGCAACCCATGGTTATCAGACAGCAATCCAGTGGTCCTTGGGTCGATATCGCAGTTGATATCCTGGGTCCAGAAAAGGTTAGAACCCAAGATCGCTATGTGCTGGTGTGTGTGGACATGTTTTCCAGGTGGCCTGCGATAAAAATTGTCAATTCTGTTGACTCGACTTCTGTGATGGGTTTCTTGGATGATCTTTTTGCAAGTGAGGGGTTACCACGTTCCATCTTAACAGACAATGGCGTGCAGTTTACCTCCGGTGCAGTAGAATTGTTTTTGTGTGAAAGGGGCATTACGCACAAGCGTGCTGCGTTATATCATCTAGAGTGCAATGGTGTTGTTGAGAGATTTGTGAGAGTTCTCAAGGAGGCTATGCAGTTAGCCATTGTCTCTAGTTGTAACTGGGAGGAAGCTGTCAAGAAAAAAGTGTGTGAATACAGATTCACCCCTCATTCTTCTACGGGTGTTTCTCCTTTCACTCTGTTTAAAGGAAGGGTGCCTAGTACGCATGTCAACCCTCTTTGGGTGACCTCTAGGAGATTGGAGGTTGGTGGTGTGGTTGATCGCACTGTGGGTTGGAAAGGCCGTGAGTTGGAGAAAATGGAGAGAAGGAAGATGGAGTTTGATGCGAGGAAGGCTGTGAAAAGAACTGTTGTTTGTGTTGGGGACAGGGTTAGAGTTAGACTCCCTGAGAGAAGAGTTGGGAAGTCAAAGTTTGGTCAACCAATAAAAGTAACCAAGCTCTTAGGGAATGCAGTGAAAACCCAAGATCATAGGATATGGAATCTCAGCAGAATTGTCAAGTGTCCTTCCATATGTGCTGAAGAGAACTCCTCCTGCAGTCCCGCTGCTCTTCCAAGTCATATGGAAAGGAGGCCTAGTAGGTTGAGGAAAGTTCCTCTTCGTCTTCAAGATTGTGTTTAATGCGTTTCATGTCTTCTTATGCTGTGTATCTTACTCTTTTGCTGGTTAAAAAGGGGGAGGTGATGTGGTGTTCTTGTCATCATCCCCAGAGTGAGTTATGCTAGAATCATGTTCACCCTTTGTTGCCATAGAGTTAGGTTCCTAGTTAGAATGCCTTCTGTATAGAATGTTAGTTCTTGAATGACATTGTCAGTTACTGTTGTTGGTTGGAGGATGAGGTCTCATTAAAAGGAGCTACATTAAAGACCTGTCTACAAGGATTACGCCTGCGTCTCTTTCTTTCTGTGGGTCCACCTCTTCAGTATGGCAGGGACCCAGATAGGCCGTGACACACACATTGGCATACAAATCAACACTCAACACAGTTGGAGACAAGTGAAAGTGCGGAAACTTTATCAACAAGTGCGTGTCAGTATGGCCAAGAGAAGTGCCACGACATGCAGACCAATGCAGCAGCATGTCTGAATGATGAACGTTGGAAAGCGCCCATGTCCACCCCGGGGGAGTCCATCACCAACACAAGTCAGTGCCAACCCGCGTTGGTTGTCCACGCATGGATCAGGAGTCCAGGCCAATGCAGCCATGTCCACTGTCGTCTTGGGACATGTGACCAGATCCCCAACATGCAACCAGGCGTCGGGACACGTGCAATGGGTCACATTCAGTTGTGGCTGCAGGTACCTTGTCACTCGTCCATGAACGTGAGTGCAGCAGCATAGGCCAACATTTCCAATGAGAGATCGTTGTCCACCACATCTAACATGTCGGCGACGTAACCCATCAGCTGTCCCGGACAGATGTGCTGAATCCAACCCCATGCCCCAATTTGCACCAAAGCCCAATCGGTGAGCGGTTCAATGTGGTCACTGCACACGACGACTCGTGCAATCTCCCAGGTCCAGTTGCCAGCATGCATGCCAATCATCCAGGCATGCCATAAACGGGCATCACGGTGACACTCCTGGTCGTGGGCCAACAGGGGGCGCACACACACGTCGAAATCCAGGTCAGCTACCGCTACGTTGGAGAGGCAGACATCCATGGTCCACTCGAATATGCACGAGCGACAATGCAAAACAGGCTGAACGCGGGTGACGTTGGCAAGGCGGAAGCTCAGCCGGTAACTGATCCGCAGCACTGCCAACGGCAGTGCCCCCAGTACATGCAGCAGACATGCATGGTACAGGTCCACGTGACTGGAGTTGAGCATGTGTCAGGGATGGTCTGCCATTGCGTCAGTGGCTCTGCTTGAAGCGGCACTGGCTTGCCCCGCGCCAGTCCTGTGGATGAAATGGCACAGCTCGGAGCAATGAGCAGTGTCTGTGTGCAACGGGTGCAGGCCTGGGGTGGGGTGGGAGTACGTGTGAAGGCCATTTCACGCACGCTAACTACGATCAAGGACTTCTGCGTGTGGGATGTGTACACGTTGGTCTCACGTCGGGCAGTGCGTAGTGTGGGAGTCGCAAGCAAATGCTATCGTATCTGTCAGGGGGTGCTGGGCACATGCAAGTCCCAGCTCGGAGCTGCAGATGTGCTACCGCCTGATAGTTCAGAAAAAGGACCTTTCATCCCTACAGTAACTTCAACATCTGCATGCATACAGGAGATGTACAGAGGCCTGTCGTGGGTGGGGTGGGACGTCTGCGACCCAGGGAATCATGGATGATATGCCCAGCACATGGCACATGAGCGGTCTCACTGTGTGTTACGTTGCCTCACAGCTGCTCCTCCCTCCCACGAGCCCCCACACTTGTGCGCACTGCACGGTTGTATCACGTGCACTCCTACGGCACACCATTGTAATGCCTGTCCGCGCATGTCCAGCGGCATGCCAACAACACCGTGAAGCTGGCCGTTGAGGGTGTGCGACCACATGAGTGTATGCCAATGGTCCGGACAGGGCGGACACAGGTGTACAGTCCATGGCTGGCTGTGATCGCGCTGCGATTGAGGCTAGGCATCTGACTTATGCAGCCGCAGGACTGATACACATAACACTTGGCATGCATGTGCCAAGACCCCGAGCGGTCTTGCGCTCCTACATTTCCCCGTACGTGTGGGCCCGCCCTCCTGGTGCATACTACATTGCAACATCGACTACTGTGGCCCTGTGGCGACAACACCCCAACACAGAGACACACTTACGGCACTTCCTGCCCAAGGCCAGACCAGAGCCACGCCCTGATCCCCCTGCCGAATCAGCACACCCCTGTGCTGACCTGACGTACGCTGGACCAGCACACGCCGCCTGTGCATGCAGGGGGGGGCGGGCGAAGCTACATGTCCAAGGTCTCAGCCACTGCTGAGGTGACATGGTATCGTCCGCTGAAGACAGCTCACTGTGATGTTGCAGGGCTCGGGCCCATCATGCTGACATAATGACCACACGGACACACTTGCTTAGATGGTGGGAATGGCTACGGGCACGTGCGCCCGGCCACTTTTATTAGCAGGCTCACATGTCGAGTGACACCTGTGTTGGATGTGTGTGGGGTGTGTGCACACCAGCCGTCATGGAGTGCCTGGTGCAGTCAAAAAACGACAACAGTGTACATCGTTAAGGACACACCCATTCAACTATAAAGGCCCCATGACTTGAGCTGCACAGAGTTAGTGGCCCCGGATGCACAGCATCCTGCACGGGCCTACCGCCACGGGCCGCTGACTTGCGGTGCACTGGGGCAGGGTCACGAGAGCAGAGCAGGTTTTCGTTGATGACAAAGGGGGTTGTCGCAGAGTGTCTCGGTGGACAGTGGAAGGTGTACTCCCAGGGCATGATGCAGAGAGCAGAACCACGCTGAAACAGTCACTATGGTGGAGATGAATGGAACAGACACATGTTGGACACCAAGTCCGGTCCAGCCACAGCCAGATGATGATGCAGACAACCCCCAGGCCATGGACTCAGACGCCACCAAAGTCCAACCAGAAAGTGCCCATGACTCATTGTGCACAGAGTTAGTGGCACCAGTGCTGATAGAGGAAGCCGCCTGCGATGAGGCGTGTCCAATGGTGTGGACTCCTCCACATCTTACCCAAGACACAGTTCCACATGTGTGACCTACTGGACCGCAGTGTAGGCCTGAGGCAGCGGTCAGCAGGGACCATTCACCGAGTGTCGCCGGCTTACGTTGGATGGTCACACCGGCCTGCGTAGTTCAGGTTCAGTGGCACCACGGGACGCAGACTTGCGGTGAATAGGGTTGATGGCACCAGGTCAGTTGTTGCTAGTGTTCGGTCACCTCTGTGACTAGGATCCGGCTTTCATCCGGACTGAGCCGCATCTTCCTCTTACTCCTCTCCGTGCGTTCACTGTTATGGACTCTACCATTCATGAATCACGACTAAGTGCTGGATGTGGGACCTACTGGTCCGCAGTGTAGGCCGGGGGCAGCGGTCAGCACGGGCCCACAGACACCTGTCGTGTGCTTGCGATGCAGGGTCTGGGACACTGATCGAAGGGAGTTCAGTGATATAGACGCGGCTATTAACATTTGGTCACTGCCATTCAAGACTCAGGACACAGTTCCACATGTGGGACCTACTGGAGCGCAGTGTAGGCCTGAGCCCTCATACAAGTGTCGCCGGCTTGCGTTGAACAGGGTTAGTGGAACCACGTGTCGCCGGCTTGCGTTGAACAGGGTTAGTGGCACCACGTGTCGCAGGCCTGTGATGCAGACTTTGGATCACTGATCGGAGGGAGTATAGTGATGTGGACACTGCCACAGACCTTTGGTCACTGCCATTCAGAACTCACGACTCAGTTCAACATGTGCCAACAACTGGGCCAAAGAGGACGCCGGTGGAGTATGTCAATGAGAAAGGAGTACTGTGGGCCAGCGTCGTGGAGGCCAGCGATGGTCTGCGGAGGGTGCAAAGGTCGCAGGACTGGGGCTTGGAGCTTGCACCGGCACGTGGTGGGCCCTCTTTGACACACGCCGGTGTCGGCAGGTGAGCGGAGCCTCCTTGGTGCACCGGGGCAGGCATGACGGGTCTGGGGACCAGCGGCCCGGGGTGCAGCAGGCGCACAGGGACGCAGGCCCCGCCGCGCTTGGCGCCAACCTCGTGGCGGGCTGAGAGGCGCCGCCCTGGCAGACGCGTTGGCCATTCCGAAAGAGAACCACGCCCAGTGCGACAGGCTTTTTATTCACACCCCTACGCAGGCCTGGCGTACGCAGGGCCAACCCACTCCGCCCGCGCATACAGGGGGGGACGTAACATGCGACATTTCCTCATTCTGCCCCACAGCCTGTGGGGACATGGTAGCGTCCACTGGCCACTACACTCCATGCACCAGCAGTTAATGTCCACATGGCCATTTCCGTGGTTTGCACACTGAAGTCTGTCCGGCACATTCACGCCACACCTGGCATTGGGTAGGTTCTCATTCATTAGTCACTTGCCGCTCTCGCACATGCCTGCTCCAAGCATCTCCTCACATCCTGCTATTGTGTGGCTGTGGTGCAATGCCGTGGCTGGGTTGTGGGCATGGCAAGCCCAGGTTCCCAATGGAGTCGTGTTGTCGTGTCTGGTCGGTTGGCATGTTGTGTGGCATGTTGAATGTAGTTGTGCTGCGTGCCCATTGCCAGTGTCGTGAGTTGCATGACTGTGGGGTGGAGGTGTGTGGTGTGTTCATTTTGGACTTACCAACGAGCACTGCATTTCCATAGGTGCCATCCTGGGAGCGCTGGTTTATGATGGACTGTCGGGAGATGTAGGAATCATGCACTCTGCCTGGGGAGTTGACAACGACATTGTTGAGGAGTCCCGGGCAAGCCACTATTGCCTGCACAGTCATGGGATGCGTGTGCTTTCTGTTGAGGTAGTTGTGTGCAGTGTTGGCAGGGGGGACGAGGGGTACATGTGTGCAGTTGATTGCCCCCGACACGTGAGGGAATCCAGCTATGGCGTGGGAGCCTTGCTTGGTCTCCAGCTGCTCCTGCGCAGTGTGGGTGGAGTGGAGGTGCTGGGGTACCAGGCTGATGATGGCATCCAGGACAGGTGTGATGAACTTGGATGGGGCTGGCTGTGAGACTCCTCCGACTCTGGCAGTTGTGGGTTGGAAGGTACCAGAGGCCAACATGTGCAGCACAGCCGGCAGCATTGTCTGCAGAGGGATGTTCGTTGTGCGCTGTGTTGGTACCGTCAGCAGGTGGGTCAGGATGCGGGGGATGGTTGTCCTTTTGGGCCTGTAGTGGGCAATGTCCTCCTCTGGCGTTCGGTCTGTGCGGCTGGTGCGTTTACGGTGGGTCCGCTGTCTTTGTGTACGCTGCCTCTGTGGTGGTCCGGAGGGGGGGGGCGGGACAGGTCCTGTGGGTGGTGGCGGGCCTGGGGTTGGTGGCGGTGGGTGTTGTGGCCCTCATGGGTCTCCGAGCTGCATGATCATTGTCTCCATGGCATCTGTGGGTCTTCAGATGTGGCTCTTGGCTGGGCTCCCTTTCATGCAGCAGGTAGTCGTCCTGCTTAACACCAGCAAAAGGCAGGTGTTAATTCCCTGCTGCTACCGCGGCTTATTGCCTGTTTTTGGTTCGCATCGCAGATCTGGAAGTTCGTTGTGAAAGTGGTGTAGTGGTGTTTTCGTGTGTTTTTGCACGGGAACGCCTACTCTGCATCTCATTAGGGTTAGTTGGTGGTGTCACCCATGGAGGTAAATTTTGCGGCAGTTATCGCGGGAATACTTGCATTGTCTGCAGTTTGCACCCTCTTGTGAATGGGGCGTTAAATCTATCTCCACTTTTGATGCGTTAAGGTGGCGATAACTCGGCGATAAGTCCTTGTGAATATGCCCCCTAGTGTACTGTTTTGTTTCCGACTAGTGCGCAAGTGCAGTGAGGTAATGGACTTGTAGTTCTACCTCACTTTTAGTGATCATGTCAATTTTTTCCCAAAATCAAATGGCAACATTTTTATGCGAGTTACCAGAAGCAGTATACAAAGAATGGTTGAAAACAATATAGGTTCTGTCATGTTAGAGTTCTATTTTTCACAAATATTCCAAAACATAGTTCTATCTAAAAAAACTGTTACCTTAGCTCAGTCATACAAATGTTGCCGACCACCATTTTGTTGTCACTTGCTCTGTGACAGTGATCACCATCAGACGTGTGTGTGACTTCCATAGCCAACAAAGAATTGCAGTACGAGACTTTGCCACCTAGTGACCTAAGTAAGTGCCGCACTATGACTGTATTACTAATAATAGTTTATAATGATATTTTTTTAAAGATTTTCTAAAGTTAATTTTTTTACCAGCGGAGTGGGAATAGCAAATTTCCCCCAGCCATTGTCAAGCACCTGCCCTGTGGAACGCTCCCAGTGGAGTGGGAATAGTTAATTTGACCCCCAGCTCAGCCACTGCCCAGCACCTGCCCTTTGGGATGCCCCCTGCTGAGTGGGAATAGTAAATTTGACCCCCAGCCACTGTCCAGCATCTGCCCTGACGGACGCCTCCAGCAGAGTAGGAATAGTAAATTTTCCCCCCAACCTCTGACAAGCACCTGCCGTGAGGGATGACCACAGCGGAGTGGGAATAGTAAATTTGCCCCCCCCAGCAATTGTCCAGCAGCTGCCCTGAGGAACAGCCCCAGCAGAGTGGGAATAGTAAATTTTTCCCTGAGTCACTGTCCATCACCTGCCCTGAGGGTCGCCCCCAGCAGAGTGGGAATGGTACATTTTTCCCTGCAGCCACTGTCCAGTACCTGCCCTGAGGGACAACCACGGCGTAGTGGGATTAGTAAATTTGACCCCCATCCACTGTCCAGCACCTGTGCAGATGGCGCCCTGAGCGATGTGGGATTAGTAAATTTGACCCCCAGCCACTGTCCACCACCTGCCCTGAGGGATGACCCCAGCGGAGTGGGAATAGTAAATTTATGGTAAGCACTCTTTCTAGAATTCCAGTTGGGTTTGCTGTGCTTTGGGTGCCCCAACCAGTCCACATACCGTGCTCCTTGGACTTAATGTCTCTGTCCTTGCACTGTGCCTCAAAGCTTGCCTCAAGCAAGCCACAACCTTTGAAGCTACTTATGTGCCTGTTGGTGTTTCCTACAGCATTTTTCCCAAATTGCATTGGAAGCAGACAGTGAGGAAGAATAATCAGGTTTTCCGAAATTTTCAGGCTCAAGGATTATGCCCTCATTGACAAGAATTGCTGCATATCTTTTTTGTAGAGGAACTGATTGGTTTATTTGCATTACATACATCTACTTGGTGGAGGATATTGATGGGTAGGAGTAAAGCCGTAATGCCAAAAATACAAATCAAAATTGGGCTACAACAGAGATGTCTACTGGTGCCACTATTTTCTCTGTTCCTTCACATTCAATCGGCTCTTTTTTCTTCAAGCAAGAAATTACCTGCCTAAACTTTCCTCACAGTTTCTCCATAAACTGATGAACGCTGAGTATGTGGTTATCTTCAACTTAAGCTCAATTGGTCTGCAGTGCAACCTTGCTGTTTTTAGATTCATATGATATGGAGAATATCCTAAAAAGGAATGTATCTAAAACCTAAGTGGTTGAGTTTAAGGTTAAGGAACATTGTAAACCTTTTGAATGGCATTAGGGGCAGAGAGTCTGGAGCAGGTTAAGATATATACATATCTTGGTAGAATATTCTTCTCAAGACCTCACAAACAAACATCATTTCTCACAAAGAGGTATTAAAGTGCTAGCTCATGCTGGTACCTTAATGCATTTTATAACTCTATCAGGAAGAGACATTTTAATCATTTATGGAGTATTTATGAAACAAAAATCCCATCTACCCTATCTTATGCAGTAGAACATACTCCCTTAAAGGAATGGTCTTTCATGAATTGCTATCAGGGTAAGATTTGTCAAAAACGTTTATGGTTGGCCAAGCTGTTGCAGTACAGGCTCTGAGATTTTAATTGAACATGACTAGTATGTATGCCCAAAAGTTTGCAAAAATAATTCACTGGGCATACAGTATACCTCATGCCTCCAGCAGTTCTGCAAGAGACCTTCAAAAACTGAAGCATTGGTAAGGACTAAAATGTATTCTACCTTTATGGTGAATCTTCAGCTGCCGCTAGGCATATTTGAATGTAAGCTGGAATAACTGCTGGTATGGTCACCCATGCAATTAAGACTATTTTTGCAAAATGCTGTCCCCAGATTAAGTTACACCTTTGACAGCATGCAATGTGCTACCTTAAAAATGTACAAGACTTTTCCTGATATAATAAGCTTTAAACAGCCTCAGACCTACCGGTCATTAGCTTTGGGCCATAGTGTACAAAGATGTATACAATAGTTAAGACCAGGTAACCTCCCCGTAAAGACTTACACAGGAAGATAGGCAGGCCAAAAGCAGGACTTCACCCTGTTTCCTTTAAATTGGGAAGGAAAGGAAGATTTGATATGGAAAAATTTCCTGTGTTCTGCACTGGTAAAGCCACGGAATAGTTTTTTAAATCTACTATATTTAAAATATAAATTAGCTGATATAGATCAGTTTTATATTGTTTCCACATCATGAATATTTTTGTTTTAAACTTTTCAAATTGTTTAAGTGTTTTTGAAGATGTTTTAATAATATGTATAGTGGTTGGGAAAGTATGGAAGTGGTTGTAAATGTATGTACTTTTAATTGTTAATCTCAGTTGAGGTCAAAAGCAATTTTATAATAAACTTGATATTAACCTTAATTGGTTTCTGAGAAGATTGACAAGACCGCTGTGGTGGCTCCTTCATTGCAATAAAAGCAGTATGTCAACAATATATGACACAGTCACTTTTGACAAAAGAAAAAACAAAGGTGTTTGTAAATTGTAAACAGTTGTTTGTTAGGTTTTTCCAAATATATTAGGTTTACACTATTTGCATGCATAAAGTAAAAAGAACAAGATTTTAGGAAGAGGACGAACAAAATCAGAGGTTATTTGTTCCTGCAAGTAAAACAGAAATTGAATAGGCACTGAACACATTTCCTTCTACCGGACTTGTATGTATGCAACTGTTGCACCACATCTGCAGAACTGGGCTATATGTCCACAATGTGCCTACAAATCACTGCAGAGACCGGGGTCAGCTCGGTTCAAGGAGAAGCTCAAATGGTATACCCCAGGGAGGACGCTTCGTTCAGGTTCGGCTATGAACCTTGTAGTTCCCCCTTTTAGGAGGACAACCTAGGGTGGAAAGAGCTTTTCCAGGACCACAGCCTAGCTTTTGGAATACCCTACCTTTGGAACTAAAAGCTACTCTCTCACTACTTACCTTTAGAAGGGCCTTGAAAACCTGGCTCTTCCCACAGAACTAGGAGATATCAGAGTATCTGTAAGATCTATCAGATCTGAAGCTATACCCGTCTCTATAGCGCCAAGACGCCTTTGGGAAAGAGTTTGCGCTTTATAAATCACTTTCATATTCATATTCCACCACAACACCAATTGTAGAACTGGGCTGTGATATGTTCACAGTACAATGCACTCCCGATTTATGGTAGAATTATCATGCTGTCACTTCATCAGCATAAAGGCTATATGTAAGCATTAGAAAACACACATGCAGTCCATTCACAATTACATGCTGTGCCTTTCAGGTGCTCAGTAAAAAACACGAAAACTGCACCAGAAAGTAGAAGTGGGCGAGACTTGAAATTCCAAGTGAGAGCTGAGCCTGATCTGAGCAAGGGGTCTAGTTTGGTTCCAAGAGTCAAAGCATGAGTGAGCCATCAGAAGATTCAACATGTAAATGATACAGCAAACTTGCCAAATTATCACAACTCGTTCAAATAAAAATAGGTAAATATTTGAATGATTGTGTTTCACTTTCGTACATTACAGAATGTCACTGCATTCGTGTCTGTAAAAAGTAGTTTTTACAGATTACCTTTTCCCCACCTCCAATATCCTGAGAAAACTGACAAGAGTGAACCAAAATATGTCAATTTGTCATTTGTATGTATCACAAGTATTGCTGATGTATGTGTCTACTGAAGCATAGAGTAGTGAGATTCTTATATAGCACACATCCTGAAATTAATTCCAGGTGATCTCAAATTTGAAACTCAATAAAAATGAGGCACAGTAAAGAAAAGTGATTTAGGACCACACAATATGGTCACATGGGGAAGTTGAGTTTGAACCCAAGTTTCACGGATACACGTTATGCAATTCAGACACTTGATGAATATTTATTACCACCAAAGGGCAATGCTTTTATTATTTCATAACCTATATTAATAAACTGTGTTAAATAAATACATGTATTACTATTCATTCAGTCAGACAAAATATATGTATAAAATGTCAAAATACCTATCTTGAAAAAATATAAATTTATATATAAGGGAAGGAGAGTATTTTATCTTAACATCACTGATTTCCTCTGACTTAACACACACAGAGGATGGAAATGGAAATATTCAGCACATCATTGGGAGTAATTACATTGATTAGCATAAGAGAACTCTGACTTCCCTCAGATTTTCAGTGAGGTACATGCACATTGCAGCTCAGCTCAGCTGCAGATAAACACAGTGGAAAAGCACATTTCTACATTTTGTGCACTTTTGCCTTTTAAAACTCCAAAATGGTAACAAAATTGACACGTCACAAAAGTGATGAAAACTCGGCTCAAAGTGTTGTGTTGTGATTTACATTCCAATGCGAATCCTAATTTACATAGTCAGGTTTCCTAAAGTAATGCTGTGCACTACTTTGCGTCAAGGGAGCTTTCCTTGGGTGGTACATGGATGTTCCCATGCCACCACCCGTGGGTTTTGACACAATGCTTTATCTACTAAAAAAAGTAGACTGGACTTTGTGCCAAAAATCATGTATGCCTCCTCAAAGCAGGTGTAAGGTTTGAGACAAGCTTTCCCTTCTCAAATGTTTTCCAACTTTGCATGTGTACTGCACTATACAGCGCACATGGGCAGTAGGAAAAGTATTAAATTTTACCAAAGCATAGTATTTTGTACTACAAGTGTACCCTTCCAAAAGAAAACATATACTTGACATCAGACACACTCCCTTGTTCTCTGGTGCAAGGGTGTGTGTGTTGGCACTAGGCAGCCAAAAGTACACCAGTGCAGGGGGAGAGAAAACAGCTCAATATTCAAGTTGACATTGCACTGTTTTTCTTTTCTCCCTTTGACAAAACAAAGTGCAGCACCTTTGAATGCTGTCCTGCGTTGCACCAAAATATAGTACATTTGGCCTGCAGTTCTTTAAATGATGTAGCATTTGCTATTCATCAGTGGCCTAAATGTTGCTTACAGGCATACTTATATCACCTTGACTTACTTTCAAGAGGTAATGGAAATGTCACCAGTGCTTATGTCTTAGATCACTAGTTACCTTTCAGTGACAAGGTTTGTGTAGCCCATAACAAGATATAACCAATTGTCTGAGAGACAATATAGTCTTTACACTGTAGATCAGTGTTTTCCAAACTGTGGGTCACAAAGCACCAGATTTTCCATAGGTCGCAAAAGTCCAAGCAATAAATGAAGATGTCTCAATATCCTGTATTTCTCTTGTCACATTTGCTGTGCTTCAAAGACAGAAGTCAAATGTCAGGCTATGTCTTCTGCTGCTTGTTTTTAGGGTTGAGCCTGTGAGAGCATGAGCTAGCGCATGCGTCTCGCTTGCGAGACATTATTGTATACATAAAAGGGCTTGGAGCTTACCCATTGCTTACCATTTGTTGGCTTGCATGGCACTCTTCTTTACAGCCTCTTAATTCGTCGAGGCAGGCCTAACATCATTTCCGTTCATCTCTGAGGAGCGGGAACCAAGCACTGATTGATTCAACTTAATCAGTGCCCATCCACTGCCCCCAGCGTGATTGAGGTACTGTTTTGTTCTGTTTAAGTTCTAGTGCCCTGCAAAGGCGTGTGACTGGAAAAAACGTGCCCAGTAGGGCAAATAAAATTGTAAAGATTTATTTTCTATAGTCAACTTTCTTTTATTTTGCCAAGTCGTCTTTTCTCACTTTGCACTCATGTTTCTTTTGTTTTTGCTCATGAATGCTGTTCTCAAAAGATGAGGATTATCTTATTGCAAAGTGACATTGTTTCTTTCTTGTGTAATTTCTGAAATAATGCTTTAACACATAATCGTGCAGCCCACCCCAATCCACCCCACTTAAATCAACGCCAATCCATTCCACTCCACCTCACCTCACCCCATACCAATACATCTCATACCAATCCAATCCACTTCCCTCCAATCCATACCACTCACCCCAATCCACTCCAATCCACCACACTCCAATCCTCCCAACCCACCCCACTTCACTCCAATCTGCCCCACTTCAATTCACTCCAATCCAAAACAATCTGTGCCACTCCAATATTCTGCACTCTAATCTGCCCCACTCCAGTCCAAAACAATCTGCCCGACTCCAATCCAAAACAATCTGCCCCACTTCAATCTAAAACAACCTGCCCCACTTCAATCTGCCCCACTTCAATCGACCCCTCTCCAATCCAAAACAGAATTACCCACTCCAACCTGCCCCACTCCAATCCAAAACAATTTCCTCCTCTCCAATCTGCCCCACTCCAATCTAAAACAACCTGCCCCACTCAGTCCAAAACAATCTGCCCCACTCCATTGTAAAACAATCAGCCCCACCCCAATATGCCCCACTTCAATCTAACCCACTCCAATCCACCCCACTCCAATTACCCCACTCCAATCCACCTCATCCCAATCCACCCACTCCATCCCAATTCACCCCACCCCACTCTAATCCAATCCACCCCACCCCACACCAATCCAATACAGACCAATCCAATCTACCCTACTCCAATCCAATCCACCTCACTTTACCCCAATCCAGTCCACCCCACTCCCTACCTAATTCATGCCACTCCAATCCAATCCACGCCACTCAAATACAAAACAATCTACCCCACTCCAATCTGCCCCAGAACAATCTGCCCCACTAAAATCCAAAACAATCTGCCCCACTCAATCCAAATCAGTCTGCCCCACTCCAATCTGCCTCACTCCAATCCAAAACAATCTGCCCACTCCAATCTGCACCAGCCCAATCCAAAACAATGGGCCCCACTCCAATCTGCCCTACTCAAATGCAAAACAATGTGCCCCACTCCATTCAGCTCCACTCGAATCCAAAACAGTCAGCCCCACTCCAATCCCAAAAAATCTTCCCCACTCTAATCCAAAACAGTGTTACCCAGTTTATGACATTGTACTCTGTGACACTCTCTGCCACTGAACCAATGAACTCTACTCCCCTCTACTCAACTCTATGACACTCTACTCCCCCACTCCATTCTACGACACTCTACTCCAACAAATCCAGTCTACGACACTCTGCTCCCCCCACACCACTCTAGGACACTCCACGTGAGTAACTTTTAGCCATGCTGAACAGCAGCCACACTGGTGTACAACATGGCAAAAACACATTGCCAAAGCCAATAGCACCTGTATAGGCAAGACCTATTGCCGTTGCCAATACTTGTTTAATATGGGACTGGTGTTTGCAAACTCCTCTAATTATACAGTCAGAGAAAGAAAAGTAAAGTGAATTATGTGACAATCTTGCTGGATACATGAAGTGTGAAAGGAAAGACTATGATGTAATTTTTTCGTAACAACAAAATGTAAATATTTGTAAATGAACTGTACACATACAGTAGTTAGGAAAGCAAAAATGAATGCCATTTTTGATGCAATTCTGAAGTGAGATGGAAACAAAAATTGTAATGGGATCAGAACAAATCAAGACACTTTACTGGGTGATGCACAAATAATAAATATTCACTGAAACCAGATTTCCACACATTATTATTTGTGTGCGATCTAGTTTTATCAGTAAAACTGTATGTCTGTGCAAATGTGGTGATCATTTCAGTGGAAAATGTGCTGCCTGTAAATGACAATGGGCTACGATAGGATGCTTTAGTTACATTAAGAAACTGTCCGCCTCATATCCATTAAAAGGAGATGGGTTGCGAAAGTTTGTCCTACTAAAATGTGGGTCGTGGTTCTAAAACGTTTGGGAAGCACTGTAGATATATATTTATTGCCACAGATACATTGTCTTGGATACCTATATCAAATAGTTGTCTTGCTAAGAACTATTCGGTGGTATATAAGCTTATTTTGATTACAAAAGGCACAAATGAATGACTCTTTGCAACAAACCGTTTGTATTATCTTGTCTTCTATAATACACGCCAGAAGAGCTCAGACTAGATCTCAGTTCACCTGAAAATGTTAGTTTCAAATGATGCGACTTCTTCTATACCGTGTTTTGTTTGAAGTTTGGCGCTTTCAGCCTCGTACTTCCGCCTTGTACTTGCCGCTTATAACAGTATTTGGCACTTCAAAAGTGGAATTTAGTTATCTGTCATTAGTGTGCTCGTTTAGCAAAAAATCAGGAATTCAGGCGGTATTAACGTGCCCGATCAATTTTTAATTCTCTATTTCGGTCAAAACTTCGAATCTCTTTAATGTATATACTGGCAATGTAAGCACAGGAATTTATTTTTAGGAGTACACCACTATTACGAAACAATACTGAATCACCCGTGTTTTGAAAAGGAGGCATAACATGTTAAAGTCATGCCTCTTTAAAAAGTATATTTGTTCAGCCCTTCACACCCAGCTTCCCCAGAGACGCCAGCACACAGAACCTAGCACAGACAGCTGTCCAGGTGCACCTTCAATTAAAAATTGGGCTTGCAATGGTGTGCCCCAGGGCTCTTTCAGCTGCGTTCCTTTCACAGGCCTGGAATCTATTTTTAAAATATGTTGCCGCAAGGGTAGATTAAGATTGCAATATGATCTATTTGATTAAACAATGCTGTACAAGATGTCTCTGGAATGCACTGCACTAGTTGGTTCATGTGCTCTTCTGAATACAGTAAGTCAAGCCGGAACAGGGAAAATGATTGAAGTATATTTACTAAGTTCTGGAGTTCCTGTGCTTTTCAGTGTGCAGCACTTTTACAGATGACTTTCACTCTTTAGGGTATGTACTTTTGTGAACGGGTCATGAAAAATCTTTCCCGTGAAAAATGACAACTAAATGATCAATAAATAAATCAATTAAAGTACCTTTGTTTCCAAATAATGCTTTAAACATGTGTGGTCGGGGAGCATGCGTTAGACCCGTCAGACTTAGGGTGTTCCCCAAGACATTTAGCCTTACTCCCCCATATTTTTTTTCTGATCTTGTTTTTGTTGGCCGTAGTACTATATGCACATTACCACTGCTACCTAGTGCTAAAGTGCGTGTGCTCACTCCTTAAAACATGGTAACATTGGCTTCTCTCTGTTTTGCATATTTAATTTACTAGTAAATTAGTACTACATGTGCCCAGGCCTATAAATTAAATGCTATTAGTGGGCCTGCAGCACTGATTGTGTCACCCACTTAAGTAGCCCTTTCAATATGTCTCAGGGCTACCATTGCAGCCATATAGTGTTAAACTGCCATTTTGACCTGGCAAAATAAACCTTTTGCCAGATCCAAACCTTCCTTTTTAATACACATAAGTCACCCTTAGGGTAGGCCTTAAACAGCCCACAGGGCAGAGTGCAATGTATTTAAAAAGGAGGACATGTGCTTTCAAGTTTTACATGTCCTGATAGTGAAAAACTTGTTTTTCCCTTTTGCAAGGCCTACCTCTCCCATGGGATAGCATTAGAGTTACTTTATTACCCTTAATAAGAGTAACTTCAAATGAGAGCAGATAAACAGTTTACTTTTGGTGCCTTTGAAATTATAATGAAAAATCCTCTTTTATGGTAAAGCTGGATTTTCAATTATATTTTGGAAGTTGTCATATTCCTACCTTAGCCATTTGGTGCCTGCAGCCTGTTTCTGGGTCACATGACTAGGTGTAATTGGCAGTTGGTCTTTGTGTATTCATCCTAGACAGCCACACACAATAGAGAGCTTAGTTGTGCCTGGGTGGGCTCATCACTGACAGGATGGGATGGCGGAATTAGGCACAGACCTACTTACGCCTGAATAGGCTGTGTCCTGCCTTCACACAAACTATTGCATACCACCTGTAGTTAGTCTGGAGCCAGGGCATGGGAGGCAGGAATCCTGTGCACTTCAAAGGCAATCCTCTAGAAGTGCCTTCCACTTCAAATAAGGCACCAGGTATAAATATTGGACCTTGGACACAAACTCTTAAGTACACTTTGGGACCTGTGGAACACTCTGCCAGGGAAAAGGACTACTGTGCTACTGAGAGGACTGCTATACTGCTAGACTGCTAACCTGAAGGACCGCTGTGCTACTGTGCTGACCTGCTGCCCTGCTGCCCTTCTGCCTGGGTGAGAAGGACTGGACCTCCAACTTGTACCCCAGAACCATCAGAGTGACTCCAAAGGCTAGTCTCTTGTAACCAGTACCTGGACTTCGTAACTCCAAGTCCTACCCTGCCAAGTGATGCCACCCCAGTCCTACACCCTTGGAAGTGGGCCTGAAGGTGCCATGCCAGGCAGTCTGTGGTTTCAGCACAACTGACGCATCTCTTCTGCTGCACGGCACAACCCCAAGCATCACCTCTGCTGCGAATATTCTTCCCGTACAAGGACTCTGCATCGAGCTTGCAGGCCGCCTCAGGCCCTCAGATCACAATCCTCTGGTTGACGGCAGCCTCAACAACGATGCAGGACCTCGCATCCCAAACTTCGCATTCTTTTCAGAACCAGTTGGTGCGCAACGCATCCTCGACACAGGACTTTGCATCACAAGCTTTCGTTATGGACAGCCTCCTCAACAACGATACAAGATCCTGCATCGTGCCTTGCAGCTCCCCGAAAACAACGCTGCATGACGCATCTTCGACCCCGACCTTGCATTGCCTCAGCTCCCTGACGCATCCTCGATGCAGGACCTCTCAATACTCCACAACTAGGATTTAAGGTACTCTTGTTCAGCCAGCCAAACTGGATCCTGTAGTCATCCTGCGCTCGATTGCAGTCGGCCTGAACTTGTGACTTTGTCGCAGTCTGGCATAATTAGATATCCATAGTTGGAGCTTTGTTCTGACATCTTTAAACGTGCATATTCCCGGCCGGTTCTACCAATTGTTTTTTTGTCGTTTTGGTCTTGTTTTATTTATTATGGGATTTTTCTTGTTGTGGTTTCACAATATTACTGTTTGAGGTATCGCCCAAGTACTTTACGCATTAAGCCTGAGTGCTCTGTGCCAAGGTACCCGAGGGTTGAGCACAGGTTAATTTAGGTTTTGCTTTTGACTTCACCCTGACAAGGATTGTGCTTGGTGCTTGAGAAGGGTTTCAGCCCCTCAACCAGTAACCCTACAGTAGAGCATAGCCAGGCAAACATGGGGAAACGTTCACTTTGCTTAATAAGTCAAAGTTTCCATACTTCACCAGACCAAGTTCAAGTCAAGCTTTAACCCACTTGGCCTATGAGTTTCCCACTCCACCTACAAGTTTAATGGTGCCAGATGGCTCCATGCAGGGTGTGATGCCTTGGGAGGTGGGGGAACTTTTTGTGTGGTGTGTTGTTGCGTGGGGAGGGCTCTTTGGAAGAATCAGTGTTGTGTGGTGGAAGCTCAAATTAGTGGGCAGCAGTGGAGGGGGTCAATGGGGTTTTTGGAACAAGTGATGGGCAGTGGCTGTCCAATGGGCACCGCAATGGGTAAGCCAAAAACAGTTCCTGCACGGCATGGACCGAGAAGTCCATGCTGTGCAGGAACTGGGGTGCATGCACATAGGGGGTACAAGTTGTGCCTCCCTGTGTGCACTCCATGTGGAGGTGGCACAGGAGGCCCTGCAGGCCCCCTTTGTTTCCTCTCCGCCACAGTGTTCATGAAGGAGGAACCTCCATGACACTGCCGGCGGAGAGGAAACTCGTAATATGCTTGGTGGGACTGCAGTCCCGACAAGAATATTGCGGCCTCCTGACTGCTGCAACACCGACAGGGAACAGCGGTTCCCTGGCGGCTGCTGCGAAGCTGTAGCAGTCTGATTGCCCTAATCGTACTAAGGCGGTCGGGAGACTGCCAAGGCCGTACCCCCATGTATCTGGCAGTCCGTGGACTGCCAGACTTGTAATCGGACCCTAAATGTTGTCATCTATGTGCATGGGTGTTTGCTAGTTAACAATCCTGCACTCTGTGGGGTACACATATGAGTACTGGCAAATATCATGTGACGATTAAATGCTTCATGACCATAGACTCAAATTCCTTTGACACTAATAAAGCATGAGAAAGCTTCTGTTTTAAAACTAGGATTTTCGAAGCACTGGCTCATTGACCACAGTCCCCTTCCTGCTCGAAGATTCAATGAGACCAAATATTTATTTGCAGAGAAGGCTGCTACTTTTCATGCAGGGATCGAGAACAAACCATTTAATAATCCAGGTTGTTTATTTAGTGTCACCTCATTCAACTCTTCTCTGGGCTATTATCTTGCTTCAATTCAATGAGACCCTTATTCCCTATTGCTGTCTATAAACATCATTATAATTTTTTTATAATTACAATACTACTTCTTCAATAGCATTTATTCCATGAAGGAGAGTGGGAGTCGTCAGCATATGAGAAGACTTGAAAGCTGAACCCCCGGAAAATTTCTACGAAGGGCTGAAATTATAAGCTGGATAGAAAATCCAGGAGAGCTTAGCCTTGTGGAACCACACCTCATACTGGCATCTCATTGGAGCAACAAGGAGACAGCAGAACCATCTGAGAGTGATCCTGTAAAAATGACTGGCACCAGCAAAGAGCATTGCCGAAACTCCGCAGATGTCTAAGTGGTCTACGATGTCACTGGGTAAAGTCTGATGCACATTTTAGGTTTGCTCACCCAGTAATAGGGGAAAGCATGCCTTATTGATGTGTAATCCCCATTCATAGGTCCAAAACTCAGATTGGTGAGGTAACCAGGTTAATGCAGATACCTCTGGGTGTGATATCCATTAGATGCGCAACGACCCCTTGGGACTGCGCAAGCAAGAAAATGAGCAGTTAAATTATTTGCACAAATGAGTGCATAGAGGCACACCTTTCCATGCTTCATATTTTTAAAGGCTACTCGTACTTCTGCCCTCACCTAAATTATTTGCTTTCTTGCAGCACCAAAAAGGCGACCATTCCTTAATGCCACTTTGCCGTACTTGTTCTGTGTGTGAGAGAAACAAATTGGTACAGTTTGTAGCCTCTCAAGCTAACACTTAGGGGCTTATTTCAATGTTGGTTGGAGTTTCCTCCGACCCACACCATGGTGGAAACAGGACTGACCGACCTCAGGTCTGTGGTCCTGACCGCCTAATTATGAAGCGACCGCACATGGCGCGGTCGCATTCCCACATTTCCCTATGGGAGCATGTGTTACGGCCATAAAGCGCCCATAGCACAAGCTAGCATATGGAAATGGGAGGTTGTGTTAATCCCTGCACCCCATGGCAGGCACCTCAAGGTACCTGCCACAAGGTGCAGGGATCAACAAGAGGCAGCCCCCAACCGGATGCCGAAAACAGAAGGGGGCCCTGCTAAGGACCCCAAACACGCTTTCTGACAGGCTTTCCATGTTGGAAAGTCCGGCATGAAAAGCCTGCTGGAAACCATGCATTGTAATCCGGACGGCGTAAAACGCCATTCATATGGATTACGGGCTGGTTCTGACTGGCGGACAGGCTCCTTGAGCCTGTCGGAAGCCAGCCGGAATGACCAGCCGGTTTCAGTTCCAAACGGCTGTATTGTAATCAGCCGGTCGGAATTGAAATCAACGATCTCGGTCGTAAAGCCTCCGACCTAAGGTCGAAGGTTTTACATCCTAGATCGTAATAGGCCTCTTATTATTAGTTAATGAATATGTGTTGGACAAACACATTTTTCCACTTTGTCGCTTTCACTTCTCTATCACCTATATGTATTCTACATAAAAAATAATCCTTTTTTGCTACTTTTTTCCACAGCATTGGCAAAGCATTTGTGAATGCCTACTTTTACCTGTGTTAGCACATTAAAGCCAGGCCTATTGGCTTTGTCAATGCTTGCATTATTGTTTACACGGGACAGAGCTAGTCTTATTTTTGGTAGAACCTACTACCATTTATAAAGAGACTTGTTTCTTGTTATAGGGAAAGTCGGAAGTGATGCAATTACCGTTGGTGGTAATGAATGTAACTCCAGCGAATTTTAGGGAGAACTGTAGCTTGGCGTGGATATTACTAGTAAGTCTGTGCAGAAGTTTGAGAGATCAACTGACTTAAAGCATATGCTTTTTGGAGGATAGTTATTATGAGATTGATTGATAAAGTAAGCTGTAAAGTGAGCAATTTAAAAGCATTGCACAATGATCTTCGCGATGTTAGCGGAAAATCTAATGGGAATAGCGCCTGGCTTCGTTGGAGTTTATCAGGTAGTTGATTGATATTCCTGTTGCGACATTGGATAAACAAAAAGAGAAAATAGATACATTTACACCCATTATCACAAGTAAAGGGCCACACATTTGCATATCATCAAGGTGAGGTGTTTACAGCAATTTTCATCTGATGTTGATACCACAAAGTTGTGCAATATTATTGGTTATATATGACCCCTATTAAGAGTCAGTAGTGTGAATTAAGGATTCAAAATCTGGTTATTCACTGTTACTGTGTCCCAGAAATGGAAAAGCAACAGTATGTTTCATCTTCTGTTATGAAGGGGAGCTCTAGTGTTTGACCAACTTATATAAGTCTCTGAAGACCCAAATAATGTGGCAAAATGGCAGCTAACTATATGCAAATTCAACCAACTTGTGTCACCATTCTCAGGTCTAAGGCAACGGAGGGATGTGAGTTGCACTGAAATGTAATGTATGTAATGTAAGGTGAATTTATAGAGCACTGCTTGCCACCCATGAGGGTATCCAGGCACTTTGCCTTGATCACCATGTGCCACCTCCACTGTCAGCTGTGGGTCTTATGAGAGTCGTCAATGACAAAGGATATTAAAACCGTTCGGAGGCAGCTATCAGAGAGCACTCGCAGTATGGCTGAGGGTTGCTAGGGGGATAGATGGCACAAAGGATGGGTGGCAGGACCTCAGGTATTTGTTTATATTTTGTTGAGCAGGAATCATAATAGGCTGGTGGGTGTGGGTATTAGGACACCATGCTTTTTATTTATTTGGGAGGAGAATGTGAGGAAATGTTGAAAGTGTTGCAGGGGTGTGGCAGGACATCAAGTATTATTATTCTTTTGTCAACTGGGCAGAGGAGGGAGATGGCTATTGGATGGTGGTGGTAGGCACCATATAATTTAGTTTTCATGCATATAGCACAGAACATCGGGCTGAGGCACGAGAAGCTTTGATGTGGATAGCTTTCCCATGAGTCCTCTACCCTTGCTAGACTGCTTATCTGAATAGAGAAGAGAGTTTGGTGGAGGCTGTAATAACATAAACAACATAAAACTGTAGATGACTAACTATGACTAACAGAGATGATATTCAATCCATGGTTCTGGATGAGCCTAAATCTACTCTTCTAATTGATGCCACTTAGGACACCTGGCAAAGAAATCTGAAATTCCCAGAGAGTGATATATTAATCCACATATTTTAACCAAAAATGCTGATTTCAATTACCCTGGGCAATGGCCAGGATACACAGGCAACATGGGTTATAAGAAAGAGAATATGCACTCATGAACTATTCATGTCCCCAACCATAAATAAGCTGTACTGCAGTTTTTATATAGTACCCTTTTGTCTGCTGGTGCTTATGCTCTTACCCAAAACTCTTTAATGAATGGTGTCAAATTCTGTAAATTGCCCTATTGTTAAGAGAACATTTGCAGTTGGGAAACTCATCCCAAACCCTACAAACACACGAAAGCAGAGAAACAGAACACAAGGAAAGTATAGACATTGGATTATTATTGGGGACCCACTACAGGACACAGGTGGGGAGCGGACTTCAGCCCCCAGACTCCTCCACGGCCACCGCAGTTTGCCGCATTCATGCCTGGAGGTGCTTAAATCATTGCCGCGAGCCCCGCAGCGTGGGACCCACTACAGGACACAGGTGGGCGCGGACTTCAACCCCCAGACTCCTCCACGGCCACCGCAGTTTGCTGCATTCGTGCCCGGAGGCGCTTAAATCATTGCCGCGGGCCCCGCAGCATGGGACCCACTACAGGACACAGGTGGGACGTGGACTTCAACCCCCAGACTCCTCCACGGCCATCACAGTTTGCCGCATTCGCGCAGCGTGGGACCCGCTACAGGACACAGGTGGGGCGCGGACTTCAGCCCCCAGACTCCTCCACCGCCACCGCAGTTTGCTGCATTCGTGCCCGGAGGCACTTAAATCATTTCCGCGGGCCCCGCAGCATGGGACCCGCTACAGGACAAAGGAGGGGCACTGACTTCAGCCCCCAGACTCCTCCACGGCCAGCACAGTTTGCCGTATTCGTGCCCGGAGGCACTTAAATCATTGCCGCGGGTCACGCCCGAGCAAAGCCTGGGCTAAGGACGGGCCCATCCTGTGCCTGTCAGTGCCTGGAGGAGGCTGGGCTGGGCCCCCCCTCGTACTTTTTCTATAGAGTTATTTTCAGGAGCTGGTGAGTGCTGTTTATTCTTATTTTGGTGGGTTTTTTGTGGATTCCTTAGACTGACATTCACTGCTGTTACCAGGCTCTTGATTACCTATAGTCAGGGACCAGCGAGTTAACCTGAACTATCCTGGGCATGGGGAAGAGGAAAGCTGAATCCACCAATGGCTCAGATAAAAGACCAAGAGCCAGCAAATCTATTCTGTCTTTTCTCAATCAGGCAGTAGGCGTGCTCTCGGATGAAATCCCATCTGCAGAGGTTGAATTGGCCTCGAACCACCAAGCCATTCTCATATCCAGAGATACCCCAGAACGGGGGAAGCTGCCCCCAGTACCACCATCCCTGATCTTTCACCTAACTTGTCTTACACTTGTCCACATCCGCCCACAAACCACACAACCTCAGTGGCTCACCTCAAGACTAAGGAATCCTATGCCACCAAGGAACTTGAGGTTACCCAGAGGCCAGGAGCCAGACATAACGCTAATAACCCAGGGCAGTCTCTTTCCCAAAAAATTAGCAGGAAACCCGACAACGCCACAAGGAAGCCTCTCTCAAAGCACCGCATTGTTAACATCACCGATAACTACTCTGCTTCTGGGGCTGATAAGACTGAGTGTACTTTAGTAGAGCTGATCCACAATTTGGAATTCAAGTTTCTTTCAGCCCTAGAAACCTTGGGAACTTGGCTTACTGTTCTGGGGTCATCAGTCGGAAGGCTACAAGGTTCAGTGGACATTACTCGTACATATCTTGAAAAATTGCTCCCTTTTGCTGGCCCTATTCCTAGCTCTCTTACGTCCACGGACACTGTAACAGGCCCTTATTAGGGCTCCTTAACCTGCCCGGAGCCCTCTCTACCCCCACGCAGCTGTTAATGACCCTGCACCTGTGTATGAGGCCGTCCGTTCCAGACGAATAACGTCACTACCCTTATGCTCCAGCGAACCAGTTCTTCTGTGGTCTCCTCATCTTGCTCAGCCACCCAATTATAACCCGACCAAAGGCCCAATAGTAGCAGCCCAACCTTTGTCACTTAAGCCTGCGCCTACAGTCTCCCCCTGCACTGATGTAATCCAGCTGCCCCCAGCAGAGACCCCTTATGTCGTCATCTTGACGGACGTCCCGCACCTAAGAAAGGAGACCCAGGAAAATTATACGCAACTAAAAAAGAAAGTGGTGCATTGGCTGTCGACCAGGGCCTACTCTCCTCAGCCCTCAGCCCAACTATTGTCTAACGAAATCATCATGGCATGTAGAGTTGACTGAATCGGCCTCTCCCCGAAGTTATTCCCAGGTGATTGTATCATCATCAACTTTAATAATTCCGAACAGGTGGGATGCATTCTTCATACTTTTGGCCTTAACGGTTCCCCTAGGGATCGCATTTCGGTGTTCCCATTGGGCTTTTTTATCCTCCTCGCACTGCAAGACCTCTGTAACAGGGAGGCCAGCAGTCTGGCCAACACAGATCTCAAGAATGACTGGTCAATTATACTCACCACAGCAAAGTGGCAGACATACCTCTCAGTATCCGCTTTGAACCCTTGAGCCAGCTGGAAGACCTTGATAGACTGGGTCCTGCCCCCGTTGATGAGGACCTGCCCAACTCTCGGGTACCCAGTAGTTCATCGGTCCTAAAAGCTCTTAGTTGGAACATTACTGAGGTACAGAATAAGTTAGCTGATGCTGGTTGGATTAATATGCTGACTTCTTATGACATTGTCTGTGTTCAGGAGACATGGGATGCTGGAGGTTGTCTCCAACTGGACTGTTTTTCCTCACTCACCGTTCCACCCACCTTGTCACCCAGCGGTCGTGCTAGTGGTGGCCTTGTCACTCAAGTGAAGCTAGGCCTTAATTGCAAGGTGGAACTTGTTAGGTCTAAGTCGATGGAGGTCCTGGGTATTCTCTTAACTTAACTTATAAATAAATGCAGACTCATGGTCATAAACATTTATAACGCTGCCATATCTAGGTCTGAATTAGATGCTGTTTCCAGTTTAAAATATTTCATTGATTACTTTTTTCATGTGATAATGCTATTGGGGGATTTTAATCAGTATCCTTGTCTGTCTTGTCAATTCAATGATGCATTTGAGAATGTAAATCCAGGCATTGATCAGGTGCACCTTCTGCACACACAGCAAGGGGAGAATGTGAATAGTCTTATCGCTGAATATAACTTGGTTAATTTAATGGATCTGAGATTAGAGGGCTCAACTGAGAGGATCCCGACGTTCAAGGGGAGAGGTCTTAGCACAACCACAGATTTTATTTTGCATCTATTTGTTTATTTTCAGCTCTAATAGATTTCAAGGTTATGTAGGACAATCTGAGTGACCACAATCCTCTTTCTGCCACCTTTTTGTGGGGCAAAAAGCCCAATGATGTGGTCTATTCCTATAAGGAATCAGTACTCTCTGTCGATCAGGGCCGACGGTTGCGGTGGGACTCAGTTGTCACTCTTGATTTTCTCTCCAACCTGGTCACCTTTTGTAGCACCGATCTATTTTCTTGTCTGACTGAGGAAGCCTCGGCTCACAGATTCATGTTGTCCTTCTCTAATATCTGCAGGTATACCAAACGGCTCTTAGCAAACCAGGTGTCATTCCAACGCCTCGACCAGTTAGACGTTTTGATAAAACGTGCTCAAAGGCACACAAGGATTTGTTGAAATCCTTGCACGAAACAACTCAGTGTCAGAAAAAGGTTAAGAGTTCCAGGGCAGTTTATCGTAGGTCCTGCAAGGAACGTAAGATCCAGCTGAAAGAAGAGGCCTGGGATAATTTACTCACCGCTAGCATGTTGAGGGATAGTGCCGCCTTCTGGCGAGTGGTTAATCTCCCCTTGTTCAAGAGTGACCAACTTTCTATCCAAGCATCAACTAATATCTCACAAGCTTCGGTTGAGCATTTTAAGGCCAAGAGTGAGAGGTCACCCTGTCAGATGGTAGTGAGGAGGATTATCCTGTGGAAACCATCTTTTATTAGTGAAACCAAATGCTTAAGGCTTCAAGCCTTGTTAAGTTGACATATGAATCATATAGATGCTTGTTATTTTGTATGGCTTACAAGTAAAGCTATTTTTGTAATGCAAGGCTTGCCCAATAAATATACGAGAACAGAGCAGGATGCTAGCTTAGCCGCAAATATTTCGGCATATCACATTTAGAAATATTTCTGGTACGTGCTATGATATTGCAATTAACACATGGAAAAGTGCCAAGGTTAATACATTGCATTACCCAAAGACCCAAAGACTGCCACATAATCAGAACACGTGGTCAGCAAAGTATAGTTGGGACCATAAATGGTATAACGCAGCCTAGGCCTCTCCTGATTGGACAAATATTCAATGCCTAATCTGTGTTACGTGCATTATGATGCTGCTTCCTTTGTGGTTTGGGTCAATAAAAGCTGTTAGAAATGTCACATCTTCGGATACTCAGCGGCTATGCAGACTGTCTCCGTGCTGCACATATTTGCATTATCTTGTTGGTCTCCAATGAATTCTGTTCATCTTATGTGCTGACAGAGAGTTGGATTTGTGGTATTATTTTTATATTCTTTATTTCAGCTTCCACAATCCTATTATATTTCTATTGACTGAGGTGACCTCTGCAATCACTAATGTTTCCTCTAACAAGGCCCCAGGGCCTTACGGAGTCCCTGGGGACCTTTTTAAATTCTCTGTCAATCTCTGGGCTCCCTTAATAACCCAGCATTGAAATGCAGTCGTTAGAGGTTCCCTCCCACCAACCTGTCGCCAATCAATTATAGTCCCAATTTTTAAAAAGGGAAACAGGTTAGATCCGGCCTGCTATAGACCAATATTCCTTATTGACTCAGATGTGAAAATTATAGGCCGGATCCTGCTGGAGTGACTCTCCAACTGGGCAGAAGAACATATTATCCTGTCCGATTTGCAATATGGATTTAGGCCGGGAAGGGGCACTGTCAAGCAAAATTTGAATCTCTATCTGCTGATTTTCAAGTATACCAAGGCTAAGAGGGGGGCAATCCATCTGGCCTTCATGGACCTCAGCTCAGCCTTTGATATAGTCAACCGCTCCAAGCTGTTGTTGTGGTCCATGATGGTTCACACGGACATAGAGCCCGCTCTAGTACATTTTTTGCGGGATTTGCACAGGGATCTCTCAGCTTCTATCAGATCGGCCCCAATGGCTAATGCACACCGCAATTTTAAACTGAAGCGAGGGGTTCGTCAGGGTTGCATACTTGCGCCATTTTTATTTATTCTCTACATTAATCAGTTAGAATTAGTTCTCACAGACCCTCACCTTGACGCCCCAATGGCACGCAGCTGCATGATCCTTGCTCTGCTTTATGCAGACGACACAGTTTTAATTGCTCGGACTGCTAGGGGGTTACAGAAACTTTTAGACTTATTTATTGATTTTATGAACAGCCTTGATCTGTCTACCAATTTTTCTCATTTGATGATGTTTGGTCCGCCTAAGACAAAGACAATGAAATTCATAGTGGATGGTCATAATATTAGCCAGGTTGACAAGTTTCGCTATTTGACTGTTCAATTAGACTCTGGTCTTAGCTGGCATCCTTTAATAAATGATAACGTGGCGGCTTTTAACAGGGCAATGATTAGTATTGGTGACTTCTCCTGGTGTTTGGGACGCATTCACATAAAAACAGTTCTGGATATATTCAAGGCCATGTGTATCCCAATAGCCTGTTTTGTGTGAGGCATTTGGGGGCATAGGCCAGTTAGCTCGATCCAAGTGGCAAAGAAATTCCTCAGGGGCCTCTTAGGGGTCCCACAAAGTATACCTTCTGAGGTTGTTCATGAAGAGTTGGGCATGGGCCATGTGATTGATTTTATTCAGCTCTGTCCTCTGCTGCTTTGGGTTTCAGTCTGGTGCAAGGAGGAGCTAGGCCTCAACAGGTTGATCATGCAAGATTGCATGAACCTGGATAACTTTTCTCTGATCCCCTGGCTGGCCTATGTTTCCTCCACAATGAAAAGTTTAGGGAGACCAGAACTTTATCATGATCCAAGTGGCATTGCTCAAGCGGATAAAATATGGGTCAAAGAAGCGTTCAGAGATGAGATGACAGCAGATCGGGAGTGTGATAAAGTAGGAACCGCGGCACACCAGATGAAGTTGACAGGAAAGATGTTTATTCAAGCTTGAGCATCTACGAGTAGAAACGTCCTACCCACGCAGTTGTTCTAGAGCAACTCAAACCAGAAGAGACTCAGCAGGAAGCAGGAAGACGTAGGCGAATTGTTGCCGGGGTGATGAGAGGCTTGCGCGAGGCAGAGAAGGCGCTTTTTTGGTAAAATGATAAACGTGGGGCTGGCGCGGGGCGTAAACAGTACCTTTGACGCTCGGATGAGCTGAGATCGAGTCGTCGTGAAGATTGTTGTGTGAGGACGTTTCTTGAAAAGAAAAGTAGATGGCAGTGGGTCCTTTTTCTATATCGTCGCCAGTGTGATAAAGTAGGAACCGTGGCACACCAGATGAAGTTGACAGAAAAGATGTTTATTCAAGCTTGAGCATCTACGAGTAGAAACGTCCTACCAACGCAGCACCAGCAGCAACTGAATCTTGGGTGTTCTAAAGCAACTCAAACCAGAAGAGACTCTAGAATGAGGAACCCTAGGACTCAGAATGCATTACCTTGAAGAGCATGACATGCAGGTCATTACAGGGAGGCTTCAGCCCCAAACAAGCTTCTAGCACATCATGCACTTTTAGTAAAAACTGTAAGTGGGTTGGAGCTGTACCTTACCTTTGACATGCACGTCACCAGCAACGACTGCTGGCTTTCTTCAGGCTTCATTTATTTCCACGGCTTGTGCCTTTTAATCATGGTTGTTTTATTGACCCTAGGCTCCCTGTGGGACAACTATTCGCGTTTGAAATAAATACTGCCACTCTTGAAGACAATGAATTTAACAAGTGAGACCTGCCTTACTGTTTCTTCAGTTCTTAACCACTCCCACAGTGTGCTATTTCTTATCTTGCTATTTTTCTGGTGCATTGAAGTCAATCTAATGGTATTTTATCTGATTTATATTTTTAGTGAAATGTATTAATTTGTGTTTGACTTTTATGATTTTATTTCTTAAAATCGAATAAAAGAAGATTGATTGATTGATAGACATTGGATAACTCTGTAACATATTCACTAACAATTTGAAAACCTGCCCCCCTACAAAGATGGGCGGCACAACTGCATGGGCAACTATCTCTTATTCAGCTGTATTCACTCCAGGCATAAGAATATGAACACTATCTCAGTGGCACAAGATGTGCTATCCAGCACTCTCCCCGCATGAAACAAAAACAACACTTTTTCCACTCACAACCTACCCCCTTTACCAACTGGGCCCAAAGGTAACAGAGAGCTCAAGTGCTTGCCTCTTCTCTCTACTAATTACTTAAGCACAGCAAGAGATGACTGGATCAGAGCATGATTCTGCCCATCACACATAAGACTATGGGTCAGATGTACTAACTGTTTTAGCAGGTGCAGACTCAATGAATCACTAAATGTAAGACTTTGCAACTGCTAAAACACTTTTTCTTATTTACCAAACCCATTTAACATTTGAAAAAGTTTTTCCAAATTGCTAATTGTGTTTAGAAATGGTTTTTGAATTGCTGTTTGAAAGGAGCGTGTTTTGGGCATCCCTTTCAAATACCAATGTTGAGAAATTGTATTCCAGTCACAAACCATTTACCAGTTACCAACTCCCAAGTTGAGGTGGTAAATGATTAGCATAAGAGTAAGGGGTCCCTTTTGGATGGCATCCTCTTTGGGAATTGGAGAGGCTGCTTTAAGATGATAAGGCAGCAATCCCGGGGAGCGCTTCTAACTTTCACTAAAGTTTTTCAAAAATGAAAACATATTTTCTTTTTTTAAATGGCACCACATTTCCTTTAAGGAATTCAGTCTGCTTTAAAAAACATAAGTTTTCATCTTGAAATGGAAAGACAGGCAGTTTGTTGCATGCCACTATCCTTGTTTTTGCAGCTAATTGGAGTGAGTCGCAATTTATGATCTGGTTCATAGTCATAAGGTAGGTCATTCTGTGACCCACTACAATTTGGGATTTTGCCAACTGACCTATTAGTATATAAGTTAGTTTGAAAAATCAGATTGGATTAGCAAATAGACGCTGCACCTGTTAGATTTAAAATTCCCCATTCCCATATCGCATTCAGCATGTTATATTAGGTTAGCAATGTGTGACTAAAGTACATGTAATTATGCTCACGTTATACAACCCGCTGAGTTATCCCGGTAACATGCAAGCTTCCGTGAGCCAGTGTGACTCCATTTTGTATTTCGTAATCCTTATTAGACTGCTTCTGCTGAGCCCGTGTTAGGCCTTAGAATTCATAATAGCTTGCCTCAGCAGAATACTGTATTTTGTTATATTTCTTTTCTCTGTCCAAGGCTGCAACTCGACTTGCTAACAAGACAATTATTCTGCTTTTGCATTCCATTGTATACATGTAGCTCTGCTTCCACGTTAGGAGATGCTGAGACTCGGCACAGTGGCCTTGGGCCGCTGATAGCACGTCCATCTGGCAGGTGTTAGCTCATCTCTCTGTGCCTCCTTTGTTCGTGCCCGGCTCAGACCGGTACTTTTCCACCAGAGGCGAAGCCGAAGTCTCCTGAAGGGTTTATCATCTATTAGCGAATGTTGGGGAGTCAGTCCCCTCGACAAACATCTCATGGTGATGGTCTGACTGGACTCCTCTGCAGGGAATAGCAATAAATACGTAAGTTTCCATTCTCTACTGTCTGATCGACTCTTCATTTGGGAAGGCATAGCAGGTGGTCATAAGTACCCACGTGGCCCTAGAGGGCCCCGTCCTTCTCACCATTTGCAACCACTTTTTGTGGCTCCATTCTTACTATTTGGACCATAAAATACTTCCCACATAGGCCACACTAAAGTTCTAACCGTGCTCACCCTACAGTTAGCGTGCTGCCCATTCAACTAATGTGCTTTTTTGCATATGAAGCTTTCATAAATAAAACTACAATACAATACTCAGACCAGAACAATCTCCAGTCTATCACCTGGACTATGTCAGGAATGAAAGGGATCAGGAATCAGCTTTTCCATGAAGGCTATTGTAAACGTGGCAGTGATTTAGGGTAAGACAGGTTACTGATCCAGCTGTTTCAACCCGAACCCTCACTGACAAGCTTTTAATTCTTCCTTGCATCGTGCTGCTTTAACGTGAACACATTCTTTGCATCAAGAGAGCTGGAGTGTCAACAGATTGCTTCTTATCAAAAGGTGTGAACAATTTGGATTTGGTAGTAGTGGTCCCTACTGGGAAAATTACCGCACCTCAAAAGACTTCGTGTTCCATCCAATTGTGTGTGAAAATATTTTTGGAAACCAATTGCTCAAATATGGAGGTGCTATTGTGATTCTGTCACCCTACTACCGTAGATGACAATCAGTACAACCAAATACATATATAATAGAACCATGTTCAGCACCCTCCTCAATTAGTAAACATACTCATTAAGTCATGAATATATTGGAATCATAAATACAGTTAATCCAAAATCATTTCAGCACAAAATGTCTACAGTGCTTGAGACTTTTTCAAGGCAGTTCTAAGTTCTGTTGACTAGTCGTTAACCTCCATAAGTATCCATAGCCACGACGTCAAAAATGTTCACGTCCAGGTAATTTGAGCATAAATAATAGTTTGGAATGTCAGTCCAATCTCCGAGTAAATCGTCCCCATTCGAATAGAATGAAGAGTTGCCGTACGGTCAAAGTAAAGTCCTTAAAGCATATGGAGGCTTGTCTTTTGCAATCCTAAGTCGGAAGAACTGAATCAAACGTTTTGATGAGGAAGTCCCTGCTAAGCTTCCTCGCCGAGTTTTAGTTCTGGACGCGGATCCCTGTAAACCGCAATGTTGCGGTTTACAGGGACCCGTGTCCAGAACTAAAACGCCGAAACTCGGCGAGGAATAAACCAACAGTGGAACTAATTTGAAAAAGCAAATGGACTCTTGTAATATCTTCACTTCCTAGCAAAGTTACTCAAGGACTGTAGACATTTTGTGCTGAAATGATTTTGGATTAACCGTATTTATCATTCCAATATATTCATGACTTAATGAGTATGTTTACTAATTGAGGAGGGTGCTGAACAAGGTTCTATTATATATGTAAAAGGTGTGAACTGCAGCTTTTCAGTCATACATTTTCCCAATCCTTCAATACATTCTCTCCCATCGTACATCATTGCCCAGGTCACAGGAGGACTGACTTAATACAAGATATACAGACTATAGAGTTAGGGCATGATTTAGAGTTTGGCAGAAGAGTCACTTCATCACAAATTTGGCAGATATCCCATCCTCCTTATTACCAGTGCATCCCATTTACCTTATTATAAGTGCACTATATCCTATGGCATAACCCATCCCCCAAACTCTAGATCAAGCCCTTAGTTTCTTGTTGTGGTAGACTTTCAGAACAGTATCCTGTTAGAGAATTGCACAATGCTCCTTGAAGCCAGTATATACCCTGTATATCTTTCCTTGTTACAAATTTGTTGCATCTATGATGTACACCGCCTTATATGAACAGTGTGTCATTAGAGCCATACCACTTTACCACACAAGTAGACCAAATATGACGTTGAAGTCAGACAATGTGTCACGTATTCTAATGATTTTCTTCACCTAAAGCAACCCACTCTTATGTGAAGGAAACGCTGTGAAAGTTTAAGTTAAACTGACATGATGTTAACTACTTGGAATCTGGAAAAGAGGTGTTGCGAAACCCCTCGGTTTTGTTTTTATTCATCTCCTATGATGACATTTTTTTTCGTCCTCCCACGCATCTAGAATATCAGCAACAGATGGTCTCACAAATGGAGACATATGAAATATCTGTACATGTTCCAAACATGTGGAAAATATCCTTAAAATCCAAGTCATCTGAAGTGCAGAGGAGGCTGCTTTCAAGACAGCTTTTTCTGCTAATTTATCAGAATTCTAATATATAGTTTTAAAGTAACAGTCATATTCTGGCAACAATGGAAGGCTGACAAGATAACATCACACAACCAAGTGTAAAGTGCAAGCATCTTTCAGAGTGATACAAGGGAAGGAAGGAGTGCTAGTAATATCCTTACATACTCAGTTAGCGGTACTATTGTGTTTCTGAAAGTCCCCTTCTGCTAAAATTTGCAATGAGTTCATACACTGCAATAGGATACTAGCTCAATACATGTAATAACTAAGACAATACATCTAGAGAATGACATTTCACTCAAGTTTTTGTAGTTCTTGTAAATATGCTACGCACTACTCTACTTTTAACCTACTCGGCACCATATTACTCTAATAGTATGTCCTGCAAGCCCTCTACTCTACCTATGGTGTTCAATTCTGCCAGTGTAGTACTGAACTTACATAGGTATAGTATGTTACTTCGGCCCTTTTCAGTGCACACACAGATTCATATTTTATAAGCTTTGTTAGACACAGACAACTTAGCCACTGATAAGAGGCTATTGTATCTAAACCTACAAAAATAGTACAGAGACTACTACTAGTAGTACTACTACTACTAATAACAAATATTATATTCATTGTTGTTATTATCATTATTATTATTATTATTAATAACATATGTCCTTTCTGTGGCAGTATGACAGAATATTAGTCACAAAAATATTGCAATGCAAAAATATCGCAGAAACGTTATCGAAAAACAAAGTATTAACTTTGCATACTTGTAATATAAAGTACTAGAATTTTCTATCAAAATATTGTGGACCAAAATATTGACGATACAAGCATATATATGTTTACATTTATTTAAAATTAAGCACACTTAAAAAAGTAAAATAAATTTTAATTGATGTAATGCATTTAAAAAATCACATATATACATTAATTTAATAACTTTAACGTAATTCATAGAAATAATATCTAAGTATAAAATATTTTAAAACAGATACATCAACATTTTAAAATTAAGTTATAAATTCAAATCTATTTATTAAACACACGCAATTCCTAAATAAAAATATACAGCAATTTATATTGTTAAATAAAACACAATATAAAAATGCATAATGTTTATTATTTTGTTAAACATAAAAACATATTATTTAATTTTTAAAGCATTAAAAAACATCTTTTTTAAAAGCTCCAAAAAACTATTTGTCAAAGACTAAAACAAAACACAATTAAAATAAACATTTTAGAAAATATACTTTTAAAAGAAATACCATCAAGATAATTCTTAAAAAAAGTAGAAATAAATAAATAGTAATATCTTAACTACCATAAAAAGTATTTAAAAATAATCAAACAAAAACTATTCATATACACAACCTACAAACACTGGAAAAAACACACATTTGTGGAGGGGGAAAAAATCAGATGTACTATTCTAAGTCCAATATAACAGCACTCTAACTGCAGTCTAACACATGTTGACAAAGTGCATACACTAGGAGATGCAATATTGACTATTCTAACTCCAGTTTTCTATTCTAGCTTGATACTAACAGACATTGGGAAATGGCATACATTGGCGGTGGGGGGCCTGGAGGGATACACATTTACTATTGTAACTCCAGTGAAACAAATGTTAGACTTTGGGGACAGTGCATACATTGGGCGGAATTGCGGGAGGCAGATTTTCTGTTCCTTACTCCAATCAAACAAAAACAGTGGGGAAAGTGCATATATTGGGTGGGTCACAAGCACTATATCCAGATAATATAATTGCACCTTAAAAATATTTTAACTCTAAATAACTGACAATCATTGAAATGTCAAACAATGTATAAAAAATTGATTGATTAGTTAAAAATGTATAAATCACTGCATAAATTTTAGAACAAAATATTTTTAAAAAACTCAATCAAACCCACAAAATTGAAAACATCCAATTGAAAAAATAAACGTATTTTCAAAATTATATAAAACAATATTGTAAAGGAAAAAATAATTATACAATTAACTGGCAAACTAAAGAGTAATATAATTAATAAATTATTCAATCTCAGTTTATGAATATTTTATTTAAACAAATACATAACATAACATAACAAACCAATGAATTAATAAATATTTCATTAAACAAAACTACCCACCCAATCCCCTAATAAACCCAACAACACCAAAAAATTGTCTTCAACAACCTTTTTAAAATTAATTTAACAATGATATATATAATAAAAACCAATATTAAAGTGAACAATATAATAACCTTCGAAATGTTAAAGTTTACATAGCCAAGACCTTACTTAAAGGCATTTTATACTTTGTAGCTGGGGATGCAGCACTTTAGCGCTCACTTTAGGCCCAATTCACAATGGGCCTCTGCACTCATGGCGGAGGCCCCACAGTTGTGGCAGAGGGCCCACACTCGTGGCAGGACCTCTGCAATGAGAAACTGGAATACCGAGATTTAGCCATGAGTGCGAGGCCTCCACCACAAGTGTGGGTCCCCTGCAATGACTGCTGGGCCTCTGCCAAGAGTGTGGAGGCTCTTTGTGATTCGGGTACTTTGTTTTCACTCGCTCCACAGTGTGCACTGCACCGTCTGCATGTTATTTTAATTGTATTTAGAATATATCCTAAAGAATATATATCATTGTTGTTAGTTTGATTTGGTCTCCCGTTTGTATATTGAATCGATCCCATATCTCTGGCTCCATTTTTAGAATGAAACTGTTTTGATTTATCAATGATACCTAAAGAGCCATTGTGCCTGCTATTCCAGTGCAATACTGTGGCCCATGGAGAGTTGGCAGGTTGTTACTTTGCTGATAGTAGGGCCAAATGAAGCTTTCAGAAACAAAGCAGTTCCCTTGCCTTAAATTGAGGCAGAGAAATGGTGGGTCTGGCAAAACTGGACTTCTGCTGATCTACAATGAATCCTCTGTTCTACCACATAAACACTCTGAATATATTTTAAGTACACAATGTGACCTATTCTCAAAGGTAAATTGGATCATAAATGTTGGTTTACTTTTTTTTCACCTGCCAGAAATCCACAATGAAATTGCTGTGAGCAAAAATGGTTTTAGGTCTGCAGACAGCTGGATTCGACATTTGTTTTGTCACAAATGTAGGCTGCAATTTAGAGGGCCTTTTCAAATACAAATTTCTTGTAAGTAATCACACTTTCTCACCTACAACATACTAAGATGAAGGACTTCTCATCAGATGAGCAGAAATCTTGTGTGTCTTTTGCTTTTTCAAGGTCTCATATGCAGACCTCTGAATCTTACTTAATTAAATATTTTTGCACAGAGGTAATGGAGGTTGACAAAGACTAATTCAGAGGTACTACTTGAAGGTGATGAGGTTGATGAATATACATAATAAAGAAATATCACATCACAATAGAAAAATGCTCTGTGTTATTATAAAACTGTGCCAACCATAATGTCTTGCTCCAATTAACTTCAAGCGCCAAGGCTTGATATCTTAAATACAGTTCAACACACTGATTCAGTCTTTCAGTATGTCACTCCATTTAAACTTTCATAGTTAACTCTTTACACAAAGCAGGCCAGAATTTTGGGATAGACTGACAACCTATGTCAGTGATTAATACCCGTTAGCAAACAACCTGCTGTGAAACACATGCGCTAATTCCTTAGATATAGGTAGACCAAGCAAAGATTTAATTGACCCATCTTAGTCAAATGGTCCCCAGCCACAAAAATTACTATACATTTTTAACTTTTAGGCAATTCTTCTATAAACTCCATTGATACTGTATGCCAAGGTATATGTGGAACAGGCAGAGGTCACACAATCCCACTGTTTGACTATCCTGCGTCGCAGGGGCTGCAGGGGTCCATATTATTCCGCTAGAAGACATGGCATGGTCTCCAAAGCATTTGTACACTGACATTGTGTGCATATGCATAGGAGTGAGTGGGGAACAAAGAGACAAAGCAACAGATGTATCTGTTGATCAGTACATGTGCTGTCAGCCACAGGACCGGACTGACCGTAGCGGGCATCAGACGTTTGCCCGGGAGGCTGGCAGGGTGGGGGCCGGGTTTGGAGCAGTGGAGGGCAGTTTTGTTACTGGGTTTTTGCACAGATGCTGCAATATCTATCCCCAGTAACAGAAGTAGCAGTGCTAGGGCCAGTTTTGTTAAGCAGTAGTGCTTCACGCTCCCCACACCCCTGTGGGGGAGACACGGTCTGATAAAATTGCCAGGGCTGCTTTAGGTTCCCAGTCAGGCTCTGGTCAGCTTCCCCCATACCCCCCTTTGGGGTTGTGAAGCCTGCACAAGGGTGATTGTAGTCCCTTATACCTTCCATAAAACGTGCCATAAAGCTTACATCTGATCCAATAATCTCTGAGCGACCCTGGACGCACCTGCGGGGTCTGGTCAAGGCCACCCTTCCATCCTTTGGACGCCCAGTCTTGGGGCCAGGCTTGCTTCCAGAAAAAAATAAGAACTTTCTTTTTCTTCAATGTGGGTAGGGGAGAACCCGTAGGGAAGCTATTTCTCTGCCCCAGGGAAGACGGGCGCTCCCCACTCCCTCAGGGAAGACCCCGCCAGCAAGGAAGTCTTCTGACTGCACAGACGTTGCAGAATCTTACATTTAGATGCATTATTTACCTTTTGTTGAGTTTAGCTCCTGTTCATCTGACTCCTTATCCCCGCCTGCAGGTTGTCTCAAGGCTTAGTCAGAGTCTGGTTTCGAGGCTACCCAAGAGAAATCTTTGCCCCCAGCTATTTCTGATGGAGAAGTTCGGGTTCACTGGGGCAGGAAAACTCAGCATTGTGCTGTGATCGCGTCCCGGGAAAACAGCTGTGTGTTTCATGGACTTCCCCTGGGCTTACTGCCAGCGAAACAGCCCCATTGAAGGAGGACCCAAGTCCATTTTTTTGCCTCACAGATAGCATATCAAATCGTGTAATTTATGGGCCGCGCTGAGGATCTGCTATCACAGGGAGCCATACCATATCGTGATGTTTTTCAAAACAGAACCTGTAGCTTGACGTCACTGATGGCAAGGCTTCACTTTTTAAACCCTCTCGGGCCACTTCTGAACAGACGCTATGCTACTAATGCAGTCATCCTTAAGGAGAGAAATTACAATTCTGCATTTTCTGGTTATTGGAATATCTTATTGCATTAGCAATACATTACCCAAGACTGCAATAACTAGCACAGACTATCCCAAAGCAGAACAAATTAAAAGGGTTAGCTCTGCAGCTATGTAGCATAAAATAATACTTATTTATTTGTGGATTTTTGTGAAGTGTTACCTGTAAGGGAGAGTTAAACCATCTGGTACACTTATGTAAAGCAAGACATTTCAAAAAGACTCGACATTTAAAAAAACAACAGTAATCTCACTAATTGCCTTAAAAAGAATATAACATCGTATTATATTTGTGCCCAAAATGCATTCCGTACTGTGTAATGGATTGGAATAGTCTCGTATTCTCATTTGATTGACAAGCCCATTCCTGCTCAGTGTTTCTAGGAGGAAGGGCACCTCATTTTCTCTCTACGAGGCTGCAATATAAAACCAAACACCATTCAGTTAATATGTCTAGGCCCCCGTCTCTCTGTTTAAAGTAAATTTTATGCAATTGAGTTGAAAGCTTTTCCATAGAACAGTCATATGATTTCATAACTGTGTTTAAGCAATGCACTAAACTAAGTCGGCGGTTACTCGTTTGGCAGAAACTACTCCCTCTTCCATAGAAAACTGCTGGGTTAGTGCATAAAAATCTATACATAGCAAAAAAAGATCAAAAAAGCCACAAATTATGGTATTTCTATAGCAGAGATTCAATTGTAGGGTGTAGGCTTAGATTTCTTAGTGCCACTTCTGAGTTTAAAATATAATGAATGAATGCAATAAAAAGGAATATTCTGAGCATCAGCAATGAATTCAAAGTGTCAAATTCCCCAATTGCCTCACATTCAAAATGCTTTGTGATGGTGATGTTTTATAAATCATGTACATTGATAGCAGCAGTGTGGCTTATACCAGAACACTAAGGGCCATATGTATCAAGCATTATTGCGATCGCAAACGCTGCGATTCGGAAAAATACAGCGTTTGCGATCGCATAAATGCCCACTGCGATGTATGAAGCATGATCGCAGTGCAAAAATGCCAATCGCAATAATAGCGATTCACATTTATCTGCGAAGGAGTTTCTGCGAATAAAATTGCGAATTCGCATTTTGCATCATTTTACCTTGCGAATATCGCAAATTAAGAAATCGCATTTTGCCAATTCGCAGCGAAATGTATGAAAAAATCACAAATTGCGATTTCATGAAATTCGCTATTTTGCACCTCGCAATTACCACCAACTCAGAGCAGGTGGTAACCAGGTGCAACCTATATAAACTGGCCCAGAATGCCACAGTGGTTTGTCACAATGGCTGCGTCATTGCGAGGAGGCTGAGGAACAGAGCTGCTGCCCAGGGAAGGAGGCGCCAGGAGAGGATATTCAGGGCACGCATCACCTTGTTAATGCAAACTCCAGAGGAGATACAGGAGAAATACAGGCTGCACCCAGACAGCATCCTGGATCTCATTGAGGAGTTGAAGCCCATGCTAGAGCACCCCACACGCAGGACACGCACCATCCCCACCCATGTGCAGGTCCTCTGTTCACTGCATTTGCTTGCGTCTGGGAGCTTCCAGGGGGTCATAGCAGCAGCAGGAGGGGTCACACAGAGTAGCTTTTCGCGCTTCTTTCATGCGTTCCTGGATGCCATGATGCTGCAGATGCATCACCACATCCAGTTCCCAAACACGCAGCAGGCACTCGACCAAACCAAGCAGGGGTTCTACCAGATCGCCCGCTTCCCCCATGTCATCGGCTGCATCGATGGCACCCATGTCGCCCTCTCCCCACCATCCCAGACTGAGTATGTGTATAGGAATCGGAAATGCTATCACTCCCTGAATATTCAGGTAGTCTGCAATGCTGCCCATGTAATCACAGACATCGTGGCCAAGTATCCAGGGAGCACACACGATTCCTACATCTTCCGCCACAGTGGGCTACACCGTCGGCTCGTGGCTGGCGAGTTTGGAGATGGCTACTTACTGGGTAAATCCATGGCTCACATCCATACATGGGATGAAGGACAGGACAGGGAGGTCAGTGTGTGACCCATGTTTTTCCCACCCTGCAGGTGATAGTGCGTATGCGGTGAGGGAGTACATCCTGACGCCCTATCTCAATCCTATAACTGCTGCCGAACGGCGATTCAACAACGCCCACAGGTCCACACGTGGTGTCATCGAACGCACATTTGGCATCCTGAAAAGCCGCTTCCGGTGCCTCCACAAGAGTGGTGGTGCCCTACAATACAGCCCGCAGACCTGCTGCAAAATCGTGGTGGCTTGTGCAATGCTGCACAATGTAGCAACAAAGAAGGGCACCCCAGTGGAGCTGACCGACTCAGAGTCGTCGGACGAGGAGGGTCCAGCTCCTCGTGCAGGACCAGAGGGTGGTGTTGGGGCAGCTGCCGGACGCCAGAGACGGCATGAGATTACGTGCAACTATTTCTAGGTGAGCAATAATGACACAATGCAAGGTATTGGTGCACAACTGTGTTTATTCCCTTCACAGCAGGAAAGTTAACTTCACACAGCCTGATGTTCACACTATGTCAGTCAACAGTAGGTAGCACTTGTTCACACCACAGTGCAAGTCTTCCAACATAATATGAGTCAATATGCAATGGGTTGCCTCACCCAGTGCTATGTCCCACTAATGCCACTTCAGCGCCGGCGTGCACAGCTTGTTGCTCCTCCCGCAGGGTTCACACCGTCCTCCCCTGTGCCATCGTGTGATCTCCCCTGACGCGCGCTGCGACGTCTGTCTTGTGGGAGGGGGGAGTGATGCTGCTCCTGCTGGACTGCCCATCCTCTTCCAGTGAGCTGAGGGGTCCTGTCCCACCCATGGCTGCTGCCCGCAGCTGATCCACAGCATGCGTGACCTGCACAAGCCCCCTTGCGACATCCTGGCTGCAGTGTGCCAGCTCATGCTGCATGCTGACACAACGACGTGCCAGCACAGATGTGGCTGTGGACATATGGTTCACTGCCTTGGTGTAAAGGTCCTGCCGCTTGTAGTAGTGCTGTCTCTCTCTGCGCCTGTCTGCACGGTCTCGCCGCATCTCCGCGCACATCGCTTCCATTGTGCCAGCCATGGCCATGACACCATCCCTAATTTGGGTCAGGTTAGTGTTCTGTGCTGTTAGTTTGCGCTGCATTGATTTCATTGCCTTTGCTTGCAGGCGCTGTACGTGAAGCATGTTGGCCTCGAGGCCGGCAAATACTGTTCCTTCGCCTGCGTCAGCAGTGCTGGTGGATGGACGGGCCCTGCGCCAGAACGGGATTCCTGTTGTGTGACGTGCAGGGGACTGTGCTGTGCGTGTTGGACCATGCTGGCCCTGGACTGGCTGCTCATCGCCACTTGTGTCATCTGCATCTGCCTCCAATGGTGTAAGTGGTGGTACAACACGGCGCCGCCTTTGTCTCACAAAGATCACTGGTGAGCCCTCATCATGCTCCTCTGGCCCTGACTGTTGTCCTGGTTGGGATTCCTCCTCCCCTTCTGCCATGTGTTCCTGTGTCACTGGAGCTGCTGTGGATGCAAATGCACATATTAATTTGCTATCCTGCCTCACATTTTCTTTGCAATAAATATTTCATTTGGGAGTTACATGTGTCCTATCTGTCTGTTTGTTGCCTCTCATGATGCACACGTTCTGAATGTGCCTTGCTGGGTGTCACTGCTCCATTGCTTGTTAGATGTGACTACAGGTCCCAGAATGCATTGCTGGGTGTGCTGGCCTGCATGCACTGGAGTAGCAATGATGTTTGGTGCCTGTGTCTTTCCTGGGTGTGTGGGTGGTGTGGTGCGGTGTCAGGGGAATGTTAGCATGCTTCTTACATTGTCTGGTGCCTGGGGGCTCCGAGCTGTCCAAGTCAGCCACGCCACTCACACTCTCCTGCAGCAGGGTGCTCTCCACCAACTCCTCCAGAGGGGTGGGATCTGTTGCGGTGGATGTCCCACCACCGGTCTTACGTGCCTCAGCCAGCCTGGTAGCCACCTTTTCTTTGGACCTCTTTCGCATATCATACCACCGCTTCCTGAGTTCTTCTACGGTGCGGTGGGAGACGCCAATGGCATTTACCTTTTCTTGTATGCCTGCCCAAATTTTCCTCTTTCGTGCCTCAGGCACACGCAGTGATTTCTTCCCAAAAAGTAGTTCATGACTTTCAGCCATTTCCTGTATGAGCACCTCCAGCTCCCTTTCACTGTATTTGATTTTCCTTTTCCTTGCATTCTCCTCCCTCTCCTTCTCCTGGGGATCCATTGCTCCTTCTCTGAATGGCACTGCACAGTACTTTCCCTCTCCTCCCAGCCTCTCACTCAGCTGTTGGCAATCAGGTGCAGCATGGGCAGTCACACTTCCTGGTTGTGATGTCATCAAGCTGCACTCGATTTGCCGATTCGCTAAAATTGCGATTTCTTAATTGCGATTTCGCAATTAAGAAATCGCTATTTAGGTATTCGCTTTCCTGTTTTGTGATATTGGTGAATCGCAAAACATTACCGAATATTTTGATACATCGCGGTTTGCGATTTTCAAATTGCGATTCGCAAATTTTCGCAATTTGAGAATCGCAACTTGTCATTTTGATACATATGGCCCCAGGTGGCTTTTCGCATAACAAATGTTTATTGGGAATTCAGGAAAATAAGGCAATCGGCCAAAACATCAACCCTATCGAAAATTCGATCAGTGGCATAAAGTAACATGAATTTATGGAAGGGAAAAGACAAAGCAAAACAAAAATAATGCAATAAATAAACTTCAGCCACTATAAACTCAATTTTCATCTGTACCTATGAACAAACTGAATTATAAAGAACAAGATACAACATACAACTTTTCAGTTCTGTGTCCTACTCTTTTGTTTACGTCCTCCCGTCAAAATGAATGATTATTACCCCAGTACCTCTTTCTACTGCGTCATTGTCCAGTAAGTAACCACTAAGACTAAGCATGCCACCCTTTCAAAAATCTTCCACACGATTCTTTGAATCATCCCATCTGATCATTGAAACATCAGTAGACATGCTCTACCCCATGTTAAGAAGGATCTGGGAAGAGGAAAAGGTGCCATCAGACTGGAAGGAGAGGTATCAGATCAAGATCCCCAAGAAAGATGACTTGAGTAACTGCACAAACTACAGAGGCATAACTCTTCTATCAACCCCAGACAAAGTGTTCAACAGAGTCATCCTGAACAGAACGAAGGAACAAGTGGACGCTCAGTTATGAAACCAGCAAGCTAGCTTCCACAAAGATAGATCCTGCACGGATCAGATTCCAACAATGCGCATCATCATTGAGCAGTCGATGGAATGGAACTCCCCCTTCTATGTCCACTTTATCGACTATGAGAAGGCATTCAACAGCGTGGACAGAGAGAATCTTTGGAAACTCCCCCGCCACTACAGTGTACAAAAGATAAACCCGTAAGAATCAAACAGAACTCTTACAAGTAAATGACCTGCAAGATAGTCCATGGAGGTCAACTCACAGAAGCCTTTGGAGTGAGGACCGGAGTCCGCCATGGTTGTTTGCTCTTGCCTTTTCTCTTCATGCTTGCCATAGACTGGATCATGAAGACAGCCACAGCAAGAAGAAGAAATGGGATCTAGTGAACACCTTGGACACAGATTAAAGACCTGGACTTTGCAGATGGCCTGGTCCTACTCTCCCATACTCATCTGCAGATGCAAGAGAAGACAGACAATTTGGCAGCCACATCAGCACAACATGGCCTCAAAACCACAGGGGAACACCCAGGATCCTGAAGGCTAACACGGGCAGCACAACTGCTGTCACTCTTGCAGGCGATGGCTGGAGAGTACTGTTGATGGCCTATACCCCAGGAGGGATAGTAGGCATAAGTAAGTAATCTGATCATTTAGTTTATTCATATCTCTTTCACACATCGCAGTGTTATGCATATCTTGCAGCCATGACTCAAATGTAGGTATGTTTTCTGTTTTCCAGTATCTGAGGATCCCTATATTTGCAAAATGAAATGAATTTGTCTGTTCATCATATCCCCTAAGACATAAAATTCTGTGATTAGTCTCAGGGTTCACGATTTCTCAGAGGAATGATGGCAGAAAGGGAAGGGAGTGAAGCAGTGGAAAAAAGTAATGAAAGCATAGGTCGGCAACAAAATCCTGTGAGACATCCGACACAGCCATTACAGAGACATGGGAGAACTTAGAGAAAGTCTTTTAAAATTAGGAAGAGATAGAATCTTGTGTGATCATTGAGCAGCCATCTTAGAGCCAGCTTGCTCTAATCTGTGACTCAGTAAACTCCAATGTGGTGACCAACTTACAATGAGGAGCACACCTGTATTCCAAGTCCTGTCCTAAATGGGAAAGGACGTGGCAGAGTGAATCCAAATCGCCCTACAGAACTGGCAGGGTGGTTATATGAAGCCTCATAACAATAAACAAACACTAGACATCTGAATCAGAGAGCACCAACAAACAATGTTGCCATTCCACAACAAAACAAAGTGGACAGCCATCTTGGAATGAGTCCATACCAGGATAAAGAAGAACAAACTGAAAGGGAGGTATTTTAGATAGGACTAAAATCAAAGAAATACACTAGCAATAATAAGAAAAAAACAATGTGCTGCTGCTACAAAAGGTTTTCTACCAGTTTATCAAGTTTTTATTATTGACCTGGAACAATATAGTGTGCAGAAAACCGACTCCACAATATCATCACAATTATGGAAATCTAGGTAGGAATTGACATGGAATGGAAGCTCAAGCTACTTAGCTCTGCACATTGACATGGAGTATCAGTGATGTGCGGGTGCGTGAAGCACCTCACAGATACTCAGACATGCAAAGATGAAGGGACAAGAGCAAGAACTCCTTGTTGTTTTAACAAAGGTTTGGAATATAGCGGCAAGACAACAGTTCACCTTTTTTATGATCTAGATAGGAGAGGAAACTAAACCAAAAAGTAGAATCGGTCTGTCTCAAAGATAGGCTCCTTACGTCATTTTTGAAGGAACTGAGTTTGTGTTCTGTAGATGGTCATTTTTGGAGACAAGGCTCCAAGCCCACTTAATTGTTTGGGAATGACTTATGAAGACATTATGTTCATTATAACTTTATGGTTCTGCCGTACTATGGCAGATTACCTTTGAATTTCAGCAACCAGGCATTACTAAAGTAAGAAATGTTACCTCCCTGGATCAAGAGGAGATTTCATGGTTGGCGCAGATAGTATATAAAGGTGGCAGTGATACAATAATAATACATACAGACAATCCAATGGGAAAATTCTAGGAATTGATGGGGACCATTTCATCTATCATCACTATAGTATACGAAAATCCTTATAAATCGCTGAAACCAAATTGGTTTAATTTTCATTGTTAGGGCAAAGCACATTCACCAAGGATTTCTAAGAAGGCTCAAGAAAAGATACTCCTTTTAAAATTATGAAGTTATGATTTTAAAAATATGATAAACACCAATAAGAAAGCATTGGCAGCAAATGAGGAAAAGATGCAGTCAAATCATGCATGCAGTTTCTGACTTCTGTTAACAAATTGCACTCACAATCCTGAGGGTCTAATTATAATCTTGGAGGATGGGATACTCCGTCACAAACATGATGGATATCCCGTCTGCTGTGTAACAAGTTCCATAGGATATACGCTTGTGACAGAGTTTCCCATCCACCAAGATCGTAATCAGGCCCCTAGTCTCCTTCCCTTTTGTATCTGAAAGGGTATGACATGAATACTTAAATACACTATAAGGGGAAAATTAATCTTTATCAACATCTAACACTTTTAATTAGGATTATTATATTGTACAATATTTGACTCTAAAACACTGAAAATAATAGTTATAATAATCTAGTCTATTGGATGGGAAAGGCACTATTTAAAAGAAGGTTATGGTCTCTAATGGTTTAATGCAAAGGTGAATATTAGCACCCTTGGTGTTCTCATTACTCCATTCAATCAATCAATCAATCAGGATTTACAAAGTGCGGATAACCACCAGATAGGGTATCCAGGCGCTTACAGGTCCTGGAGGCTTATTCGAACAGCCATGTCTTGAGGGCCATTCGGAATTCAGGAAGTGAGGTGGTGGTCCGAAGGTGCGTAGGGAGGCTGTTCCAGATCTTTGCTGCAATGTGGGAGAAGGAGCGTCCTCCACTGGACAAGTGAAAGGGAAGTGGAGCATAGTCTTCTCGATGGTTGGTGGCGGTTCAGGAGGTGGTCAATGTAGGTGGGTCCTTGGTTGTGTAGATCCTTGTGTATGTGGGTCAGCAGCTTGAATTGGCATCTCCTCTGTACGGGAGCCAGTGGAGTTGCCTCAGGTGGGGTCTGATGTGGCTCCCGCAGCGTGGGCTGCGAGGGGGCGTGCCCGGTTCAAGGGCGGGCCCGTCTGCACCGGTCAGCGACTGGCAGAGGCTGGGCTGGGTCACCCCTCTTGTGTCCATCCTACAGCAACCATCATGGGTAAGCGCAAACAACCATGCAGTTCTGATTTGGGCAAATCTAAAGCTAAAATTTCCCGGAACTCTGCCTCTATCATTTCGTACCTAATTACAGCAGTGGGAGCATTAACACAGGAAATCCAAAATGCAGAAGAATAGTTGGGACTGAGGGCTGAACATTTAGTGCTGAGTGTACCACCAGCAGACCTCCTTCAATCGTAACCCCATCTGAGGCTCCCGGTACGCCCATGAAGAAGGTGGTCTTGGCACAGGGATCGCAGGATCCGCTACGGGGGTCCCAGTCAGCGGAGAGAGGAAACTGGGGCAGGGCTGCTTTACCTCCACCGCATTTGATTGTGGCCTCAGTAAAGAAGAAAGGGAAGAAGAGAGGCAGAAAATCCGGCATGGTGCCGGCTGAAGCCCCTCTGTGCCACGACCGGGGAAGGAGCTTAGATCCTAAACACTTATGTCTCCCAGGTGTGAGTCAAATCGTTGATGACCTAATTCGATCGCGCCTGGAACCACTATTCTCTACACTCATTGAGGATATTTCCAAACTCTTTAAAGCAATGGTAGACGGGTTGGTGGGAAAATGGCGCAAACAGTACTGCTCAAATACTCAATGATGTGGCTACACAAGTAGTCAGAATTCTTCTTAATATGTACGATGATCGGGAGTAGTCACGGAGATCAAGTAGGCCATTGAAGTTCATGGGGCTTGTGAATCTTCACGCACCAAGAGTTTTTCACGGTGCCAGGTTTGTTAGTCACATTGGTGAGTGCCCTCAGATTACTGGTTTTACAGAATCAGTCCTCTGTGCGATACAATTATCCATCTGCAGTCGGGGTCATGATGCCATTGTCCTCTGTGTCTGTGAGATGCTGGGTTTCTGTTGCAGTAACCCCCCCACTTTTTGCCAGACTACTGATGCACGTTGACTTGATGTGCCCTGGGTCCCTGCCAATCAGGTTCTCAGGGCCTGTGTTCTTTCCCCAAAACTAACCCAAAACCAATTGGCATCTCTGGCCACAGGTCAGCCCCTGGTAAATGGTACCACAGGTACCCAGGGCACTGTGACCAGGGAAGACCTCTAAGGGCTGCAGCACTTATTGGGCAACCCTTAGAGGTCCTGTACCTTTACACTCAAACACTGCATTTGCAGGCTGCGTGTCTTGGTGCAGAACAAAGTGAAGAGTCGACATGGCAGTGTGCCATGCCTACAACCCACTGCCCTGGCATAGATCAGTCACACCTCTAGCTGGGTGCCCTATACCAGTGGTGAGGGTACAGGTGCATGAGCCCTGTACCCCTATGTTGCAGGGATTCTGCACATACACAGAACTATGTGCAGGAAAACAGGACCTCGGTGTATAGGGGTTGTACCTTCCTACCACCTTAGTACCCAAAATCCCAAAACCGACTAGCTATAGTGTCTCATTGGTTCTTCCTACATAATCACGAAGCTACAAATGATTAGACAACCCAGAACACAACACTCCTGACTCACTCAAGAATCGCGGTAGCAAGACATACCCTTTCGCTCACTCACTCGTACTTGTCCACAATAAGAATTGGCAGAGTCACTATAATAGTTCAAAATGTTTATTTTAACTATCGTGCTCTATAATGCAGTATACGAGCCACTACCAGCAGTGAAATGCATAAACTCAGAACAATTAGCATTGTTACAATTCCATAGAATATAAAGGGGGATGTCATCATATACAGACAGTGGAAAAAGGACTATAAGGCCTAACCACCCTCCCCTTGCCTGGAAGAAGTTTTATTATATAAAAGAAGTTCTCTGGGCTTTGTCAGCAGATCTCATACCTTAAAGCCTAGATGGAAGGTTTACATCATAGGAACAGCATAGCTCTTCTCCATATTGCTGTGACTGAACTTCTTGTTTCTCTCATACTGATGTGCCTGAACGTCTTCAGGAGGTTTGGCTATCCAGTTGTTATTCTGTACCTTTACAGCATAGTACTGAGATTGAGTTACATTAACCTAATTGCTACCTTGTAAGAAGACTTTTTGACTTTATTTACGGAGTCTTGGTCCTTATTGTGTAGCCAATTGGGTTAAACTGTTAATTATATGTGTTTGACCAAGTGCTAACTCCCATCACCTCTCAGTAGCATAGAAAGACCCATCTGATAACCAATGGTAAGATGTTGGCCCAGCGCTGGATGAATCAAACCATCAACAGTAATACTTGAAAAGAATGATTTGTAGTTGAATAACCAGGATTGGAAATGGTGTCCGTGATAACATGGAGGGTGAGATGGCCACCCTGCACAGCACTAGGAACCACTCTCTAATCAGCTGCCTTCCTTTCATACCGGCGAAGTACATTGATACTTTTTTGAAACCATTAGCAAGTTCCATAATGAGCTATATAAAAGATACCATGCAAGCTATCACTATGCTGGAAGGCCACACCTTTGACCATGAGAACGAGCTTTTAGTCACCTTAGACATCGTGAGTCTTTACACGAATATACCACAAGAAGAGGGACTAGAAGCCATGTACTATTTCCTGGAAAAAAGAATAAGACCACATACCATTCCGACAGCATACTTGGTGGAAATGGGAAAAATGTGCCTCAAGTACAACTTCTTCGAATTTAATGATGAGCAGTATTTGTAGATCAAAGGTACTGCGATGGGGTGTCATTTCGCCCCAGAAATGGCCATAATGTTCATGGCACTCTACGAAGAATGCTGGATTTACAACAACAACCCCTTTGAGGGGCATATAAAAACATGGCAGACATACATAGATGATATTTTTATGCTCTGGAGGGGAACATCTCAAAAACTTGAAGAGTTCCACACGTGGTTAAACCAGAGGAATCCAAATATCCAGTTTACTCTAAACTCTAGCAATGAGGAAATCAACTTTCTAGACTTATTGATCAAACATGACAATGGGACCCTCTACACTTCCTTATTCACTAAACAAACAGACATGAACACACTGCTACACTTTGAGCTTTCACCAAAGGAATCTGAAGGATAATCTCCCATTCAACCAGTTCTTGAGAATAAGACGAAATTGTTCTAAAAAGGAAGATTATTTCTCAAATGCCA